>JANHMN010000006.1:6945572-7002864 GCA_030674055.1 Rhabdomys pumilio | reverse complement strand
CTGGGAGACTGGGAGACTGGGAGACTGGGAGACTGGGAGACTGGGAGTGTCACCAGGGCAGGAAAAACACCTTTGTATGCCTGATGTTTGATGTCTCATTTAGCACAATCCCCGTTGCTTAACATAATGCCTGGCACATAGGAGTCACTGCCTGTGTGTAAGTGTGTGTGTGTGTGTGTGTGTGTGTGTGTGTGTGTGTGTGTGTACAGTGTATTCTAAGTGCGTGTGTGAGGGAGAGTGTTTATGTATGTGTAATATGGATGTGTGCGCATGCACACACATGTGCATTGGTGTGAGTGTGTATGTGTGAGACTGAGTGTGTGTACACATGTGCATTGGTGTATTGTGTGTGAGAGAGTGTACACGTGAGCATGTGTATGTGAGCATGTGTGAGCATGTATGAGAGTGTGTGAATGTGTGTATGAGAGTATGTGTCGTGAGTGTATATGTGAGAGAGTGCATGTGAGTGTGTGTATGCACATGTGCATCAGTGTGTGTGTGTGTGTGTGTGTGTGTGTGTGTGTGTATGCATACACATGTGTGAAGGTGTGGAGGCCAGAAGTTGATGTTGGGTATCTCTATTCCTTGATCACTTCTCACCCTATATTTTTAAGGTGGAGTCACTCAGTGAGCTTGGAACTCTCCATTCAGTTAAACTGACTGCCTAGAAAGCCCTAGGGATCTTCCTGTCCTCAGCCCCTTCGTGCTGGGACTCCAGGCATAAACTGCTATGCTTAGTTCTTTCCATGGTTGCTGGAGATCTGCACTTGGGTCTTAATGATTGTGTGAAAAGTGCTTTTATGGACTGGTCATCTCCTAGCCCTAATGCATATACTCTTATATCGCACGCATGCCTGCCTGCCTGCATGCATGCATGCATGCATGAATAAATGCCAAATCTAAAGGTTGAATTTCTGTTTCAGGAAGAAGGGAGCCATACCTCAGTACATAGTAATTGAGGGCCTACACTCAGGTGTGAAGTGGAACGTAATTACAGTGGGTTATGCAGACTTTGATCAAGTCCTGACCTGTAAGAAGTGAATCCCAGCAAGGCAAGAACTGGATGTTCTCTGAGTATGGAAGGGAGAGCCAAGATGTAGACATGGTAAAGAGGGAGGGAGAGAACACGGGCGTGGCAGGGAAAAGCCTTTGTGAGAAACACGCATTTTAGCAGAGATACTGATTGACGAGTAACAAGACAGTTCTCTAGTACCTGGTATGGCATTCCAGAAGTTTCCGTGGTGGTGGGAAGGGGGGGGTATGTGCACAAAGGCGTGTGGCACCTGAGGGTGGGATGGTACCCTCTGAGCAGGCTGTGGGAGAGGGTCTCAGTTTCATCTTAAATCCAGTCAGAAGCCTTGAAGGACTACCATTCTTGTTTAAAATTTCAAGACTGGAAACAACAGACACCTCACAGGTATGTGGTAGTGAGCTGGGCTTGGATCTAGTGCTGATTGTCCAAGACATGAGGATAAGCGAACGAATCTGAGATAGTTTCCAAGTAGGAGTGGTAAGTCTTGGTGCTGGATTCAGAACGGAGGGCTGCCCTTGAAACCAACCGCAGCCACACAGAAGCCACAGGCTCTCTGGAGCCCCACATTTTTCTCCCAGCCTCCCTCTGAACTTCTAAATTCCTGCCAGATTCCTACTACCTTGTTACATATTAACCGTTATCTGCTTTTCTACTTAAAAAAGAATGGCCTGGAGATGACTTACTGATTAAGAATGCTTCCTGATCTTCCCAGCACCGTGTTGGGCAGCTCACAACCCCCTGTAACTCCAGCATGCATCAGGTCTCCTTGGGCCACTATACTTACATGCACAAATCCACCCACCCCACCACAACTGCCGAAGCAATAGCAGTACATCCTTTAAAATGATGTATTGACACGGTAATGACTTAAGACTTTATCTGTCCTGTCTAATATCTAATCCCTGATGTCTAAAGCATGCTTAATACCCGAAGGTGTTCACTAAATGTTTACCATCTTCTTGAACTTAGGAATGAGTAAATAAGTAAAGGTAAATGGTTTGGTTGGGCACCGCCATCTCTGTGCACTGCAGAACAAGCTGTTTTTTCCCACACGTGGCTGTGAATTCGCTTGGGCAGCTTGCTGAATGACTCAGGGAGCTGTTGGTGTCAACCCCATAGTACTCGTGAGTGTGTGCCCTATGGGCCCATGCTGGCCTCAAACTTGAGATCTCCCTGCTACAACCTCCCGAGTACTGACATTCTAAGTGAGCATCACTGTGTCTGGATCTGGGATTGATCTAAAGGTAGGTAGCAAAAGACCTTCCCCCTGGAAACATCAAACACATCGAACAATTATATCCCATCGTGTTTGCTGCCAGAGTTATCACAAGTTCTCCTAAGACACAAGGAAGCAAGTCCCATCATCAATAGTGTCAGATGCCACGTGGCATCTACAGCAAAGACAGACAGAAGACTTGTGCACACCACCACATTCTATTATCACAGCTGGACATGGAGAACTGCCATCTCCTGCTGTAGGGAAGACTGGGGCAGGACCAGGCAGCAGGGGCAGGATGTCAAACATCAGACTTTTAAATCTGCCTAATAAATCCAGTGAGCCTGCCATGGTAGATATGGCAAGAGGTGTAAGTGTAACTTGCAGAAACAAAAGCAGTCTGTAGGAGGCTGGTCGGGAGGGCGTGGCTCTGTGGGTAAAAGTGCTTGTTGCCCAAAGCTGATGGCCTGAGCTCAGAACCCCAGAGTACACAGAGCAGTGCAACAGCAACAGACAAGAGACCTTGCCTCAAAATGCATGCCCACGCATGGACGCACACATTTGAGCACACACAAACACACACACATGCACACACAAACACGCGCACATGTATACACACACAAACACACACACATGCACACACATACACACACAAGACACATACTCACACACACACAGGAATAGACCCAAGTGGCTAAAATAATTGGAAAGTCTAGGATTGCCTCAGGTGAAGCTGGATCCAGAAACTCAGACTTTGACAGGCATTTGTTACCTCAGCTCTGAGTCTTTGTGTTGGCTTCCTTTCCAAACAGATTTCCTCCATATGGTGTCAAGATGGTCCCTGTAAGCCTCAGAACCAGTATGAACAGAGAGAGAGAAAACTTTTTTCTCTTGACATCCTGACATCTCTCACCCACCTGAGGGATGATATATGTCTGTTGACTTACTGTCCATATGTGAGCTAATCACAGTGGCTAAGGTACTATGCTGCTAACTCCCTGGGTCATGTGTCCACCTCTCAGATAGGCAGTATGTGCTATCCTTAAAGTAGGAGAGGAATGGTGTTCCAGAGAAGGCAGGAGAACAAGCATCAGGAAGTAAGAAGGCAGAAAATAACCCTGTAACTACTACCTTACGGTAGGGAAGCTTTGGAAGAAGGTGGATCTATTTAAATGTCTGGAGTTCATTAGCCACCTTTAAATTAGACACACCCATTTAGAAATTGTATAGCTTACCAGGACAGCACTTGCCTAACATATGCAGGACCCTAGAATACACACCTCTCTGTTTTTTTGCCTCTGTGTCTCTCTGTGTCTCTATCTCTGTCTCTCTCTCTCTCTCTCTCTCTCTCTCTCTCTCTCTCTCTCTGTGTGTGTGTGTGTGTGTGTATTCTTTGCAACAGATGGTATCAGAGACCCTTCAGATGAATGAGATAAAGACACTTTATTATCCTATTATGTGAATGTGTTTCACGTAACTAATGCATTTGCTAAGAATATATGGAATTTTCTGCCATATCAGCAGGAAACAAAACACCATTTGCCCTTTGCTATGTGTCAGCCACTATTCTGGATGCCTTGAAGGTTCCAGGTGTTTAATCCTCAGGCTAATTCTATTGTGTTGATACTCCTGTTATCTCTGTTTTATAGGCAAAGAGACAGAAGCAAGAATTGGCAAAGTAACCTGCCCAAGGTCACAGATATAAGTTATATGGCTCTGTTTCAAGCCAAGAATTCTGGCTTCAAAGCTCTTGAGATTAACATTGCATGCAGTCAAAGGCTTCCTTGAGATTTGCATCTTTTGTCTCCTTCCTCCCCTCTCTTCAATTCCTTCACATTCCCAGATTTTCACCTGCTGTTCTGGATTTGAAGTGTGGTACACATATGGTTTGACCCCTCTGAGATGGAGTCTCTGAGGGATGTAAGTTGAGAAAGCAGAACCTTGGGAGTTAGTGGAGTTAACTGGGGGCTGTTCACCAGCAGGAGAGAACAGATGCCGCTTAAACAAGAGGGAGAGATGAATGTTCCCTCCAAGCCCGGCTGTGGAGAGCCTCTTTGTTTTACGACTCTGGATGCAAGCAACCCCTTTAATTTCATGTTTTGGATTCCAGCCACAGGAAGTCTTCTTTAATGTAGCAGATGGTTGCAGACAGGCGAGCCAGGTTCTTGCATTCTACATTAAGCTGCCGTCCCCAGAGAGGAGTCTCCTAATTATGCTTATGTGAAAAAAAATAAAAGGAGGGACTGTAATGTAACATAGACACACTAGTTGTTTACCACTCGCAAAGCAACTGCCGCCTTAAGTGTCTATAAGTACGTGCAAGTCAGGAGCCCATTTGGGAATCTGATGAAAACCATGGGCTTTCTCTTCAGAAAATTTGTACATAGGCATACACTTAAAGTGTGCTAAATTATTGCAGGGGGGATTGTGGATTCTCTGCTGTCATTCCTGAAGCTTCAAAGAGCTTCCTGGGCTTTGAGCAGACACAGCTGTTATTCTCTTCTTTCTTCTTCTTCTTCTTCTTCTTCTTCTTCTTCTTCTTCTTCTTCTTCTTCTTCTTCTCCTTCTCCTTCTCCTTCTTCCTTCTTCCTTCTTCCTTCTTCTTCTTCTTTCTCCTCCTCCCTTCTCCTCCTCCTTCTCTTCCTTCTCCTCTTATTCTTATTGTGTGTTATTGCTTCAGCTTTCAAGTTATGAATTTTACCTCTCAATACTTTCTTTTTGATTTTTGAAACGGGGGCCTCACTATGCAGTCCAGGTTGGCCTTGAACTCACTATCCTTCTGTCTCAGCCTATCCAAAGCTGAGATTACAGGTGGGTGCTGCCACACCTGGCTTACTGATTAGTGTGGAAGCCTTTATATTAGAATTGTACAGGAAAATACTTTCAATTATTCTATAAAACTTACTTTGGTGTAATGGCCAGTTGGTGTGAGCCTTTGGTTTAGTCTCTATCACTTTTAAGATTTAGTTTTATGTTTAATTATGTGCATGTTTGCTCCCCTCTTGCAGGTATGTGCATATAAGTGTAATTGCTCACAGAGGCCAGAAGGGGGCGTTGGTTCCCGTGGAGCTGCAGTTGTAGGTGGTTGTGAACCAGCCCACGTGGTTTCTGGAATCTGACTCCTCTAGAAGAGTCCTTTGTGCTCTTACCTGCTGGGCCGTCTCTCCAGCCATGGTTTATTCTCCTAAAAGACAACTAAGAATCTTCTGACCGGAGGAGATGCTCTCCTCTCCCTGGCCTGTGCAGTTGATTCTTGTAGCTTTGTAGTTGATTCTTTGTAGTTTAATTCTGGTTTTGGAGAGCTGCTTGTTTTAGCTGTTACACTGTTTCCAGTAGTAAGGATAGAGGCTGGGGGTGCTCTGCCAGTGCAAGAACATACAGAACGCTCTCAGAGTTTGAGATCGAGGTTTTATTCTACCTAAGGATCCTGTCTGTAGAACGCATATAAACCTGGGCGTTTCTTCCTCTGGTGCCCACATTCTATAACTGTTTGAGGATGGCAGGTATCTCTGGGGGGCTATGAAAGGATGGATGCCTGTGATAGTGCCACTCCCTGATGCTTCTGTTGGGTGACACTGCCAAACCCTGAATTCTTCTGGTTCAACTAGGTGTATAGGTATATCAGGGAGAGTCTTTTGAGTTACAGCAAAAATGTGGACTAGGAATATTGATTAATAATTTTCAACCAAACCCCAACTTGCCTCAATTATTTTATATTTAAAAATAAAATGTAAGAGAAGATGATTCATGTGCTTTCCCAATTTTCCTGAAAATTGCTTACTTCGTGGGTCAGGAGAAATGCAAAGTGAGAGTGGGCATGGAGAAACCCTTCAGGCTAATTCTGTTTAATCAAATGACTGACTTAATCAGTTATTGAAAAGAATTGGGGAGAAAAGGCCCAATTTCTTTTTAAAATGAATTTAATCAAATACAAAGCATTTGGGGGCTGAGGTTTCTTGCTTCTTCACTTCCACACGGAGGCTGTGTAGTTCTAGCAGATGGAGGGCATTGTATACATTTAAGGCAATTTTTCTCAGCCCATGGGTCAGAATCTCATTGAAGGTTGAACAAACCTTTCACAGGGGCTTCCTAAGACCATCAGAAAACACAGATATTTGCATTACAATTCATAATTATAGCAAAACTCCAATTATGAAGTAGCAAGAAAAATAATGTTATGGTTGGGGGAGCTTACCACACACGAGGAACTATATTAAAGGTCACAGCATTAGGGAGGTTGAGAACCACTGATTTAGGGTGTTTATATCATCTTTGGCATTTACCTGCTAGGTTCCCGTGGCCATGCTGCCTGGGATAACGGAGAAAGCCTTCAAACTGCAAGGAGTCGGGGGTGGGGAGGCTGTCTTTCCTGGTTGACAACTGCAGGACTTAATGGTCCAGAAATGTATTTCTCTATGAGTAAAGAAAAATCAAGCCCTGAAGCTACAGTTAGTAAGTGATCTCCTTGACCAGGTGACAGTTCAGCCTCAGTCAGGGGATCTCCTTGACCAGGTGACAGTTCAGCCTCAGTCAGGGGATCTTCTTGATCAGGTGACAGTTCAACCTCAGTCAGGGGATCTTCTTGATCAGGTGACAGTTCAGCCTCAGTCAGGGGATCTTCTTGACCAGGTGACAGTTCAACCTCAGTCAGGGGATCTTCTTGACCAGGTGACAGTTCGACCTCAAAATCTTGCTGTTCCATTGCATGTGTCATCTGTTCAGATCACACTGTGCCATGCTTGTTCTTAGATTCAGTTGGTTTTCCTAAGCAACACTTCCTTATGCCTCTGGCAAACCCGAGACTAATCCTTATAGTTAGTGAGCCCTCTGATTTCTACATCCTGCGAAGTTTAGGTTACTTCTCCGTTCCCTGGAAGAGCTCTACTGCCTTCTAAAGCCCCCATTCTTTCTTTCTGTGTTATCTCTTATAACTGAAAGCCTGGCTTGAATGTACAAAAGCCACCTGAGAGCCTGGAGTCTTGAGTTGACTTGCTCAGTATACAGATACATAGTTGAGGAAGTGAAACGGTTGCTTTTAGGGTTATACCCACAATTCTGGACAGGACCCCAATACTCAGAAAGTGTCCTTACAAATAGGCACACAACTTGTTTGTGAAGTGATTTTTACTAGGGAACGGCGCTGATACACACAGTATTAAACAAAGTCTTCTGCAAACATCAACTCTGAAAAAAGGGCATTCTTTAGGTAGGGTTATAGGTACTTCGGGGAGTTGTAAATCTGTGCCAGGCTCCAAAATCCATGCCTTTCAAGGGCTGGTAACAGCCAAGAATTAACAGCAACAAATCAGTAAGCACGGCAGAGTCAGCGCACACAGAGTCCCCGTTCACAAAGATTATGATGTAGTAAAGAGGTTTAAGATGGAGACCTGAGATTGCAAACTGATGGCCTGCATGCTATACTGGGACCATGGGTTTGTTTTGTTTGGCTTGTACCAGGGTTAGTCTTCTCAATGTCTAAAAAGAGAAGGGAAGGGCAGGTCAGAAAACCCAGGAAAGAAACAAAGAGGCAGCTCATCAGATAAATGTGTGACTTCCTTTTTGTATAAAAAAAAGATTAATTTCCAACCTTTCTCGAAAAGCCAAAAGATCTGCCAATAATGGGCCGGCATTCCCACATTTCTTCCTACGAATGGTTGGCTATGGTCAACAGCCATTGCCTTCTCTTGGTAGGAGTCCATGCTGTCTAGTTCCCCAGCTCTGACCAAATTCTCTCCTGTCACCATTCAACATGGCTGCTTCCATAAATGCTTCATCACGGCATTTATTTAATCTCTTCCAAACAGAAACAAGCTGTTGGAGTTTGGAACAACATGAAAACTGCCCCATTTGTGTATCAAGTGAGGTGACCCCGACTCAGGCCAGTGATGAGAAACTGTCAGAATTAGGGTATACAGAATTGGTATTAGATGGGATTGGCTGGGAAAGGTTAAAAATAGTTCCAATTTATTTAAAGAGAAGACGGAGCAATCAGTTTTGAAGACTTTTAAAAATAAACACAAGCTTTTCCTTGCCGTCCAAATCCAGTAGCCTAGTACAAATACCATATTTCTGGGAATGCTGACCCTTTGGAGGGAGGGAGAAGCCAGACAGCCGGATTAGTATAGAGCTACCCTGTGGACAGTGTGCATCTTCACTTGCTGAAGCCGGAGTGCTCAAGGCACTCCCCGCTTCCAGATGTGGGGCAGTGTCCCGTGAACAGCTGGGATTGTGTCTTGAGAAATGGTCACTCGTCCTCAGCTCCGGGTTCAGCACTGTCTCCACCTGCGGAAGATTTTTTTCCTTTGGGTGCAATGTTATGGCTGCGCTTAGTAGGTTGTATGGTATCTGCTGCACAGCAAGAGGTCTCTATCTGTTAGGGTTTCTATTACAAGTCAATGAAAACCGCAAAATTGTAGCTGGAGATACGTTTTAACGCTTTATATCAGCTAGAAGGGCCTCCAGCTGTCCAGAGCGAGGATGACTGTTTTGCTATAAGGCGGGTTGGCTTGGCTAGCCCAAGTGCCACTCGCAGGCCCGCCGTGGACCGCAGAAGCCAGGCCTCGGCCACTCCCGACGCGCATGCGCTGGCCGCCAAGGCCCTCCACCGCCCCCCTCCCCCTCATCATCCGGGTCCCCGGCGAGCGGGCGCCGAGCGCTTGTCCCGCGGCCGAGCTGCTAATAAAGTTGCGGCGCGTGCACAGCGCGGCGACGGCGTGAAGAGAGCGCGCCCGGGCGGCGGGGAGGTGAGTGAGGGGCCCCGGGGCGGGCGCTCGAGGCCTAGCGGAGGGACACGCGCGGCTGAAGCGGCCTGAGTGCTGCCGGAGGCCTAGCGGGTCCCAGCTCGGGACCCGACCGGACGGGACGGGACGACGCGCGGCGCGGGAGGCCCGGGTGCTGAGGAGGCCCCGCTCGGCCGACGAGGCCGGCGCGGACGAGGGCGCTGCCACCGCGGCGCGCCACCGACGCCCCGGCCCGCGGAGCCGCGCAGGCGGCCTAGGCCGAGCGCGCGCCCCGCCGCTTTGTGTCTGCGAGATAAGGATCCGCGCTTATCGGTGGGAATTACACTCCGGCCGGCGGCGACCCGCCCCTGCGCCCGCCCGCCCGTCACTCTGGGGACGTCGCAGAGCCTCTCGGCGCTGCGCTAAACTTTGTGTGAGGAACCGCAGCAGCTTTTGTCTCTCGCCCGGTCCCGGTGGTTCCCTTGGGCATGCGTGCCCAAGTTCATACTCCACCCCCTCCCCCTGCCCTTTCTCCTCTGCGCTTCAGGCTGCGCCGAGCTGGGAGCCCCAGCTCTGAGAACTCCCCTGTGGCGGTGTTCCTAGGTCCGAGCACGCTTAAAGCCCGGGCTTTAATGTTGGAGAAGGAGCTGGCGAGGATGGTCGAGGTATTTGGAGGTGTGCCAGCGATCCGAAGTGTGTGTCCGGACTCCGGTTGCGATGGCACCGGCGAAAGGAGTCCCGGCCAACCTGGAAGTCAGGAATGGCCGAACACTCTAGGCTAGATCTTTATCTTGATTGTAAAAGACAGTGTTTCCTGAGCAGCTGGAGGTGGGGGGCGGGGGGGGCGTATTCCTGGCTGCTTTTGCCTTTAAATGGGTGTGGTGCTAAGTATATCTTGTTTATCTTTCTGTGGAAAAAGTTTTGAAGCCTGGTGGAGTTTATCACATCATGCCTGTTGCCTAGCACTATCAAGTGTATTCCTACCTAGCAACAGACACTGGGTGATCAATGGCATTTGGTGGTTGTTTTTTACAGAAGGGTACATGGGGTTTTCTTTCTGACGGGGTCTTGCTATGCAGACCTTGAACTCCGGCCAATCCTCCTGCTTCAGCTTTCAAGTGCTGGGATCATAGGAGTGAGCCATCACCAAGTCTGTGATGTGTTTTTCTTCTTTAAACAGAGAGTGCTTGGATTTTCTTAAGGTATGGGAGTTACCATTAAAGTTGAAAACTCGGTAGGTTTAGAAACGCTGAGAGTAGTTCAGTGTTCCTGCTAGATGCCAGCCCATAGTGCCTGTCGTGTGGAAACGTTTCTGCGTGCAGCAGGATAGGTTCACACTCAACTGCTCTAGCAGAGGTTATGTTCCAGATTTCGTAAGGTACGAGTTAGTAGTCAGTAGTAACAAATCACGTTACTCCTTTTACCTTTCTTGGTGACGTTTTTCCCCTCTAAAATGAACCTCAAAATTATAAAATTCCAAAACAACTTAGAAGAAACAGTCTATCAAAATCTAACCTATATAAAGTTTGTACATACTATGTTTAGAGGAAAAATAATTTTGTAGCCAGGCATGGTGGCCCACACCTTTAATACCAGGCAGGTAGATGTGTGTGAGTTCCAGGCCACCTGGGGGTGGGGGTGGGGGCTACATATCGAGGCCTTGAGCGAAAGGCATTTCATTTTGGGTATGATTGTTAGGTGATGACCTCTGTGGCACCTCTCCTTCCTCTGCGCTTCCCCACTCAGTCCTTTTAGATACCTGCTGTTACCACTTCAGCTTCCTCGGTGTCTTTGTGGCAAATGCCATTCATCATTTTGTCACTTCTTATAGGTCATAAATGAATCTTCTCAACTAACTTTTCCTTCCTTCCTTCCTTCCCTCCTTCCCTCCTTCCTTCCTTCCTTCTTTCCCAGACAGGGGCTTAGGTAGCCCAGGCTGGCCTCAGACTTGCTATGTAGTCCAGGATGCCCTTGAACTCCTACCTCTGCCTCCAAATGCTAGGATTACGAGTACATCACACCTGGTTATTTGAGTTGGTTGGGTTGCTCTTTTAGCAGCTGGGACCTGTACTCTATTTCACCAAACACTCAGATTGAGTTTTCCATGCATCCATATTATATGATATAGTTAAAAGAAGGAAGAAAGCAATGAGCCTGGGGAAAGTAAAATGTTTGGTCTATTCTGTACAGTCTAGTTGGAGCTGCTTAGCTGGTTCTTTGTGGTGGGCACCACAGAATTGGGTGGATGATGTGTTGCCTTTCTTTTCCCTCTGGCAAAGTTAACCATTGATTGCAGTGTGAAACGGTGGCAGACTGTGGCTAATGAGGTCTGAATCAGATTGTTGTGTGCTGCTGGTTATGTAACACGGGGAGGGGATTATTAAAGGTTGCAGTCTGTAGCAAGGTAGAGAGGCAAGTCAATTCTGCTGACCCTCCTCCTTGGGCTTTAATTTCTGCCTGAACCTGAAGGCACTTTAGCTACAACTGTAATTATACCTGGGCAGCCTGTTTCCTGTTTGCATGATGGACTCAAACATCATGATTTCATGTGATGATGTCTTGCCCTCTGTGTTAGAGGCAGCATGTTTTCCCTACTGAAAACAGATTGCTAGCTCAGTTGAACAAACTTCTTTTCAATGTTCTGAAGATTAGGCAGTAAAATTACGGTGTTTTACTTCTTAGTACCATGTATTGAAATTTAATATAAAATTCTTTCCACATGCACATTCTTTGATGGTAGGCTTTAATTTCCCAGTGATGTGTGCAGTGTGGATCATGACAGCTCTTGTCGATAACCCTGTTTTGTTATTACCACATGTGGCAGTGAGAGCCACACCAGTGCTAATCTCAAGCCTTCATTCCTCTGCTTATCTGTCTCTGCATTACATTTATTTCTGTTCTGTGTTCTTAACCTCTTAGTGCTTTGTATGAAGGACATTGTATTTCTTCAGGTGTTGAAGGCACCTTAGATCCTATGGTTTGTCAGCACACCTACCTCCAAGAGGTCAGGTACTGGATAAGTTTTTCCTTCTGTGATGAGTAGTCATAGCCTGAGGAACAATTCTTATCTTCACTAGGTGACATTCTGGAGAAAAGCTGAGAAAGTTGGATCTAAGGAAGCTGTGGTGCACAGATTTAAGAGTCTCTCTAACCAAAAAGATGATGAAGGGTTTTCTCTTCAAGGCCCTGGAAGTTGACCTGTGCCTTTTTACACCTTGTTTTTCACTTCTGAACTTAGTAGAACATTAGTAGTTGGAATTTTCAGGCAGGGGACAGCTACTCATAGCCACTACCATACAACATTACTGCCAACCAAAGCTTGAATGTGATGTGTATGTCTACTGAGTGGAACATTTAGAAGTCTTTCAAAAGACTTGTTAACAACTAGATTGTTAGGACTCTCTAATTCCCCAATCTTTTATTTATTTATTTATTTATTCATTTATTTATTTATTATTTTAGATATGGTCTCACTATATAGCCCTGGTGTTTGGGAACTCACTATGTAGAGCAGGCTGGCCTCAAATTCACAGAGATCCACCAGCCTCCCTAGTGCTGGGACTAACAGCATGTGTCACTGTCTGATTTCCAAATCTCATAGGTCACATATTTTAAGTCTTTATTGTTTCACAACTTGGGATGATGCAATTACAGAACATTAAGGTTTTTCAAAATTAATCAGCTAGTTCTGGGTTCTTTGTGTAGCTTTGATAAGTGTGTGAATGTGCCCACATATGTACCCAGACACCTTTTTTTTCTAGCCAGGTTGGAGGTTTTGGTTCAATTCTAACAGGTATTTCCAGTAGTAACTCTCTTTGCCTTTGTTTACTATGTCTTAAATTTTTTGAGATTAATTTATGGGGGGCAGGAGGTTTCCTTATTAGGACAGTTCTCCTATGTGATCCTATAATTGTATTTTACTAGTTATTAATATTAGTGTGCATTTTCGTAAATAGATTTTGTTTTTGAATTCTTGTGACTACCGTCTTTGCCTGAGTTGTAACTGTATTGCTAGTTTGGTATTCCATAGACATTTGTAAATATATTGATCTTTTGTGAGAATTTTAACTGGAGTTTCCCTTCTGATCACCTATATGCTGTTTTGTTACAGGAAGTAACGAAAACAGTAACAGTTACAAACACCGAGGCCTTTTCAGAATGGGTGTGTCAGGAGGGACCACTTAGCAAATTTAACTTTGCTCTCAGGAGATATGTACTTTCACCGAGGATTTTGTTCTTTTCACAGTACTGGAGTTTGCCTTTTTCCTAGGTGGTGGGCTCATAACTGGAGGTCTCGTTATCCTGTAGTGTATCCCTGGGAAGAAGGGGCACAGCAGAGATACTTAGTCTCTTAACTCCCCTTACTTGCGGCTTCCTAGTCTCTAGGTGAGAGTCTAGTTAACTCATTATTGACCGTTTTCACTCTTCAGAGTTGAATGCAAATTAAATGATGGCCAGAACAGAAAAGCAAGCCAGACTGGTTTTGTTTGCTTGTTTGTTTGTTTTTTCTTTCCTTCTAAGTAGGGCACTTGTACTCTCAGGTGCAAACAAGGTGTTGGAGAATGCCCTTGCAGGACATTGGAATGGATGCTGTGGACACCAGCTAGCTGTCTGCCCCAGAGATTGTGTTGTGATTGAAAGGAGAGCTCTGTGAAGTAGACTGGCCTGCTCTGTGTCTGGCCGTGTGCCTGCAAGCCCGTACAAGCAGTTTACTAATGGTGGCAAGGCAGGGACTCTCGTAGGCTCTGTGGGGGTGAGTGATACATCTAGATCAGGCTCTGCTTAACCAGAGAATGTAAAGAAGCGGCTGAAGCTTAAAGAGTGGTTAACAAATCTGGACGTGGGAGATAAAAAGTAGAGACAACTGGACACAAAGAGATGAATATGATTACACTTTGGGAAATGTCAGAACCCCGTGTTCATCCTCCAGAGGGCTTTCAGAGCTTTGTAGAACTTTGGATGTCTTTTTTTAAATTTAATTTTTATGTGTATGGGTATTTTACCTGCATGTACATGCCTGGTGTCCAAGTTATTCAGAGGAGAATGTTAATACCGGGAATTGAACCTGGATCTTCTGCTAGAGCAGCAACTACTGAGCCATCTTTCCAGCTCATCTTGACGGTTTTGAAATTGGGAGTCAGAATTGGGGAAAATGATGAATTGGGTTTTTTTTTTTTTTTTTTTTTTTTTTTTTTTTTTTTTGCCTTTCTCTAGGAAAACAGCATGAGTGCTCATGTGACTGTCACCTTTCTTCCTTTCCAGATGTTTTGGTAAAGAGTTGGATTTATGAATCTAGAGGAGCTGTGGGTACTGGCTTTTCTGTTTGCACTTTTCTGTCAGCAATCGTAGATGCAGCCTATACATTCTAAAATAATTGTATACCGGGATGTAGTATCTCTTAGGCAGTGGTGATGGGTGTCTATCCCTTGTGATTGTTGGTAACTAGCTACAGTTACCAACAGAACCAGAAGGGTAAGAGCTTTTTAAAGCTTCATCTTGACTAGCATAGAAGGTTAACTTGGTCGTATATTCACAGGTAGCTTGCTTCTAGTAACTTCTTGATTCCCAAACTTGCTACCTAACCTGGAATTCCTGGTTAAAATGTGGGAAGGTTTTGTTTTGTTGTTGAGATGGGTGTCTCTGGCTGTGGGACTCACTGTGTAGACCAGGCTGAGCTCAAGCTCAGAGGTCACACTGCTTCTGCCTTTTGAGTGTTGGGATTAAAGGCATGTGCCACTACACCTGGCTATTTTTTTTAAGTTTTATTTTTAATATTCTCCCCCCCCATCTCTGCATGTGTGTGTCTGTGTGCATGTGCGTGTGTGTACATGTGTGTGTATATGTGTGTGTGTGTGCTGTTGTATCTTCTGGAGCTGGAGTTGTCACAGGTGTTTGTGACCCTCCTGACTCTGGAGTTGGAATCCTCAGCAAGAGCAACGTTGAGCCAACTCTATAACCTCTGAGCTGGCTCTCCCACCCCAAGATGCCTATGAAGAATTTTAGGAAAAAATAGTATTGTAATGTTGCCTCTCATAAGAGAGTTCATGCATGTGCAAAATGTCTATGTATTTAAGAGCTATAGAAAAGCTTTGTTGAGCCTCAGTTGACATCCCAATGTACATGTTGGTGAGTAACTCTGAATGTGAAGACCACAGGAAAGTTGTGGCCCACAATGAACCATCACTTCACAGTTGTAAACTCATTTATGTGAGGAATGTGGGAAAGGGAAGTGCATAGAAACCCTTGAAATAGAAGTCAGGCCTTCCACCATGTAGGGAAAGTTAGTCGTTACAGTAACATGTGCTTTCATTCCAACCCATCTGTGTCCTGGTGATACAGGTTCTTTGAGACACAGAGGTTGAAGGCTAGCTCGATAGCACAGTTGCCTGTCAGGAAAACCAAAAGCAATTCAACTTGACCTGTGCTTTATGTAACATCTAAACTCAAGTCTGTGAGACTGAGGTTGAAACTCAAATGACATCAGAAACCCAGGAGAGATGATTAAGCAGGAGAGTAGGAGGGGGATATGGTGACATTCTGTCACACAGTGAGTCAAGAAGTTCCATCAACACAGGGGCTCAGGAGGAGGCATCCCCCACCCCCACACTCCCTCAGTGCAGGCATGGAATCACTTACGGGTCCTGAGAACCCAGCTGAGAAAAGACTGGGTCTTGGGACGTGGCTTGTGGGCTATGTGCTTGTGAAACTTGTCTTGTGTGTACATTTAACCCTTAGATGTTGTCTTTATCATAGCATATTTTTGCTCATGGATCAGTTGTTTGTAAATAGACTTGATTGTGGAAAACTGAAGCAAACTTAGAATGCCCTTAAAAATGTAGGAGATAGGGTCTAGCTAATCTGATTTTTTTACACTTGTTTCTGAGAGATTTATTCCTGTAAAACTCCTAGTTATAATTTTTCTCCAAAGGTTTGGCTTAGGTGTGGTGAGTTGTGGGTCATTGTGTAGCATTGATTTGCATGGGGTAATATTGTCAAGAGAGTTTGCTTTGACTGAAAGCTTTGGGGGAAATTTGATGAATTATTTTGCTTACCTTTTATTTTGGGTTGAAGTAGTAAGACAAGTTTGAGCAGAGAGTGGGGGAGATGCTATTTCTAAGAATTTAAAGTCTGAGCATAAACTCTGTGTCTCTTCCTGGGGAAGAGTGTTGGAGAGTGGGCTCTGTGTTGGTCAAGGTAGGGAAGAACTGACTCTTGAGTTACTAATCTGTGTTACTATGTTATGATACTGAAGTCTTGTGAAGCTTAGCAACATTTCATATGCATTTAATATGTATACCATTAAAGCCCTCATCTTTGTTTACACTCCTTATCAGCCTTCTCAAGTCAGCTGGTGGCAAACCCCAGTCTTCAGTTGCTCAGGGTGACACCTTGGAATCATTATTGACTCCTGTCCTCACAGCCCATGTCTCTCCATCAGGAGTCCTGTTGTCCCTTTGTCTGCCCTGCTGTCAGTCGCCTGCTCTTGTCACTTAGATGACTTCAACTCTGAGCACACTAGCCAGAGTACATCTTTGTTGTTTTGTCTTATTTCTGAGATGCCTCCTCGGCCTTCTGAGTCAGTCCACATTTGACCTACAGTGTCTGTTAGTCCTGAATCTCTTACTGCTCCCGTAGCTGCTCTACTTCTCTTCCCTCTCTGATCCCAATCCTTGCCTTCTCTCCTGGTCACTTCATCCCCAGGCAGCTTTCATTTCTTGCTAACTGAGCTCAAATAAGGGAAGACTGGGCTAAAGCTGATAATGTAATGAGATTGTGTTAAATGCTGTAAAAACTAGTTTGAAAGTAAGCATATGGAGCTGTAATTCTTGGTCTCAAATGATCTTATTTTAAAGTAATAAACAATATTTTGGAGAAGTCAAAGGAATATAAAATATAATAGGGATCTATGTTTTAATATAGAACATTATTTAAAGAAAATTCACTGGAGAAGAAGAACCTGGTATTTGAGTTGTACTATGACATGAACAACTTTAAAGGTGTAAATAACTTCTGAGATATCATTTATAAATGTTGGACATTGGTTCTCATGCTTTGATTTAATTGGTTATCTGAGTGTCCAAACACTGAAGGACCTTGTCCCCAATTGGTTTTTGATCTATCAATAAAGATGCCAGCAGCCAGTGGCTGGGCAAACAGAGATGGGGCAGGACCAGAACTCTTAGATTTGTGTAGGGGATAGAGAAGAGAATGGCCATGACTTTGGGTCGGGGAGGGGGTTAAGGGGGTGGAGAGATGGATCGAATTTAACTGCAATGGGAAGATCAGGATAGACCAATGGGGCTCACAGAAGGTAACAGGGCAGCAAAGTTAAAGGTAGATTTAGAAGGTGGTGAGCCAGGAGAACCAGAGGGAAAAGTGTGCTAACCCTAGGAGGATGAGAACTGCTCAGCGTTGAGTAGCCTAGGCATTTTAAAATAAACTGGTGTGTGTGTGTGTATGTGTGTGTATGTGTGTGTGTGTGTGTGTGTGTGTGTTTCATTCAAGGATCCAAATTGCTGCGGGGCAGGTGGCTGGAAGCCTGCCAGGAGCATAAAGTGGAGTAGCCAGAACTCTCCGCTATATCTGTGTCGTGCATCTCACCTATTTATAGAGTACAACTAATGAAACATCTTGTGTTGTATAGTAATTACTGCAAGGAGCTTTAGAATATCCAGTAATAATTTTAGAATATTTTAGTCTCTCACAAAAACTGTATTAGCAGTCATTCCCAGCTGCCCCTTTCTTCAGACACTAGTGACCTCTGATCTACATCACGTCTTTAGATTTAGCCATTTGTTTCATAGAAGCAGCTTTATGTGACTAGCTTTTCATTTAGCATTATGCTCAGGGTTTATTCCTGGCATAGATTTTTTTTTAATGATTCATTTGATGTTCATCATGCTTAGATACTCATACATATACTCAAGAAGATAAATCAAGAAACCCATCCTCTTAGACTGATGTACATAACTAAGTATGAGTGAAATCAGCAGTGTACCTAATCAGCATGCTGCGGGTATGTTGCTAGAGCAAGCTCTCTCCTGCCCAGCCCTGGCTCTCAGCAAACATAGGGAAATGATTGTGCACTAGGTGCACTGTGCATTGTGGTGGTGCTGTTCGGTGAGAACTTTTGCTTAATGTAGTCAGCTACCATACCTGTTTTCACCCAGAGCAGCAGCTCACAGTTCATCTGCAGTGGTGGCTCTTGATCAGCTTTGCACCTTTCACAACAGCAGGTGAAGGTTAATTGTCAGACTTGCTGGTGACAAAGACCAAGTCATTGTACCCAGCAAGTTCCAGGCATTTATGAGCCTCTAGATGTATTGGGAACAAAATTGGGGTCTTCTGCAAGAGTAGCAACTGCTTTAAACTGAGCCATCTTTTCAGCCCCAGCAATTACATTCTTATAAAAAAAGTTATCAAGATTCTTGAAATAGCTGGGTTCTTCTTAAAAAGTTTAAAAACTTAACCTTTGTGAGTAACCAATATCCCTGTGGTTGCCAATAGTGCCATCCTTACTCCATGCCTTCTAACAGATTGCAACAATGGCAGCCCTGGACAGAAGCTCTGCCACATTGTTTGATCACGCTGTGACAGTGATAACTGGTCAGGAAAGTGCTCATTTAAAGTAAAAGCACTTCTTGGAGTTTTGTTTGTTTCTCTTTTTTAAAGAATTAGAGTATACTACCTTCAATGGTTCATCTTTTTACATTTATTTATTTGTATTTTATGTGCATTAATATTTTGTTTGTGTGAGAGTGTCAGGTCTCCTGGAACTAGAATTATAGTTGTGAGTTGCCATATGGGTGCTGGGGATTGACCCCAGGTCCTCTGGAAGAGCAGCCAGTGCTCTTAACCACTGAGCCATCTCCCCCCCAACCCCGTTCTTGAATTTTGTTGTGAAATGAAAATGCTCAATTTTAAATTATGAACATGCATTAATTGATAAGATAAACAGTAAATGAATCAGTGTAAATGATTACATTTAATGTTCCTCATAGAATAGGTAACAACATCCTTCAACATGGCATTTAACAGCATTGGCATGAATTTTTTATTTTTAAAAAATAATGTGTAAAATATGTTTTAAGAGTCAGGTGTGCTGGCTCATGCTTTTAATCGCAGCACTCAGGGCTGAGGCAAGAGAATGGAGACTTCAGGTTTGGTCTGGGCTACAAAGTGAGACCTTAAACCAAAAACATCGTGCTGGACGGACGCCTTTAATCCCAGCACTTGGGAGGCAGAGGCAGGCGGATTTCTGAGTTCAAGGCCAGCCTGGTCTACAGAGTGAGTTCCAGGACAGCCAGGACTACACAGAGAAACCCTGTCTCGAGAAACCAAAAAAAAAAAAAAAAAAAAAAAAACCAAAACATCCTAAATGCCTATATTTTACATCTTTCTGTCATCTTTGTGTGTGTGTGTACATGTGTATTTGTGTGTGTGTGAGAGAGAGACAGAGAGAGAGAGAGAGAGAGGGAGAGAGAGAGAGAGAGACAGAGAATCTGCCTGTGTGTATATATTTCTCCCAAAGGTTTCTGTTAATCTTTTCATAGTCAGATTACTCCTGAGTTTCTTGGAAAGAATATGTTGTTTGCATATGACCATAAAAGTAGTATATTCAAAAGCCTCAGTATTCATAGACAGACCCCTGGAGCAAATCCACTGGGCTCTGTTGCATTACTCATGTACATCTTGGAGGCAAAGGAGACCTTGAGTCATGTTGATGCTTATACTGCTTGCTGTGCTATGAATGATTGTGTTCTTTATTTCTGATATGGGAGACACTTAGGTCCCTTGCCGGCATGCAGAGGGTGAACTTGGAGTAACTTAGTTGACAGTAAGTAGGGTATTGAGTATGTCATGTGACGAAGCATTCTGACCTCTCAGGTATCTGTCTGTAACTACGTGCCATCACCCACAGTAAGATACAGTTTCAAGCTCCACAGAAGGCTTTTGGTACCTCCTCTTAGGACCAGCTAAAGTCTCTAAAGCACTCCATCAGTTTTGTCCATTTTTGAATGTTATAAAATAGAATGATAAGTAAATTTTTTCATTTTTATATCTGAAGTTCAGTTATATTTTGTGTCTAGATATATTCTGTTGTATAAATTCTATTTCCATGATTTGGGTCTTTTACATACTCTGGACATGTACTTTTCTCTTGAGTTCACAGCATTCATTTATGTCAGACATATACCTGGAACTAAAATTGGTAGGCCATAGGGATCATTGTTCAGCATCAGTGGATGCTGTCAAGCATTTTCTAAAGTGGCTGAGCTGCAGTATATGAGAGTTCTGTTTGGTCTGTGTTCTCATGAATATTGAATTGCTTCCTCCCACCTCTTTGGCATATTAAGAGCCCTTTGGGCACAGAGCCTGTAGTGGTGTGGCTGCATCAAGTTTGGTTTAATGTTTAGTTCTTTAGGAACCGTTGTAGTGATTCCCCTGTGGCTGTACCAGTCTGCAGCAAGCAAGAGTTCTTTCTTCCCCAGCATTTGTTGTTTTCTTGAGGACAGCCATTCTGTCTGAGTAAGATGGAATCGCTAAGTAATTTTAATTTATATTTCCCTGATGGCTAAAGATGTTGAACACTTAAGCATTTGTATGTCTTCTTTGAAAACTACCATTTCATTAGCCCGATTTTTGATTGGATCATATTTTTGGTGTGAGTGTTTATGGCTCATTATCCTAGGTATTAATCTCGGTTGCTGTGTACTTGCTGAAGAGTTTCTCCCAGTTCTGTAATCTGTCTCTTCACTGTGCTATTTGTTACCTTTTCTGTTCAGAGCCCTCTAGTTTCATATCATCCCATTTGTCCATTCTTAGGAATAGTTCCTGTGTTATTGGAGTCATTTTAAGATAGTCCTTGTGTGTATTTATCTTTTTTTAATGTATTTTTTATTGGATGTTTTATTTATTTACAATACAGATGTCATCCTCTTTCCCCATTTTCCCTCCCTAGAACCCCCTATCCTATATCCTCTCTTCCTTTATGCTTTTATACCATTTTGATTACATGCATTTGTTAAGGTCAGTTCTATGTTGAGGGTCTAGCAATACAATAGATGCAACTAGTCAAGGAACAAGCAATACAATAAACACAAATAGTCAAAGAAAAAGTAAGGCATTAAATCCAATTACGTGAACACTCCCTTGATCACTGTTTCTAAAGGCTTATCAGGATGACAAAAGTATCTGAGCCCAAGGTCATGTTTGAACTTATTTCCTTGTTCTAGCCTAAAATTTAGGTTCCTGTCTGAAATTACTTCTTTGTTCTAGCCTAATATTTAGATTCCTACCTGAAATTACTTCTTTGTTGTAGCCTAATGTCAGATTCCTGCCTTGAAGCCTACTTCCTTGTCCTTGGCCAATGTCATATTCCTGCCAAGCAGTCCATTTCCTTGTCCTTGGCCCATGTCAGCTTCTTGCTAAGCAGCCCCAAAGGCTCTCCACCTCTCCCCCTTTTTTATTTAACAAGACTGAGCCTGTCTTAGGTCGTTCTGACAAGAATGCCTTCCTTACCCGTCATGGAATATGCATTCTCAAAAGCAATGCATTTCTGTCTTAGGTTGTTAAGGCTCTGTGCAGAGTCTTACCTGTCTTTGGCTTGCCAGCCTGTTAAATTAATAACTCTGTCTGGGGGTCCATTATCAGTTTCAAGTCATGTACTTTGGCTGCCAGCCTGTTGATGTAGTTAGAGACAAGCTTTAACACGGTGGGCAGGAATAAAAGTATTCCCAGAACAAGAAGGGCTAGCTTGATCAAGCTATATATGCCATTCCTGAGGTTTGACCAAAATGGAAATACTGACCTCAGGTCATGGATAATTTCATCGGCATTATCTGCAGCATCAAAGCTCAATAGAGCAGCATTCTTTAAATTCATAATCTCACTCTGCACACACCCAGAGAGGTGTTAGAATCATGCTAAATATCCTACAGGTGTCTTTAAACTTTTTTCTAATTATGACAATCATTGTGAATTTCAAAAGTAACACTACTCCAATGATACTTGTCATGACACTTGAGATGGCTCCTAATTCTTGAACCCTGAACCTCCTTCAGATAATTTGAATAGGTTATAGAGCATCATCTGTTGTTCCAGATACCTATATAAACCCTTTTGTATACTCAATACATTAGTAACATTTTTTTGCTAAATGGTTAACAAAAATAGTTGTCTTAACTCCTTGTGTCACTGCTATTGCAGAAGCATTGGCTAGCAATTAATGGAATTAAAGCTGTTATACCAGCAATAATCAAGCCCTCTACCCTCTTGCTTCTGCTTAAAGCCTAACTCACTTCTTCCAGCACTTTTAAGCTTTTTTCAGAGAATCAAGGTTTTCTAATACTCAGGGCAGTGAGACAAAAGCTGGTTGATAGACCCCCATAACAGACATGCCAGGTTTCAACACACTAACATAATTGGAAATTATACAGTCAATGCAACTTACAATAAATACTGTAGAAGAGACAAAACCAATTTTAGTTTGACAATTAAAAAAGCCTTAAAACATGCACTAATCCTTGTTTGGAATCCAGATCCTGTCCCAGCTTTATTTCTTGCTATTGTAACATCATAGTGAGCTGCAGTTAACTTCCAAATATGTCTCTGACAAGTTCAGATCCAGTCTTCCAAAAGTAGACTGTTATTTCCAATATTGGATTGATGTATAGACCAGTACATGATTGAGTCCTAATAGCTGGTCACCTTTAAGAAGAATACAAGAGACATTATAATTTCTCTTTTTGATTCTCTATCCCACAAAGTCTAAAAACTTGAGGCAAGGCAGCTTGCCCCATCTGGGATATAGTCAAGCAAAGATGGGTCAGGAACATATGTCCAATACAGCTCCCTAGTCAACAATCTCACAGGTCGGCATCATTCTTTGTCTCAGCAACAGTATGTCTCACCAATCTTTTTAGAGTTCCGTGGGCCTCTTCCACAATACTTTGTCCTTGAGGATTATATGAAATCCCTGTAATAAATTGTTGACAAAAAGTCTCGACTTCTCGATTACAATTGCCAGACCCTTTATTGTTTTTTTTTTAAATTGGATATTTTATTTATTTACCTTTCAATGTTATCTCCTCTCTCATCCCCCCCCCAAACCTTTTATCCCATTCCCCCTCCTCCTACTTCTATGAGGGTGTGCCCCCACCATTCACCCATTCTCACCTCCCTGCTCTCGAAATCCTCAACACTAAGGAATCCAAACTTTCAGGGACCAAGGCCCTCCCCTTCCATTGATGCCTGGCAAGGCCACCCTCAACTACCTACACAGGTGGAGCCATGAGTCCCTCCCTTTGTGTTCCCAGGCTGGAGGTTTAGACCCTGGGAGCTCTGGTTGAGTATATTTATCTTAATGAGTTTTATCTATGGTTTCCTCTAGCAGCAGTCTGAAGAGTTTCGGGTCTTAGAATTAAGATCTTTGATCCATTTGGAATTGATTCTCTGCATGTTAAAATGTAAATTTTATGTATCATTTGATAAAGAGCCTTTCTTCTAGTATATTTTTGGCTGTTGCAGTTTGGGCTTCTTTCTGGGTCCTATATTCTACTCTACTGGCCCACATGTCTGTTTTCCTGATGGTAGCATAGAGATGTAGCTCCCGTGGCTCTGTGGACTCAACTGAGACTGAGTGCTGTGGGACTTGCACTTCCTTCCTCCTTAGGGTTGCATTGGACAGTTGGAGTCTTTGGCATCTAGGATTTATTTTTTTCTGTTTCTGTGAAGAATGTGATTAGAGTGTTGTAGATCTCTTATGGCAATAGGCCACGTTTGCAGTATTAATCTGAGACTGTGACCATGCATTTAGTGTCTTTATAGTTGTGTTTTAGAGATTTGTCACCTCTTTAGTAGATAAGTCCTCCCTTTTAAAGCTATTGTGAATGGTTTCTTTCTTGGCAAGTTTGCTATTCTATACAGAGGAAAGCTACTGTTTTGTGTGTTGATTCTGGATCCTGCTACTTTATTGATTGTTTAGCAGATGTTAGAATTTTTCTGGTGGAACACTTAGCATTTTATAATTATGGGACTGTGTTGTCTGGAATTTGGGACAATTGGACTCCTTTTTATTTGTATCCTTTTCATCTCTTACTCTTGTCTTATTGCTCTAGCTAAGACATTGACCATTGTATTTAATAGGAGTGTGTAATGCACACCCTCTTATCTTGCCTTCAGCTTTAGAGGGTGCCCCCAGATTTTCCAAATTTATAGACTGATGGCTATAGGCTTGCTACCTAGGGTCTTTATTATGTTGAAGTATATTCAGGCTTTTATTCTGCAAGGACATTGTGCATTGTCGGAGGTCTTTTTGTTCATCTCCTGAGATGATGGTGTGATTTTTGTCCTTAAATGTGTTTGTACATTGTGTTATGTCTAACACTTAATGATCTCTGTGTTGTTGATTCATGCATTCATGGAATGATAGCAAAATGGTATGGTCTGTGATCTTTGTAATGTATTATTGAATTAGTGTTGCAAGAAGTTTATTGAGAATTTTTGTCTGATGTTCAGGTCTATATAGCTTTCTTGTTTCTTGTGTTAGGGTTTCACCTGGCTTTAGTATCAGGTGATGCTTCATGTGGTGAGTCTGCTAGTGTTCCTTCCCTTTCTTGATCAAACATTTTTTATTTGGTGTTTGCTTTCTAAACCCTGACCTGCTATTTTGCAGTCTTTGTAATTGCAGTTGGTGCTACAGTGATGTCCCTACCCTCCTACCCATTCACAGCACTAGCGTTCCGTGGCATATAGCTTCCTCCTGCGACTTCCGTGGCACATAGCTTCCTCCTGCGACTTCCGTGGCACATAGCTTCCTCCTGCTATGTATCTTCCTTAACTACTGTGCTTAAGTAAAGAAGACAGTAGACACTGTCAAGTACAAATTCACACTCCGAGGAACTGAGTAACATAATGTTCTAAAGCGCCTCAGTGGTTTTAGTTTTAAGAATAGATAGTTGACCCTTTCCTAGTAGTGATATGTGTTAGGCTGTGTTTGACAGGTTGGTACGTCTTATGACAACTCTTACTCTCAGTCTGCTCCTCTTAGATGTCTCTTTAGACCTCTGCTTTGCCACTGAACTGTCTGGTTCTGAAGAAGGAATTGAGGGGCTGTAGGAATTTTAGAGACATTTTTGTTTTACTCTGAATGCTTCTCTACTTTTATTTGTGGTAAAATGTTCTCACTTGTGCTGACTGGTCTTCTTAGACTGAACTGGGCTCCTCCGCCCTCTCTTTCAGGATTTGTACTAATGGAAGAAGCGTATGGCACCTGTAAAGTTAAATGTCATTCCCCCCCTCCACTTGGACCTTCTGCTTGAGACCTGCATGTGACTTTTCACCTGCGATCTACACTTTTCGTGTCTACTGACTTTGATTACAGGAAAGTGTCTGAAGAGTCGTATCAAATGACGTCAATGGCCAGCTTGTTTTCTTTCACTAGTCCAGCCGTGAAGCGATTGTTGGGCTGGAAACAAGGTGATGAGGAAGAAAAATGGGCAGAGAAGGCAGTGGATGCTCTAGTGAAGAAGCTGAAGAAGAAGAAGGGTGCCATGGAGGAGCTGGAGAAAGCCTTGAGCAGCCCAGGACAGCCAAGCAAGTGTGTCACCATCCCCCGCTCCTTGGATGGACGTCTGCAAGTTTCTCACAGGAAAGGCTTACCCCATGTTATATATTGCCGTGTTTGGCGCTGGCCAGATTTGCAGAGCCATCATGAGCTAAAACCATTGGATATTTGTGAATTTCCTTTTGGATCTAAGCAAAAGGAAGTTTGTATCAATCCGTACCACTATAAGAGAGTGGAGAGTCCAGGTAAGTTTCACTGTACTGAGAATTAAAAACAAAAACGTCAACATGTCTCACCAGTTTGCATGTAACTAGGCTTATTAGCTAAAAGGCTGCATTAACCTTTGTTGTTAAAGATTCCGTCTTAGAAGGAAGTCTAGCTTTTACGTTTAGCTTTTGTGAACATTTAACTCGACTGCTATTGCTATTCCCTTCCTCTAATAACACCCATCTCCTTTCTGTGGCCTACATGTCTCTGCGTGCTAAACACATGTTCCATGTTCACACTGGATTCTTCTCTCCTGTTTGCTTAGGAACTTTGTTGTCACTCATTGTCGATTTTTCTGTCTTTACATTTTCCCTCTCTATGTGTCTTTTTTACTAAATTATTTTTACTTTGTGCTTGTGTGTGTGTGTGTGTGGTATGTGTGTGTGTGTGTGTGTGTGTGTGTGTGTGTGTGTGTGTGCTGTGTGTGTGCATGGCACATGCAGAGATCAGAGGACAGCTCTTTAGAGTTGGCAGAGAGTTCTTTTCTTACTCACTTCTCATTCTTCAGTGTCTAGAATAATTCTTTTTACTAGGTACAGTGGTCGGTATTTTTTTTTTTTTTTTTTGCAGTGAATTAATTACATAAGCTGATATCTTAGTCCTTTTATTGCTTCTGTAGCAGACTACCACACAGACTGGATAAATTCAATCTACTGGAAAGAGTTAAAAACAAAACCAACATGTATCTCCCCAATTTGCATGTGATTAGGTTTACTAACTAAAAGGTTACGTTAACTTTTGTTAAAGATTAACAATAGAAATTGGAAGGTAGACAGTCCAGGATTAAAAGACCCTAAGGTTAGGGTCTTATAATGAACTCTACCCCAGAAGAAGAATGGCATGGGTATGAGTGAGCCAGAGAGGATGGAGCGAAATGGAGATGTATAAAGAGACCTACTTTTAGTTTTCCTTTGGTGCCAGCATCAAAAGCAAAGTCTTGCGCATTCTAGGCAAGTTCTCTACTATGGAGCTACACCCCAGCCCAAGCAACCTGTTTATGTAACAAGGAGTCCACCTCCACATGACATAATCTCATTACGTCTTGTGAGACCCCACCTCCCAACATTGCCACAGTGGGAATTAAGTTTCTAGCCTGTGACCTTTGCAAGATAGATTCAGCACAGCAGCTGAGATACAATCTGGGTTCTTCCTTATCTTAGTTGCTACATAATAAATAGCCACACGTGGTAGTTTAAACACAACACACATGTATGACCTCCTATCTTCTGTAGGCACACCTGTGGTAGTTTAAATACCACACACATGTATGACCTTCTATCTTCTGTAGCCACACGTGTGGTAGTTAAACACACCACACATATGTATGACCTTCTATTTTCTGTAGCCACACGTGTGGTAGTTAAACACAGCACACATGTATGACCTTCTATCTTCTGGGTCAGGCATCATTCACCTCAGTAGCATCTTCTGTGAGTTTGTAATCAAGGTGTGGGTCAGGGCTAGCTTTATCTTGGGAGTTCCGATGTGACAAGATTTAGTTCCTAAACAGGCCATTGGATGCTTACTGGTTATTGCCTGGAGACTACCTTCATCTGCTTTACTGCACGGCTTTCTTCAGAAGGTCACCTGTGTATTTGTTCTTGTACTACCATTCTCTCTCACAGTAGTAGATTTTCTCTGCCAGACTATCTCTGATAGCATGCATGCATGTAATGATGCTCTGTCTTCTTCAGAGCCAGTAACAAGAGGGTTTTCCTGCAAGATAGCATTGAATTCTGAAACACTTCCCCGGTAATTGCCCATAATTCTGTTGGTTAGAAGCAAGTCATAGGCCATATTCTGAAGGGAGAGGTTTATCTAATTACATGAATCCCCTGACTCTGTCTTCCACACTGGAGGAATTGTAAGCCTTGTGTAGTTGAATGTGGAGGCTAAAAGACTAGCAGTGACCTGAGTTACTAGTTAACATTCAACCATGAGCTTTAGAGCTGCTGGTCTATATGTGAGGTAGATATCAGTTTCTTAGGAAGCCCAAGGAGAGCTATCGTATGAGGGAATTGAGGAAGAAAAGAACAAGGCAGATTTAGTGGAGGAATATTTTCTGAAAAATTCTCCAGCTAAGTGTTTGCCAGCAATGCATCTAAGAATTCTATCTGTTCCTTCTCACAGTGTAATGACAGTGACCAGTGGAATTGTCTTTCTTTTAGTCTGCCTTCTCATTCCATATGAAGCACAGCATTGGTTATGATTCTTTAACTTTGGAAATGTCTTGCTAGTTCAGCTGATGGAAGAAACTATAGAAACCTCATGCTCGGTCCCAAGTGTACACATCTGGGGAAGGGATAACTTCACTCAGTAGGGTTAACTTGACTAGTGTTCCTCCTTGGTCAGTTAGGGACAGTAGATGCCTCTCCTCCTGGTACTGTGCTAATAAAGGAGGTTGTTGGTGACTCTGGTTACAGTGAACGAACGGTAAGCACTCGTGGACATATGTGCTTTCCTAAGTCTGGTATTCTCTTGTGTAGAGTTAGAGACAGAGAAAGCACCAACATCCCACAGCAACTAAGTCTGTTTTAATGTTACAGACAAAGTAGCTAAGTCTTAACTTACACAAGAGTGCACAGAGAGTATAGAGTGAAATGAGGAAGTGAAGTGTCGCAGAGAGAAAAATATAATAAAAGATATGATGAGCATGAGAATAAGGCCAACTGAGATGTGCCAGTATTTATTTGACTAGAAAATATTATCTGCTGGCTAAGATTTTAAGTCCTAGAGTTGGTTTTATATATAATTATTATGTGGAACCTCAGGAAAGTTACAAAATCTTTGTGATTTAATGTCCTCTTCAATTAGATAATACTACTATTAATGACCTTACAGAGTTGTCAGGGAGATTGGTGAGTCAGTGTGTATGTCGCTGCTTAACATTATGTTGCCCAAGCTAGTTTGAAATCTAGGATCATTTCTCCAGAGGGATCCAAGTAGAGCATATGAGGAGTAGGCAGAGCGGAACTGTTCAAGCACACAGCTACTGAGAACTGAAAACGGCAAGAGTCCAGTGGCCACGTCATTAGAATAAGCAATGGGAAAGGACTGCAGATGCAGTTGTACTTAGAGGACTGGAGGGAAGGCCTTTTCACTCTGGAGAGTTGTTGCTTCGTCAGGGAACCTTACCAGTTCTCTAAATGCTAAACATGGCCCTCACTGACTCTGAAAGTGTTCAACTTTGGGAATGCGGAGTTCTCAGGATTCCACATACTGACCTCAGCAACCTCTGTAATCGTACATATGTCTGGGTCAGTGGCTGTCTCTTCCCCGCCTGTCTGCCTCTCTTCACTCCTGGCATCCTCAGGTGTTATTATTTTCACAGTGTTTGGTACTCTGTTGGCTGGCATGCACATTTCTTGAATTCTCATTAATTGTATTAAATGCTTCTTATTATGGTTGTTTTTTAAACATAATGACTTATGTGCTGTAGATGGAGAATGCCATCCTTTTGAACTTTGTGCTTCCAGAGTCCTTCACACCGGCCTAATGCTGAAGGTCTTTGGGTTTGGTTATGATGTAAATACAAATCCAGACTCTGCCCCATCTAACAGCAAACTTTAATCACTGCCCTTAAAGGTTCCTGACTAGCTGTGACTTGTTTTTCTGATTGATTTTTGTTTTTCTTTCAGTCTTACCTCCAGTGTTAGTGCCTCGTCACAACGAATTCAATCCACAGCACAGCCTTCTGGTTCAGTTCAGGAACCTAAGCCACAATGAACCGCACATGCCACAGAACGCCACGTTTCCTGATTCTTTCCACCAGCCCAACAACACTCCTTTCCCCTTATCTCCTAACAGCCCTTATCCACCTTCCCCTGCTAGCAGCACATATCCCAACTCCCCAGCAAGCTCTGGACCCGGAAGTCCATTTCAACTCCCAGGTAAGACTTTACTGATAGCAAAAATGATCTCCGAAGCTAGATTTCCAGTGCTGATCTTCTGAGTGAACTGTTACGTAAGCTCTCGCTGTTGATGACATATTCTTGAAGAAATTACTCCCACAAGGATTGGGTTTTATTTTTCAAGTTCCATTATGTTTAAAAATCTGAAAATTGGGGAATTAAGTCCAAGTGTTTAATTTGCTGTTAAGAGTTGTCTCAAAAACAAATTTGAATACTTCATCATAGATTTCAGTGCCGTATGTAGCTTTGTCTCAAGCTATCCCATATAAACCTTGGGGCAAAAGAGAGCTCTTCAGTTTTATAGTTACTGAGAAAAGTAGTCTAGCTGTAACATTTGCAAAAACTCACAGTTCTGAGTGTTGGGAGCCCAAAGATCGTATCAATGTGCAGTTTCCTAAGCTAATTACCCAGCCATCTAGTCGGGCATGATGGTTACTGGGGCACTGCAACAGGATAGAATGACTTGTTTCTGTTACTGCAGACTTTGAATGACACAGCAGTATGTGAGGCTGATGGTATTGTGCGATCACCTGTGCTGTGTGCACTAGGTGATATGTGGCCTCAGATTGCTGTGCAGTAGCTGTGGTTTCTTTGAACATAAATTAAAGAAAAAAACCTTGACTTTGGGTTCATTTTATTGTTAATCCTGGTATCCTGGATTACCAAGGGTCTGAGTTAGTACACGCTTGTAATAGGTTTGCAGGAGATGCTGTGTGTGCTCTTTCTGCTCTTGAACGGTGTGTGTCCTACGTCTGTATGTGCTCAGTAATGAATCCTGCTGTTAACCTTGTAAATTACAAAATGCTTTTAGAGTAATAGCTTTGGGCAGAATGAAGCTCTTAGCCTTTGAGGAATTGATGTGTCTCCTTCTCTTTCTCTTAGCTGATACCCCTCCCCCTGCCTATATGCCACCTGAGGATCAGATGGGTCAGGATAATTCCCAGCCTATGGATACCAGCAACAACATGATCCCTCAGATTGTGCCCAGCATAGCCAGCAGAGGTGAGAGCAGTGCTCGCTGTTTAGTTTTGTTGGTATTATTTTTATTTCTTTTAATTTCTTGGCCACTTTTCTTTACTTTTTTGCAGTGCTAAGAGTCCAACCCAGGGCCTCACATTCTAGGTAAATAATCTTCCACTAAGTTTTTCCAAATCTTGTTCACTTATGAAAGCACCTTGACTATCAAATCGATGTGAGTTAGTTTAGTGGTTTTGGCACATATAAGAAGGTTGGGATCAAAATATAGGGGTTTTATGTTTGTTTGGTTTGGTTTTACTTTTTATTTGTTCTTTGTGAATTTCACATAGTGCACTCAATCCACTCGTCTTCCTTCTATACCTGTCCTCCTACCCTTGCAGCCTCCCCACAGCATAGAAAACAATCTCATCGTGGGAACTGTAGTGTGTTCCAGTGTGGCCCACAGTCTACCCTTTCGTCCACACGTCTTTGCTTGTAGATGTTCAGTGGAATGACTCGTTGGTATGGTGCAAGACTTCTTTCTCTTAGCAGGATAGCTTTGAGATGAGTGTGTGTTGTATTTATCAGGTTTTAATTCCTTAGATGAACAGTGTTCTCTTGTGTGTGCCACCCTTGTTTGCCTGCTCTCCACTGAGGAGCTGCTGTGCTCCTCCCACCTTCGTGCTGCTGCGTGGAAGCTGCAGCAAGCACTGCTTGGAGGCTGTCAGGCCTGCTGCTCTAAGGACGTGGTGACTGAGGCTCTTCAGTTACGTTGTGCTGTCTGCTGGGTTACAGTGCTCAACCTTTCTGTATCCTTGCCTATTTTCTTTCTAACTGTTCTGTCCAAATTGAGAGTGAAAGATTGGAGTTCCCAATAATTAGGATAGAATTTTATCTATTTCTATTTTCAGTTCTTTTGATGTTTGCTTCATGTATTTGGGGACTCTGTTGTCAGAATGTACAGTTTAGTAATATGAGTGCATTCAGCTTTGTGTGGCCATTGCCACTGTCTGCTTCCAGAACTTGTCATCTTCCTGAGCAGACTCTGTGCCCATTATAAATTTCCCTATTTTCTTTCTCCCGGTTACTCATCAGTAGTTACCTACATCCTGTCTGAATTTTTCTGTCTGGGCATCTAATCTAGGTGGACGGTGGACTCGTCCAGTACCTATTTGTCCTTTGCATCTGGCTTTTTTTTTTTTTTTTTTTTTTTTTTTTGGTTAGTGTGGCCTTGCCACGGATTATACATGTCACAATATATATTCAAATTTTATTTCTTATTAGGGCTGATTATATTCTAATCTATGGCATGGCACCTGTATGTTTTGTTTATCCACTTATGTATTTATGAATACTTGCCCTCATTCTGCTTTTTTGGCTGTTGCACAGTAGGCTGTTATTTGAGTCTCTTTGTGCAGTCCCATCTCCCTGCGTGCTACATATATTTGGGAATATATAGATTAGCATAGAATTGCTGTTCTATGCTAACCATGTTTAACCTTTGGAACTGCCAGACTCTGTATGGCAGCAGCAGCACTGTGTTCCCAAGGACACTATATAAGCATCCCAAGTTTCCCGCATCCTTGCCAGCTCACTGTCTGTTGTTTGTCATTGTGCATGCTCTCCTTGCTTGTAATTCTGCCTGTGAGGCGTGATATATTACACAGAATGCTTTAATTGACAAATAAGAAAGAGTGGTGGTGGTGGTTTTTTTTTTTTTTTTCCCATAATGTACATACCATTGTGTAATGACCTACATTGGTACAAGTTTGTTACAGATCAGATACTGACATTTTAAGGGGCTAGGGAGATGTCTCTGAGTAAAGTCTTGCTATGCAAGTCTGGGGACCTGAGTTCAGATGAGCAGCATTCACACAGAAGCCAGGCACACACACACTTTTAATCCCCTCACTCCTCCAAGGAAAGGGAACTGGAGATAGAACAATTCCAGCAAGTATGAGAGCCAGCCAGTCTTCCAAACCAAGGAGCAAACAGCCTAAGAGCCCTGCCTCAAACGGCCTAAGAGCCCTGCTTCAAACAGCCTAAGAGCCTTGCCTTAAACAGCACTTAGACCTGTAAGGCAAGGATCAGTCTGAGGCTGTCGCTGTCAGTCATGCATGCACTATAGCACACCACAGACAAAGTAGAAAGACACTGCTATTTACATATTCTAAAGATCAGTGTGTATGAGTGTGTGTTGCATTTGTGATGATAGCCACAGCTAACTCCATACCTAATGCTGAGGAACTTGGTTTTCTGCACTTCTGTTTGCTCAGAACCTTACTTATAGTTCATCTTTTTGTTTAGAATAATTCTACAGGTACAGATGTAATTATTTTTAGCTGTTAGAAAAGGATTTTACTTGCCAAAGCCTGTATTAGTTTAGTGTAGACCTGTTTGAGGTGCTGTTGCTGCTGCTGCATTGGGAATTGTGTCCTTACCAGTTGGGTATGGAACCCCTAAGCCCCAGCCAATGTGGTTGTATTTGAATATGTGGGCTTTTGAACACCAGGACAGAGTTCTCCTGGTGTGGTGAGGATCCTCATAAAAAGAGTGTTCCTTATTCTTTCTCTGCCCTTGAGCACAAACCAAGGAAAGGCTGTGCTAGCAAAGAGCTGTCTACAAATAGGAAGTGACCCTTCGTTAAACAGTGAAGCTCCTGCCACTTTGATCCCAGACTCCTTCCCTGCCACAGGACTGTGAGAGCAGAGCTCTGTTGCTGACATTACTCCATCAGTGCTGGGCACTGCTCACTAGAGCGTCCTAAGCCGCCTGAGAGAAGTCGGTACATGTGAATCAATACAGGCTGGAAAGGGGGCTAGTGAAGTAACTGTGCGGAAAAAGGAGAGAAGAATCCTTGCATTTCCTTAAGGAATGTGTTAATGTTTGTGTTTGGAATGTTAGTGGGAGTATGGTGCTTAGGTTGGTGCTTCTTCTATTTCAGACCTAAGTGAGGAACACTCTGGAAGACAGGTAAAAGGCCTTCCTTGTTACATATGGCACCTTGGCTGGATTGTGTGTATGTTCTAGTGTTTTCTGGAAAGTAGAGCTTTAGAGATGCACAGTCAGTTCTTTAGCAGGAGAGATTTTTATGCAAGAGATTGGCTGGTTTCTCCTGATGATGACTACTAATATATAAAAATAACGATTAAAGGGGGAACTGTTACTTTAAAAAGAAGTTAAGATTTAAGAGATTTTCCATTTTCTACACATTGTAAATAATAAGAAAGTGTGTTTGTAGAGAAACTTAGGAGATGTGTTTACATCTGAGAGTGTATTAGTGTGGGTGTGAAGTATGGACCTGATTAGTCCCCTCCATGAGGAACAGTTCGTTTGGCTTGAGGGGACACAGGTGGATCAGGGCAAAGGAGATTGTTAGACCTTTATAAGGCAGGGCGTTTTAAGCTGTCAGTTGTAAGCTCAAAAGAGTTGCCCCTGAGGGTGATTGTTTCATGAGGGGATGAGCCATGCATGGGCTGAGGGTGCTTAGTGCACACCTCTCTCTCCAGTACACAACAGAGTTCAGCTGTGTTATAGTTGAAGAGGCATTTTCCTTGAGAACTTTTCTCTGGCTTACCTATGGACCGTACAGCCTTGCTGGTGTGAACTAAGACTCTGGGGACTTGGGAGATGGGATTTATGTGAGACAGGGGTGAAATAGTAATGGACCTAGTTGTTAGTCTCTCTGATTATGTTGGAACCTAACCTTCAGTGTAATGCTACTTAGAGATAGGGCCATTTAAGAGGCAATTAGGCTTAAATAAATTCCTGAGATTAGGGTCTTTGAGATAGAATTGTCTTTACATGATTAGATACAGCGGTCAGGGAGCTGGCTCCTCGTATAAAAAGCACTTGCTTAGACAAACCTGATGACTTCATTTCAGATTCCTGGAACCAACATACAAAAAACTATGTATATCTCTTAATCACAGGACTTCTGCAGTTGAGATGGGAAGTAGATGCAGGAGAATTTCCTAAATTTCAAAGCTCAGCTAACCTAGAGTATGTGGCAAAGCAGAGACAAGAGAGATCCTGACACAAAACAAAGTAGAAGGCAAGAACCAACTTCTAAGGTTGACCTCTGATCTCTACATGCACACACTTGCACACTCGCGCACACACACACACTAGACAGCACATTTGCTTATAGCTTGATAGCTGAGCCTCTAGAGCTGTGAGAAACACTTGTGGTGGTTTTGCTATTGTTTTGTCTTGAATTGAAGCCATTCAGTCTGTAATATTTTATTATAGCTGTCTGAGCAGGCCAGGATAAGCCTTGGACTCTAAGCCTGGAATGTCAGTGAAATTTAAATGAAGTATCTATTTTCTTTGTAAATTTACAAAGCACTTGGTGTTTCAGATAATCAGTTATTAACCCTCTTTTCTGTTTTCAGATGTTCAGCCTGTTGCCTATGAAGAGCCCAAACACTGGTGTTCAATTGTCTACTATGAACTAAACAACCGTGTTGGGGAAGCTTTCCATGCGTCTTCTACTAGTGTGTTAGTAGATGGATTTACAGATCCTTCAAATAACAAAAGTAGATTCTGCTTGGGATTGTTGTCAAATGTTAATCGTAATTCAACTATTGAAAACACTAGGCGACATATTGGAAAAGGTAATCTTGTCATTTCTTTTCATTCAGTTGAATTAAATTTTTTTTTCTTTTTTTCTTTTTCTTTTTTTTTAAACTGGCTAGATACAGTTCATTGCAGAAGGTGCCAGAAACATCCAGAAATTCTTAAGGCTTGGATTTTGCCTCAGGTTGCAAATATTAAAGAATGTGATCACATAAAGATACGACTAGTCCTCTCCTTTTTATCCTGATTAGTTTTTGTTTCTAGTACTAAAGATCTGAAATCCTATTGTTCACCTCTTCAGTGTTTACCCTAACAATTAGGACAAATTTAGTTAGGGCCTAACTGGAATATAAAGGAGAGGAGTTTGCCCTGTTGACAGCAGTATCCTCAGTCACTAGAACATTGCATGCCTCTGTCTGTGTGTCCGTCTCTATCATTCTCTCTCTGTGTATATGTATATATGCGTGCATATGTATGTATGTATGTATATGTATATAAAATCTTTGAAAAATATGTGCATGTTAATGAGGGATTAGAAACTTAAAATTATTGTGCTTGGAGTGTTTTCTCCTGTTAGATTAGCATAGTATGGGGGAAGTGGAGTTTGGAGTGGAAATAGAGAAAGAATATCCAGAAACCTCATGCACTGGAGTTTCCTTATAAACTACCATGGATCTTAATTGCAGTACTCTGCATACTTTATGGGATGCAGTGTCACACCTTAGAGTATCCACCACAATTAAGTGTGCTGCATGTCTCCAGCAAGAACGGCTTTGCTTTTATACCCTGCTGTTCTGTGCTCCTGTGATTTGAGTCTTGGTCAGAGATGGTAACAATGGCAGATAACAATAATTGTGGTAGGTTTTCTTATAGGTGAGATTCAGAAAAATAATCTGAAGCCAGGTGCAGTGGTTCACACCTGTAATTCCAGCACTAGGGAGGCTAAGGCAGGTGAGCCCCAAGTTCAAGGCCAACCTGGGCTACATAGAGCAAGACTGTCTTAAAACAAACAAACAAAAACACCCCAAACAGACAACCAGAACGTTTGAACTGTTTTATTGATTCTATTGTCACCTTACCCTGACCTTTTCTGTGAACTGTCTCCTCTGTACACTGCTCTGCCCGTTCTCCCACAGTGGAGATAATTTAAGGATATCTCTTTGCACCAGTTTTTACTTGCTTGCCAGGATTCCCATTCCAAAGTCCATTTCTGTTTACTCAGAAGCAAGTCACAGTTTTTTAATACCATATTCTGTCACAATTCTGTGACTTATATTTGAACAGAGATTTACATTAATGGAGATTCTGCTAAAGTAGGCATTGTATGTAGTCACAGACAATAATGGAAACTGGTCCATTGAGGGTAGTCAGTATTCTCTCTTATCTAGAATATGGCAGTTGGCAGCATGCTATCCTGTGAGTGAGACAAGACTGTGTGCTTCTGAGCACAGACTGTGACACCTGTTTCATTTATAAAAAAAAAAGAAAAGAAAAGAAAAGAAAAACAAGCAAGCAAACAAAACAGCAAAACAAAAAACAAAACAGGAAAACCCCCTATTCCCAAAAGCACACAGACATATTCTATAGGAGCCTAGATATAACTGTCTTAGTTAGAGTTTTATTTCTGTCAACAGACACCAAGACCAAGGCAACTCTTATAAGGACAGAATTTTATTGGGACTGACTTACAGGTTCAGAGGTTCAGTCTAGTATCATCAAAGTGGGAACATGGCAGCATCCAAGCAGACACGGGACTGAAGGAACTGAGAGTTCTATATATTCATCCAAAGAAAGCCAGGAACAGACTGTCCTCAGGCAACTAGCTAGGAGGAGGGTCTCACAGCCCATGCCCACAATGACACACTTCCTTCAACAAGGCCACACCTCCTAATAGTGCCACTCCCTGGACCAAACATATTCAAACTAGCACTGTCTACCTGTGGGGAAGAAAATCTTGAGGTAATTCTTAAGTATATTGGAAAAGTATTTTGTGAGTCAGCTTTTTAGTAATAAAGTTTAAATTTTACTATTAGGACTGGTTTCTCATAAGTATATTTCTAGAAAACTTGAAAAAGTTTTATAGGTATTTTACCTCCAGGTGTGTGTGAGTACTGCATACATACAGTGCCCTTAGAGGCCAGAAGAGGGACTCTCCTGAGACTGGAGTTAGATGGTTGTGAGGCTCCATGTGGGTACTAGGAACCCAATATGAGTCCTTTATAAGAGCAGCCAGTGCTCTCAACTTTTGAGCTATTGCTCTAGTTCCATTAAAAAAAAGAAGAAGAAGAAGGAAAGAAGGCTTTTAAAAGGAAAATAAGATGAGCCTGCTGTTTTAAAGTTTTCTGTAATCTGAAGTCACAGTATGTGTGGGTGTCTGTGGGTGATGGTTAACATGCTCTGCTCTTCTTTGTTAGCAGACAGGGTGGAAAACATCGTTAAATAACGTTTGTGATGATTTTTTTGAAAGTACTCATAAAAAGAAATGTTAAAGAGCATCTTTTCGCCGGGCGGTAGTGGCGCACACCCTTGATCCCAGCACTTGGGAGGCAGAGGCAGGCGGATTTCTCAGTTGGAGGCCAGCCTGGTCTAGAGTGAGTTCCAGGATAGCCAAGACTACACAGAGAAACCCTGTCTCGAAAAAAAAACGAAAGAGAGAGAGAGAGAGAGAGAGAGAGAGAGAGAGAGAGAGAGAGAGAGCGCGAGCGCAAGCATCTTTTCCTTTCTGGAGAAACAAATGGTGGTTGGGAAGGAAGCACAGACCCTGGGGTCAGACAACCCCAGCCAGGGGCTTGGCTGTCTGGGGCTCTGAGTTGTGGGGATTATTTGTGGCTGCTGAAGGCCATCTAGTGGTAGTTGTGATCTGAACACTGTGGAGTTTGCTGTGCATTCTGGGTGCTTTAGTTGTACTACTTGTCTTCTGTGGCTTCTTACCATGGTTTGCTAAGCCATCTCCCTTGTTGCCTGTCTCTTTAAGGTGTTCATCTATACTACGTTGGTGGGGAGGTGTATGCCGAGTGTCTCAGTGACAGCAGCATCTTTGTTCAGAGTAGGAACTGCAACTTTCACCATGGCTTCCACCCCACCACCGTCTGTAAGATTCCCAGCAGCTGCAGTCTCAAAATTTTTAACAATCAGGAGTTTGCTCAGCTTCTGGCCCAGTCAGTCAACCATGGGTTTGAGGCCGTGTATGAGCTGACCAAGATGTGCACTATTCGGATGAGTTTTGTCAAGGTGAGTCGTTACAATCTGCAGTGTGACTTTAGTCACTGTAAGTATGTGTGCATTGTAGAAATTTATTAGATAATCAGGGTCTTTGACTCAATTTCATACATTTAAGTGAAAATTTTGAATTTATCACTTTAACCATATGATCATTTTGTAATCTTCACATAAGATCCATGATTAATTTTGATAATGGGTAAGTTTACAGAGTACTTCATATAGTAGACTAATTATTAGAAAGTGTTTAATATTAACATTGCATTTTGACTGGCTCAGATTCCATTACAGTGAAGCGGGAAGTTTATAGTACTTTATCACTTTACTTGTGTCTCAGGCCTGTTGCAAAGGATTTATAAAGCCTATCACTCCTGGCCTGGTTTTACTGACCATTATAAAGGTTTGTTGAGAGACTCATAGTGGTGAGTTGCAGCAGTAGGCTTGGTTTGTTTTGTTTGCCATGTAAGCCCAGTCCACAGTTTGTTTGCTGTTTATGGATGATCTGAATTTAATTTCTCTCCCTCTTTCGAAGTGTGACTTTTTTACTGTCCGGTTCTCCTGCCTGCCCCGTTCCTCTTTCTCCTGTCCCCCTAGTTTCCCTGGAGCAGAGCTACTATAATCAGAGAGACAAAGAACTTGATAAATCAGGAAAATAAAAGTTAAAAAAAAATCCACATTTTTCAGTTTTTATCTGAAGCTCACTTTATCTGGTTAAGTTTTTGCCTGTAGGGATAATGGCTTGCTGTTCTTCATACAGTAACCACATGGTATGGGTTGGTCGGTGTTCACACTGTCTCATCGGATACAACAAACATTTACTCAGTGAGAGTGTGCATCACAGCACGGCGTGATTCAGCTGTGAAAGGTCGTAGTCTGGGCCCTTTGTAACATGTAAACATGTTCTTGGCCCCCTGGGTCTGAATCAGAGAAACTGTGTTAGTTGTTGAGGTGTGTAGCCTTGGACAACGCAACTGTGTCTTGATACCGTGTTGAATGCTTACTGTCTTCTGTAGTTGTTCAGTTTAAGTACGTCTTACGTATTTCTACAGTTAAGCTTTGTGTTGTTAAAGTTGGTGGAGATGGTTGGCTGTTCAAGAGGGATTTGCTTTGCTGTCTGTTTGTTTCCAGGGTTGGGGAGCGGAGTACCACCGGCAGGACGTCACCAGTACTCCATGCTGGATAGAGATTCACCTCCATGGGCCTCTGCAGTGGCTGGATAAAGTCCTTACTCAGATGGGCTCCCCGCTGAACCCCATTTCTTCTGTTTCATAGTGCAGAAGTATTCTTTTCAACTGTATTTTTAGTGGACTTGTTTTAATTTTAGAGGAATTTCCAGTACAGATACTGTGAGCTGACATGGAAAAACAGATATTATGGCTTATTTTTTCTACGTAATTGTGACCAACACATTTGTATTTTATGATGATATTACATTTGTTTGTACTCGTGTTCATTGTGATTAACTTTCAGAAGTATTATAAACAATGTAGACGATTGTGCCCCTGTTGAAACGTTTAGCATTGATCTTAAACTGGAACGTGCTTTTGCTCATTGTCCCAACAGTTTTTTAATTTGATAATTTTTTTACAAAGTAGTGCGTCACGTAATGAAATTTTATCCTTTAAGAGAGCATATATTGTGGGAAGCAGAAGACACTATTCCTCTGGGAATTTCTTTGTCCTACCACCTTTGAAAAAGCATATATTGTTTCGCAAAAACTTAAAGTAGGGGCTTAAAGGAAACTATTGAATCTTATTTGAAGGACACTGCAGTCCTAACATGGTGTTCAGTGAAAGCAAGGTGGTAGATTTCTGGACGCCATACATTTACATTTAATATAGCTAAGTGTTTGTCAGTGTAATGGGACTTCATGCTGTATATCTCTTGTAAACATTTCCTTTTTTAAGTCTCAAGTATTTGTCCTTTACTCAAGTCTGTCATAAGTCCTCCTTACAGCTAGTTACTCTGCGCTCCATGGCCTTGTTCAGCGTTGTTTACTGCTTTGGGCCCATATGTCAAGAACTCTAATTTTACTGTGCATTAATCTTTTCATTTTGCACTTTTATGGGTGACTGTCTTAGCGTGTCTCTGGTAAAGCGCTGGAGGAGACGGGGTCTGAGGCCCTCTCTGCTTCCTGGCTCTCCTTTGGACAGCACTGCCTTTAGATGACAGCTGGGGGCTGGGCTGCCTTTCTACCCTTTATGTTTTGTTTAGTCTATAACGTTGTTATCTATAGCTCTAGCTGAGGTGCCTGTTAACACACTACAATGTTATGAGTGTTATTGATATTGAAAGATCATGTCCGAATACCTTTGCTGTGTACCAGACTTGTCATATGAGGACCTATGCAGTATAGCCATCAGAGGCTCTTTGGTTGGCCCAAGAGTGAGGTTGTTGGTGTAAATGAATCACAGTGGAGGTTGGGCTAGTTCATATCAAATGTCATAAAGCAAAGAGTATAGGCCTGTCTCTCTGCATCATGCTCTGCCTCTTTCTTCTTATCCTTTTAGAGACTACGTGGATGCTAATCTCCAGAACACTGATGGATGTGAACACTCTTAAGACACACATTTGGTTCACTGTGCCTTGGCCTTAGGACTTGTAACCACTTTCTAGGGAGCAGTCAGGTAGACAGTTATGGCCTGAGAATGAAGACACTACTTTGATAAAGAAAAAAGCTTAATTTGCCTATCAGAGCAAGAAATTTTATTTTCTGGTGCCTTTTGAACATATACAGAGCTATGGTTTTTTCTGCTGAAAATGTTATTTTGGTTTGACTTTTTACAGTGCCTTTCCTGCCTTTATGAGGAACACAGCTTTTGGGGGCTGGGGGGAGAGATGATTCCTTTTGTTTTCTGTGTCATTATTTATTGCCTTTCAGAGTTCAGCCATTGGGTGGCTTTGCTCCTTCAGAGGGGGTGCCTTGCTGGCCTTCAGTAGCTTGAGCTGTAAACATAAATATTCCATAGTATGAGTGTGTCAGCTCCATGAGAGAGGGATGTCCATTTTATACTGGAGTGCAGAAACTGCTCATTGTTTCTTTATTTAGCAGGCTCATGGCAGCCTGTAAGAACAAGTTTGTAGGAATATGTCTTGAGTTGACTGACAGGCGGTACATGTCCGTGAGCTTAATAACGCCTGGAAACACATGCCTTGCTTGTTCCTTTTTTCAGCAGTGGGTTACATGTTGTTTCTCCAGTCATCGTGTCACAGGCCTCAGACTTGTAGAGTCCTGTGTGATCCACCGTCTGTACAGTGGCAGGACTGAAGCTCTCAGCTGTTCTGAGTTTCATGGAGAAATCCCAACCTGTTCTCCACTGTTCTACAGTCTGTAAGTGGAGACTGTATTTTTCTTGCTTCTGTGCCATCTAAGGATATACATACGTCTGTGGGATGAAGACAGCAAGGGCGGACTCTACCACAGAGAGCAGGGAGTAGGGCCTCTGAAGAAGCCACCAGACCAGACCAGTGCCGGTACAGTCTCTGTCTGAGATGGCTCTCATGGAGTGCATGCTGGCCCTGAGTGTGCTGAGTTGCTTCAGCTCCCCACCCTCCAGTCTCTACCTCTGACGTGCTAGGATGAGGGACATCCACCATCATACCTGGCTTCTGTGCTGCTAAGGATCTGTGTCAGACTTCACACGTGGTGGGCAAGGACTCTGCCAACTCACTGACATCCCTAGTTCAGCAATCACATTTTAGCATCCAAAATACATTAATATCTGCCAGGGAAAAAGATAGGTTTGCAAATAATAAAGATTGCCATCAGTTTGATAAATCGTGCAAATGGAAAAGTCAAAATCTCAGCAATGAGTTGCAGCAACAAGTCACTGGCTAGAAAAAGCAGGACCAGGAGGTGCGTTTGACTGGTAGACCTTCAGGGTGGCACAATGGCTGCCAGTGTCACCAAACTGTACGTAAGGGCTGTGAGTAGGCATGCTGTGGGCCTTCCAGAATTATAGAAAATTGGAAGAGGAAATCAGTTTTAAAATAGTAAAAGCTGGGTAATGGTGGCACATGCCTTTAATTTCAGCACTCTGGAAGCAGAGGCAAGTGGGTCTCTGAGGCTAGCCTGATCTACAGAGAAACTTTTACACAGAGAAACTGTCTTGGAGGGAAACAAAGAAAGAGAAAAGTAAAATAGGAAACAAATAGAACAGGGTATGAATCTTCCCCTCCCCTTTCTATGTTTCATGGTTTCTGGTATAAGAAAAGGAGTCGTAGACGTGGCTGAGTTGCTAAGGTGAAACCAGTAGTAAGATTGCTAAATATAACACTTCAACAGGCTACCCTAATGATGCAGAGAGGAAATGTGCCATTTTCATAACATTTGCAAGTTAGACACCCTTTGGGGATGTGAATGACAGTAATGTTGCAATATGTAATGACCTGTGGGTTACCTCACAGTCTCCCTATTGCCTGAGAGGACTGTCGGAAACATTTCTGTCCCCTGCCAGTAGTGCCCTTGGGAGGAGAGAGTGGATGAAGAAATGAAGTCTTACTGGTCCAGGGCACGCCTGTCAGTGGTGTCATTGTGCTTCTGCTGCACAGAGCACAAGCGGCTCAGGTCTGTATATTCACACCTTGCTTGGTCACTTTGCTGGCAGCACTTGGGTCCCTGTCACTGGTCTCTCTTAAAGTCCTGTTTCTTTGCTTTCTAAAGACTCTCAAAAATTATTATTTTTTATTACTTTAAAAATGTTTTTGTTGTTTTGAGACACACTCTCTGTGCAGTCCTGACCGGCCTGGAAATGACTATGTAGGCCAGCCTCAAACTTGAAGTAATTCTCCTGCCTCTGCCTCTGGAGTTCTGGGATTACAGGCATGCACCGCTGAGCACAGTGACCTCTGATGATTTTTAAAATTCAGCCCCTGTTGATGGTTTGGTTTTAGATCCATTAGCTTTGTCTGAACCTTTCTTTGTCCTGCCAAGTAAATCCTCTGCTATCTGGGGTCTCAGGAGAAATGTGTGTTCTCAGTATAAACACAGTGAAATATTGGTGGCCTCAGATAGTAGCGAGAGCACCTTTTTTTTTGAAGTAATCTCCAGTTAGGTGGGTATTTCCCTCACAGCAGTAAGATATTCCCCTTTGTTCTTACAAGTTTTTCTTGTTGAAATAATACATTTCCGGGAAGTAGAATTTAAGGGTTTGGTTCCACTTGGGTGGATTTCAGGGTGCTGACAGGAAAGATGACAGTATTTCATAGTGTCATCAGGCTTGCTCATCTCCCTGTCTAGGGCTGTAGGTCAATGCTAGAGCACTTAGTAGGCATAAAGCCCAGTGTGCAGTGCCCAGCCCTGCACACAACTCAGGACACACCTGTACTGAAACTGACCGCCTACAACTGGATGATATGCCAGGACCACAGAAAGGAGATTCACAGTGATGAGTTTAAAAAGCAAGAATATATCTTAATACATTGAACTGGTGACCTCCTCCCCAGCAAAGAGAGTCCTAGAGCAGACTGTCCTCAGCAGAGAGAAGGGACTGGTGTACTCCTTGTTCAGATAACTTTGTTTTTAAATCGGCAGAAATAGTTACCCTTTAAGGATTTGTTTGAAGTTACTCTTTTTAAGAAGTTAAAATTTTTGTGTGCAGTTGGGCACATGCTTTCCCTTTCCCCTCCCCGCCAGTCATGCCTCTCTTGCTGTGAACTGGTGTCAGCTCCAACACTCCAATTAGGTCAGAGTCCCAGGCTCTTTTGAGAGGTCTTGTAGAGCGCTATGCTCTTGTGCTACTGTTGGTGGGGCTGCTGCTCCGCCTTCTCAGAGAGGAGCTGAAGCAGAGGGAGCCTTAGGCATGACAGTTGGGCAGTGTGCTCCACCAGGCTGCTAAAGCTGCAGCTTATCTGTACTCACTTCATCCGGGTCAGAGTGTAGCACAGAGAGTGAGTGCTTGTGTTCGCCTGTCTGCCGTCTCCCAGGAAGAGGCTCCTCATGTGGGTGATGAGAGCAGACGATGGCTGCACTGTAGGTCTGCTTATGTGTATTGGTTCTGCTTCTGTTCACGTCTAGAAGACTACACTAGCAGCATGCTTCGGCTCTGCTACCTTTTGATACTTATAAAAATGTATTAGGTTTTACTATATTGTGCTTCTCAAAGCCATAACTCTTAAGAAATTTGTTTTTGCATATTGTTTGCTAATACTTTGTTTTAATAAACCTCAAAATCTGCTTACCGTGTCTCTTTGTTTATTTCCTTGTACTTTGCCCTCCTCTGTGGTTCACATAGTGGTGATCTGAGGAAGCAGAGGCTGAGGCAGAACCTGGCTGCTTTACTTTAATCACTAACTCTTTTCTCGGTCTCACTTGTAGGTGAGGGGCCTTGCTTGACCAAGCTGGCTGTACACTCCGTAGTGTAGCGTGTGCCAGGCAGTGCTTGAGTTTGGGCCTTACGGCTCTGTGCTCTTAGACAGGATGATCGACCACTCTGGGCTTAGGTTTTCACATTTATAAAGTAAAGATCTCCTTCTTAGAAAAATAAAATGAAACATTACAAAGTAGTTAGATTAGTAAAAAGTTATTTAAAATAACTTGTTAAAATTATCTATTAAATTTTGCTACTTTGATGTAAAGCAATTATTTTTCATACTGTTTGATCTTGACCATGGTTGGTGGTCTATGTTTTTTTTAAGTTCTTTATTTTGTTTATCTGTGTGTGTTGGCTATCATGTCATGTTGTGCTTGTCTAGGTCAGAAAATGACTAGGGGTTCTTTTTTTGTCCATGTGGATTCCAGGGATCAAACTCAAGTCTCCGGATATGGCAGCATGGGCCCTAACCTTCTGGCCCAGCTATGCTATTCTTTTTCATTTTGTCTACTTTTTTCTTTTTTTCCTTTCTTTCCTTTCTCTCTCTTTCTTTCTCTCTCTTTCTCTCTTCTTCCCTCTTTCCTTCCCTCCCTCTCTTCCTTCCTTTCTTTTTCTCTTTTTGCTAACTGAAGTCAGACTAGCTTCTGTGATCCTTCCTCTGGTGTGTACCTCCCCTGGCTGGCAGCATACTCCACACTGAGGTGATGCAGGTTAGCTAGGGTATATAAGCAAGCACCGTGGGCAGGAGAAAATTTCAGAGTAAATTTCTTATCCCAGGAGAAGAAATGAAAAAACACAGTATTTTTTCCTTTAGAGGAATTTCTGCAAACCAGACCCTAGTGTTGTATTTGGAATGTATTTGGTGAGGTGTTCTGTGGCAGTCTCTCAAGTTAGCGTGCCGTGTGCTGTGATGTTGGCTTCCATAGCCCTAATATTAGCTCTCTGGTTGCTGGGATCCAAGCAGTTGGGATGATGTAGTGGCAGGGCCCAGCGGCTGCTGCCAGCCAGTCTGCGAGACAGCAGCTTTCATGATATTTGTTCATGTCTGAGGAAGCCATTAGCAAGCTGGCAGTTCTCTAAAGAAAGTTTTATTTAAAACTCTGCATGAATATATGGTAGAAAGAGGATTTTTCAAAACATCTCTTCCTTGTGCAGGTTAGGCAGGCGCTGCCCAGATGAGCTATGCTGCCCCCAGATGGATTTTCAAAATTCCCTTTACTTGGTTTTTCTCTCCACCCCTTCTTCATTCAAGAAACTTTACACATCTCATTTTAAGGATTATTTTCCCCAAGGTAAATTCTGAGAACTGTAACAGCACAGAAAAGCATACGCTAAAACTCCCAAACCAGTAGCTTCTGCTCTGCTCAGGTGATCACTCACTACTGGTCCTCTGCTTTCTTTGGCAAGTTTGTAGCTAGGTAGGGTGACACTGTGTGTATGACAGAGTGTGTCCATGTATGTGCAGATGTACACTCACTCACCCAGGCTGCTGGCTGATCTCCCATCTTCCTGTCACTCTTACCTTCTTGTTTGAGACGTGATCTCTTACAGAATCTGGAGCTCACCAGTTGGCTAGACTGGCTGGACAGCACGCCGTGGGATCCGTCTGTCTGCCCACCAGCACCGGGGTCACCCCTCCCGCCGAGGCTTCGTACGGGTTCTAGGGGTCTGACCTTCTCCTCCATGTTTCCTTCGTACTACACTCATTGTGCCACCTTCCCCGCCCAGTGCTTCTCTCTACCTCTCTTCCTTCCCTCCAAGTCCTCTATAACACTGCTCTGCTGTCCTTCAAATCATGGCCTCGTTTGTTCCTGTGTGCTTGTATGTATATGCACATACATGTATACTCCCAAACATGTATACTCTACTCACTCGGCCTGAACAATGCCACCTGCATACCTGCCTTCAGGGCTGAGCACTGGCCCCAGACAACCAGTGCTCCTCCCCAGTAAGAGCCCTCTCCTGCCCTCAGGACTGCCCGGTTTCCTGTAGTTCTCTGTATAGAGCTAAGGCCTCGTGGTCTTTCATCTGTCCTCTTTGGCATGCCGTTGTTCTTGTTCTGCTCATGTTTAGGTAGTTATTTTGGTGAGACTTTATGAGTGTAGCAGTTGGTGCAATAACTAAGGAAATCAGTGGGGAGAATTCTTACACAAAAAATAAATCTATTGGGGGATGGAGAGATGGTTCAGCGGTTAAGAGCACTGACTGTTCAATTCCCAGCAACCACATGGTGGCTCACAACCATCTGTAATGGGATCCGATGCCCTCTTCTGGTGTGTCTACAGGGTACTCATGTACATAAAATAAGGAAATAAATCTTTTTTTAAAGAAAAGAAAGAAACCTGATATTTGAAAAAATAAAATCTACCATATGACCCAGCTAGCCCACTCCTTGGCCTGTGCCCCAAAGACTCAGCAGATACACACTCAGCTTGTTCACTGGTACTCTCGTTGCCGTTGCTAGGAAATAGAAGTGACCTAAATGACCTTCAGCTGATAACTGGATGGAGAAAATGTGATACATAGACACCAAGGAACACTTTCCGTGAGCTTTCCAAGGAAGTGCATGGATCTAGAAACAACCATATTGAATGAGGTGAATCCAGACCCAGAAATAGAAACATCACATTTTCTCTCTTATTGGAGGCTCCAGATCTTGAGGCAGAGCATATTCTGGAGTAACTGCGGAAATCAGGAAAGTCGAAGGGGACCATTGCCATAGTTTGGGGGAACAATAGGGAGATAAATGGGTGCAAGTGATCTGATTGTGTAGGCGGGACTCTAAGTGGGGAGGAAGAGGGAAATTAAACACAGGAGAGAGACCAAAATCATAGTAAAGATACCTGAAAAATAAGGAATCGTACTATTAACTCCCTTAGGAAACCTATGGCATGTAAGACTGGGTATAGCTGTACAGTTTAAATAAAATGTTCTCATCTGGGGTGGTAGTGTTCCCTCAAAGAACAAAAGACCATCTGAGAAAACCAACAGCAAGCCTGATAACGCTCTGAGTTGTTTGGGGTTGACCAAGAGACTCCCAAAACATTCTAGGCTCTTGCTAGTCCCCAGTTTGTCAGCACTTAGTGTCAGCACTTAGGATCTCCGCGAAGACAGACCTGCATCCCCTGCTGGAACAGTTCCCAAACATTGAAGTCTACTGTCTGACATGTTGACAGAACGCTGGAGCCTGCTGTGATTGCAATACCAGAATTCACCTTGTAAGTTATGAGGTAATTTTTAGTTAAATTGATTCTAATTCAACATTATCAGATCTCGTCCCCGTATCCCAAAGGAAATTCAGTGAAGAAATTATAGCACGCAGATCTCTTCTCACGGAACCCTCGGGCCATGATACGGCAGGAACCTGTGACTGGTGCCTGGCTGAGCTATAAAATCAACAATGCAGTTGGTGCTTCCGACTGTTGGCAATTGGTGTTCTCTCAGAGAACGGGAAGAGGGCACAGTTTCCTTGATGCATTTGAGGACAGAAAACACGAAGAGATGTGTGAACTATTTTAGAGCCTAGGGGTGAATGTTCTCCAGTCTGAAATCTGCTTTACACCATGATGTTCCTTCCCCAACTGCTGCGTGTGGGGAAGGACTTTCATGGCACTCAGGTGGGCTGCCACAGAAGACTCCTCTGAGACCTAGAAAGTTTAGGTGGAGGGTCTGTGGATGATAAAGGCCAGAGGACTTGGACAGCTTTTGTGCAGCTTACAGTTGTGTCAACATTAGTTCAGAAGGGTAAGTAACAGCAAACATTCCACGATTAATCTCCTCACAGGTCTGTGAAATTTTTCATTAACTTAGAAGTGGTCAGGCACCTGAGTGATTCCAGGAAATGTGGAGATATATGTAAACACAGACGACATGAACTGCACTCCAGAGAGAATACTTTAGTGAAATTATCCTGCATCTTCTGCTTAAGACAGGCAGGACTTCACCTCTGCCCAATGTACACCTTGGTTCCTGTCCCCAGACAATCTTTTCTTCTGACCTTGGACAACATAGTTCAGTTAATATTTGAGAACTGTCTACATGTCAGGCTGTAAATATACAGATAAAAATTCTTTTCCTGTACATCAGTCTCACTGGAGGCATCAGACAAAGGAAATAAAATGTCTGTTCACTGGTAAGTTCTGAGGTGAAATGGTGAGAAATGAGTGGGGGAAGGAATCACAGCTGTGGATGTCACAGCCAGGGAAGATCTCAGTGGAAAGCTAAGTTTGGGTTTAAGTCCAGGAAGAAGTGAGGAAGTCAGTTGAATGTTCCTGTTCCAGGCAGTTGAGAAGGCACGGGAGCACATCACCAAGATCCTCCTTTCCTTCAGGAAGGAGAGCATTGTAAGCAAAACCAGGACGGACGTGAACTAATGTAAAAATTCTGTGCCCAGTCTCCGAGGGAGATAATGATAAATTATTAACTCAGGTTACATACACAGAGAGGAGAGATGCTAAATGTTAACCCTAGATTACCACCTTTGGGAAACAGGCTGTAAGGAAGAGTTTCAACTCGGTATTCTGTCAGATACAGGTTTAAGGCAAAAGTCAGTGAATGCACAAGCTGAGCTCACCTAAACCCTAGCTGTTTCCCCAGTATAATTAACAATGCCTACTGGGTGTCTGTTTTATGTCTTTAAAAAATGCTAGGTGTCTAGAGGAAGTGGTAAGCAGGGCACATGTCTTCCTCTCGTATGACTGCACACAGTTGTGGGGAAGAGACAGGCTAATTACAGTCATGCCTTAGCTCTCACTAGGGACGCAAGAAAGGTGGCAACACTCGAGTCTGGAGGCAAGGTTAAAGACACTGAGTTAGAAATGACCAGCCTCTCAGAATGTAGAATGAGGTAAGAAGCCTGAAACAGACATGGGGAAATGGGCAGTCTGTGCTTTCTGCAGTTCTATTTAGCTGAGTTCATGTCCCCAATGGCTGGGCTAGCCAAGAATATAACTTATCAGTCTGGGGAGCTCAAGCAAGTTTTGACAAAGATTAGAAATCAGAAGGATGAGAAGGCATTAGCCAGAGGGTAGAGAAAGCTGCTTAATTCGGAAGGTTTGGGGGGATTAAAATGGTTTTAAGTTCAAGAAGGATATGAAGACATGAAGCTGATTGTGGGCCAGAAGGTTCTAGACCTTGTAGGCAGAGTTGAGATTTTTGTTTTTAATCAGGAGAGAAAGGAGGAGCCATTAGAATGTAAGTAATCTGGGACTGAAGGCAGAGGTTGCAATCAGGTAAGTATTCCGATTCAACATACCTGACATGAGCAGAGCACTTGACCTCAAATGTCTGTGTTGAAAGTCCCACAAGGTAGGTGCTATTCTCTCCAGTCTATAGCTGAGGAAACAAACATCTGAGCCCAGGTATGATCCTGGTGTAGAGTGTAGGATCAAACTTGGGTCAGCGGACTCTGGAACTCAGACTCTTGGTCCCCATTGCTGTCTGTCCCTAGTTTCCATCTACTGTCCCCATACTCCCATCCCTCCTCACTCTGTTGGAATGTCTTCTTGCTAACACGCTCTTCTGCTTCCAGTGCTAGCTTTAGAGAGGAAGCACAAACACCATGACATGGTCTCTTCCTATTTTTAGCCCACCACACCCAACACTCCTAAAGTGTTTCCGTTACAGCTTGGGCTCAGGATAGCAAAGACAGAAAAGTACGTGTGATTGTTTCTAGCCTCCGGAGAGCCATCTCTCTTAAACTTGGGCTGTTGAAACAAAATACCATACATTTGATAGATTAGACAAAAAATTTATTTTCCCATAGTTCTGGAAGCTGGAAGTCCAGTCTCAAGATACTGGTTAATTCAGTTTCTGATGAGGGTTTATAGATGGCCAGCATCTCTGTGTGTGCTCATATAGCCTTCTCGGCTACAGGGAACAAGGAGCGGATCAGGGCTTCACCCATGACCTCATGAAGCCCCAATTCCATAGTGTGAATGCAGCCGCTTGGGGAAGCAGGACCTTCATGTACAGATTTGGGGAGAACATACATACGTATTCAGTCCACAATGCTATCTAAATTGTAATCACACCGTAATCCACTTGCTTACATATTACTAGCAGAGAACAGGTAGATCACACTTTGCTGCTCCTGGGAAATCCAGGTCCAATATGAGGAAGAAACCTTACTGCTCAGCCAGCCCAATGCTACCCTAGAAAATGGAATGGAGTTATTCAGAATAGCAGCGATGGCACACGGTGCTCTTACTGACTCAGTTCTAGATTCTAGCCCTACGTAAGCCCAGTTATCTGAGAGTTTATTCCAAAAGCAGGCACCTTTTGTCACCTTACTCCATATTTTATGAAGGGATCCCAATGGTACTGGATCCCTGTGGCTATAGCCAATAGTGCCCTAGGAACCACAGGTGACTTCGTAGCCAATTACTTGGTCATGTTCTTCTCTGAGGGGACTGACCCTTGTTTTCTCTTATGGCCACAGAAGACTGAGCTGTAAATGAGCACATCCTGTCTGGGAGTCAGCTTCTCTCAGCCTCAGATCTGTTCCTTAGTGACAAGAATAGCTAACCTTTGAGAATTCATTCATTCTATGCCTGCGTTGTTCAGGCTGTGACACTGGCTTAGTATGCTACCTGCAGAAGATACGGCATGATAGCCATTTCATGGAAGAGGTCACAGGACATAGGTTAAGTACTCCTTACATGGTCATGGGGAGTTTAAGCTAGAGGATTAGAGCAGAGCCTGAATTTGGACTCCTCAGAATAACACCAGTGCTGACCACCAGTGGACAAATGCTCTGCTCCTACATGCCATCCCTACCTCTTCCGGTCCCCAGCCCTGAGCATGGGATTTTGGTATGCTAGCCAGGGGCTTATGGTTTACCTATCTATGCTCACAGAGTCTTCCCTGTAATCAGGGTAGGTGTGGATTCTCTGGACTGTCCTTATAGAAGACTTGAAGATGTTTGGCTCCATTTCCAGATAATTTAAGATTCTGTGAGGAGAAAGGACAGAGGAGGCGTCCCAACAAGGACCCAAGGCGGTGGGAGTTCTAGAGCCCGGCTGTGTAAGCAAGTCTTCGGGCATCCCTAGTTCCTCCTTCCACCTCCTCTAGGGTAAGGGTAGAAGCAGTGGAGGAGGGCCTTGCTTAGTCTCAGGGAGCCTCCTGCTTGACCATCTGAACATATCCAAAATCCCTTATAAATGTGGCAGAACTCTGTGTCTGTGCACTTAGGTGGGGGCTTGGGTGGGGGCAAATGTGCTTTTTTCCTGCTCCAGATTCACAAAGCTCTCATGACTCCCAGCACGGTTTAAGAGTGAACTGGATTAATATGTCAGGTTCTTTTTCACTCAGTGTCTCTTAAGCTCAAGTGAAGTGAACTTGGAGCCAAGGTTCTCCTGGAGGTATTTTATACACCCATTAAAATACCCACCCGGCAGGGGGAGTGATAGCCCAGCCCGTAATCCCAGCAGTCAAGAGCAGAGGCAGGCAGACCTCTGTGAGTTCCTGGCCAACCAGGCCTATGAGACCCTGTGTCAAAACAAAACCCGCCTCCCTGGAATTAGGCTAACATAGAAAATAGTCAAACCTACCTCCTCATCCCCTAGCTCTTTGCCTCTATCCCCATGCATCCAGTTCCTGTGGGAATCTCAGGGCTGGCTTTTGCCTGCTTGGGAGGAAATGCTACCCACTCCTTGCCCTTTCAGGACCAGCCTTCACTAAACCCTGGCTCGGCTAACATAGCAGTGAGAAAAAGCTCTGCCCCCTCAGCGAGGGTCTCTGTGGGGTCCAGTTAACAGGAATGTATTCAGCAGATCAGGAGGTAGTTATCCGTGGAGTCTGACAGCAAACAAAACCCCAAAGAAAACAAACACTTTCCAGAGCAAGCACAAAGCTCAGGAAAACCAGAGAGTAGGTATGCTCAGACTGACCTGACCCTCGCAGGAGAGGCGGGTCGGCCTCGGGCCTATTCCTCCTGGGGATGGGCCCTCTCATATTCCTTTTCCAAAACGGTGCGACCAATGATTTCCGTGCTGGATCTAATTTGGTGGGCTTTTATTGCAGAAATATGCTCCATGAAGGCATGAGATGCAGTCTCCGTGGCAGCCTCCCACCCCCACCCCGGCACGGCGGCTATAATCACTGGTCCCTCCACCGGTCCCTCAGACCCTGATCTTAGAGGGAACTGGGTACTCGAACCCAAGAGGGACACACTGAAACCTTGCATCATTTTTCTATCGGATCCCCGGTGTCAAGGAGCAAGAAAGGCGGTAGCAGCTGCAAAGGACAGCCATAGGGCCAGAGAGTCCAGTCCGGACAGTCAGCTGCTGATTAGTCCCGCGCTCGCGGTGCCTGCTGCCCCTCTGCGAACAAAGTCAGGAACTCACCAGGCAGGCAAGGCTTCTGTGCCCGAGTGGGTCTTTCCGGGTGGCTACCAGACAGGACCCACTCTAGGGGGTGGAGGGGAACGCGCCTAGGGAGTACTTTTAGGCACTGGGACCAGAATCGCACGCAACCTTCTAACACTCCTTATTCTTCAGGTCAGAAAGGGTCTTTGGGTGACTCTGTAGCCCACCCTACTCTGCTCCTGCTGGAGGCTTTCTGCAAGGCCAAGACCAAGCTCCCCGCGGCCCTGACTCCTCCTGCCCTATACCGGTCGCGTCTTCCAGGGTGCACGGGCGTCGCGCAGCGAGCGATCGTGGGGCAGAGCAGCAAAGGCCGAGTGGCGCAGCTGGCAGCCGATAAAGAGGACGACGAGCGCCACGGACAGCAGCAGGAGGAAGAAGAGCAGCAGGTAGGTGGGCAGGTCGGGCTTGGTGGCCGAGCCGTCCCGCACTCCACGCGCGGTGGCCAGCTCCAGCGGCAAAGCGCCCTCTGCCTTGACCGTGGCTCCGGGGGCCAGCGCGCCACTTCCCGCCGCCTCCGGCCCGCTGGTGGCGTTGAACACGTCGCCGTACATGATTCTCGGGACCCGCCGACTCCGGCAGGACCACCTTACTTCTGATACTGCAGACCGGCGCTGTTAAGAGCCTCCATGGCGCCCTCCATCCCCTCCTGCCCGGCGGCGCGCACCTGCGGGGGAATCGGTGCCCCGCGAGTGGCGAGGTCACTGGGACCCCGGGGAGGTCAAGATGCTCAGCCGCGGCAGACCTCGGCACCTCAAGAGTTCCCGTTTCTGGCTGTTGCTACCTGGAGAGTCCCTAGCCCCGTGCCCGTTTCATGGGTTTCCAGCCGCTCTTCAGATCCCGTGAGCTCCGGAGCACCCCTGGGCTGCAGCAGCTGTGAAGGCTGCAGGTGAACGCAGCAGTAGTTTGTGGGGCTCTGCTCGGGGCGCGGGTGCTCGCGGATCCTCCGCTCTCCCCGGTGCGGTGGCCTTTTGGAGCCGTCCCGCAGCCGCGGGTCGTTGTCCAGATGCCTGGTATGTAGCAAGCCTGTCCTCACGCGCTCCCCCGCTGCGCTCCTGCCTGAGCTGGAGACGAGTGTCTTCTGTCCTGGGCGGGAGGGAGGCGGGGAGGTGGCAGGATTTGCAGCACAGCCCTGAGAGAGGCTACGAACCAATGACAGGATCAGAAAGGACAGGGACAGCGCTGTGACCGCCTGCTTTTCATCACTCACCAAAGAGGATACTGAGGAGGAGAGAGGGAGAAAGGGGAACAGAAACAGGGAAAGTCGCTAGGGCTCTGAGGTTCTCATTCTTCCTCCCATCTTCAAAGCCTGGGTGGGATTGAAGGAGCTGGGATTTGAACCCGGCCTACCTGGCCAGGAGTCCGTGCTCTTGGTCTCTACAGTGGCCTCTCATGGCAGAGGGGTTCTGGTAGCTGCTATTCATACTTCACACGTTGACTATAGGGCAGGGGCTCCAGGGTGCATGCCTCACACTGTCATAGTGCTGTGGTGCCTTTGTGTGCAGTGGGTACCTGAGCACCTTATCTCATGTGGGAACTGGAACCCAGTAAGGACCTCACAACAGTAAAGGAGCTTCAGACTCCACAGGCTGGGTTCAGTGCCAGTCTACGTTTTTTGGAGAGATGAGGGTGTGGGGGGTGGGGTGGGAGGACTGATTCATGATCAGCCACAGGCCATCAGGTAGAACATTTAATTAAGAGGGTGAGCAAATATTTTATTTATTTATTTATTTATTTATTTATTTATTTATTTATTTATTTATTGTCAATTTGGCGTATGCTAGAGTCCTCTGGGAATCTCAGTGGGGAATCTCAGCTGAGAAAATTGACCATGGGCATGTCAGTGGGGTGTTTTCCTGAACCATGATTTTGTGTGAGGTGTCCCGTGCCATCCCTGAGGAGGTGGTCCTGGGTTGCATGAAAAAGCAGGCCGTGCAAGGCAAGCCAGTGAGAATGTTCCTCCTTGGCTTTTGCTTCCCGTCCTCCAGGCTGAGCCTGAGCTCCTGCTCTGACTTCCCTCAGTGACAGACTGCAACCAGGAAGCAAGCTGAAATAAACCCTTTCCTTCTCTAAGCTAGTCTTGGTCAGACCCCTCACACCTGCCTTTCCCTGTTTCTTTTACTCCCCTCCGCCCCCCACGAAGATGTAGCCAGTTTGCATAGAACCTCAGTGGCTGGCTGCCCATTGCTCAGACTGAATACACCTGTGCAAAGTGGCTTGATGCTCGCTTGTTCACACCGGGCCTGTGGGCACGCAGACTACCAAGGGAGTTGGTCACTTGCTGAGCAACCCTTGCCTGCTCCGCTCTCCCATAAAGAGGCAAGAAGAGAACATGGTCGAGGTCTGCTCAGATGGATAGGCCTGGGAAAGGCTGGGTGGCCGGAACACAAGTGGGACTGGGGGTCGGAGAAGGTGGGTGGGGGTAGCAAGTCCTTGTTCCATGCAGGAGGCCAACAGCAGCTGCCACGCTCCTCAACAGGCATGGCTGCCTTTGAAGGCACTGCTCATCAAGGGTAGACCCCAGGGGCTGCAGGCAAGAAGAGCAAGGCACAGGGCCAATGCAGACAATGGCTCTCAGGTGTCCAAGGGCAGGTGCTACTACATCCAGTCTCATATTCTAGATCTCTCTCTCTCTCTCTCTCTCTCTCTCTCTCTCTCTCTCTCTCTTCCCTCACCCTAGTGCCAGCCTCATTACCTCACCGATTGTGGGAGAGCTTTACACAACCAGTCAAGTGCATGTCTGTGCCTCCCACCCCCAATGAAGCTGTGAGTACCTCAGGAAAACCTAAGATGTCTGCCGAACGAGCCAATGGAAGGAGGAGTTAGCTCGTCCTCTCTCCCCACTGCACACTGGGCTTGGCCACAGACAGTATCACAATAGTTGCCAAGGTGTGCCCGGCCAGAGACCGTCCTCACAAGCTCCTTCTCAGTGCTACAGATGCGCCCCTGTGTGCTCTCTGTCTCACTTGAAACTGTGGCCCCGAGTGCAATGAAGAACAATATGATAATATGCTCCGAGTGTTTTGTACTCTCTGGTGGAGCCTTTCTGGGCCAGGAGGGGGCCCTGTTGAGGTCAGGACACAACTCAGTGTTGTCCACACCCGCTCTGTTGACAGCCTTGGTCCTGGCAAACAATTCTTGTGTTTAAAGAACACACTTACTCCCATAGGGGCTCGACATTTGGCTACCATTTAGACCAACAACTCACTTTTCAAATGGGAAAGCTGGCTCAGAAGGGTGCCAGAAGGTATCCTTGTTGGCACAGAACACTATCACATAACCACTGCTGGACCACAGTCACAGGGGCAGGAGTCACTTTCTCTGTAGGCCTGACCTATTTCTTACAGCACATGCACGGGAGGTGAGATCCTACAGACATGCCAAACCAGAATAGGCCTTACTGGCACCTTAGCCACACGATGGTCCACACAGGGACCTGGATGGAGGTTTAATTCTGGGTCCTTGTGTAGCTTGAATGAAAGGCTTGGCTGGCTTGGTTTAGGGCCTGGCCTGTAATTCCCTCCTGAGCTCTGGATGGGAAGTGGTGAGATACTTTGCACACTCAGCCCCAGCCTGGCTGGATGGCAGTGGGCTCCCTGCAGCTGTGCGGGCAGCTCCGGTAGAAAGCGGCATCTTGGGCAGGACAATGCTTTGGGGCTGTATAGAGAGGCATCATAACATACAGATTTCCCTGCTCTGGAAGCAGGTTGTGTTTTGAAGACATGGCTGTGGAACATGGCTCTACGAAGGGGGCTTGGTGTGAAAGGAGGGTCCCTGCAGCACCACAGGCTCATGGTGGGGACAAAAGTCATCTCTGATCCTGGGCTCCCTGATGCCACTCACTCCGCCCACCTGGCACTGAAGGAGCTGGGCTACCGAGACCGCTCTGTTGACTTCCCCTGAGTTACCTCTCATAGCAGATGGGTTCCAGTCAGTGCTATTCACACCCCTATTCCAAACGGAGCATGACATGGGCTTCAGGGTTCATCTCCGACAGTGCAGCCTGTGATGACACTGCCATCCCTGTGTGTACCGCAGGCAAGAGGTAGAACCCAGGAAAGGGGTCACTTGTCGAGGTCACACTGATGTGGTGTAAGGTAGCCTTCAATGCCACAGTCTGGGGGTGTCCACACAGTCTATAAAGGGGCATG
>JANHMN010000006.1:6912926-6931818 GCA_030674055.1 Rhabdomys pumilio | reverse complement strand
TAGTCAAGCTCAGAGGGGTGGGTGGTATTCCCATGGTATAGTCAAGCCTCTGGGGCTCTTTATTGGCATTGGTGAGGGTGGGTTAGCCTCAGGATCTTGCTGAGTGGGGAGCTGGCTGGAAGCCATTCCACTGAGTGCTAGGACAGAGTAAGTCTCTCTCTCTCTCTCTCTCTCTCTCTCTCTCTCTCTCTCTCTTCCCTTCTCTCTCTCTTTCTCTCTCTCTTCTTCCTTCTCTCTAGTGCTTTCTCCCTGCACGGGTGAAGTCTGGGACTAAACTAGTAAACAAGAACCGAAGGCAACTAGCCACAGGGCTAGATCAGAACTCCTTCAATGCCTCTGCGTGCCAACCCCACCTCACTGCAAGCCACAGAGCATCATGTCCCCTCAGAGGACTGACACTCCAAGAAGCTATTTGCTTTCAGGGTGTCACAGCCTTCCTGGGTCTGCCGCCTCCATGTGAGGAACTTCCCCTGGAGTCAGACCTGACAGAGACCTCATTGGAAGAGGAGGTAATCTTCTACAGGCAGAGGAGTGCTGCCTTCTCAAGCGTGTGAATGCTCGCCTGTCAGCAGCAGCCCCAGCGCTAATTGGGGGGTTTTGTCTGGGAAGTGTCAGCAGGACTTGTTGAGTCCTATTAGAAGCCATCTGAAAGTGACAAATGACCGAAGAGCTCCATGCTTGATCTCTGCCTACCGCAGAGGCTTCATCAGGAGCCTTCCCATGGGCAGGGGTAGTGCTGTGCTGTGGAAGGGAGCAGGGCCACCCTCCAGATTAGGAGGAATGGGGCCACATAGCTCAGCTACAGCCAGACAAAAATAGAGCCGGGGTGGCTTGCATTTTCTGCAAGCCCGCTGGCACTGTCTATAGGAGCTTTAGAATCCAGGCCTTGGAGGGTTTCACTAGCTGCCCACTCATTGCTCCTGGTCCAACATGAAGTCCTGGTCCCCCCTGGATCCTTCCTTTTGGGCAGTAGCAACTGACGCTGGATGCACACATTAAAGTTACATGAGACAGCATGACAAGTGGGCAGAGCTGCTGGGTCAGACGAGCTTCAGGAACTGGCTCTTGTCCCTCTGCACTTGGGCTACACTCAATTCTTTCTTTACTGTCCTGCCTACTGTCTCCACGCACTGCTTTCCTTGTCCACACTGGCTAATTCCATGAGGGTCAAGGTACGGGAGGGTAACAACATAGAGGGTCATGTCATGGGGCAGATGAGGGAGCTTGCCGCTGAGCTCCAGGCTGGTGAGTTCTGCCAGGCTTTAGTCGTAGGCTCTCCACTTGAGACCTTACACCCCCACCCGGCCATAACCAGCCTCCACCCACCCCACCCCACCCCTGCCTCCTCCCCCTCCCTTCTCTTCCCACCTCCCACCTGCCACCTCCTCCCCCTCCCTTCTCTCACCCATCTGGCACCCACTCCTGGATGGCCCTGAAGGCCTAATGAATGGTGCCAGTCTCCGTTCCAGTTTTAATTATGCAGCAGGGCTTGTTTCCCTTTTTCTCTCTGAGGAGCAGATCTGAAGCTTAGGATTTTTAGGAAAAGGGTGTCACACAGTTTGAAAACAGGGCTGTCAAGTGCCTCTGGCGGAAGCAGTTGGGGATTGGAATGCTCACAGTGTTTATCAGCAGTCTGAGGAAGATAAGTGGGGGATCTGAGAGGAAGTCTTGCAGAAACATTGGTAATTTGTCTTCTCTGGTCAGACTATTTGCTCTTCCTTCCAAGCATGTACTCCTCTCTTCAGAGTCCAGGCTGGAACAGGGGACTACTGGGCCCTAGCCGGAGATAGGAAAGCCCTGCTGCAGGCATTCATTCATCTTGTGCAGGCTTGGGAGCTTGGAGGACGGCAGAAAGAAGGGAAGGCATTCTCTCTAGGGACCAGCACACAGCCTCAAAGGCACCTGTAGACTTGACAGTTCCAGTTTTTCTTTTTTATTTATTTTTATGTATTTGGGTGTTTTGCCTGCATGTATGTTGGTATACCATGTGCATTCAGTGGTATACCATTTGAGGCCAGACGAGGACAATAGAGCCTCTGGACTGGACTTATGAGCTGCCATGTGGGTGGTGGGAATTGAATGCAGGTCTTCTGGAAGATCAACCAGTGCTTTTAAGCACTGAGCCATCTCTCCAGCCACAGAGGTTCTATGAAATACACCTACAATCCCTCCAGCGATACCAGGCTAAAAACAGTAGTCTGTATTTGTGAAATGCCTTGTTCATGTACCCAAGATGCCCATGGGTCACAGAGTTTGCATCTTGTTTAAGCCCTGGGTTTTTGTGGTACAGGTAGGGCTAGGAAGACCCAGATATGCAATATTCATGGCCACATCTCTAGCTGCCTAGCTCAGCATCCAGGGGCTCATCAAACGTTGACTTCCTCTGCTGTTCGAAATGGGGCTGATGTGGCCAAATAGCCTGTATTAGCAACATGCAGGGATTCGCCATCTGTTAGTGACAGATACAGACACTAGTCACATCTAGTATCTCACGTCTGTTATCATGTCACCCCCCCTTCTTGCAGCAGAGTTAAGCAAACAGCTTTTGCAACTGGATATCTTGAAATGCAAGTCTGATCTCTCTGCATATATACATGCACACTCCTGGACTCGCAGGGGAACACATGCAAATGCACCTTGAGTTGAAACTACTCTAAGACAAAATACATTTATTGTACCTATTCTACGGAACTGTAGGGCTAACCTGTGCTCAGCAGTCTTAATGTGGGATAGAGTAGGCCAAATATGCCCAGCAGGGTGGTTCATTGGGTACTTGTATCCAAAAATATTAGCCACCAAGTCCTCTGTAGAGTGTTGCCTGTTGTTACATAGAATAACATGTCTGCCTAGGAACAGGCTGCCAGATGATGGCTTGAGATGATGCCATACTGTGTGTTAATGCCCAGCAGAATCCAAATGAAGAGTATGGTTCCTATGAATACAGCTTTGATGCCTCTGTAAAGGTGAAACTCATCTATCACATGGGTTACCATCTATCCATATGTGCACACACACATATGTGTGGGGATATGTATGTGCATATACACCCACTCTTTTTTTTTCTTTCTTTCTTTTCCAGGGTATCTTCCAGGTATTTGAATTTGGAACCCTGACTCTACTTCCAGGGTCACTGTGAAGACTCGGAGAACTGACTCGTGGGAAATCCTGAGCACAGCACATAGTAGGTACTCAGTCATAAGCTGATCAGCACCACCAGCAGTTTCCCCCACCAATGGACTCTCCTTCAATCCCAGAGCACCATCTCGGAGCTGCTGTGAGGCACATTGTTTGGGGCTGGGCGCCATCTGGTGGTAGCTCTTCCCTCTCAGGTCTCTTCAGGTTTGAGGCTCCATCCCTGGCACCCTAGCCCTCTCCCCTTTACACCCAACAGGGCAAGGATGCTCCAGGGGGAGTTGGAGGGAATCGAACCTGCCACTTCAGTGCTTCTCTCACTTCCTGCCTGACCTTGGAGGGGCTGGGGTCAGGGCTGGAAGCAGCAAGTGGGACTGGACAGTGAGGTGGAGCCTGGGGACTTCTCGGCTCCATAGCTGTGGTTTGGTCTTGTCCTCCCAGAAAGCCCCGACCCAGAGGGTTTCCAAAGCCAGGCCCCCCCAGTTAGAGATGGCTCAACAGCACATCCACACAGACCCCCAGGCTCTTATGAGGTAATTTTATTTCTTCTCATTTTAGGTAAAAATAGTAAATACAAGATAATCTTAATAAAGGTAAAAATACATTATTTGGATTTTGTTGTTCTCTAAACAATGACAACTTTTCTCTACAGTACAATTTTTGATTGAGTGTTTTTAAACTTTTTTTTATATAAACAAATAGAACTATTTAGCTATTAGGCTATCTGGGTTCTCGTCTGGCACTTAAGAGTAGGTCACAGGTCACCTCCCGGTTCTGGTTGTATGCGCATGCGTATGCGCGTGCGCACGTGTGTGTGTGTGTGTGTGTGTGTGTGTGTGTGTGTGTGTATGTGTGTGTTGGGGAGGAATAAGAAGGAACTCGGGTGCAGAGGGCTGATTTCCCAGGACACAGCTGTCCTGAGTCGAGTGGGAGGGCACACGTGTGTATCCAAGATGGCCTTTTCCTGCTTTGGCCACAGAGGCTGGACAGGAGGTCTTGTGTGTGTCTGATGGCACTTCTTTCCTCCTTGGAGTAGCTTGTCTCTCCCAACAGCCCACTTTCATAATCCTGGATCCAGGCGGTTCCTGGGCTACAGATATCAGTCATGTGGCCATGACAGAGCCAGTGGTTTCCCCTGTATCCCAGGGGAGTGGAACAGAACCCCCTCCCCAACAGGGCTGAGACTGGGACACCTGGTCCGGCTTTGGAATGCTGTTAGAAGTCACGAGTGTCCTCAGGCCACTAAATGTCCTTGCCCTTGTTCACCCTCAGGTGGTCTTTGTTCAGATTCTTCCCAAACTTCTCACTGAGCTGTTGGATCAGGTCTGCCAGCTCTCCTGTAGCTTGAGACTTCTCCTCCAGGAGCTCATAGCGAAGGCTTGAGATGTCTTGCTTGATTTCTTTGAGTTCACCTGCAAAGACAGAAGAGGGCTTACTGGGGATGTGTGTGTAACAGGAAGGAGCTTCTGTGCTGTGGGTACAGGCCCAGCCCTGGGGTGGATGAGCTAGGGGAGGATGTTGGGAGTCTCGAAGGTTTTTGTGTGTTCACAGATGTCTGGGTAGGAGTGTCACCCAGCCTGTTTCCCACACACAGCCCCTCCTCCCATTCCTGGAAAGCCTCCCTCACGGCTTGGAGGAGGAAGTCAGAGCTGTGAGTTTTCAGGCACCTGTTTCACATTGCAGGCTGCATGCTGGCCTCAGAACCAGCACACAGAGACGTCAGGAGTAAGCCAGATGCTCACTAGCTGGGACATCCATTTCATGATGCTCTGCTTGCTTCTGTGAATATGTGCTGAGGGGAGAAACCCCAAGCACCAGAGAACAGGGCTCTGCACATGGATGCAGCCCCAGGGCTGCAGCTTCCCTTAGTTCTTAGAAGCAGCCTGACCTCCCTAATGTGAGCCTCCCTGATGCCTGCAGCTGTCTCCTCCCCTAATAGGGTACCACCAGTCACTTTCATTTTCTGTTTCCATAGTGACCCACGTGGTTAGAAGCCTGATGGGTCTGGGCCTGTGGGAATCTCTTTATTAAGCACAGAGGGGAGTAGAAAGGTTCTTTTCTCATATGTTAGATACCAGACTTAATTCTGGCAGGGGTCCACTGCTTATGGGTATATTATTCCCATCTCTTATGCAGTGTGCTTAAATAGAGATCTTATATACACGATTATACCCCATTTTTATTAGGGTGCTTCACTAAGCCTCGGGCTCAATTAAGTTAAAATGACATCTGGGTACCCACCCCCAAACTGTGTATTAGTTGCCTTCATGTCCATCACAGCTATATACCGCTTGATGCTGGCTGATGCGGTACCCCATGACCTCATAATTGGGGCCCACAAGGAACTGTAGGGCCACTGCTCAGCCTCTTGGCTCTGTGTGCTCAGCAGCTAGCCTGGGCATTGCCGTTTTACAGGTTGTATGCTAGGTACCCCAAGATATGAGGCCAAGGATCACTCAGTGGCTGAGCTCTTTTGGTAGCCCTGTGGCCCAAGTGAAGGGAGATGGGGTACCTCCAGTTATAGGCAAGAGTCTTCCGAATATTTATCCTAGGTGTTGCATGACTAATGACCTGGCATAGCGCATCTGCCTCTAGCTTAAGAATACTTGCTTAGGTTAGATGGAACACTAACTCACTCAGCGAGACTGATGTAGACAGGATCTCCAGTGTCCATGGACAGAACCAGATGCTGTTATCTAAAGTGTCGGCCACAGGCCTTGCCACAGATGTGGGGAGGCAGATGCTGTTATCTAAAGTGTCGGCCACAGGCCTTGCCACAGATGTGGGGAGGCAGATGCTGTTATCTAAAGTGTTGGCCACAGGCCTTGCCACAGATGTGGGGAGGCAGATGCTGTTATCTAAGAGCAGATGCTGTTATCTAAAGTGTCGGCCACAGGCCTTGCCACAGATGTGGGGAGGCATTAGGCTAGGCCCTGCACTTTCACCAGCTGCCACAGAAGCGGGGGCACTTGAGAGCTCCTCAGAGAAACACTGCTATTGCCAATCTCAGACCTCAGAACAGAGCCGCTCAGCTGGGTCTGAGCCAGTGGCACACTCTGACAATGGGCACGGGCTGACCCTTTTGCATACATGCCCTCACAAGAAGGTGTAAGTGGTGGGATCCTAGGCTATCCTGAGTTCAAAGGGCTGGAATCCAACTGAGAATGTCATCACTGTTAGACAGACTAACAGTGTCCCATTCCTCCATGACATCCACAATGTCATCATTAGTGGTTGGCCTCAGGATGAGTTATGTCACACAGCAAACAGGAACTAAGGTGACACGTGGAAGCGGGTGCTAATCGTCTGGGTAAAGAGGGAATCCTGGACCATCTAGGAGTCAATCTAATCATGTGCCTTCCCTACAAGAGGAGGAGGTAGCAGGGCTGGGTGGAGGTGACAGAGATGACAGAGGGCAGACGGGATGGGGTGATGAGAGGGGTATGGACACTGAGGGGCAGGTCAAGTGCAGCAGCAACATGGTGGACCAGCAGTGAGGAAGTGAAGACCTTGGTCTCCCCAGCTCATGGAAATGCATCTGCTTGCACTGAAGAGCCAGGCGTTCTTCAGAAAGAACACAGAACCCAAAGTACACCAGTCTCCACCTGAGAGAACCATGCTTGCCCCTGAGCTGTAGAGCTTGGAGTAAGACTGCTTTGTGGCCTCCCATACCTTCGTTGACCTCGTCGTTCTCTCTGTCCACCTGGGCCTTCAGCACGTATCTCTTTATGAGCCGCTTCATGATCTTCTGAAATGAGAACACAGCAGCTCAGAGGTAGCGAGGCCAGCAGGGTCTGATTCTCTCACCCAGCCCAGGCCTCAGCACTGGGCACTAGCAGGTTAGCGTGGTCCCAGCATCTTCTGCCCAGCGGAGAGACCTGGGCAGAGCTCTGCTTGGCCTCCTCACCGTCCAGGAGGTGAGAACAGGACACTTCCTGTCGACAGGAAGCCAAGATGAGGAGAAAGGGAAGGAGAACCATCGGAGTCATGGCTCTGCTTGAGGCCCTAGGCCCAGTGTTATGCTGGCCAAACAGGGAACTCTGAGAAATCTTATCAGGTCAGCCAGGCAAATGCAGCCCCTCAGGGGTGACCATGAGTGGCTGCTGTTCGTGAGAGCAGCTCAGGCCAGGCTAGAGGAAGCCATGTGTACCTTGGAGGGTTGCCAGCATCAGCCATACTCTCAGCTGGGCCTCTGAGCCTTCATGGAGAGACCACTTCCCCAGATACCCACAGGCCTGAGCCTGTACCTCCAGTTGTGGAGGAGCAAGGGCTTTCTTTGGTCTCTAGCGTACAGACAACTTGCTGGCAAGTATTCCTTAGGTGAACAAAGTTTGAGCTACACGCAGGGACACCAAGAACAGAGCCATGTGTCAGGAAGCCAACGGAGCTGAGCTTCCGATTTTGCCAGCTAGTTGTTCCAGGGTTCCTGTGAAATCACAGAGGTTAAAAATATTCCAAAACCTGAGATTTCTGGCTCTCATGAGCAGCATGGAGAGAGGGGCTGGAGTCCCCTGCTCCCTGGTGCTGCCCTGTCCTGTGCACCTGACCGCACCCAGAACTAAGAGGATGTGGCCGCATCGTCCAGAGTTCAGAAGCTGGCAGAGGACCTGGGCTCAGTCCCAAGTTCTCTCTGAGCACAGGAAAATAGAACTGTGCTGTATGCAAAGCACCGGAGGCTGCAGGCTACTTTCCCGTTGATGCCCGCAGCAGGGACTATCTTGCCAAGGAGATGTCTTCAGATTGTGGTCCCAAGATTTTACCTGTACTGAGCTAAGTTTCTTTCACCCATGGCCTGAGTGAGCTTAGCCCTCTTCACCTGTGCCTGTGGGATCCCTTCCCCACAGCTCTATGGTTTGGACAGGGGGAACGGTTCATTAGCAAGCTGCCCCCTGTTCATCCCCATGAAGTGAGTGTTATCACAGCAGTGTCTGAAGTGTCTGGTACATTCGTCTACTCCATGAAGCAGGGTATCTACATCACAGGGCTGTGTGCCCACCCTTGGTACCTTCAATGGAAACAGGAACCAAACAAACAGAAAATCATCCTCCACAGGTTATCACAGGAGACAACTGAGTTATTGATTACTGAGTTATTGAAATTCTGAGCATTCCTCTACTGTACAGTTTTAGGCTGACCCAAGTACAAGGGAGCTAGTTAAAGCTAGTTGTCATTCAAGGCAAACCTCAGTAATTAAGACAAGGGAGCTAGTTAAAGCTAGTTGTCATTCAAGGCAAACCTCAATAATTAAGACAAGGGAGCTAGTTAAAGCTAGTTGTCATTCAAGGCAAACCTCAGTAATTAAGTGTCCCTGTTGGGTGTACTCCTGTAGGCTTGAATTGCCAACACTCAGGAGTCTGAGTCAGGAGGTTAGTGAGTTCCTGGGCTGGTTCCAGGTCTGGGCTACACAGCGAGACCCTGTCTCAGTGAAACAGGCAGATGGCTTCTCTACTTCTGGAGTGAAGAATGTTCATGATGAAGACGGCAAGGCAGAAGCTAGAAATGAAGGGAGTGAAAGGCACCTTTTGTGGGTGCAGAAATCACCACACTGCTTCCTAGTTAGTAGTTAGTATCTGCTGTGCTCCAGATTGAGTCACACAGTCAATCCAAGTCTCCAGAAACATCCCAAGGGCTATAGTTATCACGTTAAAACGTGGCTGCCAGGCTCCAGACTGAACTGGGGAGATCAGCTCGCCTGCCTCTTCCTTGGTGGTGATGGTGGTAGTGATGATGGGAAGAGGAGGAGGAGGAGGAGGAAAAGAAGGAAGAGGAGGAAGAGGAAGAAAAGGAGACTCAGACATGCAGGCTCCATCTTACACACCATGTTGTGTTAGTCTTATTCACAGAAATGATCTCAATCCTCCCAGAAACCCAGGGACAGATGAATTGTTACTTACAGATGAGGACTTGTGGGCTCAGAGTCGGGGGGATTCTCAAGGGCCACACAGATGGGGAGCAGGAGAGGGAAAGGTTTAGATTTAGCTGAAATGAAAACCAAAGCCTCAATAAGAGGTGAATTCCCTGGTGGTCTGGGAATGAGAAGCATTCTCCGGAGCTGTATCTGTCAGTCAGTGGGCTTGGCTGGGTCTGGGTACCTCCTACAGGAAGAAGCCCATGTCAGCAGATGGGCAACCTCATAGTGCGACTGCAGAGGGAAAGAGTTGCTGGCCTCCTAGTCTTTGGGCTTAAACACACATGGCCCATCCTTGGCTACTAACTGTCTGATCTGAGTGGGTTTCTGCAGTGTTGGGGTACAGAGAGTAGACAATCAAACAAGCAGGGATCTTTAGGACAAGATGGTAAGGTTGTACCACAAAGCATAAAATGGTTGGAGGATATTCTTCTTGACGTGCATGCCAGAAGGTTCTGGGGAAGATGGTCATCAAGTTTCCTCTGCTTCATTATGTGTGTGTTGTGGGGATAGGGTAGGGTAGGGTGGGGTGGGGTGGGGTAGGGTAGGGTGGGGTGGGGTAGGGTAGGGTGGGGCAGGGTGGGATAGGGTAGGGTGGGGTGGGGTAGGGTAGGGTGGGGTAGGGTGGGATAGGGTAGGTTAGGGTAGGGTGGGGTGGGGTAGGGTGGGGTAGGGTGGGATAGGGTAGGGTAGGGTAGGGTGGGATGGGGTAGGGAAGGGTGGGGTAGAACAAGTAGGGAGGGAGGGTGCTGCTCTGTTCTGGATTGTTGACAGCTCCCTGTCTCCTTCCACTGAGTCCTTTGGCTTCATGACGATGACCTCTCCCCTGTCCCTGGCCCTCACTCCATGACTTTGGCTTGCAGCAGGGATGAATATTTTTAGTGCTGTTACTCAGCCGAGGAAGACTCAAAGTGGATGCAGAGGAGCTGCACTGTGAGTAAGAAGGGGCTGTCACACAGACTAGCATCCCGGCACACGGGGCACACCTCCCAGTGCAGACTCCTGGGGTCAGTGGTCTCTGGGTGCAGGTGGGAGGGGACACAGATCCTCCTTCTTGGGACCTGTGATCTTTGTGCTGCCAAGGTGGCCAAGAACACAGCCTACGAAGAGCATACATACTGTATACTGACAAAGGCAAGAGAGGTAGAGCCAGATGGACGTGGCGTAGCCCTCCAACTACAGAAAGCAGGAGCTTATGGAAGCGTGGGTAAAATGGTGTTCAGCAGACACCACACGTGACGGTCATGCTTGTGAGACCCTGACACAAGAAAAGCAGCACCTGCGGCTTGTCTGTACTATGCTCATTTGTCTCACAGCAAAGACCAGCTAGAAGGTGAAACAGAAGAGTCCCCCTGCTCCCAAGCTGGGTGGGGATAGGAGTTCAAGGCTAGCCTCAGCTCAGCTACATAGCAAGTTCAAAGCCAGTTTGGCCTTTGAACAACGGCCAAGACATGAGGCCCCGTCTCAAGAAAGCAAGCCACTGCCCCCAAATAACAACAAAATAAACTCCTTTGCTCCCAAATAACTCACTGTGTCATGAAAACTAAGGTCTGATTGGATGGTGGACTGTCTGGGTTCTGTGGTGTCTTTAGGATGTCTATAACCCTAACAAACGGATTCTTGGAACAGGCCACAAGGCAACTCTGAGGGGAGGTGCACGTAGACCATGTCAATGGTGTCATGGTTTGTCCCATTGTTTGGTCTCTTGGGGATGGAAGCCCAGGTTGGAAACAACCTAACTAAAGCAAACAGCTAGTGCTGAGGGAACCTAGCGATCCAAGGTGGCTCCTCCAGTCTACAAGAGTGGTCTTTCCCGACCAAACAAGGCAGTGGGATTGGAAAGCTTAAAACAGAATACTACCCACCAGGGAACTCCTAAGGACTGGATAAAGGGAGTCAGGCTCAGGACTGCCCAGGGTGATAGAGCAGAGTGCACTGCAAGGATTCTCCAGGGTTTCTGCCAATGACCACAATGTAGGAGGCTGACAGAACAGGCACTCAGTGAGCTGGCTGCTCTGGAGGATGGACTGAGGGTTTCAGGTTCTCCACACATGGAAACTGCTGTGACAAGCACGCAGCCTGGAAAGCTCCCTGTGGGCCCACAGGCAGGTAAAGCGGCTCATGTCACCCCCAGATCCAACCTTTGGCTTTGCATCACTGGCAGCAACAGGATGCAGTTTAAGGGCACTCTGGCTCCTCACCCTGGGCTTGGAGGTTCAGACAGATCCCACTCAAGAGACTGCCAAGGCCTAGCTAGGCAGGGGCCGAGAGAACTCTGGGGGAAGCACCAGGAAGAGGGACGCCAGGCTAATGCCTGGGAAGTGTTCTGGGGAAACAGAAGTGTCCTCAGAATCAGATGGGTCACTACCAGATGTGAGGCCTCAGCCAGGCAGACAGTTCTCTTATCTGTAAATTTGCCAGAATCTGGGGGAGTCTGCTTTCACATGTCCTTTGGGGTCAGCTCAAGGTCCGTTTAGATCCTGAATGTGACTGCAGCTCAGAAGGATGCCCACACATAGGGCACAGCTGGTCCAGAGTGCCCAGGTGCAAAGAGAAGGGTCTTCTCGGTTCCCTGCAGTCCCCCAGTCTTTGTCAGATGCCTCTGTGCCTTTCTGCAATGAATACTTGAATAAGTAGCCTGGAGCTTTTCTCTAAGTGACAGACAAGCGAGCACAGCTTCCCAAGGTCACCCCTAGCCTGAGGCTGAAAAGCAGCCAATCTCTGTCACCACTGCAGAGGTTTGTGGGAGATTTAAGGCCGGATGGATGGAGGCTGTGATGCTGGTAGGCAGATAGGAGAGGGCTACTAGGCTGACTGTGATTCATCTGAGTGGAGGGCATTCACCCGCAGTCCTCCTTCCTTAATCTCCGTAGCTGGTTCCACCCAACATCAAATTTTTATAAGGTAATTCCTATCTTCTCAGTGACAGAGAAGCTGAGGAGGAAAGCCTTCCACTGGTCAGAGGACTTAGACTGTAAAATAGCTCAGAGCAGATCAAACTGGGCATCTCCATTCTGTGCACGATTAAACTCAAGATCTGCCCGTTGCCAATTTTGAGCTCATGTCATCTGATAAAACGGTACGTGCTTTGAAGGCTGAACTGTTTCTTAATTGTACAATTAAATCCTCTCCACTGCACAGCTGGCTTCTGAAAACCAGATGAGGAGATTCAGCTAGAGACCGTGTCAGGGAGATGCCAGGTCTGTCAGGGTTCCCCATGGAAAGGCAGCACCAGGGGCATAGTACCTCCTCACGTCAGTCCGAAGGGATACCCTGGACAACATTACATTATAGCCAGGAGAGATCATTCCTGTAGGGAGTAGAAGGCAGGGGAAGGATGCCCACATGTCTAACAGCTAACCTATAGTTACCATTCATTACTGCTCGGGCGGGAGCCGGTTCAAACAGGAACAAAGATTTAGCCCAGGTTTCTAGAAGGGATGCAGGGATTGCAGGCATAGGGGCTTTACAGAATTCTGTAGCATCCATCTTTGCAGACTGCCAGTCTAAGGACAGGTGTGCAGGATGATCTTGGGATCCACCTGGCCACCTAGGACTAGGACACACTGGGCATCATGGAGGGGCTACTCCTTCCTCTGAACCCCCCTCCAAGCCTCAGGTCCTGCTGGCTGTGTCCAGTCTGTGCATTGCCTGTGTCTGGTTTTCTCTACTGCCCACTCACACAGCCCAGCTGTAACCACCAGTCCTTCCATCTGAACCTGCACACATGTCCTCCTTACTGGTGTCTTGCCTGATGACTGAAGCTGAATACAGTCTTACTGTGTCTGCCTCTGCAGTTACCCTCCTCTCCCGGACCTTCTTAGAGAGCCCTGCCCCTGTCCTGAGTGACAAGGCTCTGCCTTCCTTCCAACTTTACCTTCTGCTCTCCCCTCCAGCAGCTTGAGATCTTTGTGGATGCACCTTTCTTTACCTATAAGGTTCCATGGTTGTCTCCTTTTCCTGGATGAGGTCTTGGCCAAGTCTCCTCTCTGTGAAGACACCCCTCTAGCCAGGCCTTCCTGGTTTTCTCCAGGTTTTCTCTTATTCTTTGTTTCCTGGGACTTCTATCAGTTTGATGCCATATGCTATCTATGGGTTTGCTATTTGTCAATCCCCCTAAGCAGCATGGTGCCACTAAGGTACTTTCTGCCTCCTTGGTAAATGGCACAGTGCCTGCCATACAGCAGGTGCTCTAAAGGGGACTGAGCTCTCTGCTCACACACAGCAATGTGACTGGGCCCATCTTGGTGGGATCTACCTCTGCCCACACTTAGGTAAGGGTAGTTACCTGGTATCTGGTGGGCTTGCTGAAGGTGCTGTTTGCTGTCAGGTTTTCAGAATTCCTCATACCGGCCTGGTAGCGAGTCTTCTAGAGCAAAGAAAAAAATACATACATACATACATGCATGCAGGACTTGAGAATATCTGCATACAGGGCATACAGGGTCTGTAGGGAACCTTCTGGAAATAGATTTAGAAATGGCTTGGCTTCCCAGAGTGTTGCTCTTGGGAACTGAGTTGCTGTAGGGTTGTCATGGTAACAGCCCATTATTGGTCCATTTGGTCAAGGAAGCCTTGAGTTTTTTTGTCTTTCCTCTAGAACTTGGAGGTTCTGCTACGCAATGAACACTGAGACCACAGAAGCAAGAGAGACTGGGCAGAGAACTCGGTTCTCAGATCATTCTCTGGGTTCTTTCTGCAAAAAGCATCTCCACATGCTCTAGGACAGTGGCTCTCAACCTGTGTCAAGCCACGCTTTCCAAGAGGTCACCTAAGACCATCTGCATATCAGATATTTACATGACAATTTATAACAGTAGCAAAATTACAGTTATGAAGTAGCAATGAAAATAATTTTATGGTTGGGGGTCACCACGACATGAGGAACTGTATTAAAGGGTTATAGTGTTGGAAGGTTAAGAGCCACTGGGTTAGGGAATTCTTCTCCACTGGGGTCGTGTCTTTCTAGGCAGCAGACAGTTTGCTGAACTCAAAGGGATTTGGGGACAAATTTTGCTGGGTGGTGCTTTGCTGAGGTGCCTGATAGATTCTGCAAGGCAATGTCCCCTTACAGCTCCCGGCTTGCTGGCGTCCTTTGTTAGAAGGAAGGAGTCAAACACAGCCTTCCCCTGGACCTCCCCGCCCCCCCGCAAGTCTCCCCCCCCCCACCTCTCCCTACCTTTTCTCACCCCACAGACCAGATGCTACCTACCCTGAATTTGGAGTTGAGCATGCCCATTTCCAGGTCGTTTTCACAGCGTTTGGCCTTAGATTTGCAGAGCTTTATGAGGCACATCTTGATTCTCATTATGAGATAATAAAAGGATTTAGGACTCGGCACCAGGTTAAAGGGAGCAGGGAGAGTTCTTCCTTCATCAAAGTAAGAAAGCCAGAGCTTCGCTCGAGCAAATTTCCACTCCACGTCCGCATCTTCCTGCGAAACAAGGGAACAGTCACACGTGTCAGAGGTCACGATGACATCTGAGTGCAGTAAGAGCAGGGTCGAGAGAGTCTACAACGGTAGAGCAGATCGCTGGGCAGGACTGGCAAGCTGCACATGCTTACCCGATGGCACAGGGCAGTGGTTTGCTCTAAGGCCATATGCGTACACCACTCTTAAAGCTCTCCCCTGCCTTGGCCTTCCTGGAGGAAAAGGCCGGCAGTGCTGTGCCCTGCCCCCCATGCTCTCCGCTGGCACCTTTGCCAGTGGTTCCCACTAGCGGCTCGTCAGAACTGTCTTCACTGAAGCTTCATCCTTCTGGTCTTTACATCTCTGGCTAACACAGCTTGGCCTTAGCCATCTCTTTTGGGAGTGTCACCCAGCAATGCATTGTGAACCTGAGGTGAGCCTCTTAGGAAAGCTACTCCCTGCTGTAAACAAAAGAACAGTTGAAATGGACTTCACTGATGTATCTGATTTAATTGAGCTAACGGGTTGCCATGTCAACAAGTCATTGTTACAAAACTTAGGGCTGGGGTGTAGCTCGATGCTACGGCACATGCTCAGAATGTACAAAGCCCTGGGTTCAGTACCTAGCATCACACACAAAAAGTTACTGATATTTCTTTTTTCTTTGCACACTAGACTTTTGAGATCCAGTGTGAATTTTACGCAAGCAAAATGCCTCAGTCTGGGCTAGCTTCCTATCAACTGCTCCATGGACAAGTGTGTCTCTTAGTAGTCAGAGTGCTGGCAGGGAATTCGAGGAAGGCAGGCCTGTGGAACATAACACAAAGCCCAACTGTGGCCTGTAGGGTGCACTTCAGCCACTTTCCCTTCACTGGTTCTGGGCTTAGATTAAACGCAAGTCTTGGGTCTTCTGAGTCAGTGTCAAGTCTGGAATGCTGGGTGGTCCTGGGAGTTGAAGCTTAGTTGTATTCTATGCACAGGCTCCCTGGAGCCTCTTATGATAGGAGGGTAGTCAGTCCCAGGCCAGGGAATGGGTAAGGATAGATAGGATTTTTTTTTTTCTTTTCAGACTTTGATTTTTAATTGTGTATATTTCCATTCATTCGAGGAAGCTTGGGGATGAGGTTTAGAACCATACGCATCTGATTTCAAAGTTTTATTAACCATGGGACTTGAGCTTATAGATCCATGCAGTATGGGTAACACTGCCTCCTGCATGTTCTGAGGCAGGCATCAAGTGAATGCCTGTTTATCCAGGTGCTGGCTACAAGCCAGGGCACTTGTGAGCCCATCACAGATGTGCCCCTGTGAGTCTTCTGGGATGGAGCCCTGGGGTATCAGCCCATAGCCAGCAGGCGGCCCTTTGCTTTCTATTGGGAAGGTTCTACATCTGAGTTGAGTTACCTGCACTGGAACGTGACACATGGGGTCTTGTGGACAAGGCGCTCTGTGAGAACAGGGTTCACTCCTGGTAACACAGGAAGACTGGAAACCAGAGGAAGAAGGGTGGTGTGCCCATAGGAACACTGGGATCTGCATTGGTTCAAATCCTGGCTGTGGTCCTTGCGAGTTGTGAAAACTATGGCATCTGACTTAGCAATTCTGAACCTCAGTTACTTCAATTATAAAATGGGAATATAAACTAATTACCTGCTTCAGAGGTGGCTAGCAGAAGTAAAGGAACTATATATCCATAAAAGACATGTAACCATGCCAGACACTGACAAGAAAGACTGTCCATCTCCTCAGCTGGGATGTGGCTCACTGTCAGCTTCCTGACACAAAGGAAGCGTTCTACCCTGTGCTTTCTGGCCTGTGCTCAGGAGGAGGCATATCTTTTGGATCACACAATCTGGCCAATGGCATGCTCGGATCAATCACCCGTCAGCCCACCTTGTGGCTGACCTAGAGACAGGTACACATGCTGAGAGAGGATCTTGTGCTGGGCTTGGTCTAACTGGGGGCTCAAAGTCTGTTCCATGGCAGGTATTAGAGCTGAGTAGTTCTCAGCCAGCCTGAGGGGGTGAGGTGGAATCGAGAACAGGGTGAGAGTCAAAAGTGGGAGAGGTGCTGAGCACTGTGAACGACTGAGTGGTGTGAACCACCGAGCAGTGTGAACACTGGCTGTAGAGCGTCATGACTGGCCAGTAGAAGGGTTTTCTCAGTTTTAAAAAAATTTGTTTTGATTGTTTAAACGCTGACACAAAAGGCTAGGTGGAGGGCTGGAGGGCGAGGATCCAGACAGGCATGACGGCAATGCACAGTGGCTTCTGAGACAGCCACGACTGTCCCAGATGGAGAAGGTGGAAAGGGATGCTGTGTCAGGGGCGGGTAAGACGAGCCTGTGGATTCTGACAGGAAGTGCTCACCATACAGTGAATGAATCAGCAAATGTCCTCATAGAAGGCTTACAAATACTCACTTGCCAGGGCCAATGCGCTCACGAGTACCCATGGAGACAGGTAGGCTCAGGCTCTGGCTTGGCCAGCAAGTTTTTGGGGGCCTAGAGGGGAGGGGTTAGGCTACCGTTTTCTGCCCACCTCAGATATTATCCTGAGCTCTGAGCTCTGGGCTTGCCTAACTCTGTACCAAGTAAGCACCACTTAGCCAACCTTCCCATGCCAGGGCTGAGTGGACTGGAGCTCCACATGCTTGTTTAAAACCTCTGAGTGGGAAATATAAAGACCTAGGGGTTTTCTTCAAGTACTATTTGTTTTTTCTTACACTTAGGGAAAATGAGACCCAGCAGGATGGAAGGGCTCATTGGCAATAGCTTATCTGCACAGGAAACCAAACATATAAAAATGTTTAAGATGGCACTGGCTTATCCTTCTGGTGTGTGCTGCATTCTCCAGGGAGTCGGGTGGGTAGGGTGGTGAGGGGACAGGCAGCTGATGCCTCAATCCCAGCCCCCTCAGAAGCTCCCTGCCCCACAGGAGGACTGTGGTCCCATCCTTGGCATCCTTTCCTATCCGTCTCTCCTGCTTGTCTGTATGTGTATCATCATATTCATAGGAGATTCGCCTGCTTGTGTTTGGAGGAATACAACTTGCCTTTTTCATTTCGTAACACCTGAGGAATTTCTCTCTTAGAAAGCATAAGCTGAAAGGGACCCAGTCCATCACCTTTCCCCACAGCTCTTCCTAAAAGGCAGGCATCCCGATAGGGCATTTCTTTTTCCTCATAAAAACAAGTGTGTGTGTGTGTGTGTGTGTGTGTGTGTAAGGTATGTGCACAGGTGCGTGCAGGTACCAACAGAAGATGGTATTACAGGAAGATGTTGTTGTATAAGGTCCCCTGGGTGCCGGGAACTGAACTCAGGTCCCCTGCAAGAGCGATTCACACTCTTAGCCCTGAGCCATCTCTTCAACTCCAGCCGTAACTTTCCCACGGTCTCCTTGAGAAGGCTTTTCTTAAGCAGGTGGAATTGAGGTGGCTTTGCAAACGCTACCACTGAGCTGCATCTCCAACATCTTTCTTTTTAAGGCATCTCCTTCCCACCTCCCCGCTTTCCATGACTGGAGATCACACCCAAGGCCTCGCACATGACGGGTGAGTGCTCTGGGCCTCAGCCACGGCCTCTATACTTTCTGTTATCTTTCTGGCAAAGCAGTTTTCAAAGCTGGCCCCAAGCTTCTCAGTAGGTCTCTTTTTCTTTGCTTTGCAACTTCTGTGCCTGTTGGCATTGACCCCAGAACATGGCGATGTATTGATTACCTTACCCGGCTTTTTAACACTAAAACATTACCTATTACTGTATGTGTGTGTGACGTGGGAATGCGTGTGCTATGGAACACAAGTGGAGGTCAAGAGGTGATTTCGTGGGGTTGGTTTTTTCTTTCTCCTTTTATGTGGGTCCTGAGGACTGAACGCTGGTTGTCAGGACCTGCACAGCAGGTGCCTTTACAAGCTAAGCCATCTCACCAGCCCTTACCTGGTTTGGTTTGTTTGCTTATTTTTGCCTATGTGTATACAGGGGGTGTGCATACGTGCATCTGTGAGTGTGCATGCCCATGTGTGTGCGTGTGTGGATCTGTGAGTGTGCATGCCCATGTGTGTGCGTGTGTGGATCTGTGAGTGTGCATGCCCATGTGTGTGCGTGTAGACGCCAGGATTTGATGTTGGGGATCTTCCTCCATCACTTTCCACTGTATTGGAGGGGATAGGCTCTCTCACAGACTCTGGGGCTCACTGACCAGGCTAGGCTGGCGGGCCTGAGAGCTCCCAAGAGCCTGGCTGGTTCCCCCCCGACTCTCCTTCCCAGAGGCTGGGATTACAGGCATATGGTGTCATGCCTAGCTTTTTACATAGGTTCTGGGGAGCCAGATTCCAGTCCCCATGCTTGCTAAGCAACTAAGCATGCACTTTAACCCACAAGTCATCTCTCCACCCCGTTCTCTCTCTCTCTCTCTCTCTCTCTCTCTCTCTCTCTCTCTCTCTCT
>JANHMN010000006.1:6902738-6912916 GCA_030674055.1 Rhabdomys pumilio | reverse complement strand
CTCTCTCTCTCTCTCTCTCTCTCTCTCTCTCTCTCTCTCTCTCTCTCATTGGCCTATGAGCTCTTTGGGCGCAGGGACTTGTCTGCATCATCAGTGTAGTAGTATTGGCTCGGCACACAGTAGGCTCTTAATAAGATGCACAAGACAAGCACAAGGGGGATGGGCATATAGCCATCGTGATGTGCCATGGGCAGCAGTCACCTGTCTGAATGATGCGTGATCCTAGTTCCTTCTGCTCTCACTAGGCTTTCCCATGTGGTGGTGGCAGCAGGGCCATGTGGCTGACTGATAGAAAATGTGGTCCAGGAAGAGTGTCTGTCACTGTCTTAGCTTTACACATGAGGGCGCATGCGCTTTACCCACGAGGGCGCATGCGCGTCTGATGCCACCACCCTCTTCGCTGCCGTGCTATGGCTGGCCAAGGAGGGACGGTTCTGAGCTGGCTTACCTCGATTTCTTGATAGGAGTTGTTGATCATGGCTATCAGCATGTTGAGCAGCACAACCACCATGGTGACATTATAAACCCCGTACAGCACGTAGCCGATATTCTCGATGAACTTGTGGTCGTATTTCAGCACCACCGAGATGACCTCAGACAAGCCGAATATGGACCAAAACAAGGTTTTAAAACTTTCTTCAACTCTACGAGAAAGCAGACAGGTCTTCAAGCACCTTGAACTAGTTCACACTTTTAAAATGAAAGCTGCCCTTTCATTACCAGGCTTTATTTATTATTATTATTATTATTATTATTATTATTATTATTATTTTTTTTTTTTTTTTTTTTTTTTTTTTTTTTTTTTTTTTTTTTTTTTGGTTTTTCGAGACAGGGTTTACTCTGTGTTAGCGCTGGCTGTCCTGGAACTCACTCTGTGGACCAGGCTGGCCTCGAACTCAGAAATCCGCCTGCCTCTGCCTCCCAAGTGCTGGGATTAAAGGCGTGCGCCACCACTTTAATGGTCTCTCCGCCACACCTCCACCCTAGAATGGGACTGGAGTGTGGTGCTGATGCCTACACTCTGAAATAACTGAGATACTCAGATTTCTAAGAAGATTTGGAAAGACTCTCACATGGCGATTTTTTCTGTTTTAAATTCAATTTTGCTGGGACTCCTGGCTGGGATTTTTTTTTTTTAATTCCACTGTAATTAATCAGACATCTAAAATTAAACACAAGGCAAATGTTTGCTTTTGAGCCTCAGGAGAGTTCATTGGCACTTCAGTGGACTCACAAACAGCTTTTCTTAGGCTACATGTCCTGACTAGGACCTATGTTCAACAGACTGAGCTGACATTGCTACCTGGCACTGGTGGGCCTCATGACACCTGGTAGCAGGCACATGTTTATCCGCACTGACTGAGACCAATCACATAAACAAAGACCTCTCAGCCAGGGAGGGTTGGTCAGAAAGAAGGCTGAGAAAACATGCGCATGTTCTAATCCTGCAGGTGCCGCATCTGGTGGATGCTGCACGGTGCGGTGAGTGGTCCAAGGGAAGCCTGGCCATTAGCAGACTGCTCTTTGACCTTTGAAATTACTGAATACAGCGGTTTCAGTCCCCAAGCACATTTCCTGGTCCTAACCTTCTGGTTATGAATTCGTATCAGGCTTATTACATAATATCCAATCAAAAAGCTGGATTGTGGTTGGTTGGCTTAGAAGATGACTGTGTAGCAGGGACATGAAGTTCAACTTTCTAGTCTGCACCCAAATTTTCAGTGCTATTATAAGACAGGACTTCCCCCTCGCCTCTTAACATTTCGGATTTTCAACGCTCACCCACAAATGGCCAGGATTAACTAGAGCTCACCCATTCCCATCAGTTTCTCAAGCACTGAGATTTATTTGAGAAAACGTACAAAAATGTTAGTTTTGCAACTTGGGCTAAAAATCCACTCTTGACTTGCATGAATTTACAGTTCTCCTCATGTGAGAATATGGGGGTGTCTGTGTGTGGGGGTGGCTGCTGTGCACAGCAGCTGTATGGCTCGCTCCCCGTGCATCTCAGTCTGAGAGGCTGGTATCCAGCTGGTATTGCTTGCCCTTCATTTCCTCTGAAGCTGTGAGTTTGTAACCTTTAATCAGGAATTCACTAGCAGGGCTTTGCTTGCTTGCTTGCTTGCTTGCTTGCTTGCTTGCTTGCTCGCTCGCTTGCTCGCTTTTGAGACAGGGTCTCACTATGTAGCTTTGTGGAGCCTGGAGCTCACTATGTAGATTAGGCTGGCTTTGAACTCAAACAGATCTGTCTGCCTGTGCCTCTGCCTTCAGAGGGCTGGGATTAAAGGCATGCATCACTTTTTGAAGTGAAGACTGGGTACGAGCCATTACTGCAGAGCTCTGGCTCCCACTACTGTTCTAGAAAGGAAAATGGTTTCCTTATAGAAGATGTGAATCCATTTTATGTGAAAACATGGCATTCACTGTATGGAAGATTTACGGAGGTATCATCTCCCATCACAAAGGAATTATTCTGTTATCTCTTTATGGAAAGGGACCATGGCATAGACAGTCCTAAGCCATGAGATGATGAGTTCCAGATCCTAAACTCATAGGAGCCGGCAGCTCTTCATCTCTGGCACAGCTGTTCCCTTCCCCACAGGTTCCAGCAAAAAGTGGCAAGCACTTGTCTTGAACAATGGAAACAGCACCGAGATGTTTCACTCAAATTCACTTTCCGTTTCTTACCCTGGAGCACCCCACAGGTCTCTGGCTGATGCCACTGAGGTCACAGGGAACACAGGCGGGACCAGCCCACTCCATTGGTTTCAGTTGGGGAAGATGGGTTCTGGTCCGGCATGCATTGCTTCTCACTATGAAGTTTGCCTCTGAGCCCTCATCTATTTCCAGTTCATTCCTAGGCACTCTGTGTTTGTAATCAGAAGGAGGCAGGGCAGGCCTGTTAAGCAGATCACATTTTGATAAACCTGTGTTTGCAGCGGGGTCTCTAAAGTGAAACGACCCCACTCCAAACAGCTAGCGCTGCATGCTCATTTGCTATTGCTCTCCTACGTGAGGGTGAGCATGACCCTCTGAACCTCCACTTAGCCTCATTTCTCAAAGCATGATTACAAGAGGCCCAGACTCTGATTGCTAGAGGGATAAACACTCATCCCTGATTGGCTGGGAAGGGGTCGTAGCCAGACTGCAACAGTCTCTTCCAGGCTCCTGAGGAGAGGTCTGGGGTTCTTTTTCCTCTTTATATGAGCTGAAGCAACAGACCCTCTTTCAGTGAAAAGGTGGACTGACTGACCAAGTAAGGGTAGTGGGACCTTCAGTCAATCTCTGGGCTTTGTATCTGGAGCCAGCCCACTCCACAGGAGCGTTCAGTGTGCTAGCTACGAACAGACTAGTGTTTGCTACTTGTATTGGCAGAGGAGACTTTATTGGCTGACATCTGACATGCAAGATTACCTAGGCTAAGCTTGGGTGATATCATGTTTTGTCTAGACTGACACAATATGAATAGATAAGATCTGAGTGGAATTGAAGAGTTAAAATTAGAAAAATTACTTACTTATGACAAAAACTAGCATACAACGTTGCTGAGAATTTACTAGATGATCTTGGCTTGGGGAAAGTTTCAGAAACTATTAGTATAGACACCAAGAGATCTGACCATGTAGAAATTAGCTCCTGAATGTCAAAAGCACAGAAAGCCATAGACCGGTGGGAAAAGGACTTGAATCTGCAAACATTAGCGGATACTCTAAGAACACTTCCCATCGATTTGATCAAATCCCCAAAAGAAACAGCTTAAGGTAGGAAGGTTGTATCTCTTGGTGGAGACAACACAGTGACAGGGGAATGAGGCTGCTCCATCAAGCCTCAGTGATCAGAAGGCTGACAGGGGCTCAGATGAAGCCCAGGTGAGACCACAGCTGATAGAGCCTTTCTTCAGTGACCTACTTCCTCCAACTAGGCACAATTTCCTCAAGGTCCCATAACCCACCTACAGCGACACATGTGCCTGTGGGTGGGGCGTATTTAAACTCAAACTATACAGACAACACATCCAGACTGACTTTTAACTCAATACGTAGCCAAAGCTGGTGGCCTTGAACGTGATCCTTCTGCCTCTACCTCCAAGTGCTGTGATCACAGTTTTGTGACAACACACTTGGCTTCATAAACACTTCTATGAATCAGCAAACAATAGACATTCTAAGAAAGAAATGTGTGTGTGTGTGTGTTGAGGAAACATTAATGCCCAATGTATGCTTTTGAAACTGCAAGAGCTTCTTAGTCAACGTGAGATGCTGGGCTACTATCTTCTAGTCTAGGGTGTGACAGAAATATAATAATTAAAGAAACTCAATCTCACTGCCCTCAGTGGGAGAAGACTGTATTACTTACATCTTGGGAGCCTGCATAATATATTCTTAGAAAGGAAGCCGGACTTAGAATCAAGTCAGTAGACCATCGCTGATGCCAAGGGCTCAGGCCTGGAGCTAACCCCAATGTCCTGGGAGGTGTCCCCACAGCCTGCAATGGTGTCTTTTCACCATCTGTTGCCTCGCCTAGCCTTAAACTCATGGCCATCCTTCTGCCTCAGCCTCCCTGAGCACTGGCATTGTAGGTTTGAGCCCTTGAGTCCAATCGTTGCCTAGAATTTGCAGGAGCCACAAGACCTAGGGCAGAGGGAGCGAAGGAAAGGTCTACCCTTCTCATTGTCTGGAGTTGCCCTTCAGAAAGAAAGAGTTTGGGCTGATTTAACTGGTGTTACCACAAAACTAATCACAAAGGCCCCCACTGGCAGCTGTAGGGACACATCTGGAGTTCCCTATTGTCAAGGGTTGCAGCTCCTGGTTCCCTGTCTTCTCCCACCCCACTAGCTGTGTTTACCCACCCACTTGCAGTTTCCCGGGTCCTCAGCTGTGTCATTCACAGGCTTCACAGAGACAGGAGGAGCAGGCAGAGATTCACGCCGGGGCCTAAATCTCCTCGGTACACATACTGGATATGTGTGTGTTTAAACACGTTACAGACCCTGCCAGGGTCTCGGTTTACTCAACTGTGAAGTGGACATGATGATGCTTAGCTGCTCAGTTGCTGGGAAGATTTAACTGAACGACTCATGTAACATATCCAGGAAGAGCAGCTTCCTGAATGGCTGCTATCCTTTTGATTCATCTGCTGGTTTGTTGAACTCTGAAGGAAATCTGGTAGGTGCTAGGGAGAATGCAGTAAGAACCAGATGCTGCTGGATGCTGTGCTGGCTGGTAGCAGACGCATCCCTATCAGCTCCAGAGGCCTCCACTCAGTGAATGAAGGGTAATCAGTTAGGTATTTATCGATTTTCCCCAACAAGCCTCCTTTGCCTTCCTATCTGCCAGATCACCACAGATGCTTGATTTCATGCAAATTATCCTCTGGTTCCTCCAGCTCGTGCTCCCCCTTTTTCTCTGTTCTCCCTTTTTGGTTCTTGGCTTGCAGGGGAAGGGACTGAAGTTAGTCAATAGGCCACCCTGGCATGAGAAGTCTTAGCAGCGAGAGCCTGTGAGGGATCCTGAATAGACGTGATTCACCCTTGTCTCCCTGGGTGGGTGGGGGTGTGTGTGTGGGAAGGTTGGGGCTGATCTGTCATGCAGAAAGCTGGGGCAAGGTAATCAGTCCTCTCCCAGGTCTGTCTCGCCTGGATAATGAGACTTTAATAACAGGTTTCCTGAAGAGGCAGCATGCACGCGCCTCAGAGAACAAACTGATCAACAAAGCGACAGTTTAGGTCGATTGTTATAAAAATTGCTGCTTCTTCAGAATGCCACAAACCCTCCCCACCAGAGCATTCAGTTCAGTTCAGTTACCTAGCCAATGTGAAGCTAGGAAGCTAGAATTAAGCAGGAGGATCCGAGCTCAGAGGGCTGCTCTGAAGGCTCAGAAGACAATAGCTGTGCCCTGCTAGAGTTCTGCCAAAGGACAGCAACACCTGCTTGCCATCCAAGCAGGGTGATGGAGGAAGAGGCTTGGGAGTGAAAGAAGATCTTGTAGGCAGGCTGTCTCTCTAATACTCAGATCTCAGGGACCAAAACCAACCACCATGCCTGAGGAGGGTGTGTGTGGGGGGAATAGTCAAACATCCAAGGGAGTCTATATTCTTGCTAAGCTCCTAACCCCAGAGTTCCCGCCTCTGCCTCTGAATCACCTCCTAACCAGGTTCTATCTTGGGCCCCAAATGAGGAGCTGGGATTAGGAACTCCAGAAAAGAGAGGTCTGGCTTGAGGTGAGTGAAATGTATACAGCCTAGCAGATAGATGGAACTCAGCAAACTCAGTGTGTGGTTCTGAGTGAATGGATGAATCTGTGCTGCATGGTTCCCTTCCTGTTCACTGGCCTTGCTGTTGACAGTCATCAGAGTGCTGAAGCCTAAAGACTGGCTGTTGAGTTTTGGGCCAAATTACAGGCTCCCTAGGTCTCCCCCACCCCCGGCCCTTCCTTAGGCATAAGATGAGAAAGCAACAGTCTCTATGGTGTAAGGCTGTTGTAAAGGGCAAGTGAATTCTCACGATGCCGGTGAGGTGCACACGACAGTTTGCTATTTGTAAACTGTTTGATAAGCAATACTCGTGCTAGGTCTGGCATCTTTTCTTTCATTGTTTCCTTAATAGCAATAAGTTGTAGCATCTGGGGGGAGTCTTCGGAACCTTACAACACGTTGGAAATAAAAATAGACCCAGGCTCTCTCCTTCAGTGGCTTTACAGCTGTCAAAGCCCATCACATGGCCAAGGTCTTCAAGCCACTGGGCAATTTAGCTCCTCCCACCTGGAAAGACACTCTGTTAAGACTTGGTTTCTTCCCACATTGTCTCTTTGAGAATGAGAGTTTCAATTCAACTTCCACAGCTGGAATGAAATTTGGTGACTAAAACGGTTAACATGTCCTCCCTGGCAGAGCCTCCACTCAGGGGAGGACCTGGGCTGGTGCTTGAGATACTATGTCATGAAGGCAGTCAGCAAGGGCCTGTGGCCAAAACATCCCGAAATCCAACCTTGGACGTCAAGCAGCATAAAGGCCTGGCTAGTACTTGGATGGTAAGACATTGACCGATGGAGCATACTTTCTTCCTGTGATTGGGTCTCTCGTCTTAAAACTTGGTCTAGGGATACAGCTAAGTGGGAGGGTGCTTGCCTGGGAGTCTCCAGTGTGGCAAAGCAACAGCAACAACAACATATCCCCCCAATCCTTATCACCTTTTAGTCTGCTGATGAGGCTTTAACATTTCATGTCACAAATCAACAGGAGAGGAGCATTCCAAGCACATACCATACAGTAATAAAATTCTTGTTCTAAAAAGTGTTGTTACCCTTTAAAAATAGCTCAGGTAAAAGACTGTCTCTTATGTATTAATGAGGCATGCAAACATAAGGGTCTCTTATGTATTAATGAGGCATGCAAACATAAGGGTTTTTGCTTGTTTGTTTGGTTGGTTGGTTTTTACATCTTAGTGAGTGAAGTTGCCCAAACTCTCTGGGTCTGAGTGAGGCTCCATATCTGACCATGTGACACCCTGTCAGGTCTCAGAACTTATCTGCTGAACTATCTTATTCATCCAGACACCTTGTATCGGTTGTATTGTTAAAGGGTGATGGTGATGACCTTGGGAGTAGAATAAACTGTGATTTTAAACTCAGTCCATGGTGCTACTAGATCAGACACACCATGTTCCCGTGCTGGCCAGGATCCCGGCAAACGCCTCACCTGTGAGGCCAAGTAGGGCGATTCTCTCCCATGCAGCTCACCACCCACTGCAGCACACACTGTACAGATAACATGGCAGCAGCCAAGGACCTATGTGCCCCAGGGGGCCCTTTCCCTGACTTCTTGTAACAGGCCACTGGTTGACAAAATCCAGCCTTGGCTGCCCCGCAGGACCCACACATGGCTAGATCCTTGAATTCCCTCCTCTGTTCCCACCAGCACTACTGCAGCCTCTGCTCCGCCCCCGCCCCTGACTCCCCTCTGGCCTTCTAGCACATCTGGCTCACTTCCCTCTGGAGTGGTTTCAGGTGTAGACTTTTCTAGAAGACTGTTTCTACATTCTCATCTTACTCATCCTCCAGTCTTCAGCAGCAGGTCCAGGCCGAGCTCAAGTCTCTGTGCTCATCCCTCCACGGTCCACACAATTGTCAAGGCATCCTTTCTGAAGTGCCTCTGAGTACATCTTCATCCAAGAGAGGGCTCAGAGGAGATTCACGCCCTCTATCAGGACTTAGAAGACTCTTCACGTCGTAGTCTCTTCCAATCTCCCTTGTGTAATCTTTTCCCATCTCCCACGGGCTCTTGGCTATTTGCAGTTCTTTGAAGATGTGCCATGTGGGCCGGGTGCTCTTCTAGCTCTCTCCTAAGAACCCTCCACTGGGCCATCCCTTCTAGGAAATGTTCCCTAACCCTGCCAATCAGCAGATAACACTTCCTCCCAGCTGCTGCCCAGACATCGTTTACACTAGCCGCACAGTTCAAAGCTGCTGCTCGTCCACTTCTACTTGTCTGAGAGTCCCTGGGCAGGAACAAAGGGAATAGCTCATTAAGGCCAGGGCTGAAGGGCCAAAATAGAACTTGACACACAGTGGTTGTCCCATAACTATCTGCTATGACAGAGATACTTGTTAGACAGGGAAAAGCCATGGGCTGCAAGCTGAGCGCCAAGATGTGTGGCACTGATGGGCTCTCACTGACAAGTCTTGCATAGTATGTTAGTCTTAAGAATTAGCACTGCAGGAGGCAGAGACAACCTCCCGCTCAAAGCACATGGATGGAGGGTTCTACTTGAAGCTGGAATGAAGCCATGGGGAGTGAGGTTCATGTCCATTTACTGACTCTGTAATCTTGGGCAAGTCCAGTGCCTCCTTCTCTTTAGTGGCGTCTGCGTCTCTATGGTATGGGTTGAATGAAAGGCTGAAGAGCTGCTTAGGGCATGGCACTTCTCACTAAACCTGTCTCTTACTGTCTTTAAAAGAACAGTGCCGAGCCAGAGTTCATGAGGCTCAGGCACGGTAGCAGTATAGGATATGTGGCAGTCTGCAGGGTCCCCTCCCTCTGCCCCAGAGCCCCTCAGGATTGCAAGATGGACCCTCAGGTAGGCAGTGTGTCAGGGTGAGGTGGGACATAGGAATCTTTCCAGGGTGGAGTGTGGAAATTTCCCATCGTTATCACAGAAAACAAGAGCTTCTAATTTTGCCCAGTGCTTCTAAAGCTCCTTCCATTAAAAGTAATTCCTGGGGAGACAGACTTAACAAAGGCGCTGTTTTTGATTAGACAGGTATCTCTGCTGCTGCTCCTTCCACAGCGCCCTGTAGAAAAGGTTGGCTGGGGTCATTTCTATTTTATTTTCATGAGGACAGAGCCTACCAATCACCAATCAGGGTTAAGTGGAGAGAACCAAACTGACCTCCTGGGGAGACAGTGGTCCTTTATGTGTTCTGTGAGAGAGCCTGCTGCTTCTGCTCTCTGCCACTCATGCCTCCAGCCCCACCTATCTGTGCATTTGTCTGGTCATATGCTACATAATGATGAATCTATTGGTGGTGACATAAAGCCTGAGCAAGTACAAGGCTATGCTGTCTGTCTGTCTGTGTCAGTACATTCTGTGATGTCCCTAAAATTACTCAATAGCCCAGTGCTCAGGATGTCTTCATTAACCCACACGACCTCATGCACGGAGGGCACATATCTTCCCTGCAGTCTCTCCCAGGAGAATTTCATGAGTGAGCCAAACCTTTTGTCTCTTATTTTTTCTAACCCTGTAACAAGAGTGTTAGAATGCGGGTGTTTTCATATAATCTCTACGCGGAATGACTTTGCTTTATGGGATGGATATATGAATCTCAGCGAAATTGACTATAAAACAAATTTCCAAAAGAGAAGCCTAACTTCATTGACTTCTATTATTTGACATAAACAGATATTGCCGGTGAGAGCACACCATTCCATTCTTAAAGGAGGTGTGTCCTCTGGCTGTCTCCTCCCTCCTTCCTCATCCATGGCTTGGAGACTTGGAGACTCGAAGAGCAAGAGACTGATCTGAAAGTCCTCTGTTCTCCTTTTGGCCATTTGCAGTCTTGAATGGGTGGTTTAGAGGGAACCTGCTGCCAGCAGGTATGCTATCTGTCATTTTCAACAGGTCCCAGCTGTGCACACACACACACACACACACACACACACACACACACACACACACACA
>JANHMN010000006.1:6849668-6902728 GCA_030674055.1 Rhabdomys pumilio | reverse complement strand
ACACACACACACACACACACACACACACACACACACACACACACACAGCCTTGCTCCTCCTTCTTGGGAATCCCCTGCCACAGAAGTGCACCTAGACCTTTGAGAGAACCTTTGGGTATAGGGTAGAAGGTTGAGATACTAGAAGCATTCATAGGATCTGACTCAGTCCTGCTGGATCTGCACCTATCTGATGGTCTGTGCCAGGAAAAAACTGCCCCTGTGGTGTGACATGCCACCAAGTATCCAGTATGCCAGGCTACTCGCTCTGTAAATGCAGAGCACAGGATGGTACCTGTTGCATCTGTGTGCTGATAATGTCGGATGAAATCCATGCTGTGTGTGTGTACATGTTCCTGTGTCTGTGTGTGCACCTGTCTGTGTGTGCACATGTCCATGTGTACACAGGTGCACATGTGTGTGCATGTGCACAGATGTGGAGGCCAGAGGATAACCTTGGGTGTTATTCTCAGGAGTTGTTGACCTTGGTCTTAGAGGCAGGGTCTCTCACCAACCTGGGCTCATGGATTGGGCTAAGATGGCTGACAGGGGGTCCCAGGGAGCCTATGGCTCTCTGGCTCTGGGTTTGAAGCCCATCACCTCACTCAGCTTTTGGACTGGTTCTGGAAATTGAACACAGGTCCCCACAAGCCATGCCACAGCTCTAGACCCAATGAAACAAAACAGAACACCTTTGATAATCCTGTATCAAAATCCCAGTGGCTTAGAAGAATTTATCCTTTGGTCCTTCATACCTGTGTTTGACACACTGTGATCTCATTCACCCATGCTCTCCCTTATGGCCTCTGACCTCAGTTAACTCCAGTTCCTCCTATGAAGAGACTTCCACATCTTTTCATCTGGGTTTGTTTTCTGACCCTTGGAGTCTAACTGGGACCACTCAGCATGGATGTAGAACTGTCTATGGAGCATGAGAGTCACGACCCACCCCCAATCTCTGTGTCTATCAAAAGCCTGTTCTCCAGGGTGGGGCAGGTGTTGTTCACATAGTGCCCTGGGCCCTGCTCTGCAGCTCCTATAATTAGAGGCTTAGAGGTGGGGTCAAGAAAACCTTAGACTTAGCCACTGCCTCTGGATGATCCTGGCATGCTTTGAGGACCACTGACCTTGGGGTCTTCATCATACCTGGAGATGGACTCATGCAACCCTTTCACATTCTTCTGCCCCTCCGTGAGATCTGCTGGATGGAGGAAATGGGAAGAGGGAGGGGCGAGAGGTCCTTGATTAAGTACTAGAATATTGTGGGAATCTGAACTGAGGGTTGGGGGCCGCAGTCCATACCTTTTCTGCCCAGTTGTCTCAGAATCTGTCCCGCCCCTCTCGTACGACAGAACTGACCAAGCTCAGTTAGTTCTGTGAGCTACCCTGGGACCTCACCCTACGTTGGGCAGGACTCTCGTGGAGAGGCTCCCTGTAGGAGCAGCTGTTGGGAGACCAGCTTTCCCTGAGCATGGAAGGTGCTGACTATCGGCTTAAAAGTGAGAGTAAAAAGATTCCTGCAGTGTGTCTGAACCCAAATACCCTTCCTTATGATTGTGGCTTTTTAAGACCCTGGAAGCAGAGGAGGAGCCCTGTCTTAGCCTGCAACTTCAGAGTCAATAGTGACACAGCTTCCGTGTGTGAGTGTGTGTGTGTGTGTGTGTGTGTGTGTGTGTGTGTGAATATGTGTGTGAATGTGTGTGTGACTGTGTGTGAGAGTGTCTGTGTGTATGAGTGTGTGTACATGTGTGCAATGTGTGTGGTGTGAGTGTATTTATATGTAGCTTGTGTTTATATGTGTCGGTGGAAGTGTGTGTGGTGTGTGTGAGAGTATGTGTGTGTGTATGTGTGAGTGTGTATGTGTATGGCTTGTGTCTTTGTGTGTGTCTGTATGATTGTGTGTGAGTATGTGTGATGTGTAGTGTGAGAGAGAGAGAGAGAGAGAGAGAGAGAGAGAGAGAGAGAGAGAGAGTATGCACATGCGTGCTCGTGTGTCTAGGCAGGTGGCCTGGGACTGCCTGCTTGGGGCACAGCACTGCAGTGGGGTTTTCTAACTTCATCTCCAGCACAGTGACACTTGACGTGACCCCAGATCCCCAAACACCCGCCCCCTTCATTCTCTCAGGGCATTTTTAAGGCCGCGGCTGATCTCTTGGGGGTGACATGCTTCAGGGTGCAGTCAAAAGGGAAGAGACGACATTTGCAACACCCCGTTCTCCCCTCTTTCTGCTTCAGCACTCCACTGACGTTTCCCATTCAATCGATCCAGCTCACAGCTCCGCAGCACACTTCAGGACCTGCGGAGGAGGAGGACCTTTCTTTGCTGTGTTTGCTGTGCCCATGGCTCCTCAGTTCCACACTAGCAGGCCTGGGGTGGTTTGGTGGTTGATGTCTCCGGTGCCTGGCCCATGGGAGCAGATGTGTTAGGCTGGAAACTCACAAACCTTTCCTTCTTGGCTGGCATCTTCCCCACATCTGTTGACAATGTGGTTCCTGCTGATTGGATGCCTTTAGGTCCTGTCCTGCTGTCCATCTGTCCTGCCAACCCTTTACACACACACACACCCCCACACACACCAGCACATTCAGAGCAAATCTGCCTTTGGGTGACTCAGGTTTATTCCATTTCTTCAATGGGTGTTGGAGAAATAAAAAGGAATCTGATTGACTGATGTGCCGTAGCCAGTCCGTAAGCCAGGCCACTGCCCAGAGAGGGTCCTATGGTACCAGCTCAGTCGCCACACCCATCGCCATTACTGCCAATACCAGAGGCTTTATGCACTGCATGACCCCTGCTTCTCTGTGGAGCCCAACAGTCCTGTAAGGCTGCCCTTCTTCCAACTTCTGTCAGAGCTGCAGCAATTCAGGGTCTGGGGATTTAAGACCATGCCTGAGGCTGCAGTGAGTCCTAGCTAAGATCAGATGGAAATCTAGTCTGACCCCTGAGGTGCTGCTGCCCCAACCCAGGCTCCAGCCCGCAGGCTTCCTGTTCCCCAGCACTGGGCCTGGCACCTGCTCTCGGTACACACTTCCCACCTGTAAGTCAGCAGCATGCGGGGCTGCCCACGGAGCAGGCAATGCTACCACAGCTCTGAGGTAAGTGGTGTGGGAGTCGAACCACTTTGTTCTTAGACACTGTATCTCTCCTTGATGAGTGATTTCTCCAGAAGCAGGGCCAGCTGAGGCCTCATTACAGTGGGGCTCACCCAGATGACCAGTCACTTGCAGTGACTAGAAAACTGAGATGCCACCCGTGGTCATGTCTCAGGAGGTTCTTAGATGCCACCTGTGGACATGTCTCAGGAGGTTCTTGGCCCACTTGGTGGACACTCGTCTCCCAAGACTCTGGCCAAAGCTTAATGAAGAGAAGTTCTCGACCTGATGGGTCTGGAGATGTCTGAGACCAGGGATACTGCACCAGGACACTTTGCATGACATACTCAGCTGTGGTGCAGGGTGAGGGTGCTTGTGAGGACCGTGGGCAGTCAGTCCCCTTTTCCTCTCTACAGATGTGGAAGCTTTGTCAGCAGAGACTGATCGGCACTTAGAATTTCAGTTCTGTGGAAAGACTGGAATGTTGCTGCTCCAAAGACTGGCTACCTCAGCTTGGACTAGTCCTAGCCCCCCTAGAACCGACATTCTTTGTCCACCTTTGCATCAGGACTCACATCTTATGACAACAGAAAAAACACCTTTTCATGAACTCAGCAACCCACTAACCATTGCCAGCCTAGAGGCTTAGGCTGCATCCTAGCCCATAGAAAAGCATACCCCACCTCCCTGAACCTGCCTGCCTCTCTGATGTACCCACACCAATATATCTTAAACTTGCTTTGATTGCTCTGTCAATCTATACAACATCATGAAACTGCTTCTGTGTTGGAACACGAAATTTGGGATGACCTAAATCTGTGTTCCTGGGCCACAGTCACAGAAAATGGCTCTGGAAATCTCTCTTACTCCCTTTAAGATGAGAGTTGTGGTTTTTGCGTTGACACTAATATGGACACATGAGCTCGGATACATCCAAGGATGTGGCTAACGGCCATCAGCCAGTAATGCTTGCCAGGGTGTAAATTTGGCTCCGCCATAGCCGTTTACTAGATTCAGCTTAGTGCTCCTGGTGGCCTCTCTAGGAGACCCCGTAGTTCCTCACAGAGACTGGGAAGTTTTGGATCTTTTGCACACAGGCTACATGAGATCTGTCACTTTTGGGGGGGTGCAGAGTGGGGTGTAGTATCATTGTGCTATCCTGCCTCTGGCTAGCTGGAGCCCCACAGCAGTAATCTGCCTCCCTTGCCTGGGCCTCTGCCTCTGGCTGCAGAGGCCCATGAAGCTGTAGAACCTGCTTTGTGCTCAGTCAGGTGTGGCCAGCACTCAGCCCCAGGGCCGCCCTAGACTGTAGGAGAGTTAGTGACTCTGACTCAGGAGAGACAGCAGCTGGCAGAGGGTCTGACTGATCAATTCTCTGTCTTTCCAATAGGCTATTCTGCGATGGGATGTTTCCATCTTGTCTCCTTGGAGAAGTCTGTTGTGCCCAGGGTGTGTGTCAGGTGGCAGCCCCTGTTCACCTTCCCTGTCCCTCATGTCCCTGTCAGCCCGCTCACTCCATTCCCCTTCTTCTTTCCTCTCCATCTTTCTTCCCCTGGATTATAGCTCTCTGGACCTAATAGCATGTTGGCATAGGGGGTTTGTCAGGTTCTGTTCCTAAGTAATATAGGTGAAGTATATTGCTGTAATGATCACAATGGTAACCCCCCTTTTCTTGTGTACTTTCTGGGTTACCCCATCCTGCTGAAACCTCATACTATGTCACGATGCAGGCATTGTTATTATTGCCCCTTGTGGTAGTCTGAATGAAAAATGTCCCTCAGAGGTTGCACTGTGTGAGGTGGTGCTGTAGCCTTGCTGAAGGAAGTATATCATTGGGGGCGGGCTTTGACAGTCCGGAGCCCCACCCTACTTCCGGTTATCTCTTTCTCCACTTCCTGTTTGTGGATGAAGAGTGATCTCTTAGTTTACTGATCCCTCTGCCCACGACCATGTTTCTCCTGCCATTATGGACGCCCCTCCAACCTGAAACTGTAAACCCAAATAAAAATCCTTGTTTCTGCCTTACTTTGTTCTTGGTCACAGTATTGTATCACAGTAACAGAAAAGCAACGGCTCCGTCCTCATCTACAACTGAGGAAACGGCTGGGTATGGGGGGGGGGGGCGTGTTTTTAATGTCAGCACTCAGGAGGCAGAGGCAGGTAGATCTCTGTGAGTTCAAGGCTAACTTCGGCTACATCGTCAATTGCAGGCCAGCCTGAGCTACATAGTGGCAGAGTGAGGATTTGAGTCCTTTGTTCTTCTAATTTCAGAACCTAAGCCTTAAAACACTGAGAGCAAAACTCACACCAACCCCAAGGAAACCTGAGTTCTGCAAGGAACTGCTTGCAAGAGGTTCCCGAGGATGCCCAGACACCCAGAGACGGTTAGGGAGGGGACAAGCTGCGACACTCACGTTGTAAACGCTGGGTTGTACTTCGCACCTCGGTAGTAGGAGTACAGGTTAAACATCCCGATCATGAAGGCCACAAATACCATGATAAAAATGACCATGAACTTGAAGATGTCCTTCACAGTTCTCCCCAGGGAGATCTGCAAGGGCCCGAAGCTCTCATTGGCTGGCAGGATGTAGGCGATACGGGAGAAGCTGAGGACGACCGCAATGGCGTACAGCCCTTCCGAGATGATCTGGGGGTCTGATGGCCACCACTTGTCCCTGGCTGAAAGGAAAGAATCTGTGTTACTTGCTGGGGGATGGGGTCTGCTCTGGAAGAACACCCAGTCAGGCATCTTTAAAGACTTGGATTTTGTTATTTTACGTCTGCATGTGTGCAGTGACCCAAAAAGGGTAAAGGGGCTTCAGGTCACAGGAGTCACAGGTGCTTGTGAGCCATCTGAAGTGGTGCTGGAAGCTAAATGTCCTTTTGCAGAGCAGCAAGTGCTCTGTACTGCAGAGCCATCTCTCTGCCCGCTAGGCACCAGTAGCATTCTCTGTTGTCAACTCTGCCCTGAGGTGATCTCAGCACGCAAGATGCCATGCTTTTGGAATGAGCTGTCTCACCTGCCTGGAACTTGACTTCAGATTCATTCCCAGTCATCCCTTCAAGATTCAATTTAGGAATGGTCTCTTTCCAGAAGCTTCCTGTAACTCCAGCAATCTGGGTGTGGTTCCTGATCTCTCATGCATATCCATTATGAAAATGCTATAGGGCTAACCATTATGTTCCCCCTCCTCCACACACAGGCACCGAGCCCCCAACTGGGGAAACATGAGGAGGCAGAAGAGACAAGCGTGGACTGGAATCAGTCAACTGGCTTTCCTGAGCCACACTGTCCCTGTGTGTGATCATGGCAGACAATCTCATTAGCCTTAAAGGACTTTGACCATTAAGCCACCTATGCAAAGAGCTCGGGGTAGGGTCTGTACAGAGCAGGCACTGATAAGTGCCTGTGAAGTGGCTGAACAAACTAACCACATGTTCAGATAGCCACAAGCCAGAATAAATCAGCCTCTGGGGACCAGAAATCGGAAATGTTTGCCTGTAAACACAACCTTGCTCTCTACCCCTCTCCTCACCCCAAAAGTGTATGCTGGCAGCCCTTCTCACTGGCTGAGCCAGAGTCTCAAAGGGGATGACCAGTCACACAGGCTTGCTACAACATTACTGGAAGGACAATGTTGGTGTTTATTGGTGAGAGTCCTGGGGCCTGAGGTGCCTTAAGTATCGCTATAGCTGAGTGAGCCTCCACTGGGCCCTAATGTCTAAGGAACAGCATTCAGTCTGCTCCTAGGTGTCAGGACAAACTGTGAGTCTCAGGTAAGGGCAGTACCTCCCTCCTGGGACAGTGCCTGCTTCTCACAGTGCCTGGGAAGGAGTACTCCTCAGATGCTGAACATCCTATATCACCCCAGACTGCACCACTTGGTAAAAACTGCCCTGCTGACAAAGCCAACAGCATCCCTGTTGAGAACTGCTGAACGAAGCTTAAATGAGAAACATTGAGAAACTGAAATTAGCCCTCACACTAAATTAGCTGTGATTTTCACAACAGCCCCGTAGAGCAGACATTACTGTTGCCATTTTAAAGATTGGATTTGGGGGTATGGGGCCCTTTTCAGAGCCAGTAAGTGCATATAGAGAGCATATTACATGGCGATTTTTGGCACCCCACGGGAGATGGAGGGGGAGGGAACCTTATTCTTTATTTTCAAAGCTAGGCTCTGTTAAATTAATTATAATAGAGAGAAACCTTTAGTAAGGGAAGCTGTGAGCCAGTTTAATGTAGCGCATTTCAAATTACATCTGGAATACAGTAACACAGACTCTAAGTTCTTCCCAGAGTCAGAATTCAGAAGCCCATGAAAGACAATGCATGTTTTCTAAAATGCCTGATGCCCTCTGTAGATAAATAACACATACATTCCACATGAAATCGTAAGTGGTTTCTTCTAATAAACAGACACTAAAATGAATTCCTTTTTAAATGCCACCTACAATCCGCCACCTTCAACCTCAGCTGTAACCATAAAAACTGCTTCTAGGGAGCTGTAGTTTCTAGGAACTATGTTCCTGGAGTCTGAGGCTGGACTTCCGGTGCAGGCGATTCTGCCTGAATGGGTTTTGTCACAGCTGTAGCGCTGGGTGGGCACAAAACAAATGGCACCGCGTGATTCACACGAAAAGACTTTCATTCTGGAGCTGTTTTCACCAGAAAAAAAAAAAGTCTTTTCACAACCTGAAACTCCCCACCCCGTCCCCCAGCATACTTTCTGATACTGAAATAGTTGGAAGGCTGGCCAGCAAGGCTCGCCACAAGAGGGTGCTCGGCCCCCATAGCTGGAGCACATGCGCGCAGCAAGAGCTCCGGATATTTCCAAGGGCCCAAGGTGAACCGGAAAAGGCAAGGACAGTAATGTGCTGTGAGCTGAGCTGGGACCTAGTACAACCCATAGAGGAAAAGAAGTTAACCTGGTGACAGTACTGCAGCCTGTACCGTGGCATTAAGCAGAATGATTCTATCTTTTCTCGAGGCACCAAAGCAGCACAGGCCGGAAAACATAGATGATTCAAGAAAACCCTGCATTTGTTAACCAACAAATGCTGGGAGCGGGGCCCAGGAAGCAGTGGTTGTAACCCGAGCTTTAGTTTTGACCACATTTGCGTTATGTGGACAGTTCGCTAAAGGTCATGGTTGTACCCCATCATTCTGTGGTTAGAAGGGTGATTTGTTTTTATCTACCAGGAGGGACATTTGACATTCAAACCCTTTAAAATGTGTGCCAGTAATTAATACTTACTAAGCACCAGCTACGTTTTATCACCATTACTTCATCCCTACACTCCACCCCCACCTCCGACCCACCTCCGTCCCCTACCCCCACCTCTACCACCCTCACCTCTACTCGGTTAGAATTCTGTCTAAACTCCATCTCCACAGTTACCTGGCAACAGCCAGGTAGGCCTGGTCTACTATAAAAGGGGCTGCTTGCCCCCTCATCTCTCTCTTAATCTCTTTCTCTCTTGCCTCTAGCTCCTCTCTGTCCCCTCGGCCCTCTCCCCTTCCCTTCCCCCTCCACGTGGTCATGGCTGGCCTCTACTTCTCTACTACTCTGCCTCTCTCTCTCTCTCTCTCTCTCTCTCTCTCTCTCTCTCTCTCTCTCTGCTTCTACTACCCTCTTGTCCCCCCTCCCGATGCTGGTGTGTGACTGGTCCCTCAGGGGGAAGGGATGCCTCTGCATGGGCCCGCTGAGACATCCCCTTCCCCCACACCTCTCCACACACCCACAGAACATATTCTCTTTATCTTTTTATAAACACTTCACCTCACCTCTTTCCCAACCCCCAGCCCCCTCCATGTCCACTACTACCTCCACTCCCAACCCCCCACTCCTTGAATCTCCTGTCCTCCACCCTCCTCCCCCATCCTTCCCACTATCCCCAAGCCTTCCCCCCACCGCTACAGTACCTTACCCTGTTAGCATTTTATAACATGGAGTACAGTGACTGAAAAAAAAAAAAGAGGTAGTATTGATAATAACTGTTACCACCTAGTGAGATTTTTACTGTGATCATGGATAATGCAAACATCTTTAATCTGCATTGTTTTTATTTAACCCAAAACAAACCTTTTGACATAAGAGTTTTTAATCCTCATCTTACACGAAAGTTAAAAAAAAAAAAGAAACTAACCTATGGAGCTAGACTTTGACTTCAGCTCTCTCTAATTTTAAAGCTTAGAGACAAAATTAGCTAACAGGGGCTGGAGAGATGGCTCAGGGGTTAAGAGCGCTGCTCTTCCAGAGGACCCTGGTTCGATTCCCAGCACTCACATGATGACTCAGAACCTCTGTTAGCACCAGGTATACATGTGGGTGCACAGATGTACATGTATGTAAAACATCCATACACAAAAATAAAAAAATACAGTATGATTTTCAATTAATTGAAGGTCAGGATTTTCTCTTATAGGAAATAATATTGTGCTCTGGTAACTGAGGTAGACTAGAGAGAGAGAGAGGAGACTAAGAGGACAAAGGAAGATAAAAGAACTCCTCACTGTGGGGTCTAGTTAAAATCTGAGTCAAGAGTTCCAGCACAGTTAACACAGGCAGTACACCAACATTCGCCCGAGTACCCGGAATCTGACAGAGAGATTGTGGGGAACAGTCTTGACTGATTGGTACATCAAAGACCTCCTGGACTTCTAGAACACTGTTAGTGCAGGCTCTAAGATCAAAAATTAATAAACGGGACCTCACAAAGCCGAAAAGCTTCTGTATGGCAAAGGGCACCAACATTTGGTCAAAGTAGCAAACTGCAGAGTGGGAAAATATCTTTACCAACTATAGATCCGATGGAGGGTTAGTATCTACAATATATAAAGAACTAAAAAGAACTGGACATTAAGAAAACAAACATCCCAGTTAAAAATGGGGTACCCAACTATGTGAGGAGTTCTCAAAATATAAAACACAAATGACTGGGAAGCCTGAAGAAACAGCCGACACCCTTAGTCATCTGGGAAATGCCAATCAGAACTACTTGGAGATTCCATCTCACACCTGTCAGAATGGCCAAAATCAATAAAACGAATGAGCCCCCACCCCTACCTCAGGAGCTATGGCTGCCAATGGCTTCTGTGAGGGGGTGGAGCCTCTGTAGGTTGACCATGTTACAGTGGATGTAATTCCCACCCCCTGTAATAACATACATGCAGCAAGAACTGGAGTATAGGGGTTAATTTGTTAAAAAAGCAAAGGACACAAACTTGGGGTGAGGTTTGGGGAGGTAGGGGTGAGTCTGAGAGGAGTTAGAAGGGGAGGCTTGGGTGAATATGATCAAAAGACATTGTTAAAATTCTCAAGAATTAGTAAAGTATTTTAAAAATTAGCCTTGGAGGCTGCCTGCCTTCTTTCTAAAACAAATGTATTTCTAAACAACCAATGCTACAACAGCAATGACGAATGGGGCCTTTGGGTACCTTACTGCTTTACAAAGTACAAACCTGAATATTTCCGGGAATCTCACAAGAAGACCCTAAAATTATAGTGGAAAACACATTTCCATTATGCAACTCGTTGCGATCTATAGTTTACTTCAGCCGCTGTCATTCCATCTCACAGGTCCCAGGTGCCAGCCTGTGACCTCCTTCATGCTCACTGGCATAACAAATACAACCTTAGAAGCCACCGGCCCCTCTCTGATTTTCATTGGTTTTTGCAGGGAGGCCGATCCAAGGAACTTAGTTAGGGATGCTTATGAAAATCTCTTCTTCATGAACTCCAACTCTCATTCATAATGACTCATTCGGAAATTATTTTCTGCAGGGCAGTCAAGAATCCCACTGTCACCTAAGTAGAGCTCTAGGAAGACCTCAGACTTCTTGGAGGCAGCAGCCTTAAGTTGTGTTACCAGCTTCTAGGAAACCTGTTTCAAACCGGTATGTTCAGCGTATTAATGTCTCTTTTAAGAACCTGTCTCACGGTGAGAAAGAATGTTGAACTAAAGCGAACCTACCTTTGTGCAAAACAGAGGATTCAGTATGGAAGGACAAATTCTGTATATATATTCACGTCTGGGAGGGGGCGGGTTCTTCAGAAACAAAACCAAAAAAAAAAAAAAAAAAAAAAAAAAAAAACAGGAATGTTCCAAGAACCTCCCAGAAACAAACCCATCCTTCCAACACTAAAAACCCATCTCTAAGTCGGGGATTAATTCCACATTCTGTAAGCGTGTTGGGGACACCTGTGGGGTCTACCCTGCCAGGTTCCAAACTCCAGGTCCTGGAACCAGGCTAAACGCTCTCTGTAACTCACCGTAGGTGAAGTATGCCACTTCCGGCGGAAGTGAGACATTGTGTAGCGTCACATCCTGCACGTACTGGTCCACATACAGCTGGGCCTCGCTGGCCTTGAGGAAGGCCATGAACCTCGCGGTGAAGGAGGCCACGAAGATGGACAACATGCCGAAATCCAGTAGGTTCCACAAATGTAGCACGTACTCCCGCGGCCCCTCCTCCCAGATTTCCTTGCATTCGGACCAGATCATTCCTGTGGGAGAAGGCCAGGCCCATCTTTCAGTTACCTTGGCAGATGCTATGGGAACTAGGTAGAAACAAAAATATCAGCCCTGTGGGGATAGCTAGAGACAGAGAGATGGAAACACCTTCAAACACATACTGGCAAATTTCTGTGACTGGGAGAAGGCATGCCTTTGTCCCTGACCTTATGAGGTAAACCATGTCTGAGAGTGAGGAGAGGATTCCCACCCATGGACAGACTTTGGGTACAGAATGTGGGAGATAAGGCGACAGAACTCACACACTTTACTATGGAGTAATTATAAATCAGGAAAGAAGGGGGCTGAGGTTGCAGAATTTCTGAAGGTCCCACATGTGATGCAGAATTGCGTTTCCCCAAATTACAGATTTCCTGTTTCTGTGGTTGATTCAGAGGGTTTAAGCATAGGGTTATTGCATTTCCTCCGCTCTTCCTGTAAATGACGAATTGGATTTTAATGAGATAGATGCTCTTGTTACACAGTAAGCAGTGTAGAGACGGGGGAATATAACTGAAATGTTACAGGTTTCTCCATCTGTCTTCCTAGACAACCTTGGAAGATGGCCCAGGCAGCGGTTCTCGACCTTCCTAATGCTGTAACCCTTTTAAACAGTTCCTCATGATGTGGTGACCCCCAACTATACAATTATTTTTGTTACTTCCTAACTGTTGTGGATCTTGACATAAATAATCTGTGTTTTCTGATGGTCCTGAGTCACGACTCACAGGCTGAGAACCACTGGCGTAGGCTAATACTTTGGTGCGTAGACTTCTAGACCTGTCGCTGTCTGCTACTGGGTCACCTTGTAGATGTTCACAGTATTTACAACTTCTGCTTTTAATTAAGATTTTTAAAATGAAATTCCCACCAGGCAGAGAAACTACAGCTAGGGAATGTTCTGTTAGTGCCAAAAATGTCATATACCCCAAGCTGACACCCCTCTCTCCCATTGTCACCTCCTCCCATTGCCCAGTTCCCCTGGCATTCCTGACTCTTCTGTGTGACAATCACAAGAGATGGTCCTTTGATGGACTTGGAGTTACAAAGTGCACTTTCAAATGTCAGCTCTTTTACCTTTGCAACTAAACAGGTCACGTGGTATCGATTCACTTCTGTCTTGGCATCTGCAGTGTGTGCCTAATGACCCCGAGGTAGAGCGCCACACCAAAGGCCATTGTCAGAACTCCCTGTGGTCTTCTACCATCTCTGTATGTCCGGCAGAGCAGTCCATGCAGCCGTTCCACAGTGGCTCTGCCCCTGGACGTGTGTATGTGTCTCTTGCTTTCCTCCAAACTGACACTAAACCCACTGACAGAGGTGCATGTTACAAAACAGGCTTCTTTGAGGATTCAGCTGCTGAAAAAGCCTAGAGTCAAAGATGCTGCTGCCAGTGGACATTGGTGGTGGCTCTGTCCTCCAGCGGGAGGCTGCCTGGGTCTCAGTGCACGTGGCAGTGAGGAACAGATTGCCTTCAGTCTTCAGGGACACCGCCCAAGGATTGTTAGGATCAACATTTGGTGGTGATTAAATCCCAATGAAAAGGAATTGAAATATTTTTCAAAGGTGAAAAGTAGTCTGAGAGTAGCTGTCTGTATCCTTGTTGATGATTGAAGTTTCCACAGTGAGAAGTGTCCCCAACCCCTACAGGTCTGTTTAAAGGACTTCTCACGGCCCTTGCTTGTTTTTCTCTAAACAAAGCATATGTCTCGTGCATACCCTATCGGACTTCATACAGTAATTCAGTGCATCATAAGTTTCTTAACACTGAAATAGGTACTTTTCATTTGCCTATTTAAAAGTCTTATTAGAAAACCTATCACAGGCTAGAGAAAAAAAAAACCCATGGGCTATTTATTTATTTTTACTTTCTCTTCCCCTAGATTAAAATTACCAGTGTCTCAGTGGATGAGGACAATCAGTTTTAATTTGGCTAAGAGTGGACTCAGGTTCTGGCCTGGTCACTCACTGGCAGTGGGATATTGGGTCAGTCCCTTGATTTTTTTTAGTGTGTTTTGGAGGAACTTAAAACACTAAAAGCTCTATGAAACTGAAATGGAAATTGTTTTCACTAGACACTGAACATTATTTCATGGTCAGACGTCCTTGTCAGTCTTCCTAGATTTAAATATTAATCACCAAGGTTAATTTAAATCATTCCAAGGCCACAAGTAAAAGTAGCGTGGGATGAGGGTTTGAACAGCTGGAATGCCTAATGAAAGCAGCAGTGAGCTTCAGTGAGGGGAACTGGGTCTCCTGCTCCCAAGATGCTAGGGGAGCTTATGGGATTCTATTGGAGCTGAGGCCCAGGTCTTTCGCCCCAGCATGTCTTCAGTTAGAGAAATGTTTAGAGCTCAGAGTCCCAAGAGGGTAAAGGATGCTTGGTGTTTGAAATTCCTCCAGGCCAAGATCCTGTTACTCACAAATGCCTGGAGCTCAGAGAACAAGGTCACCGATAATTAAGAAAGGGGCTTGGCAGAAAAGGGGGATAGGGCATGCCAGGAAGCCTCAGAGGGCATCAGTGTCTTGATGTATGTGAAGTCTGGGTAATGGCTACAGTCTGTGGAGAGGGGCATGGCAGAACCTCTGGAGCTGCACTTGCTAAGGAGGGAGTGATGGCTCATGTCCTTTTGTAACCAGCTGGCCCAGACTGTACAGCTACACATCTGGTGTGTCACTGGACAGGAGATTTGTGCTTCTGTGTTGGCCACTAGTTCAAGGCTTTCTTAGCTGTGACGGAGAGCAGAAGCCCAAGAACATCAGCAGGGTATAAGGCTACTTTATGCTCTTCCATGTTTGAGTGGCTTAGATGCTGGAGTGCAGAGAAGCGTTTGTAGGCAGTGTGCTCAGAGTCATTACTTTTGCAATCATTAAAGAGCTCCCGAAGGTGTTTAGGGCAAGATTACACTAGTCATTTACTGTTGTTTCTCTAGTACCTGGCGAAGTACCTAATCCTTGATAAAATGCCTAACATTTAGATGTATCTATTGAGACATAGAAAATGCCAGCCAATGCACCTCCATCAGTGTGTCAGCCACACCATTTATTTCATGCCCTTCCTATGACCTTGCCCCCTGTTGAAGTGAATAATAGAGTGCCCAGGACCCCGGAAAGGCTGGGTCCAGGACATGGACACAGATCCCATTCCTGTCATCTACTTAGGAGCTTTGCTTCTGAATGGCCAAACCTCAGGGCTCAGCACTCTCTGGCTCCTTACTCTGGCTCTTGACCCGCCATTCTCGGGTCTTCCTTTGCTAGATAATGCTCATTTTCCCAAATGTTAACATTGCTGTGCCCTGTGGCTGGATCCTTAGTTTATGAGAGTGATAGGATAATTTGCTTAAATATACTGACATGCTCAAATTTGTTTCTGACCCCACCCCTGCTTCTTCAGAGTTCAGATGCACACACCATTTACTACTTGACCTCTTAAGTGTCTGATAAACTCTGGTTCTCTGCAGATGGTAGAAATCTTTGCCCTTTGGGGGGAAAAATCTATAATATGTATCTCAAACTGTAGTCTTCATTGACCTCTCTTCTTCTCCAGAGCGCCTCCCCTCATCCTCATGTTTCCCATCCTAGTGAGTGACTTCCTTTTACACCACTTTGCAAGTTACTGTCCTCAACGGTCTCTCTTCCTCACATGTGCTTGAACAGTAAATATTGACTTTACCTTCAGAATGTGACCCTCTGCTGCCTGTTCTCACTAACCATTTGATGTCACTAACCATTACTCTAGGGACGTTGGGACTGGCACCCTGCCTCTGCCTCTGTTCCACAGCTATTCCTTCTTAGCACAGCACTCTCGGACACACTGAAGTCTTGTGACGTCACTTCCTTTACAGCTTACAAAACCTCTACCCGAGTGGCCATCATCACTGTTCTCTCTGACTCTGAAGACCTCAGCAACACTTGTTTGGAACATGTCCAATTTGCTACCAATTCTAGGCTCAGGGTACCCCACCCCTTCTGGTTAAAACATGTTCAGTCCACCATGGTAGGGGATAAGATGCTCTCTGGCTGCTTAGCTATTCTGGCAGAATCTGAAGACCTGAAAGGAGAGGGATCCACTTGCCTCTCTCTCAAAGCAGGTTGATTACTGATTAGATGTAGGAGACACAGAGGAATATTTCCTTTTACTCTCTAACCCTGAGTGTGATTGTTTGTATATGCTTAGCCCAGGGAGTGGCACTATTTGGAGGTGTGGCCTCATTGGAATAGGTGTGGCATTGTTGGAGTGGGTGTGTCACTGTGGGCTTGGGCTTTAAGACTGTTGTCCTAGCTTCCTAGAAGCTAGTCTTTGACTAATAGCCTTCAGATAAAGATGTAGAACTCTCAGCTATGCCTGCACCATGCCTGCCTGGATGCTGACCTGCTCCCCCCCATTCCCCATAATAATGGACTGAATCTCTGAGCCTATAAGCCAGCCTAATTAAATGTTGTCCTTTATAAGACTTGCCTTGGTCGTGGTATCTGCTCACAGCGGTCAAACTCTAAGACACTGAGTTTCCCTCTGTCTCTCAGTCTGTCTCCCTACTTCCTTTTCTCCCTGTCTCTCTTTCACTCCAAGTCAGGCTCTTCCTCTGTAGCCCAGGATGACTTTACATTGGTGATTTTCTTGCTTCAGCTGCCAAGATTACAAATGCATGTGCTACCATGTCTGGCCTTTTTAGTTCCGATAAAGGTTTCTGCCTCTGTTTTAGAGAATGTATGTTGATTTCTGTTCCCAGAAATTCAATACGTTAAAGAACCATTTGCAGACATTTGAAAGAGGCAGCACTGGAGCGTGGCTCTCCTAAGCCAATGGGAAGGCCAGTGTCTTTTCTGGAAACCCATGCCCCATCTGCAGCACTCCAGGGGGAGTTCAGAACATAGCGACTGGCTGCAGAGGGGGTGCTAAGATGTCCTGTGACAGACCTCTGAGGGAAGGGTGCCGTGCAAGCCTGAGAGCAAACCCACAAGCACAGGCATGCAAAAGGAACCGAGACTCTAGATGTTTAAGTCAGGTCCATGGCTGAGTTCTAAGTCATGGGCACATGGAGTGGAATTCCACACACAACAGCCAGAAAGCTCACTCTCGTGGGGAGACATCTGAGTTGTGACCACCCAGAACTGAAAGGCTTTGTTGACACCTGAGGCCTCTAGTAAAGACCTCCGAAGTGAGTTCTACAGCACAGAAATAAGTAGTCATGGTAAAATCAGCACCCACCGAATGGTCCTCGTGGTAAAGCTCTTCAGAGGCCCTCTAACAAAACTTGAAAAAAAGGACTCAAGGTGATATGCAAGAGTGTAATACCCAGTCTGCGGAAGGCCAGTCTTCAGAAGGAAGGCCATGCTGTGGTTTGATGGTAGCCTGTCCCTACCAGAACAGAGGCTCAATGTGCCAGTGTTGGGAGGTTGACCCCATCAGGGGCTGACTGGGTCATGGGTGTGGATTAGTGTTTTCCTCACACCAGTAGTGGTTTCTTGGTCCCGTGGAAGATTGGTGATGGGGTTGTCATGAGGTGAAGTTGCCTCTGGTATCTTCTTTCATGCACTTGGTTTTGTCTTCCCACATTAAGGATTTATGGTCAATCTTGCCCAGTTTCCTTTTTCTCTATCCTGTGTTATTTTGAAGCAAGTTCAGGGATCATGAAACCACACCCTTGGCTTTTCCCCCACATTCCACCATGAGGTCCTTGTCAGACACAGCTGCCCTATTTCAGGCATCCCCCTCCACAACCAAGAGCCAAAATAATCCTCTTTGCTTTATAGTTCACCCAGCCTTAGTTTTTCTGTTATAGCAAAAGAAATGGCTCAGGTAACACAACCCAGATGCTCAACAACACAGTTTGTGAGTACTCATGGATCGGTGTTGGTGACTGTCAACTTCTCGGAGAAAGACTAACCAGGAGAAATTAGACAAAAGTGACAGAATTTAAAAAGCACCACAAATATAGACAATATATTCAAGGATTTACAGGGATATGCAGCCACACTAAGGAAGGAAATGAGAGATATAAAGATATAAAAAGAATTGAGAAATACGAAAAGAATATGAATTTCACGAAGTGAAAAGTATATCTGAAATGAAAAAAAGACTGGGATTAACATTCACAGGCATGGCAAACAAGACTGTGAGGGTATAGGATCAAAAAGAAAGAGAAGAAAACAGACTTACTGAGTGGCAGTACTCTACATGGCCCTAACTAGCTTGCCACTCACTGTGTAGACCAGGCTGGCCTTGGACTCCCAGAAATCTACCTGCCTCTGCCTCCAGAGTACTGTGCCACCACACCTGGCAATATTACAGAGTTTTTTAAACAGATGAAAGTTCCATGATCCCAGACCTTGTTTCAAAATAACATGGGGTGAAGGAAAGAGGGAAGGGGCCAGACTGGCCATGGGTCCCTAATTATTCAAGGTGAGAGACAGACACATGGAGTTTATTCTGTTCTCCTTTTGAGTTTTATATATTTTAAAAATTATCTGTAATAAACATTTTGCAAGTTTCTTCCCTTTAGTAAGAAAGCATAGGCTTTTTTTCTTCCTGTATTGAACAAGGCAAGAAAGAGGCCACAGTGAGTGGCTCTTGTCTCTAGCACTTTAGATGATTAAGTCCTGAAAACTCGCCCCTGCTCTGATGGGCAAAAATCAAGTTGGGTAAGTATGAGAGCCACTATACGGAGACACACCTGCCCTCTGGTGTTAAGGCTCTGACACCTAGGAAGAGCTGTAAGAGGCCTCAGGAAAAATGCTTAGCATAGAGGCTTAGCTTATAGCAACTGTATTTGTTTAAAGAAAGGGAGCTTGTACTTGCTATAGTCTGGGGTACGGGTAGGAAGGTGGGGTGAGTGAGAGACTTGTACTGTAGACACTTTTTTACTCAAACTCAGAATGTGAATGTTTAAAAGAGCCTAGTGTTAAAGTGTTTGGTGATATTAAACCAAGAGGCTGTCTGAGAGAGGCCCGGGACATGTTCTGAACCAGGAAAGGCCATAGACCTAACCCATACCAGGCTTTGGTGTCTTCTCTTTTCAATTTTAGTGTCAATGGCCTGACTAAACAATTCCTTGGCCACAGGCTTGCTACTTGATCACATGTCCCTGGGAAGCATGGCATGCTGTCCTGACAGCCCCAGGTCAACACATTCTCAAGATCTCCACTTGCCTACTTTGTGGTCTAGTGTAGGGCCATTTTTCCAGGTGTTCCCAGGTTGGGCAGCCATGATGCTCTCTGGTGGTTTATCTCTCGTAACTTTCTTGGGCTACCTATCAGTAAAGGCCATGGGTTAAGTAATCTTTTTACATATCTGTTCATGATTTTGCTATTTGATGGCACAAACACTTTGGTCTTGATTACATTTTTAACTTAATACTTGTAAATATAATAACAATTATACAAATATTAAGTGTTTGTCAAGAAAGCAAATCTGGGTAAATACCGTTAAACTAATTTAGTTAATTGATCAACTCTTTTTACCTCACAAATTTCAGTTCTTTTCAAACTTTTATTTCACTAGAATTATCTCCATCAAATCCAGATCTTTGCAGTATAAAGTTTATAGTCTATTAGGTTTTGCTTATTTATTATATCCCTGATGATAGCTTTGGCAAGTTTTCATTTTTCTCCTGTCAACTGATTTGCAGTTTTCAGTGTTAGAAAAAAGAAATCAGTAGCGTTTTTTTCTGCTGTTTTAGCTATTTCCAGTAATAAATGGGAGACACTGGGAGCCATTTCCTAGGAAATTGTGCCAAACCTTGAAAGCACAAAATATCAGCACAGATAGGAATTCACAACCATTTAACACGTTAATTTAAACAAATAGCACATGTTACTGTAGAGAGATCGTCTTGTGTATTGTATGGATGCCTCACCTGTCAATTAAAAAGCCTGTGGCCTGTGGCTTAGGCAAGAAGTAGAGGTGAGACATTGGGAGGAGAAAGGATTCTGGGAAAGAATGAGGCAGGGAGAGGAGCCTGAAAAGAGACAGATGCATGGACACAGGGTACCTGAGTACAGGTAACCAGCCTTGTGGCAAAATGTAGGTTCAAATAAGTGGGTTACCTTTAGTAATGATCTAGTCAGAGTAGGACGCCTAGCTATATGGCCATGGTATTTGTAAATATAATTTGAGCCTGAGTTTTTATTTCTGGGAGCATGGAACTGGAAGGCAGAATCAGGACTTAACTTCAACATGTTACTCACTGTGTTGGTGTGTGCGTGCGTGTGTGTGTGTGTGTGTGTGTGTGTGTGTGTGTGTGTGTTTTGTTTTTTAACTTGACATAAACTCCAGTCATCTGGGAAGTGAGACCCTCAGTTGAGAAAATCTCTCCATTGGTCTGAACTGTGGGCAGTCTGTGGGAGATTTCACTGACTAATGATTGATGGGGAAGGTTCCACTGTGGGCAGTCTGTGGGAGATTTCACTGACTAATGGTTGATGTGGAAGGTTCCACTGTGGGCAGCGCCACCTCTGGGAAGGAGGTCCTGGCTGATAGAAACAAAGCAGGCTGAGTAGGCCAGGAGGACCCAGTCAGTAAGCAGCACCTCCATTGCCTCTGCTTCAGTTTCTCCCTCCAGGTTCTTGTTCTGAGTCCCTGCGATGACTTCCCTCAGGAGCCTGAGACCCAGAAAGTATAAGTCAAATAAGCCCTTCCTCCCTAGGTTACCTTTGGTCAAGATCTTTATCCTGGTAATAGAAACTTAACTAAGGCACTACCCAAATTTTAGGAAATACTTACTATAGAAAGTCCACATATTTGGATTAATACAAGCGCACTTTAGGTTATGAAATTTAAGTGTCCTTTAAGCTACAAAATTTTACCCTTCTTAAAATAGGCTTGTCCTAAGGCTTGTAGGGTTCTAAATGATCAACATGTTTCCCAGGCAAAAACACTGTATAGCCATATGCAGTACACCTGCACGCAGGAGTGCCTAGTGGGTGTTCCTCCCTAACATCCCTTTCACGCCGGGGTTTACGTCACCTCTGCACAGCAACTCAACGTTTGTGTTGGGCATCGATCGCATTCGCCAGGAGTCTGCACAGACCCAGAGGGGAGCCTAGAGTTGCACTCAGTGATGTCGTCTTAGTCAGAGAGAGGGAAGACAGAGACACTGGCTTACCTAAGACCCACTTCATGATGAGCATCTCCGTCCAGGAGAACTGCGTGGTTTTCACTCTGAAGATCTGCTTGGGGTGGTCCGTGAAGGTCTCATTGGGCAGAGTCTTAACGCCCTCAAAGCGGTCGGACGCATTTACAACCAGCAGTCCCAGGAAGATCGTAAAAGACACCGCATGGGCTACAAACTTCATGAAAGGGCTCCTCAGGGTTCGTCCTAGCTGGAGACAAAGTGTGTACAGGACATGTTAAAATGACAGCTCGGATGGATACAGCTTCTCTGTAAAACGTTGCTTTGTTTCATAAAATCACAATTTAGCCAGAGATTCTCCAATCTTGGACAGAAACGGGAAGGAACATAGAGTAGATATTTTCTCTTGTACTTATATATGAGCAACTGTTTAACCAAATCTATATTCTACTGACTTCAAAGGTTTTCTTTTTCTTTTTCTATTTACAAGTCTCAGGGGAAGGGGCTAAAGGAATAGGACACACAGACACATAATCAGGGTACATCTGTTGACCTTGGTACCCTCAGCCTCATGGATATGGTCTTACACTCTTCCAATCTGAAGAAACGGTATCTAACCAGGACCTATATCTTAAAAATGCACACCAGCCTTTACCCATTTGCTCGGGTTTAGGTGGCTGTTCTCATTTTTCTCATATTTACTTAGAGCTGTGTGATTCCTGATATTACATTAGCTGTACTTCCATAAAGTTTGACATACCTTGATATTTATATCTTTGCAGTTTTCTTTTTGAATAATTTTCAACTCAGGGATTATTTGCTTTGAAGTCATGTGGGAACTGTTTTTTCTTCCTTGAGAACTGTCTAAGGTAAAGCAGCAGAGTCGCCATTTGAAGGCCAGTTGGAGCTACATAGGGAAGACCTGTCTCCAAAATGCTTATAATTTTCCAGCAGCATGTTCACGGAACACACAGGTTTCATGACGCTGTCTTAAAATTCATTGGTTTCTCCTTATGACTTGTTAGTCAGTGTGGTTGTTCCCGATGAGTCTAGAATGACCCAGAATTTGCCTGCCTTCCCGGGAGCAAGAATTAGTGCCATCTTCTCTGTCTAATGACATGCCAGCTAAAGTTTATTATGTTCTTGAAATCCCAGGGGAGTGGGGAGGTCTTTGCTAGGCCACCTTCATCACTCTGGGCAAGTCTGATCCTTCCCCCAGGCATACTGAAAAGGAAGGGAATCCCTTTGGCAGCCCAGCTCCTTCTCCAGGGTGGATTCAGTTATGACCAGTGACTAATTATCTGACATTCACGTGTTTTCTCACTTAGGAGTCCCAGAGGAAAATGTCACCTGGGAGACTCATCCTGACTGAATGTCATCCACAGGGACTTGTATAAGGCATGACCCCCTGGATTACAGCTGTGTTCAGACAGTGTTTGCACATCAGATACTTCGATGACATTCTTCTAATGTGTTTCAGTCAGTAACCACCCCTGTTCTCGTCGTCAGGATAACATGATTTATAATTGTTTGAATGTCACGGGATGCATTTATTGGAATTTTAATGTGCAGCTGGTTTTTATCTTTTTAAAACATTCATGACCGAGCCAGGCATTAAGAGTTCATGACCATGTTCAAAGGCATCGGTGTGCACATGTATATTACTGTAAGACCCACTAGGAACAACTCCAGAGGGGTAAAGAGATGTTTGTCTGACAACCCTAGGCCCACAAACGCCTACCGAATAACATTTCTATATACTTTAATGCCGTAAGTTGTTATATATAAATATCTACCTTTTATTGACTGTGGTATTTTTGACAGTAGGGACATATGCTAATTTGATGAAGCAGAATGGAAGGACGGAGTATCCCACATGAATTCAGTAGGATCGAGCTGTGTCTGAATTATGCCACGTTGTGCTTTGGTTTGTTAGGCATCAGATATCTAGTTTGAAGTTTTCAACATTTTAGCAATGGGTATCATCGTCTTAGAGACTTATTTTCCAACCGTCTGACCTTGGACATCCTTAAGTATTCATGGAATTGTTCCTAAGTAGCTGACATGTAGTATCTGCGTTTTCATAAGCAGCAAGGGAAGACAGTGAGTTCTGGGAGAGGAGGCATTGAGGAGCAGACATGGCTACCAGATCTGTGTCTTGCAGAAGGTCCATCAAAGAAAGATGGAGACACTTTGAGAAGGACACAGCTCTTAAAAGCTCACCGGCCATCTCCCTGTGGGCTATATATGGGGTCTCCTACTGACATGTGTGGAGTGAAGCAGTTTCCGTCTCTCCCCCTCCCCCCAGGCCAGGCACTGCCTCTCACTAAGCTGGTTGTGGGGTGGGGGTCGGGGGCGGTCCCTCTTTGAGCATATCATCTTCTAGCAGAAGATGAGCTCCTAAAAGCTACTATGTTACTGCAGAACGAAACAAGAAGTAACTCTCACAATGAGCTGCACTGATTTAGAAGCTACCCTGGTATCCGTTTTCACTTGATGTAGGCAATAGGGCAGGAAGGTGAGATTAGGGGTTGATGGGTCTTTTGAACTTGAAAGCATTCCTATGGTAAGTCATTGGCAGATGAGAGCCAGTCATTTCAGTGGCTCTTTCTCTTCCTCCTCTTCTCCTTCCTTCTCCTCCTCTTCCATTCCCCTTCTCTTCTTCCTCCTTCTTCCCCCCTCCTCCATTCCCCTCCTCTTCTTCTTCATCCTTCTCATTCCTGTCCCTTCCTCCTCCTTCCCCCCCTCCTTTCCTCCTCCTTCCCCCCCTCCTTTCCTCCTGCCTCTTTTTCTTTTTCTTGCTTCCTCTTTTTCATCTCTCTCTTTTTTGAAACAGGCTGGCCTTAACCTCATGGCAATCTTCTGCCTCAAGTAGTGGGATTATAAAGGTTTGCCACTGCTGTGTGAGTGTGTTTGAGTGAGTGTGTTTATGTGTGTTAGAGTGTGTATGTATGTATGAGTGTATGTGTGTGAGTGTGTGTATGAATGTTTGTGTATTTAAGTGAGTGTGTGTATTTATGTGAGTGTATGTTAATGTGTGTGAGAGTGTGTATGTCTATATGTGTGTGTGTATGAATGTGTGTGTGTAAGTATTTATGTGTGTGAGTGTATTTATGTGTGTGTGTGTGTGTGTGTGTGTGTGTGTGTGTGTGTGTGATTTTCTGTTTTACCCACAAAGATAATTTCTGCAGCAAATTACCTCAGGGAAGAACTGCTTTCCACAAGTCTGACTGATGAGCCAAATAGAAGACAAAAGACCACCAGTAAGGCCTCTCAGCTCTGGGATTGTTAAAGCTAAGTCAAGGTTACAGCTTTAGGTTTTTAGCTGTGGCTGGGACGTTGGGAGGTGCAGGCCACTCTACCTACAGTGCACGGGCTGTGAGTCTGGAAATGCGCTGAAGCTGAAGCCGCTCCATCACTACCAAGGCCTGTGAGTGAGAGCACAGCAGTTGCCATGAGCCTGCTCTGGTACTTGGGAGTATGAGGCAGGAACATCAGGAATTTGAGAGCAGTCTGGGCTCCATAGGGAGTTCCAGGCTAGCCCAGGGAGTAGATGCTTTCTTAAGGCAAAATCAGGGGCTAGAGAGATGGCTCTGAGGCTCAGAGCTCTTGCTGCTGCTCTTGCAGAGGACCTGAGCTTGGTTCTCAGCACCCACATTGGGTAGCTTACAAATAACCTGTAACCAGCTCCAGGGGAGACAGCACCCTCTGCAGGCTCCTGTGGGTACCTTTACCCAAGTGGCATACACTCTCATAGACATACACATGAACACATTTTAAACAAATTAAGAGCAACAAAATCCAAATAGAAGAAGCCTAACCTAGGGTCAGGTAGCTTCCTTTTTATGACAGTGGATTGTTTTCGGAGTCTGAAATCAGGGCCTTCTCATATTACAGTGTGAGGCCATCCTTTGTTCAGGGACTAAAGAAGTATTGGGTGATGCTGGTTTTTACAAGGTAGGGCTTCGAATGAGGGGAAGGGAACAGGCAGAGTCTGGCCTGTGCTAGGATTGATTTCTCTCTGCTGGGGCTGTGTGTCGGCGCACAGATGCTACTGCAATAATCATGGGCAAATCTCCTGACCGATAGACACTCAGTCTCAGTCACAGTGCCACAGATTTTGGTGGTTGATTGACTAGTGTCTCTGTTTCTTCTATAAAATGGGAGTGAAAAGATAAGACACCCGCCTGTGGTTGATGTGAGTGATGTAACATCCGGCAAACAGCACCTGCTCCCTAGGGAGTTCTTGATCTATGGGATGGATGGTCGAGGAATTCCCCTAGTGGGAAACCTGAGAGACTTGACAGACTCTTTGAAAAGTTTTCTTTAGATTTACTTATTTTGTGAGTTCCTGTCTCCATTTATGTCTGTGACCCATGTGTGCCTGGTACTCTCAGAGGTCAGAAGAGAGTGTTGGATCCCCTGGATCTGGAGCTGCCATGTGGATCCTGGGAACCGAACCCTAATTCTCTATAATAGCAACAAGCTGTCTTACCACTGCGCCATCTCTCCAGCCCCTTGGCTGACTCTTGGCAGGTATGCATGCAAGGGTTCGTGAAGGACCCACCCGGGATCACTGTATATGCCATGAGCCTGTTTGGAGTGCCGGCTGTGTGGAACTAGAGGAGACAGAGAGAAAACAGCCGTCAAGTGTGGGGCCTGCTCTTAAGGACTGCTCATTCCCTGGTGGGGAGAGACATAGATTAAAAATGATGGCGAAAACCTAAATGAGGACTAACAGTGCAGGGCTCAGACTGTGCCCAGCAGCAGAGTGACCAGCCTCTGGCAGGACCCAGTCCTGTCCCAGCAGGTGCCCGCTGCTGGACTACCCCTGGGGACTTGGTGGCAGAAGCAACAGCAGTCTAAGAGGAGCCCTGGTAAGCACACACACACATGCTCCTTCTGTCACCACGGCTAGAAAGTTGCATTGTGATTTCCTATGGCTTAGGCTTGCTTTCTGGTAGAAACAAAGGCAGGGTGGGAGGTGGTGGGGGATGAGCCCTTTGGACTCTTGGTTCTCTTCTGGTTGGTACCTGGACTGTGTGGACTGGGGAAGCCTTCAAAGCTGCTGAAACCCCCTTCTCACTAGATGCTTGTTTGAGATGGGGAGGGGAGTACCTACAAATACTTGGATATTCTTTCCAAGGAGTTATGTGGCAGGAAAGCTTGGTGGACTGCACACTGCAAAGGCATCAGGTTGGCTTCTAGAATTGTTTGGTTTTCCCTGTCTGATTCCTAGGACTGATTTTGGCAATAGCTGAAGAGTGAAGGTTAAGGATAAGGAAGTAGCTTCTCCTGTCACGTTTTTAACTGGACGGAGCAGCTCCTTGATAGAGCCACAATGCTGACTTCTACTCAGTCCTACCTGCTGAAGAGCCGCTGCCTGAGATTTTGCAGGCACACAACCTAGCAGAGCACTCACAAAAGCCTGCTCATCAGCTGGCTAATCAGTCACAAAGGCCCTCGGGCACAGGAGCCCTGGCTGAGAGGATAAAGATGCTAAGAAATGACTTAACCCAATGCTCCCAGTTTTAAGAACTCACTGGCTTCACACTAGCCTTCCTGGCCATGTCAGTGTTTGTGACAGCACCGAGGAATGAGGAACAAAATCTCTTTTATTTTTCCTTGATTCTGGAAAGCCAGTCCTAAGCTCATGTCTGCAATTCACCCTCACCTAGACACACCTGCTGCTTGCTAATGCTCTTCAAGTGACAAATTGGTGAGCTGTACTTCTCTTGATGTGCCTGGCTGTGCAATCTCTATTTAACTCTCTTTCTCAGAACCCCCCCACCCCCCAAAAAAACCTTAAAGTAGCAGAAAGACAGGCTTAGAAGTTCAAGAGGAAGTTAATAATAAGTTCATCTCAGAAGGCCAGCCAGCCAATCTCAGTGTTGGTAATTGTCTCTCAATTAGGACAGCAGCTGATAGGAGGAAGATGCACTATTGGGTTGGGAACAAAGCCTCCTGACAGTCACTAGACATTGATGGACATGAGCCAGTTGATGAGGTTTGGCAGTGCCATTTTACAAGTCCACTTATAAACAAATATGGCAGTCTAATATCTTATCTGGGCATGTGATGATGTTATTAGATGATGGAATCCCTGGAATGGCATTGCGTTCTTTATGAGACTACAGAAATAGCTATCAAGGCTGTGACCTCACTGGAAGATCGGCCTATTAGATTCTTCTGCACTGCCCTCCTCCTGGGAGACCATGGTATTCTGCATATCGGGAGCTCTCAGAGAGGCTGGCTTTGTCACATGCAAGATTTGACCTCTCTGTAATTCCCAGCAATGTCTCTGCCAAACTTGTAAACAGTTTTTCCCCCCTAAGTGGTAAAAGGAAAGACTAAAAATATATCAACTCTTTTATCTGTCCCTTAGCTGCCTCAAAGCTAGCTTGACAAGCGCTTTAATGAGGGACTCTTTCCTTGTAAAGAGTGGTACCACTGAGAGTCATCCCACGTGACAGACTCAGGCCTGTCAGTCACTACTCACCGTGCTCCCCAGTTGCTCAGAGAGTTGGGAGTCTAATAAATGTGCCCAAGAGACAAGTGGCTTAAGGTTAGCTTTGTTTATCTTGAGTGCTCTATTACTTTGGTCTCACTGGACAGTTTTGGAGCACCAAATGTCAATCAAGTTTTTGAAAAGAGGAAAGGAAGCCCTAGTCAAAGGCTAAATCATCCTGTAATAATTTCTTCTATAACATTCCAGAAGGTTAATGTAAGTCTGACCTCTATATCTCTATGTTAGCTTTCTGGACTCGCCGGGTCTGGAAAGCCCCAAATGCCTTTCCCATAAACATATCTATTTTGGAGGCAAGGTTGAGCACATATATATTATTTTTCAAGTCTTCTCAGCCCTACCACAATTTTAAGAAGTAGAATCTTTCCCAAGGTACCTGGGCAGACGGTGCACCTGGCAGACAGAGGTGTACTGGGCAAACAGAGGTGCTCTGTGTGCTAGCGTTGGCTAGACCTGGGCTCTGGAGGCTGTCACTGTCAGCTTTGTGGAGGTGGGAAGTAGAGAGAGGGGAGTGTGGGGGATGTGGGTTGTGACTGGCTGGTAGTCATTCCTTCATCGTGTTGATACTCTAATCGACTAAACTCCCTAGAGTGTGCTTTGAGGTCCAGACAGAGTTAAGGCAGATGTTCCCCCTTGAGCGTGTGTGTGTGTGTGTGTGTGTGTGTGTGTGTGTGTGTGTGTATGTGTGTGTGTTATGGGGGTGGCTCAATTCCACTTGCAGACTATTTGGTTGCATCCTGGAGACACAGCCTTATTATATGTATCTGAAACCTACAGCCAGCAACAATCTATCTGGAGTCTAGTTGCTTTCTTTGTGAGATTTTAAGCTCATAAAAAAGGGAGGAGGGACAGAAAACCAAACCACCTGACCTTGCTTACATATATATTATCTGGAAAATGTTGATGTAGAAGTCCATGATGTGAGGCTGCCATAGAAGCAGAACTCTCAATAGACATTAAGGCCAGATACAGCAAACACACAGTTCTGTCTTGGGGATTCACTGTTTGGGAGCTTCCCCCCTCTCTGGGACTGCGTACCTATGCTGAGGTGCTGACTTCCTTGCCTGGCTGCTTTGCTGGCTGAGCAGCAGCCTGAATTCTTGGACTCATTGCTCTGGCCTGAGTGCCCCACCTGTGGACTTGACAGGAGTGTCAGCTCAGTGGCCACACTGTAGCAACTGCTAGCTGTGTGCGGAGGCATGCTCCCTGGAGGCAAGTTCATCTCTAGTGTGTGTTGCGTCTCCTAAGCTGAATTCCTTTGAAAACATGTCCCTAGATACACTTAGTTTAGGAGTCTTTAAGACAATCTTAACCCTGTGGAGCATGTTTCAAGGCTTCTTCATGGTTTGGTCTTTTGGGCACCAACTCTTGCTGTTGCTGGAGTGCAGGTGCTTTCTGGTCCTAATGACTGGGCCATGAGGAAGGTGGGACCCACAGCATCACCGGTGTCGGTGTCAGAGTGCCTGTAGGGCCTATTCCTCTTGTCACTCCTGCCTTTCTGCTATCTTCCTTAGGTAAACACTCAGTCCCATGCTTCTGGATGTTTCTTCTTTTCCCCTTTTCTACATGTAGTCTATTTAATGTGGACAAGAACCTTTTGACAGAAATAAGGATGTTGTGAGGAGCCCTCCCCTCTGGTTCTTTCTATCTTCCGAACTGTTTCTTGAAGCATATAATGTTACAATGTAACCGGGAGTACAATGAGCTAGCCCAAGAAAATGTAACAAAAAGAAAGCTCTTGGGGAGCAATGGCTGTTTCTACACCATGATGCTAATTAGAGTCCTGTGAACTTGGAGGACATACTCAGCACCCTGTAGAGGGAAGGTACCTTTACCCTCTATTCTGTTATTTATCCATTCAGAGGTACCTCACATATTTAAAATATCCTATCTCATCACTCCCTGCCTCTTTAAAAAGGAATAATTAAAAACAGATGCCTTTTGTGGATCTTCTATTCCTGTTTGGTATATCAGAACTTTACTCCCCTCCCTCCCCACCTCCATCCCTCCTCTCTCCCTCCCTTCCTCCCTTTTTCATCTTTCTTTGTGGTTCTGGGGCTTAAACCCAGAGCCTTGCAAATGTGCCAGGCAAGTGCTTTGCCCAGCTCCAGCTCTATGTAATACTTGAACAACACAGAAAAGATCTTCTGCTGACCTGAAGGAAATGCTAAGAGAGGAGAAGAAATAACTGCAAATGACATGCGCCTTAAGCAGTCTGTACCTTGCTGCACGGAGCAATCCAATAGGCTATGGCGAGAAAAGGGAGGCCTATGGAGACTCCAAAGACAGCCAGGAATTTCACAGCGATAGACTGTTGCCGTAAGCCTGAGAGATTTTCATACCACATGGTAAGCAATTGCTGCTGACAGTTAGGGTGAGCAACGAACTGTAAAAACAAAAGCAAAAACAAAACAAAATGCAAACAGGAAAACGGCGTCATAGCACTTGAACAGTACACAACCCGAGAGGAGCATGGGAGCCTGGGAAGCTGTGGCAAGCACCAGAGGGCTGGAGTCGGGGTAAGCAGGACTTCTGACCCAGAGATGCTGAGTGGCTGAATTGCTACTTCAACCAGAGTCTGGAGAAGCCTCAGACTTTGGAATGCTCAGCTTTAGGGTAAATGCTTGTCTCCAATCCAGGTTGGTCATCTGATCAGAGAGACCTGTCTCTGCACAGGGGTCTTCAGGAAGCAGCACAGAGGGGCACATTGGTCACTAATAGGGTTTGGGAGTAAGAATTTTGGGCTTGAATTGTTTTTTATCATTTGTGAGCTAGGTGCCTATAGATAAGCTATCTAACCTCAGTAGTCTCCCAGGCAAAACAGTTTATCAGACTGCCTTGGGGGATTAAGTTAAGGATTGTGTTTCCTATGCAGCTGAGGAAAATGCTTACGGCATCTCCAGAAACGTTGGAGGGAGGAACTGTACAGTGCTTCCTCACTGGATCCTGCCTTGGGCCTCGGGCCTGCTGAGTGCTTTTGTGCTAGAACACTGGAGCAGTATGCCTCCATGCAGGGCCCTCCTTTGAGGACATCAGTCGCCTCTCTCAGCACGACCTCCCCCTCTTGGAACTGTCGGTTCTTATAGCTAAGTCACAAATAAACTTCTAGTGACCATTTTATCCCTAGTTGGTACAGCTATTGGACTAGGGCCCCTGTGGTTTTTGTCTCTCAGGTATCTGAGGGCTCTGCCGAGAGGCAGTGTACCTAGCAGGAAGTTTCTTGTAACTGGGGCTGCATGGCCATCTATCTCTTTTCTACTGTGTAAACTCACTCTGCAAACAAGCCAGTTAAAAGGAGAAAAATGAGAGTGAGGAGATGAAGGGACAGTGATGGTGATTGTTCTGTCGGGGCTTTCCTGCACTCTGCCCACATGTACAAAGAGACATTTCGTAGACATTTTCTTTTTATCCTGCATGGCCTAGTCCATTGGCTTGAGCTTCTGTAACCAAATCATCTGTTTCTCTGTGGACAGTTGTTGCTACCCTGCCATCTGTTTAGCTGACCCTGGATCCTGGCCAGAAGAAACTTATAATAAGCAATATTTAAGTTGATTTAAAAAATCATGGGACTAAAATTTAAACCTGAGAACATTTGATGTACTCATTTATTTTTCTCTGTGGCAGAAGGAAGGAAATTTTTGCTTTTGGCAGGCCTGTCCTTTGTCCCTGCTGAGGATTCCCACAAGCTAGAGAAGACCAGGCATCATTTACAAGCTCTCCCACTGCGCGGCCGAAGCAGTATGTGCCCATTTCCCTCCCATTTGCCTCACTGGGTACTGAGAGAACGCATACAGTAACTCTGAGAAATACAAGACATTCCATCATGAGAACAGTATAAATAGAAATCCTGAAAATTCTCAGTGCGGATGACAGCATGCTTTCTATCTTCAGAAACTTATAATATCAACAGATTATCTGTGAGGACAATGACAATGCTCTTTTGACCCCTGTGATACTGCTACCTGAATATTAGCTGCAGCAAGATGTCCTTGTAGTATTTATTAGATTCATAGTGACCATTGTGGTCTTCTCTTCCAAAAGGCTCTCCTTGATTGAGGGAGGATCCCAAGAGCCAGCAAGTGCTGTGGTAACCCAGGCCCTTTCCTCACAGCTAAGGGCATCAAGTGACAAGATACAGACATTGCTGGGATTCCCAGAGTCTAGTCCTAACCTGGATCTAGAGTGGAGTGCTGGGTGAACACAGTCATCTCCAAGACTCCGCCTTGGAAGGGTGCTGAAATGGCCTTGCTCTGGAGACTCAGTCTGAACAGAAGGAGGGACTTAAGCCCCTGAAAGCATAGAGGAGGGCCACGTGACCCCCGAAGTTACTTTCCCTAGGGCTGCCCTGGGAGGCTCTCACTATGGTCATGGCATTAGCCTGTGGGGAGAGCCTACTCCATAGTTCCTCTGACTGCAGCAAGGGTTCTGAGAGACAACAAATGGGGTCCATACATCCCCATGTTCTCTTGCTTACCCAGGAGGAAGACAGTGGCCTTTACTCAAAGAAGGGAGCTCTTCTGGGGCCCTGTCTGCCCTTGACTAAACCTTTATTGGTTTTCACAGGCATATTTATTTCCCTGCAGTGAAGCAACCTAGCTTCAGATCTGCTATTTATCTGAAGATGGGCTTTATACTGTGCTCGCAGTAATTTGACAGCAGCTAAATAGCTGAAGCCAAATTGATATTTGCTGTCTGTGGGCACTTCTCTATAGTCCTGGCAGGCCTTGGAAGCCAACTCAGGGACATGGAGTTTAGTGTGTATCAAAGAAAATTTTCCTGTTATTCTAAAGCATAGAAAAATATCATCCCTGATCCAAGGAGGGTTAAGAGTAAGAAATGAAGTCCACCTTCAGGACACAGAGAATCTATGCAAGGGCACACAACTAACCTTGGGCTGGGGGAGGAGTTTCAAAGGTCAGAGAAGAGCCACGAAGAAAACTCACTAGAATAGGAATGACTCAGAAAACTGGCGGTGTCTCAGGCTGGCTTCCTTTGTCATCTAGTTTACAGAGGATGGAATTATCAAAAGATACAAGTCCTAACCTTTGCCTGAGCCACTCCTGCCCCCAAGCCATTCTGGTCCAGGGCACAGTTTGCTTTTAGGAAAGCCCTTTCTGGGAAGAGCTGATGAGATGGAAAGCCTTGACTTCCCCAGGGATGTGATTTCCATTCTACAGTCTGTAAGGAGTTGGAGTTGAGTCTGTTAAGGTGGGTTTACAGGAGGCCACGCTGCTTTGTGAAAGAAAGGAAATCAGTGAGTGGGTGGTGGAGGCAGCTGAGTAGGTAGACTGCAGGGGGATGTAGGATGTGGCACCGAGGCCAAGAGACTGGAATTCACCAGCTTGGGAAAAAGGACCTTGAGGTCACAAAAGACCGGCTTCGCATGGTTCTAGCTCTCAGATCCTTCCCAAGCCAATTCCTGTCAGTCCACCTACACCGAATCCATGATTAATGTAAACTTCATATCCAAAGCTAGTTTCTGCTAAAAACCTCATTTAAATATAATCCCCCAGGTGCTTCTGTGGTGCTGAGACTGTGTGGCTAGCCCACAAGGACTCCTGGTGTATTGGCTAAGGCTTGAACCCTGCTTTGGTTTTAGTCTTCGGGCTACTTTTCTTTCATACCTCAAAGGAAACTCCTTCCCCTCAATATTTTCCCTGTTTATATTCACCCACAAAGAAATGTCCAGTGTTTAAGAATAATCGTTGTAGAGCTGCTAGAATCCCTTAACTATTAAATATTTGTGTGTATGTGCGTGCGTGCGTGCGCGTGCGCGTGCGCGTGTGCGCGTGCGTGTGTGTGTGTGTGTGTGTGTGGTGTTTCCTGGGATATTAACTCCCATGGGCCTGATAAGAGGCAGGCTTAACAAGCCACAAGGCTTTCCTGGTGGTGGGCAGGTAACAGAGGACCTATGACCAGGCTGACAGGGCTCTAGGCCTTGCCAGATGCCAGAGCGTTGGTCTTGGTTCTTTCCACACTTAGCTGTGTTCTCTAAAGTTCTCTAAAGCATTCTCTCAGGCTAGTCATGAGCGGGTATTTAGGAAGTTCTGGAAACAGGATCTAGTGTTACATGAAAATGCAAGAAATCAAAACAAGCTGGTGGCTCTTTTCCCCCCTCCACCTCATTTTCTTTGTTCCTTCTTGGTCCTCTTGTTCTTTCTGACATCTTTCTTTGTCCCAGCAGACATTTTCTTGAGATGTTTCTAGTCCATGTAACCTAAGTGGGTATGTTAGGCACCCCCCTCTATCATTCCAGTACTCTCCACTGAAAGTAGAGCTTATCCTGGAACACCAGGGAGCTGTTCCCTGGTGGAGCAGGCAGGAGCCACATGGATCTGTTCATCTGACACATACCCGTTTACTGCTAGAGGTCTTGAAGCCCTGTGGCGGTAAGCAGTCTCCCTTTCTCCTTTTCTCCACGCCCTACTCCTTCCCAACTAAAAGTCCCATGTGTGGCAAGGAAGGGAAGTGGTTGTTGTGGGGCCATGTGACTTCAGCATCCCTTATGGATGGATATTTCTCTCAGATCCTAGGGTTCATCCACACAGTACGGAGATGTGGCTCTGCATGTTGTATCGAGCTGAAAAGTGACTCAGCTAGAGAAGAATGCTATGAACTCAGTGAGTATGGAGAGAATGCTTTTATACAGCTATCCACCAAAGTCCCCACTTTAATAATGTCTCATGTGACTTGGAGAGATTTTCCTCTTCCTCATCAACATCGTTCGGTCACAAAAATTTGTTCTGGAAACAGAGAAGACAGACATGGTAGCAGCCAGCAAGCTCTGTTCTCAGTGTGGCCAGCCAATGTGACTTAGAATCCTTCTGCAGTGCTGCCTCCTATTGGACTGGGTACAGTATTGGACTTAGTGGCAGCAATGCTCTTTCCTTCCAGTATGGAAAGAAGTTTCTTGGTCACACTCTTAAGTCATGGAGATGAAAGAGAGAGATGGAATGGTTCATGGTTTACTGCTTCTGCTTGTTGGCTTGTTTGCTTGTTAATTCAGTCAACAAACCTTTCTCCAGAGACTCCTCTCACTGGGCATTGTACTCAACATTGGGGACAAAGAAAGGGGCCCTGGTCTTGAAAAAGGATCACCCAGATATCAGCTCTGTGGCTAGGAAGTGGAGTATGGTTCAGTGGTTGGTGGCTGTGGGGTAGGGGTGGGGTATCCACCAGTTCCTGAGCAGGCTGCCAGTGATGCTGTGATGGGTGAGTTATTTCAGACCGTGGATCATCATGGGTACTCCTAATGGTGCTTCGCTTCGCTTCGCTTCTCTTCTCTTCTCTTCTCTTCTCTTCTCTTCTCTTCTCTTCTCTTCTCTTCTCTTCTCTTCTCCTCTCCTCTCCTCTCCTCCCCTCCCCTCCCCTCCCCTCCCCTCCCCTCCCCTCCCCCCCTCCCTCCCTCTCTCTCTCTGTCTCTCTCTCTCTTTCTCTCTTTCTGCCTCTTTCTCAAACCTAGTTAGTACCTTGTACTTCACATGCTCTGGAATCTCATTAAAATCTAGTTGCTTTGCTTCCATCAGCATGCACCCTTGCAGAATGCTGTCTGCACCAGTACTGTGGTTGACTGTGCAGATTCCAGGGAGGACCACCCTGATTCAAGGTCTATATCTTTCCTAGATGTGCAACCCGAGCAGCTCTCAGCTTTGTGATCTGGGAGAGATGAAAATGCCTCAAGTGCTCAGCAGGATCCATTGCTCAGCTGGTGGTGAAGGTGGGCATGGCTTTAAGGCTGCTCCTGAGCACACGGTGGCATTTCTGCTGTCCTCTCCAGGGCTTTTTAGAATGTTCTTTTACCTCTTCACTTTCAGTTTATGCCAGGGAGGATGCTTGCTGAGTGAGTTTGGCATGGCATGGGGAGCCCAAAAGTGAGTTCTTGCCCAGAGCCTGTAAGTATAGGCATCAGGCTACATGAAGTCTGAACAGCATAAACTGTTCCCACCCCTGTTTCTTGAGGTTCCACTGTATACAGCATGCTTGTTACATTCTTACATACAGTTTTCCCAGAAGCCCTCCAAACTGGAGGCATAGTTACATTGTTGCATAAAGTCTTCCCAGTAACTCTCCAAACTGGAGTTGTCATGTATGCATTCATGCTCTAGTGTTTCTTTTTCCTTTCCATGTTTCACTTGGGGAAACTAAGGCTGGGCCATCCCAAGTGGTTCCCAGGCCTGAGTGTTCAGGTTCCAGCCACCATCTGACTCCAAGCTTGAGCTATTTTCATCCCACTACACACTTTGAATTTTCTTCTTCTGGTTGACTTGGACATTAACCTGTCCTGATCTTAGTTCCTTATCATAAAACAGTAAAAATCTAAGAAGCACACATTGACGGAGAACTTGCAGCGAATCAGGCCCTGTGATGTGCAGTTTACAGATGTGTTTTTCGCTTATTCCTTACCGTGCGATGCTGGAACACTGATGCTCAATTAAAGCTGACAATATTGAACACAAGAATGTTGAGGCAGCACTGACATTTACCTTCACTGCTGGCTATGTAGCTAATCATGGCCATGTTCTTATTCTGCCTCTCCCAAAAAAGCGTCCTGCATCTTCCCTAAGCCAGGCCACTGTCCCATCCATCCCGATAATCCTCTGACTGAGCTGTGGATTTCAGTCATGTTACCTTTTTATCCAGAGAGTCTCCTTTGGGTATCTCCCCTAGGTGTCCCTTTTACTCAAGAACATGGGGGTCTGTTCTCATGGGGTGGGGGCGAGAGGCAATTTCTGCCCTTCTCCCTCTGAGGAGCAGCTAATTATATCACTGTTTGGGATGGAGGGAAGGGATAGTAGAGAATCATGCTAGCTGACAAGGAAAGCAACAGATGATGGGAGGGAAGGAAGGAAAGGAAGAGGAAAGCAAGACCAGGGGGCTACCAGTGACAATGTAACAAACGATGGCAGAGGCAAAGCCCTCTGTGCTCACTCTGCAGACCTGGTCCCTCTTTGATGTGAGGGCTGATGTGAGTCCTCTTGGCCATGTGTCACATCTGGAATGGGCACAACTATTCACAAGGCTGCGGGTTTGCTTGCTTCCCAGATGTGATAAGGAGGCAAATGTCTGATCTCTGTCTCCACAGAATTTATGTTTTACTGTAGACACACATCACATTAGAAAATCACAGTAATGGCAACCTCCTCATTCCATAAAGTCCATTGATCTGAGTTGCTGGGAGGGCAATTCATAGTGCCATTTGGAGAGATGGCCTAAGAAAGTTGAAGCAGTTTGGGAGATGAACTCAGTTCAAGATTTCTGGTTATAACCTGAAGCTCTTAATTTCATATGCCTAAAAGCTGCCCCCCCCCCCCCCCGCACCTCACATTGTTTTCTATAGTACTAACTTTTAAACTTTTTCATCTCCTGATTGTCTATATATCTGTGAGACATTTTTGTTTGTTTGTTCATAGTTGGGAGGTTTCATTCCTGCGCATGTCTGCATGAGTTTCAGTAGGCTGCAGCCCCACCCCTTCACTTCTACACTTCCCACCCCACCTAGCTCTGCCATGCTTCTTGGTTATTTCCCGAGCTGAGGGTCCTACCATGCAGCTTCCCCTGAATATTCTGGAATTCTACCAGGCAGCAGGGGAGATGGGTATCTCTGATGGCCATTTACTACTACAAATATTTCATCTCACTCATTCAGGTAGGAGGCTTGCTCTATCCCTGTTTCCCAACTATAGCAGAACTTAATGCCTATCTCCTACTTCTTAATTCCCAGCTTTTAAAGACAACTAGAATTATTTGCACTCATGTCATAGGTTGGCACATGTCTGTGAAGACTGTACTTATGGCTCATTATTGCTCCTCAGAAGTGGTTTTCTGACGAAGACTATCATTCATGAAATGGAGTGCCCTTCTGTGTCCTCCTAGGATCTACTCATGGTTTTCTTGGTGACTAATCCTCCTGGATCAGTTTCTAAATATAACAATCTTTTGTTACTCAGAGCTTGGTGAGCACTGTTCACATCTTGACTACAAGGCATATGTGGAGGAGTGATGGAAACCAAGCCAGGCTTTTGTGTGGTTGTGCAAGAGGAAATTGAAATGTGAATCTAACATAGGGTTTGATTATTAATCTCTTAGATTGGATAAGAACTGCTTAATTTCTCTATATGTAGTAGCATGCTACCGCAAATGGCATCAATTTGATATTTTAACACTAATTCACATATTTATATAATCATAACTATAATGGTGATAAAAATAGTATTCATTGAATATTTTTCTATGCCAGGCCTTAATAGTCATTACATTGTTTAACTCTGTATTAATCTATTTTCAGGTACTATAGCAAAAAGGCTTGAAGCTGGATACTTACAAAGAAATGAATTTTATTTAGCATACAGATTTAGAGGTTGTAAGTCTAAGATTGGGTGACTTAGTTTGTGTTCTGCCTGTAATGAGGTATTTCTGTCTACATCACAGCATGGAGGATGGCATCAGGTGCAAGATGGAGAGACCTTGTGCTATGACAGAAGGCCATGCTATGACAGAAGTCCAGAGGGCAGAGGGCCAGAGGCCAGAGGGGGTATCATTTCTTTAGCCATACTTACTCTTGCTAAATATTCCTGATCAAAACCAATTTAGTCCCTTCTGAGGGTAATGCTCTTATGACCTAATTCAGTTGAACTAGGCCATCTCCTCTCAACATTTTCATACCAAGGATCAAGGTTCTAGCATATGAAACCTAAAGAGAGCTCTCAAACCATCTCCAAGGCATAAAAACCCTTCTGACAGTTCCTTCAGATGGGAACTGTTACACCCTTGTTTTTAAGTATAGGGGCCTGAGACACAGAAGTAGTTACTAGCTTGCAGCCAGTTATACAAGTAATTGTTTATGACAAGGTCTAGTCTTCAACCCAGACTAATTTGACTTTAAATTTAATATTTTAAACTTTCCCCTATATTTCTAAAAGGTAGATTTGAAATCTAACAGACAAGCCAAAGCAGGGGGTGGTGATTTCTCCAGGTCTACATGGGCGGGGCTTGTTGCTGAACATGAAGTGTTTGTGTGGGCGGGGCCTTGCCACTGAACTTGATGTAGAACTCTTGTCTCTCTGTACCAGTTCATTCATTGGTCAGCCAACTTCAGTGCAGACAGAGATCCGGAATATGTACGGGAAAGCTCAAAGCCAGTTTAACTCTGCATCCTCTTAGAAGGAGCAAATCATCATGCTAAAGGCCGCGCAGATGTACAGCCTCAGATAACACAACTCAACCCTCATGGCCTTGGTGAGGCCTAATTAGGATCTCAGAGCTCCATCCAGTCCCACTTGACAGCTTACTAGGCAGAGCAGTGCTTTCAGACAGTTCCCTGGATCTGAGTTGTGACTGTGTAATTGGCCAGGTTGTTGAATAACTTGGCAGCTCCTGTGACTGTACTGTCCTGTGTCTACAAAGATTCACAGGGGTAGGGACATACTTGGGCTCCACCCACTTGCCAGTCTTGATCTCACCATGGATTGTGAGTGGAACAAGAAACTTCTTTTGTCTAAGAAAGTACCACAGTCAGGGCTAACTCAGGTGCTCTTGCTGGCTTAGAGGACATTGATCTAGTTTTTAATTTACAGGGCAGTTCTTAATATCTGCTGATATATTTTACTTAATAATTATAAAACACTTCTGTCAGGCATTAAAATTTTAACTAAACAAAGCTGTCATTTCTTAACAGAGAAATTGTGTTTGGTGGTTCTTCAGCAGAGAACGAAATCTGAGCATCAATAAAACCAACAGTTTTTTTCCTCACAAGCATAATTCTTGACTCTAATTCAAACACTTTATCAACAGGAATATATGCCCAAAGTTATCGATAGCAATGCGGGAAATCTGCATGGGATTTGTACCTGCGTTTAGTGAAATGAAAGTAAGAGACAGACTGGAAATGCTTTCAGAAAATATAAAGTGTAGCTGTGATCAGCATAGAAATTCCAGCGTATGCTGATGGGTCTCAGGTAGGTTGGGTGGACATACTGTTTTCAAATAGACTTCCTTGTACATCAGATGAAATGTTGGGTTGGTTGCACTGGATGAAAAAATCCATGAGAAATCATTTAGGGTTATCTCTTAATATTTGTAGGTTTTTGCAGATTTCTCTGCTGATCAGCTTCTGCATGAGTCGGGAGTGACACATTTGATCAGCTTTAATTTAAAAAATCGTGTTTCATCTTATGTAATTACTTTAAAATTATACTTTAAAATTACCCTCATCTCCTATGAATTTATACAACGATGCTGACTTCTGCGCATCATCTTTGCCCGTATTTAGTTCTCTCGACACTCATTTTTATATACGGTTTTACATTTGGCATGCCCTTGGGATTTAGTACCACCATTTTTTTTAAATTTAAATTTTGGGTTTCTCAAACTTGCCAAATGTGAGACTGTTGCCAGTGTTTTGATAGTTTGAGCTGTAAACATTGAAATAACAGAACTGATATTGGTTAAGAATTAGAAATGATCTGGGTATGACCCTGATGTCTTGGCTGCTAATGACTATAAACCTGGTTCTGTTGGTAGCGTCATCCATGCACACACTGTCTGCAAGGGAAATGCCTTTTGATACTCAGCACACACACCTCTAGGCATAAAAGACAGACTGGATAGCATTGTCCTTCCAGACTGAGTGACAGTTTGATAGATGCCTGTGAATACTCATTTATTTATTTATTCATTTATTTATTCACTTTTTTTTCCCCGGTGGTGCTGGGGATCAAACTTAGGCCTTCACAATGCTACCTAGGTACTCACCACTGAGCTACCTCCCCAACTTCTCATTTCCAGGTGCTCCACCTAGCCCAAAATAGACTGCATGCAGGCCATTGGTTCTTCCTTGCTTAGGTAGGCTGCTCCAACCCCCAGGCAAGCTGCTGATACCTCGGGCAGCTCTACATCCATGCTCTGTCGGCTCCCACATCAGCCTTTGGGCCTGGACTGTTGACAGACTCAGCCAGCCCTCTGCCCACCGCTCTTCAGGAGCTGATTTTTTGTAGTCCTAGGCGTAGCAACATCATGTGGTACTGGCTGTTTTATTCTTTTGGACCCTACTGCTCCTTGGCACATGGACTCTACTGTAGAGCAAAGCCAGCCAGCCAGCCAGCCCCTCTCCTGTATTTCTGTCTCTAGATCACTACTGTCAATCAGAAACGCCAGTCTCTCCTCCTGTCTGTCTTTTCCAAAGGGCAGTCTGTGAACAGAGTGGCTGAGAGTGGCACCCCAGGCAAAGAAACTCACGGCCTCTTTCCCAGGGCTTGGGTTTCCATGACTCTGCTTCTCATCATCCTGGGCAGGAATTGCTGATCTCTCCTCTCAGACCCTGTAAATTAGCCCCTCATGGAAGCCAGAGAGTCAGTTCTCTTGTTTGCCTGCAGGCAGCTCTTGTGGCTTGTTGGAAGGGAGGCTGAGGAGGGCCCGAGGGCTCTAACTTTATAACTACTGTTCATCTTCCTCAGTTGGTTCTTGGCCGGATTTGGTTATTTCTGGGAGTTTTCCTCTCAGATTTTCTTGGTCTTTCATAGCACCATTCTGACTAATAAAGGTAGACACGGTGTAGGTGGAGTTCAAGTCCTCTTTCCTGAGGCTTTGGTTCCATGCAAACAACAGCATGTGCTGTCAATGAAGCCCTCCTCTTCCAGAAGCCTCTCTGCATATGAAGTGCATGATTATAAGGCATTTTAAAGGCGTGTTCCGTAATTCCATATGTTACACTGTCCTTTCATACTCTCACATGTTAAAGGGGATTATTGCTTGCCAGTGTCTCTCAACTTTTCCAGTGCTCTGGCCCTGTAATACAGTTCCTCATGCTGTGGTGACCTCCAAGTACAAAATTATTTCATTGCTATTTTATAACTGTAATTTTGCTATTATGATGAATCATAATGTAAATATCTGATATGCAGAATATCTTATATGTGACCCCTGTGAAAGGGTCATTTGAGCCCCAAAGGGTCACGACCCATAGGTGGAGAATCACTGGCATAGACCAAGAACCTGGAGCAAATCCATGAGTGTCACCTAGTCAATGTTAGTTTATTTTGCCTTGGTCATGAATACCATGGTTACTCTGCTACTCAAATCTCCCATGTTGAACAATTTTTATTGTTCTCTTCTCCTCTTTGAGAAATGCCAAAATTCCTCACACCCCAAGCACTAGGGATGTTTTCGTTCAGAGCATATTTTGATATGTATATGACTTCTGGCTTCGAGTTCTTAGATGCCAAATCAGGACATGACCATTCTGTATCCAAAGCAAAGATCTCAAGGGCACTTGGGTTGGCTCTTTGAAGAGTAAGTTCACCCATTTTACTCAGGGAGTAACCTTGACGTGGGTCAATGCTTGGAATAGTGGTGTTTTTACCAATCTATGGTGAATACAATTTCCCTTTATCTCACCATGGTCATGTTCTTCAGAAAAGAAAATTGGGTCTAACTGCATTCAGATTTGTCTAAACCACCATGTCTTTCCATCCATGCAGGCTACAGCACCTTGACTCTTAGGGTCTCTGAGTCTAGACAAGGACACATCCAGGGGCACTGAGTCAGTGCTTTGCCAGTGATTGGTGTCATGGAGTCCCGTAGAAGGGGCACCTCATCCAGGCTGGGATGTGGAGGCATACAAAGAAAGGCTTGCAGAAGAGGTCATTTTGTTCTCAGCTGCGATACCTGTAAACTCAGCCTACTAAAGGATTGAGAAGGGTATGCCGATGAAAAAGAGCAGCCAAGCACTTGGGCCCCAGAATCAAGCACATCTTAGCTCGAGTCTTGCCTCTGGGTGTGACTGGCTGGGTGTGATCCTGATGAGTCTTGTCACTTCTGAGGTATGTCGATTTCACCTGACAAGTGGAAGCAGCATTGAGTGCATCGGATGATTATACTCAGAGCACCTGGCATGACAAGGGCCATGGAGTGAGCGCTTAATAAGGTGCTGTTACAGCTGCTGTTATTATTACTGAAGTCTAAGAGCATGACATGTCACATTGCCCAGGAGATTGGCGCCTCAGAGGTACTTATGAGCCACGATAAGGTGGAGACTGAACATGAGTCTGAAAGTTCATTGCCTTGGGTGCGAGGAGAAGCTGCAGTAGACTTGTTTCTTCCGGGGGTAGACCAGATATCCAGAAAGTTTTTCTCTGTGCAGACTTGCCCCCACTGCCACCCCTGCTGTACCCCATGCACTAAAACGTAGAGTAGCATCCTCCAAATGACAGCACCAGACAGTCTCAGACGGCTCCAGAAGCACCTGACTCATTGAGCAGGCTCAGTGGACAATGATAATTTATTGCAGTGTCCAGTGTCCTGTTTGCAGCCTCTTTAAATGTTAATGATCAATAACATAATTATGATGGGGAAAGTTCCTGGGCTAGTTGTGGTTTTAATTAAGTTTTCAAAGCCATCTGGAGCTATGCAAAATTATTTTCAGTTTCTTTCCAGACGTGGCTTGGGAGGCCTCTAGTCATACAGAATCAGTTCTATAGCAGATACTGTCCCTATGCACAGTATCAGTCCTATAGCAGATATTGTCCCTCTGCTCTCACATCCAGTAGGGGAGATGTGTTGGCTGATGGGAGGTTTTGTCATCTCCAGCCTTTCCACCACTCCAAGGCAGGCAAGAGGAATATTTGTCTGGCAAGGAAGTATCTGTCTTAAGAACTGAGCCTCATGTAGCTGGCCAAGGCGCTAGACCAATGAGTGCTTTCCATGATTAGAAATAACTTTCTATCTGCTCCCTCTCTCTGAGACTTATGACCTGGTATCTACCTACATTGCACTCTGTCACTTTCTCCATCTATGTCCTGCCATCTGGCCCTACTGACCTCTTCCCTAAATCTGACATGCCCCACAACCTTCATCAATGCTCTGTCCAAAATGGGGTCTTACCTTTCCTCTATTCAGACTCTCCGTGGTGTCTTGCTCCACTTCCTGTCTGTCTGTCTGTCTGTCTGTCTGTCTGTCTGTCTGTCTATCTATCCATTTGTCTATCTACCTGTCTATCCATCCATTCATCCATCCATCCATCTGTCTACTATTGTATATGTATGTGAGTTCATATGCATAACATTTTTCCTCATAGAAGCCAGACAAGGGCATCAGATCACATGAAACTGGAGTTATGGATGGTTGTGAGCATGGGTGCTGGGGATGGAATCTGGGTCTTTTCTTCTTGCCATTGAGCTCTCTTCAGCCCCAATCCTTCACTTTGTCTTTTGTCACTTAGCTACTACGAGAATTGGTTATGCCTTTATTATCTATGCCATCCTAAAATACTGCATCTTTAAGAGTAAGATTGTTTGTTAAATTCTATCTATAGACACATAGCAGATACTGTAGTTTCTCAGCAAATATCTGTTAAATGCTTAATACACACATGAATTTTTCAGGGTTGTGCTCAGGAATAGGGCAGTTGGCCTCATGAAGGAGTTTTTGGTTCATTGTACTGTTCTCTGGGCACACTCCACAAATAGGGACTCCTAACTTTCCTTTCCTCCTGAGAGGGATGGAATTTCACTGAAAATTCTCTTATCAATATCTCCTTTTCTGATTACTCTGGAGTGCTATCCTGACAGCTGTCCGTTAAGAGGTGGACCAGCACTCAGTGACCTATTTTGACTAATAGGATGTGGCTGCATTTTGTGTGGTGGTGTGAAGCTCCCAAGGAGGGGTCCTAGAAATCCCTAGCATCTACTTCAGTCTTGGGAAGGCTTCATGGAAGGTCACTTGCTCAGTTCAGCCACCAGTGAATATGTCTGGGCAAATGACCCCAACACAAGAGCTTCCCAGCTGAGCCATGCTTGACTTCCTGTATAACTGTGATCAGATAGTATGGTTGGTGTCCTAAGCAGGTAAACCTTAAAGCTTAACAAATAACAGGAGCACCCTTCTTCAGTTTCCATATCCAGAATTTCACACTGTCAACCTCTAGGAGTCTTGAGCAAGAGACCTTTCCTCACTCTTCACTTCCTCTCTGCCTTCAAGCTCTTCCTGTATCCCATCCTTCCTGCTCTGCCCTCCTCATCTCAGGAACTCTGTGTTCTTTCTCTTCTCTGCCCTCTAACTGTCTGAAATTTGGCTCCTGCAATTATTCTCTTAAAGTCTTCTTTATTTCCTCCTAGTCTCCCTTCTGTCAGACAGCACTGTGATCAAGCTGCTGATGGCTATGTCCTGAACTACTTCTCCATTGCTCCTGCATGTGTGGTGTGTGGTTGGTGTCTGAAAGAGCCTGCTTTGCTTTTTTAGCAGAAGACTCATCCTGGAAGAGAGTTGACATTTGCTCTTGGTCTTCCTACTTGGCCAGAAGGGATCTGCCACTGTGGAACAGGAGGCAGCTCACAGGTCACAGTGTGTTTGGGAAGATGCAGCCCCCTGAAGGGGCTTGGAGCATAGTGCTGTTATTTGAAGGATGCTTCCTGAGACTGGGAGAGAGGAGAAGGGGTTGGGAGTCTCCCATGGGTGGTCCACACCAGGTTTCATTTGAACTTTCTTCTGGAGACAGGGCCTAAAGGGTGTTCTTTGTGAAATTTTAGAGTCTCAAAGTCATTTGCCCCAGAGGGTTTTCTTCATTGGAATATATTGGAGAGAAGGAATTCCTGTCTGCTTTGTACCCATTCCTAGTACATGCTGTCCTAGAATGCCATGGACACTCTAGAAAATATGTGGAATGAGTACACGGAGCCATGGCTCGTCTAAATGATAGTGGTGGTGAGTGTTTGCAGTGGCTAAGGTGTCCACAGGAGAAGGGCACTGGCCAGATTTCTTCCATGGGTATACAGGTGAATCCTTGGGCCCAAACGAGGATGCCTAGCCCAGGTTGAGGTAGGATTTCTCGGCAAAGCAGGTGAGGCACACTGAGCCAGATCTACCTCATTAAGGGAAAGCAGAGTATAAAAGATGTCCCGAGTGACTGTGGTGGATTGATTACCTTAATCCTTGAAAGACCTTTATGCCATAAATATAAATTTAGCTCTTTGTTTTCAAATAAAGAAACTGAGGTCATACAACCAGGATGTGAGACCAGACATGCCTGCCACCATGGGACCTATACCAATAGTCCCTGAATTGGGAAATTTCTTAGCTTCCAAATTCTTACTGGTTTTGCCTGCTTCTCCAGCCATTCTATATACCTTATATATAAACATATCCAGATACTACATCAAACTGTATGGCATAATAAAATAATCCTGACAATAGGTTTAGGTTAGAAAGGACCCTCCTTTTCTCTTAGTACAATATAGTATCCATTAGTAGAATCCAGTTAAGATTTAACGCTTAGAACCTTGCCTGCCACACAGATGATTGACAGACTGTTTCCTAATGAGCATTGGATGTGGCTCTGGACAGTTCATGCAAGGTCCCATGTGCCACTTTTGTCTGGAACTTACTACAAACTAGAAATTTCGGAGCAAAGCATTGCTGTCCCTGCTCTGGAGGCGAGAAAAGCACCATAGAAAGAGTCACTCACGGTGACTCGGAGTTGTCACACCAGGGTCACACCGTGGTTCTGGTGACTATGTCATGTTGTGAATTTATCTACATCGTGTTAGAGGGATTTTTTTTTTCTTTAGAAACATGCATTTCTTGGGCAGGGGACGGGAAGTATTCAATTATTTTTGGAAGAAATCTCCTAATAGTTATGTAAGGAGGTTCAGGGATAACTGTGCACTATATGAAAATATGATATATTACAACTAGGAGGGACGCTATGAACCTTTATGTGTTCCCTGTCCCTGCAGTGGACTACCAACCTTTTCAGGGCAGTGGTTTAGTAACAGCTTAGGAGCCATAACGGATGCTAATGTGCCCAGTTATTGAAATCTGTCTTTGTAAAGCATCTCTAAAGGATCCTAAGTTTGCTAGATTTCAGCTTGGTGGCACCAAAAGCAGCTTCTAAATCTGCCAACACTGTACCACTTTCCTTTTGCCCATGGAATGAAGGTCCTTAGGAAACCTTCCATTCGTGGGGCTGGAGGGATGGCTCAGCAGTTAGAGCTCTTACTGTTCTTGCAGAGAAACCAGGTTTGGGTTCATTTCCCAGCACCACATGGCAGCTCATTACAGTCTGTAACTCCAGTCCGGTGGCATCTGATACCCTCTTCTGACCTCTGAAGGCACCAGGCACACATGTGGCACACACGTGTGGCACACACATATATGAGAAAAAGCACCCTTACACATAAACAAACAAACAAGCACTTTTTTTAAGAGATAAAAGATAATCATGCAGGATGCTACTTTAATTGAAGGCGACAGAAGTGGGCAGTGGCGGGGGGCAGGGCAGGATGAGGAGGGCGAGGGCAAGATCTGATGAGAGGTGAGGTTTCCCTGCACACCTCTGGGACACAGAGTAAGGGTCCCCAGGCTCTCACACCACAGCAACTCCTCTGGCAGGCCCCTAGGTTAGAAGGCTTTCCTAGCTCCCTGGTGCCAGCAGGTATGGCAGTGACATATGGTGGCTAAGGACAGAGTTCAGAATACAGGCTTCGGAACCAGATGTGTGTGAGTTTGAGTCTGCACAGCTTCCTCCCCAGCGGTATGACATTAGGTGACATGCTCCCTTCTCTATTAGGAAATAGAAAGGTCGCAGCTTGTATATGAAGGGACGGTGGCCCCTGCTGTCTGTCAGAAAATTCCTACATGTCCCTATCTTCTGAGCCTCTCTCTCAAGTTCTGCTCCTTCTGTCTTCTGTCCATGTCTTGCCCCATTTGTGAGGGGCCATAAAACCTCCTTTAGTGTTGCCCAGTCTTACCAGCAAGACCTCCATTCTTGTAAAATGGTTCCTGCCCCTTCCCTAAACTGAATCGCACTTCTGTCAGAGTGATATGGGAATTTGAGCAATTTATCCTGTGATTGGGAGGCAAGGCTCCTACTGAAGTTTCTAGACTGACTTTGTCTCCTGACTTCCAAACTCATATTTTCTACCTCCTAAACTATAGCCATACACATTCCTTCCCTGGACACAGTGTTGTCTGTGGATTCCCACACTCCCATTGTGTCTCAAACCATCTAGTTTACTTTCTGTTGCTGTGACAAACACCATGGCCAGGAGCAAATTAGGGAGGAAATGGTTTATTTCATCTTACACTTCCAGCTCATGGCCCATCTCTGAGGAAAACTGGTTAGGGACTTGAGCAGGGACTTGAAGCTGAAACCATGGAGAGATGTTACTTGCTGGCTCTCTCCTGGACTCAGGCTTAGCTGTCTTATAAGGTTCAGAACCAGCTGCCTAGGGCATGGTACCTCCTATAGCAAGCTGGGCCCTTCTATGGCAATAAACTCTCAAGATAATGCCCCATGCCTACAGGCCAATCTGACCTAGGAACTCCTCCAACTGAGGCTTTCTCCTTAGGACTCTAGGCTGTGACAAGTTTCCAGTTAAAGCTGGAGTTACAGAGCCATCCAGCATGGGTGCTGGGAAGCAAACTTGGGTGTCTGCAAGAACAATGAGTGCTCGTAACTGCAGAGCCATCTCTCCAGCCCCTTGTCACACTAATGGAAAATGTCATTAGCAACCTAGTGAAATTAAGTCTATTGTAAGTGTGAACATTCTTCAATAGAGTAAATGTATACGGTGGCTCAGTGGCTCCCTGGCTGTCTGCTAACATAGAAAGAGTAATTATAGGAAATACAGAAAAACATTGCCATTCCATTCTAATAATGAATCAAATCACAAAATCATTTACTCTAAAGCCAAGTGTATGTTAATCTATGTCTGCACAGAGAAGGAATCAGGAGACTGAAAACAAATTAAAACAGCTGACATCTGAGATATAGGATCGTATGCTATTATCTTTTAATTGTCTTTCTCATTTTTTATCATGTCATGTAATAAATGAAATAAGTGAGATGAAAACTACTGTATCCAGAGACCACTGAGCACCCCTCCCTGCCACAGAGCAGACCTGTCCTTCAGCCCCACCCCCAGCCATGTTTCTTCCTCCCCTCCCCTCCTCTCCTGTTGCCTCCAGCTTCTCAGCTCTTAGAAACCAATGCTAGCTTTTTCTCTACTCCAGCTTACTTCTACAGGTTTCTCCTGACATCGCCCTTTTGAGCAACTGTGAACACATGAGCCCAGGCCCAGCCTTGGCAACTGTGAACACATGAGCCCCGGCCCAGCCTCAGCTCCTCGGTGGTGATCACAAACTGAATTCCTGAGGACAAAGACCGAGCCAGGCTTGCTTATCCCGTGACAGAAGATTTAAGCTTGGACATGACCTGATGTGATTACTTAAAAAAAATCTCTCTCTCTCTCTCTCTCTCTCTCTCTCTCTCTCTCTCTCTCTGTGTGTGTGTGTGTGTGTGTGTGTGTGTGTGTGTGTGTGTAAGGAAGAGAGAAGGTGCAGGAAGACCACTTAGATGCTAACACCATCAAGGCATGATATCACTGTGGCTCCAGTTTTATTAACTGAAGCATTCATATTGAACAAACTTTTTCATCTATAATTATACTTACAGACCTCCTCCCCAAGAATGATGTATTGTCGGACATAATGGAAGGAATTTGCAATAGATCAATTCCTCATTAAAAGTCTAAATCTATGAGAATATGTAACCAAAATAATATGATTAAAATGAACATTTGGTATTTAGCTTAGTTATCAGAGCCAGCTAGAAGTTTTCAGGAGAGACTTCTAAGATCATTTTGATTTATGGGGTAGAAATGACGATTAGAAAATAGTTTTTTGTTTTCTGCGTGTCGTGGTTGGTTGCCCCTGGTTTGCATCTGCTCTCAGGGATGATGAAGACTTTGTGTGCCTGCTGTAAATGCCCTCAGATTCTTTTCTACTTGCTGACTTTCAGATCGGAAAGTAACCCTGATCCAGCCCTGCCTACCTCAAAAAGCACAGCACCCGGTGGGCAGAAAGCACAGCACCCGGTGGGCAGAGCTGCACACGCTAACATTCTGTGGTGTAGGAAGTTTGGTAACCAAAGAGAAAGTGTTTCAAAGAATTCTCCCTGCACACATTTGTTTGTGTAGAGCAAACTGGTAAAAAAGTTTAACAGCCTGCCAGTAAGACAGGTCAACAGGAGTTTCAGTGACTGTGTGTCCCCCCTCACCCTGTTTTCTTTTTTACAAGCTGGGCAGGCCAGAGTTTCACAATGTAATGATAACTCAGGCCATTGAGATGGGAGCATCCCAGAGACCAGCTATAGCATTCAGTGATTTTGTCCATGACCTGAAACTCTCAGGCAAGGTCCCACTGCTTCTCTCTGACTGCAGGATGCACTGAGAGTCACCTCTTTACTTCATCTATGAGATTGGGGAGCCACAGCCAGTGGCAGGGTTTCCCTGGAGAGCAAGATGCTTCTTCTATGACCCAAAGGGACACAGTTGGTAGTAGAGAGATTGGAGATGTTGAGTCTGTACTCTAGGGCCAGCCTTGAATGGCATCTAGATTCTACTAGAAATGTTTTTATTGTAGGTAGTTGGTAATTACCAATATTGGAGGAGCACCAAGGCTCCGGCTTCCCCGTGCACACTTCATTCTTCTGCCTAGCAGATTACATGTAGGATGTGTTCTGTCTCCAGAGAGGCCACACATTCTGTGAGTTCATGCTCCAAAATTGAGAATCTCTTGAGAGCTTTAGAAAATACTAATGTGCATCCCTTGAGGCTAGCTGAACCTGAAACTGGGTCGGGATCTGCCCTTGTCACAAAGCTCCAGGTGTCTCGGTCAGGGAAGAGATGTATGAAGTCACTGGGATAACTACAGTTCCTGTCCTGGAGGCTTAGAATCCAGGGCTTTGTGTAACTTAGAGTCTGAAAACTAGCCCTGCATTTTCAGCAAGGAGGGCTTTGTCCTCATTGTTCTCAGAAGGATATTGGAAGCAGTCAGATGCACTTTTGCATGTACAGTTGAGGGGAGGTGACACTGGGTGGAGGTCAGGGCTGCCACTCTGGACAGTTTTCACAGCAAAATATGATCTGCCCAAAATATTACAAACAGTGGAACTGAACCGAGGGGCACTTATATAGCCTGAGAGTGGTTCTGTGCATAATATCAGCATGGCAAGTAGCTTCCACTAGCTAATCTATTACAAATATACCATTTTACATTAGATTATGTGTGCTAGCTAATAAACATTGAATACTATTTCTTAGGTTATATGTTCTCATATATGGACAGGAAAATTGAGGTCCCAAGATGAAATTACATGTTTAAAGTCATATATCTTGTAAGCCAGGGCTCTGAGACTTCAACACAGAGAGGCAGGCTTCTGCCAGGTACTTTCCTATTGCTTTTCCTAGGAAGTCTTCCAGGCAGAAAAAGGATCATGATTCATATACATTTATTCTGATTATTCTTTCATTAATGTTTTCTGTTTGGGAAAAACCACACTTTCTTGAGTAAAAGACAGCACTTCTAAGCCAGGTGATTAATAGATGCTGGTTATTTTTTGTGCCAGGCTAGAGCCCCGGAAGTGAGGAGCGGCATCCCGAAGGGGTTGGTGATGGATGCTTTGGTACCAGCATGGTCTGGCAGCGAGAGGCTTCATGCAGCACAGCCTGGGGTAGTGCCTGATGCCTGAGCAGCCAGCCAGCCTGCTCTCATCTTACCTCTGAGCATCTGCTAGTACAGTGTGCTGCAGGGAAGCTCGGTGGGGGAATGTCTGCTTGAGCCTGCGCATGTCTGACTGGCCCCTCAGATGTCCTCTGGAAAGGCCTGATATCCCCAAGTCCCCTTTGTTCACTGGCCTTGCCTGTGCGTTGTGCAGACAGAGGAAATGAAACAGGACCCAACAGAGGTCACTGGCCCTCTCCCCAGCTGTCCATGAAGAATACACAAGGGAGACAATGCCAGCTGGTTCTGACTGCTGCTGGGCTTCACGTTTCTTTTCCTTTCCTTTTTTGGTGAGGCTCTAGAAGGTTAGAACGGCCTGTAATGTACACGAGAAGCCCCCTGGCTAGTAAGTGAAGTGGTATGTCTCTTTCCATATACCTGGTAATCAAGAGACATGCAGCCATGCTCCTAGCTAAATGCAGTGCTGCTGCCCAGCAAGCTCTGTTCCCCCCTAGCAGCTTTTAGTAGCAAAGCAGATCCATTTGCACCATGTCTGTAAAACAAGCACAAGGTGTTCACTGGGCCCACGTTTAGGTGGGATAACGCAGGTGGACAATGTGTCCCCGCTCCACACCTATCGACAGTCTTCCTCATAGCCAAATGCTCTCCCACTGAGCTCTTCTCCCCAAAGTGCTCCTGGTTCAAAGTCTTCCACTGTGTTGAGTCCCATGGGCACATTTTACACGTTCCTGTCCTCCTGCTTATAAAAGAATGGTGGCAGCCCCAGGAAACAGAGTTACAACAGCTGGGCTGGTGTGCGCAGCCGTCACTGTGGCTTGTCTAACTGACAGAGTATAGCGTCATCTGGGAAACAAGCCTCTGGGGATGTCTGACAGGGAGTTGCTAGGTTGGGATAATTGAGGTGGGGGTGCCCACCCTAACTGTGTGCTGTAACCATTCTGTTGGCTGGGGTCTCAGACTGCATCACCAGCGTCCATCCCTCTGCTTCCTGACTGTGGATGCTGGGGTCTCAGACTGTATCACCGGCGTCCATCCCTCTGCTTCCTGACTGTGGATGCCGAGTGACCGTCTGCCTCACAGCCTGCTTCTCTGACTTCAATGGGCTGAGCACTCAAACCATGAGCTAAGACAAACCCTTCCTTCCTTAAGCTGCTTTTGTTTGGTGTTTTGTCCCAGGATAAGGAGAGAAACTAGCAGGGAAAACTGGCACGTGGAGTAGGGCTCTCGTGCGATTGAAGATGATCATGTGCTCTGTAGGCTGTGAGCCTGTTTATTGGATGAATTGGGTGTGCGTATAACTTAGTTAGAAAAACCCTAAGAACCTATATAAGCAGAGCTCAGAGGACCTTCTTGTGGGAGCTGAGAAGGACTGATGATCAGTGGAGGCCTGGCTCATGAGCTTTCAGAGGGTAAAACCTGGTGCTCTGTCAGGAACGGGGATAAAAACGTTTCTTTTTATTCTGGCAAAGAACTTGTCTTCTGCCTGTGATCTGATAGCTCAAGTGGGCACAATTCAGAATTACAGGGTGCATTGTTTGGCAGGAGAAATGCCATGCTATGAGTTGGTTGTAGCTAGGCTGGGTCTGCTGCCTCTCACCAAGTCTACTCAAGTTCATGGTGAGAGAGCAAGAGCAGGAAATGGAGGATCTGACAAGTGTGTGAACTGGAAGAGAAAGAGAAAGTTCAGAGAAGACAGAGGCTGTGATTGTTGAAGGTATTAGAATTCAGTAAGAGCTTCTGCTGCGAGGGACAATAGGCAAGATGCCCTGAGGGTGAGACTGGAGGCTGCATTTGAAAGGAGTCCTAGTTCATCAGAGAGGAGAAAATGCCACTGAAGAGTTCCCTACTGAAAAACAAGAAAGGGCCCAGGAAAAGGTTTGCCTAGAGTCTCCACACAAAGGTTGGTGCAGTTGTGGCCAAGGGAGCCAGATAACTTCCTGAGCTGACAGCAGAATTTGTCAACATCATGCATGTGGTACCTGGTTTTACAGGCATAAAAGATGCAAGAATAGTGGGGTCACAGAGGCACGTGCAGGGTTCCCGCAGGCTGATGAACCAGGCATCTGCAGGAAACTGAAACTGAAGCCCAGTTTGCAGTAGAGACTCTGGATCCTAGAGATGCCAGGATCTCAGAACATCTGCCAAGGGATGCTGCATGTACAGAGTAGGGCTGGCTCCAGCTATAGTAGTGGCCTGTAGTTGTATAGTGTGTGTTAGGGCGGGGTGGGGTGTGGGGTGGGGTGTAGTATGTGGGGTGAGGTGAGGTGGGGTAGGGTTGTGTGTGGGGTGGGGTGAGGTGGTGGTGTGGTGTGGGGTGTGAGGTGAGGTGGGGTAGGGTGGGA
>JANHMN010000006.1:6834880-6849658 GCA_030674055.1 Rhabdomys pumilio | reverse complement strand
GGTGGTGGTGTGGTGTGGGGTGTGAGGTGAGGTGGGGTAGGGTGGGATGGTGTGGGGTAGTGTGTGGTATGTGGTGGTGTGGTGTGTGGGGTGGTCTGGTATAGTATAGAATAGAATAGAATGATATGGTATGGTATGGTATGGTATGGTATGGTATGGTATGGTATGGTATGGTATAGAATAGAATAGAATAGTATAGGATAGTATAGTGGCATAGTCATAGCCCAGGCTACTGTAGTACGATTGAAGGGCAGGCGACTCAAGCCCTTGGAGCCTAGATGATTGCATTATGAGCCCCAGGTACCCAACATGGAGCATCAGAACTTGGTGTTTGCCCTTCTGGATGTTGGTCTTGCTTTTGTCTGACCTTTCCTTACTGTGTCCTGTTCCTCAGTTTAGGGATGAGAATGTTCACTTTGTACCTCTGTCTAGCAGAACAATGTTACTGCTTTTTGATATTCTTGACACTGGCAGTTAAGAGAATGCTTGAGTCTCAGAACACACTCTTCATGTATGCTTTTGAACAGGTGTTGAAACCGTCATTGTAGATACCGTGTGCTGCCTGGAAAGAGATGCGCTTCTTCTATAGAAGTAATAGATTTAGCAGAGGTAATCATTTCTCTCTCCACTCATATCTGCCACGCCCTTCTCTCTGTGTATTTCTCCCCAGGTAGGAGGCCTTTGCTTGATTATGTCCAAGAAGCTGTACCCATTCCATGGGTACAGTTAAAACTTCTGCAATGCAGAACAGGACAGTCTGGATCTCCTTGCCCTACTTCCTTTGAATACTACAGGACCGGTCCCTACAGAGTTCTCCTGCTGTATCTAGGAGAGTCATCTGGTCCTCCCTCAGGTAGATGGGAGGAAGGATGATGAAGAGACAGTCAAGCAAAGGGAAAGCGGACATCACCCTCAAGTCCGAAGATGAGGTAGTGAGGAGGAAGAGGAATGAGATCCGTTCCCCCTTTAACAAGTCGAATATGTCAGCAAGTCACCAGGCAGTCACCACATGCCATGTACTGGGTTTGCTTTATGGATGAAGCATGGGCTCAGCTGAGCTGAAATTGAGATCTAAGGTCATTAGACCTTTCCAGAGGGTAAGCTAGAAAATACCCCAGGTTTATTTAGAATCAGTAGATTGTGGATGAGACTTTTTAGGCCTTTGAGAAGGATGTAGGAGACAGAGACAGACAGCAAGCTGCCTTATTCAGCTGGCTCACGGCCCAAGAAGATGATGAAGCATTTTGAGCAGCCACAAGCCAAAGCTGGGGGTGGTTTTGAGTAGCTGTAGGCTACAGGCACTGTGGCTGTAGAGCTTTGGTGAGAGGCAGCTGGGGATAGAGTCTCACCTCTGAATTCTCAGGGGGTGAATTTGCTCTCTCAGGCGGGTAGCAGGTAGGGCCTCAAGTGAGCACTTAGCACTTTTCTCTTGCCTTGCCTGTAGGCCGATGTAATGAGCAAATTAACACAGCTGCCTTCTCTCCACAGCTGATGAGGGCTGGCCATATTCAAGGTACAAACATTTTATCCCACTTGAATGTTATCAGAGCCTGTGAAGTTTGCCTTATTATCCTACCTTTAGTAGCAAGAGACATAAGACAGAGTCTAAGTGTCTGTTCAAGTGAGTCCATGAGTCCATGGTTAGACTGGCAGTTGACCTCGCTGAGTTTACTCCCGGCCACGTCTCCAACACTGTCACTCAAGGGTTGCCTTCAGCTGCATTACTGAGTCTGAGTTACCTACTTTCGTTAGTGAGTCAGGGTCTTATTATGTAGCTCTGGTTGTCCTGGAACTCACTCAGTAGATCAGGGTGCCTTCAGACTCATAGTGATCTACCTGCCTCTGCTTCTCAAATTCTGGGATTAAAGGTGTGTGCCACCATGCCTGGCTTGAGTTACCTTCCTAAAGCAGAAGTCATGGAGGATAGTCACAACTTATAAGACAGTTGACCACCCCAAGAGGAATTTTATACTAGATGGTGTCCTTACCGTGGGGCAGACAGAGAGACTGAACTTGTGTTTCAGACTGACACGTGGACAGTGTAAAGAGCTCCATGGTTCTGTAAGGTGTGCTGGATTTTCCATGACAGCAGTGACATGCACTAAGGGCTCTATGGTGCCTTGGAGCAAAGGCACCTGTCTGATTATGCTGAACTCAAGGTATCCAGATGTATCATACCTGATTAGATGCTTGTGAAAATGCCAAGAATAACTAGTCTGCATGAATGGGCTGTTCTGAAAGCATGTGGGCAGAACCTTAGGCTTTAGATTCTATCATCTACCATCTATCTATGTGTCTATGATATGTCTGTGTATCTATATATGTGTTTATGTATCTATATATCTGTCATCTATTATCTATGTATCTTTCTATGTATTTATCTTATCTATCTATCTATATATATATATCATCTATCTTATGTGCTATGTATGTATCTATCAACTATCTATTATCTATTTATGTATTGTCTATCAATTGATCAGTGTATCTCAGATACAAAAGACAGCGTATTTGTACGTGGGCCATGGTAGTTGTCACTTGCAAGTCAGATGTCCAGGCAGGAGTGTGTTTGTGAGGACGTACTAAGATTCCTGAGGTCAGACTGCAAGTGCATTCTATGATTCATAAGCCTTCCTAATATTAGACATTTTCATTAGCAATTCACAATAGAACAGATGTCAGGAAAAGCTACAGGGCTGTCTGCCTTTGCATGATGGTGTGCATGGTCAGAGTGGATTTCACATTGGAGTGCTTTGACATGAGCCAAGGTTAGCACCCACACAAGTCGCTCATCATCTTCCCACCTGAGGAGGCAGCCAACATGACATTCACGATAGATATTTCCTAAGACCTTTATGACTCCCTTAATTGGAAAATTCCATCAAGGCAAATCATTTCTCTCACGAAACCCTTTTATTCTGACCTCGGCCATCGTGACCATGGAGAGCTTGGGTTTTCTACCTCATTCAGTATCAGATCATTTGTCTGTAGCTGACAATGGAGGGATGTGACTATGAGGAAATGGCCAGACACCTACTCACTGACTGACTCTACCCTCAATGGCAGTTTTGTTAGAGGATTTCAATTTACGTTTTAGAGGGAACATGGACAATGTCTTCAGGGTAGGCACTGTTGTGATTGCTTGTAATAGTCAGATTCTGCGACTCTAAACCACAGACCCCCCAGCATCTCCTATTTCCTGGATGTTTCTGATCTCATTATCATGCCCTGTGAGGGACAGGAAGCTACTCTGGCTGGTGAAGACAGGAGTGCTTGGAAGCTTGGTGGCACCTCAAGCTTATCTTTACCAAGGTCACGCAGGGCCCGCAGCAGGGCTCATTTGAACCAGAGAGTGGGAAGTCTCAGCAGTTCCAGAATGGGATCCCTGTGCTTTGGTTAAAAAACGAAGCAAAGCAAAACCTCTGATCAGATCTGGGGCTAGGTTAAATAATGCATTCCCACAAGCTAAACAACAGAGATTTGAACTTGGAGCTTGACTTGGCCCAACACCCAGCAGGCAAAGCCTCTCTGGTTTTGGGGACTCAGTCTCGGGGGAAATCCATTTTCCTCAGATTTATGGTGATTACTGAAGTAGGGGCACAGAAAGCCTTAGGCACCATGGGAGCCCTCACTGGCACATGCCACTTGCTGATGGCCGCTTTACGCCCCCTGCCTTCCCCTGTTTGGATAATCAAGGGAAGAGAAATGTTCAAAGCCCAGCCTGGGGCATTTTAATACCATTTGGTTAAAAATGATTGTTTGGACACAGGGTCTTGCAGTGTAAGTGTGACTGGGCTGTGTGTGAGATGCTGGAGAGGTAGTGGCCCTGAAGGACCTTGGTGTGTCCTGTCAAGAAGCTGAGCCTGCCTTTGGGTATCTACTTGAGCTTTCTGTTAAGAACTTAATGAGACTTTGGAATGAACCATCTCTAAGCTAAGTCTCTGAGGTCCTCGGGTCTTGCCTGGCCCTCTGTCCAAGCCCCTTTCTACACAACCAGCTCCTTGGTGCAGCACGCTCAGTGGATGCTACTGAGCACTCAGTTACACGCTTTTCAGCAAGTCGTGGGCCTGGCTTGCTAGCCCATGGGAGCCTTGCTGAGAGTGTGTTCTGTCAGCCCTTTGGAGACTGTGATTTCTGCTCATGGGCTGATTGTGACTCCTCTGTTGGGGATTGGGAGCCCAGGTAGAAAGAGGAAGTGAAATCTGAGCAGCTCTGCAAAATTGACGGTTCCCAGAATCTGGGTGTCACAGTTACTTTGTGGGCACATGAATACACATGAGCACGAAGCTGGGCCAGCAGCCCTGCAAAGCCAGGCAAGAAGGCAGGAAAGGCAAAGAGCTTACCTTCTTGACTTCATATTTAATGGCGAGTTTGATTCGGCTCAGACTTGGACGGTGGTGGTCGGACCAGACTTGCAAGTTCACATCGCCATTTAAAATTGCTTCCACCTCTTCTGTGTCTCGGCACAGGTCCAGCACGCCCACCACAAAATCCTTGCATTGCATAGATAACTTCCTGTAATCATTCTAACAGAATAAAAAGAAATCAGGTGTGTCACACTGAGCCCCGCGAGTTGGCTTGCTCGGTCAGCACAGTGAACCTGGGCAGGGCCTTGGAGCCAGAGGCATGTGCTGGCCCCAGAATGGAAGGCTATCACTGTCACCTGGGCCTGCCTTCTCTAAGCTAGCATTTGCTCAGTTAGTGGTTCACGGTCACCTCGGGTGTGTGCTGAAGTCATGGATTCCCATGCTCCACCCTACTCACTGAGCCAGGATTCCCAGGGATAGGGCCCAGGAATCTGCCTTGTCAGTTTGTCCCCAGGTGATCTGTGAGTCTGCCCTGTCCTCTCCAGGCTCTTTCAAAGTATCAGGTCCTTGTGCCCAAGGCTAAGTAGATGGTAATACTGTAGAAAATGTCACTCCAGTCAGCACCAGGGACTGCTTCGCAAGGCTTTGCTAGAAAGCTATGGTTGGTAGTCTAAGCTGGAAAACATAATGTACACAGGTGTGCCTTTTCATGTCCGGGAAAACTCTTATAAATTTTAAAATGAACTGTAATTCACATCTAACATTATGCTTTTAAGAAAAGCCGTACACACATTTATTTAGCAAACCGTGACTCCTGCACTGCCTGCCTGTTGAATAAACTGCTCTGGGTCCAGACCCTCTTGCTAATATTTCTCCTTTTTAATGAATTGCTCCTGGCTCCTCCCCTCAAGTATTTGAAAGGGGCTTATTTCCTTCCTTAGTGATACTCCCAACTTGTCTAAGTCTTTTTAACAGATAGTTCAAAATTTCAGTCAGCACTACAAAAAAAGGTTGGAAAAAAAATGAGTATTCTGTGTCACCTGCAAACCACCTTCCCCCCAAATATTTCCCCTCAAAGCTTCCTTTCGGATCTTAGTTGAAATCACACACATACCAAATGTCACTCTCAGTGTTAATCACTATCATCACCCCACAGTTGGCAGATAGGACAGCTTTGCCTCCCTGAAGCCTGGATTCCTCAGCACATAGGCAGGAGCCTGGCCGGGATGCTCAGGCGTTTCCCTCAGTGAATGATTCCCAGCTCTGTCCTGGATGCCACCTCAGAATGTCACTTTGCATTACACACAGAGGTCAGCGAGTGCCTACTTGCTGGGGAAAAGAAAGGGATCAAGCAAATATTTTCAGACAAGAATGGCCATGCTCCATTTTTATTCAGAATTTAGGCAGAAGAAGAAAGTTTCAGTAACTCTGTGGAGACATGGCTGCTGCAAAGCTTGAACAGACTGGCGTGCTGGGTCCATGGCGGGTGTGGGAGGTTTGGGCATGTAAGACTGGGCTGACGTGAACGCTGCATCCTGTCTTTCTTCATCCTAGGACTCACCCACTCACCATCCACTCATTCTCAAGGAGCTACTGCATACCAGACAGTGAAGGTACCAGTGAGAGCTGTAGGGGCTGTTTCTAAACACCAAGGAAGCTGGGGGGTCCACCCTCAGAGTTCCAGCCAAGAGCAGCAAACGCCAAGGGGAGTGCGCAGGAAGCTACCCTGGCCCAAATCATCTAAAAGTTGTGTTCTTGGTTGCTGGTTCCCAGTGCTAATAAGGCTTTGTCTTAGTCCCCACAGAACCCTGTAAAGGAAGGACTGTCACCGTTTCCAGACAGAAGCCTTGAGACTCAGAGAGCCCCAGGGGCCAAGTGCATGCCTCTGCTGTGTGCAGCCTTCTCTCCTCAGGTCACAGAGGACCTTGTTGTCAGAGAAGAAGCTGCCTACACTCACAGCACCACATGAACTGCCTCTCCTGCCTCTGCACTCAGGAAGTCTGGGACCTGTCACCTCTGCCCCTCCCTAAGTCACTTCCTCCACTCACACTAGAGAGCTGCTCAAGGACACTCCACGTTTCCCTCCCTCCCCTGCACCTCCAGCTTCCCACTGGCTCCTACTGGCTCTGCACACACACGTGCTGTTATTTGTCTTAAAAATAAATGTCTCCTGACTCCCATTACAGCCCCAGTTTCCTGTCCTGTTTAACAGCAGAACTCTGAACAGCGTTGTCTACATCCATTGTCTCTGCTGTTTTCTGGTGTGGCGGATTGTTCCATTTAGCAGTGCTCTCAGGCATGGGCTCGGCTGTGGTCACTCCGACCAGTCACAGAGGACACATTCATCGCTGAGTCGGCAGCTGAGCGTGATCTCTTCAGTTCATCGGGGTGGTGACGTGCATTAAAGTTCCCTTCTGTCTGCTTTGGATCCACTCTGTGGTGGTACCACGGTCTGTAAACTCACTTGCTGAAGCCATTGGGTGTTTCTACCCTCTGGCAAATAAGAACAAGCGGCTATAAATGTCAATGTACAAGTCTTTGGCTGAACTCATGGTCTCACTTGTTACAGTAAACACTAAGGAGGCGTGGCCGAGCGTATTGTCAATGTGTGTGGCTTTGATAATTTACTTCTGGAATAAGCATACCATTTTATATGACCTGTCCTTTCGTGGATTCTCTGTCTTCATTTCTGTAGCTTCACATTAAATGCCAAGGATTGGCATTCTGAATCCCTCAGCTTTGTCATACATTTAACTATTGCTTTGGGCTTTTTAAAAGTTCCTTTTGTTTTTAGCAAACGTACTTCTAAGAAACTATCTTGGGATTTTAAAAAAAGTGATATTGGGTTGATTCTACTGATGAATTTCTGGTCCCAAAACAGACAGCAAAGTGAACCCACCCCGGAGCCTGCGTTGGTCTTGAACTTTTGGTGCCGAGCTGTCATTGAACAGCCTTGGTTTTAGTAAGTCATTGGTTTTCCTGGTTTTGGTGATGAATTCAAACTTGTCAGTTTTGTCAAAATGACTGACAGATAAAAATCAGGAGAGAGAGATATCTGCTCATTACCCAGATGGGACGAAAGTGAAGGGACTTTCTCAGGTCAGTGCTATGGAGACACCCACACGATTCAGGGTAATTAACACTCATTCCTCAATGGAGATCCTAGAAATTAAATTTCAAAGGAGTGCGGACTTCAAATCTACTCCCACATTCTTCCCTTCAGGGACCTGGTTATGGGAGGGAATATTTATTGAAATCTTCCACTGGCGTGGAGGGAGATAGTTAGCAGGGATGAACATGCTGTATGCCCGGAGGGAACTTTTGTTTTCCACATGCCTGATTTCGTTAAGAGATGGTTGTCGTAACAGTAACAAGGAAAGTGCCTTAAACATGATATGTCATCAGTCACAGCTCTCCCTTGAAGCCTTATTGTCCCTAAACAAGAAGATTGAGATTTCGTTACTGAAATCAGTGACTTGGGGTCAGGAGCCTCCTGATGGAACAGCTCTGGGAGACCATGAGGATCCGGCCATAGTGTGTTGAGAAGAAAGAGAGATACTGCAGCCAGTGGAGCACATGGGTCTCTAGAGTTGTATTATGAAGGAGAGAAGCGGAAAGGATACACGGGGTGAAGGGAATCGCTTCTTTTCTTCTTTTTCTCCATCTCTGCCTTCATTCCTCCTTGTTGTGGTTTGAATGTTAAATGTCCCCCATAGGCTCATTAGTTTGAATATTTGGTCCCCAGCCGGTGACACTGTTTGGGGGGATGTGGAACCTTTAGGAGAGAGAGTTCACTGGAGGCGTCAGTCAGCCTCAGGCTTTACAGCTGAGCTGAGGTCCTGTTCATGTTCGGCTTCCCGAATGTTGACTCAGCATTTACAGCCACTTCCTGCTGCCACCAGAATGCTTCTCTACCTGCTGCTGGGTCTTCCCAGCTGTCACCCATGATGCCCCTCTGGAACTGTAAGCCACGCTGCACCCTTCTTCTTTAAATTGTTTCGTTAAGGTGTTTTGTCATAGCAACAGCAAAGTAACTTCCTTCCTTCCTTTCTTCCTTCTGTTCTTTCTTCCTTTTCCCCCTTTGATGGATTAATAGTCTATATGTTGATTGAAATTTAATTGTGCTGATTGTTGCCTATAATAGCAGTAGGTCATTATATTGATTTAGTAGAGCTAATATCGTATACAAGAGTGTTGAACATAGTCTATAAGCAGAAAATAAATTTATATAGAGATGTACACACAGAAATACATCTATCAATAGATAGATAGACTGATTGATAGATACATAGAATTACATTTTGCCTATCTCTAGTAACAAGAAGAAATGTCAGTCTGTAGGTGATGCCGCCAGGAGGAACACTTTTGGTACATAGCTGTAGATATTTTCATCCCACTGTTTTGCTTTGAGTTAAGTATAAGCAGAAGTGATTAGCTGGGAGCTAATAAGGGGTGCGGTTCAGATTTGAAGAGGTCAGATACAGTTTGGGGGAGATTATCAGAATGAATGGGTCAGTAGTGCCTGCGCAGGTAGGAGGCAGCAGAGGTGAAGGCTAGCCCGGGGCTACATAGGGAGTTAGAGAACAGCTAAAATCTATCTAAGCCTCTATCCAAACAAACAACTACAGCAAAACAAAAGCAAACCACAAACAAGCTCATTTGAGGTTGATGGTAATAAATATAAGATGAGTTCCGCTAATGGGATTCTGTTTTTTCTAAATACATTTCCCCTTTTTGTGTGCTTGCAAAGAGTAGTCAGAAACTTTTTTTTTTCCAAAGAGAAATCCAGAGGGGTAGAGGAGTTGAGGACTATGTAGGGGAGTGGTTTTAATGGTTCATGGAGCCGAGGCTTGTACAAGGGGAAGGAGACTTCAGAGGGCGAGGGAAAGTGGATGGATAAGATCAGTGAGTCTAGGTTCCAGAGGAACACAGGAGGGGAAGGAAGAGTGGGAAGGTGTCTGCATTAGTGAGTCTGAGGTTCCAGAGGAAGACAGTATCAGCAGAGTTGGGGATTTAAGGGAGACAGAAGAAACACTGGAAGTCACAGTCAGAGAGTAGTGCATAGTGCTTTGATTATTAAGAGTCTGTGTTTACTGATGGTGGTGACAGATGAATGTCCATGGCAACCAGGAGAGGATGAGGATTAGACCACCAGAAGAAGAGTCGGCAGAGTCCAGTCAGAATGCTACAAGGGATGTGTTCATACTGAAACGCCAAGACTGGAAACAGCAGTAGCTGAAACCATGGGGGAGTGACTGGGTAGCCCCACAGTGCGTTTTACTGTCACAGTGTCAACGGGGACAGCAGTAAAGGGTAGGACGATCTGTTGACGTGTCAGTCAGGCATGGATGTTCTTGGCATGAGAGGCAGAGAAAGCCCTACGTGTGACAAGGAACAGCAAGGGGATGCCATATTCAACCCCAGGTTCAGTGCTGTGAACGCTTGTCAGGGCAATAGCTGTCCAGGCAACTGTGTCCTTGGGGGACATCTCTTCAGAAAAAGGATAGTGGATATTGCATTTCTCAGGGACAGCATGAAGGGCAGGGGGAGGGGTCTTACTGAAGGATGTGTTCCAGTGAATGAATGGGACAGTAAGGAGATGGAGAACACGGAGTATGGGTGGATTGGAGTGCTTGGGGGCAGTCTAGAGCTGGAGTGCAGGTTCTGAGTGGATAGGGAGACCCCGTTTCCTCTGGCGATGACAGAGAAGCCTCATTAATGATGGTGTGAGGATTCAGTGAGTTGAGGCAGGAGAAACAGGCAGCATGGTGCTGGGTGTGTAACGCACACGCAGGACCCCATAGCTACCTCAGGACTCCACCCCAGTGCCTTTCCTGCTGCATAGTTCTCACTCACGTGATGGGTGAGGGTATGCTAAGATTGAACATACGTGGCTGAGTTCTTATTAATTATAACTGGAATCAGCTGATGGATGTAGAATGCTGGGTGAGAACCCGAGCCTGGCTCTCTTCATTATAATAAGAATTGGTTTCTTTCTTTGAGCCGACAGGAGTAGAGATTCTGGGTAAATCACTTACTACAGCAAGTGACAAGAACTGCCAACTTTGTATCGATCTGGAGCTCACAGTTCACAGGGAACCCCAGCAAGGATTCTTGTCTATCCCAGTTGAGCGCTTCCAGTGCCTCTGAATACAGCTGACAAATACCTGTGTTGGACCAACTCCCGTAGCTTCGCTCAGTGAAGCCCTTGGGTGCAGGGTACAAACAGAGGTCAGAAGCTTGGGGCATGGGAATGGGGCAGAGTTCTGATGGCTCACAACGCTGATGGAGGCCCCTGGGCATGGGCACGGCTTCTGTGTCAGGCAGTGCTGACAGGCCTCTGTGGATGCTTTAGTTTCCCATCTGAATTTTGATTTACTTGATTGGCAGCTACTGACGGTGAGAGGGACTTTTAACCTAGTAACACCTCTGTGAAATTCCAGAAGTAACAGATTACTGTGCTTGATGGTTCTCTCTCTTTTTTCTTCCTTTCTTTCTTTCTCTCTCTCTTTCTTTCTTTCTTTCTTTCTTTCTTTCTTTCTTCCTTTCTTTCTCCTTCTTTCTTTCTTTCTTTCTTTCTTTCTTTCTTTCTTTCCTTCCTTCCCTTCTTCCTTCCTTCCTTCCTTTCTTTTTTTTTTTTTTTTTTTTTTTTTTTGAGACAGGGTTTCTCTGTGTAGCCCTTGCTGTCCTGGAACTCACTCTGTAGACCAGGCTGGCCTCAAACTCAGAAATCTGCCTGCCTCTGCCTCCCAAGTGCTGGGATTAAAGGTGTGAGTCACCACTGCCCTGCGCTTGATGGTTTTCTTAACAGATCCTCTGTTGGCTTAAGAAACTTGCTAGGAAAAGAGCTGTATTTTGGGAAAACAATTCCAGTACTCTTTGGGAAAGCCAAGTATCATACCCACTAATGCCACAAGCAGATTTAGGCAGACATGATGTGCCAGGCACCGGAAATACATATCTCAATAAAACATAGCCCTTGCATGCAAGTTACTGGCAACTAAATGAAGACCACAAGGTTACTGGAAGTGACCTGGGACAGAGCTGGGCGTCCCACTGACACGTAGCCATGGAGGCTTTCAAGGGGGAGACAGAGTATGAACTGAGACCTGTGGACAAGTGGAGGCTAAGAGGACTGAGGCAGGTTCCAGGCACAGCACGGGTGAACTTTCTAGAGGGCAGGGCTTGCAAAGGCCCTGTTGGGAGAGGACCATCCCTGCGCAGGCTGGGCTAGATGTTGGTGACTCTGACCAGGCCAGATCTTGTGCACAGACTGTGTGTGGTATTCAGTACACCAAGCTCACTCATGTGTCTGTACAGGAGCCCACACACTTCACAAACCTTTACCCAGAGCAAGGATGCTCCTTGGCTCTGTGTTGCAGAGTTCTCAGCAGGGGCTTGTCCTAGCTCCCTGCCTTTCTGCTGCAGTTATTCCAAACCTGAATGCATCATGCCCAGTCCCTGCAGGACACACCCCTCTACCCACCCTGGACCTCTTCTCTGTCTTGGCAGCTCTTTACTGCATGCACATGTATGCACACACATGCACACACACACCACTGTGCACACGCAGTCCTCTCTAGTCATCATATGTCTGCACCCTATGGCCAAATGATTGTTCCAAGCTGTGACTAAGGATTGTAAGTTGAAGTAGCAAGATGGATGGTCTTCATGAAGGGTTCTCTCTTCTGCCAGCCTGCCTCCACCTAGGCTTGGCCCAAGCATGCCTGGTTTGAATTGCCATGGTTTGAATATATTGCCCAAAGCTCCCGTCTTGGCGACCTAACTGCCAGTGCTGCAATGTTGGAGCCTAATAAGAAGTGACTAAGTCAATTGAACTCTGCCCTTGGGATTGAACCAAGGTCATTATTAGGGGTGTGGATACATTATGACATAAGCTAAAAACCACACTTAGAAATCTTTTGAATTATCTGGTACTTCCACCTCCCACCATGGGACAAAGCAGGAAAAGGCTGTCTACCAGATGCACACACCTGAACCTACTTTTGGAAGACTGGATCTGGACCTTGTCAGAGACATATTTGGAAGCTAGATGTAGCTTGATTTGATGTTAGGATAGCAAGAGATAATGTTGGGACAGGATTTGGATTTCAAACAAGGGTTAGTGCATGTTTTAAGGCTCTTTTAATTGTCAAGCAAAAATTGGTTCTGTCTCTTCTACAGTATTTATTGTAAGTTGCATTGACTGTATAATTTCCAATTATGTTAGTGTGTTGAAACCTGGCATGTCTGTTATGGGGAATCTATCAACCAGCTTTCGTCTCACTGCCCTGAGTATTAGAAAAACTTGATTCTCTGAAAAAAGCTTGAAAGTGCTGGACGAAGTGAGTTAGGCTTTAAGCAGAAGTAAGAGGGTAGTGGGCTTGATTATTGCGGGTATAACAGCTTTAATTCCATCAATTGCTAACACCACTGCTTCTGCAATAATATTGACACAAGGAGTTAGGACAACTATTTTTGTTAACCATCTAGAAAAAATGTTACCAATGTATTGAGTATACAAAAGGATTTATATAGGTTTCTGGAACAATGAATGATGCTCTATAACCCATTCAAATTATCTGAAGAAGATTCAGTATTCAAGAGTTAGGAGCCATCCCAAGTGTCATGACAAATATCATTGGAGTAGTGTTACTTTTGGAATTCACAATGATCGTCATTATAATTAGAATAAAGTTTAAAGACACCTGTAGGATATTTGGCATAATCCTAACACTTCTCTGGGTGTATTAACTTTGCATAGTGAGGTTAAGAATTTAAAGAATGCTGCTCTGTTGACCTTTGATGCTGCAGACAATGCCAATAAAATTATCCATGGTCTGAGGTCAGTATTTCCATTTTGGCCAAACCTCAGGAATGGCATATATAGCTAGCTTGACCAGGCTAGCCCTTCTTGTCCTGGGAATACTTTTATCCCTGTCCACCATGTTAAAGCTTATCTTTAACATTTTGGCAGCCAAAATACATGCCTTAAACCTGAAAATGGACCCCCCAGACAGAGTTATTAAATTAACAAGCTGGCAATCCAAGGATGGGTAAGACTGCACAGAGCCTTAACAACCTAAGACAGAAGTGCATTGCTTTTGATAATGCATATTCCATGATGGGTAAGGAAGGCATTCTTGTCAGAATGACCTAAGACAGGCTCAGTCTTGTTAATGAAATAAAAAAGGGAGAGTTGGAGAGCCTTTGGGGCTGCTTGGCAGGAAGGAATATAACATTGGCCAAGGACAAGGAAGTAGGCTTCAAGCAGGAATCTGACATTAGACTAGAACAAAGAAGTAATTTCAGGTAGGAATCTAAATCTTAGGCTACAACAAAGAAGTAATCTCAGGCAGGAATCTAAATATTAGGCTAGAACAAAGAAGTAATTTCAGACAGGAATCTAAATTTTAGGCTAGAACAGGGAAGTAGGGTTCAGACAGGAAAATGACCTTGGGCTAGGATAAGGAAGTAGTCTCAGAAACTTTGCTCATTCTGATAAGCCTTTAGAAACAGTGATGATGGGAGTGTTCACGTAACTGGGTTTAATGCCTTGCTTCTTCTTTGACTATTTGTGTTTATTGTATTGCTTGTTCCTTGACTATTTGCATCTATTGTACTGCTAGACCCTCAACCTAGAACTGACCTTACTTACTTGCATGTAATCCAAATGGTATAAAAGCATAAAGGAAGAAGGGGAATAGGACAGGGGGTTCTAGGGAGGGGAAATAAGGAAAGGGGATGACATCTGTATTATAAATAAATAAAATATCCAATAAAAAAGAAATCTATTATCTTTTGAATTATCTGGTACTTCCACCTCCCACCATGAGACAAAGCAGGAAAAGGCTGTCTACCAGATGCACACACCTGAACATTGGGCTGCCCAGCCTTCAGTTAACTTTTCTTTGTAATTCTTTCAATTTGTAACATTCTATTATAAAGTATAAAATAGACTAAGAGAGACACAATATTAAGAGGTATAATTATTCCAAGTGTCCTTACAATTGGTTATCATTTATCGAATGCTTGCCATGTGCCAAGTCTTGGGCTGTCTTACATATTTAGCTCATCAAATTCTCATGGGAAACCTAGGGTGTAGGTACTGTTAACATCTCTGTTTCCTGGATAGGGGTCTGAAGTCCAGAGACTTGCTGACAGCCATGATTCAAACTCAGGTATCCATGTCCCAGTGCAGGTAGGAACTTATTTATAGCACCACTAATGTCGTAGTGCATTTTCTAAACCCCTATCACCTCCCTGTCAGGCAGGAAGAAGCAACAGTGTTCAGGGTCCTTGAGGGCCTGGTGTTTGAGGTAGTGGTGCTGAGACTCTAGGCATGGCCTTGTGTTAACACACCCAGGGGAGGTGGGATGAGGGGGTGTGGCAGGATGAAGGGGTGAGGCAGGGTGAGGGGGTGAGGTGGGATGAGGGGGTGAGGTGGGATGAGGGGGTGAGGTGGGATGAG
>JANHMN010000006.1:6790661-6823161 GCA_030674055.1 Rhabdomys pumilio | reverse complement strand
ACAAAGATGAAGTTACAGTTTGCTCTTGCCTCCTACTCTCCCCTTCTGAGCTCCAGGCGACAAAGCACAGGATGCTTCCGAGCTGGCACTGTACCAACAGGAAAAGCCTACTCAGTGGCGCCTTACCCATCTTCAGAGTAGCCAAATCTTAGGCAACAGATACACGGACAGGCGTCTTCCTTCCGTGACAGAGGCACATAGATGCTCATAAGAGGTAGCATAACATGAAGGATCATGACAGACTACGGGATCTCAAACGGCCTCCCTTCAGCTCCCCATCAGGCAACACTGTCTCCAAGCCCCACAGTAAGTAAAGCCAGGAAAACACACGCACAGGCACACACACACATTTTGTCTTCCACACACCACACACCATAACATATAATAAGCCCCCATTATTTACTGTATGGACTTCATTCTTCCACTGCACTGGCTGGTTAGTTTTTATCAACAGGAGACAAATGGGAAAAGCTGGGAAAATGGAAACCTCAGCTGAAGAATTGTGTCCTTCAGCTTGGCATATCTGGAGGGCATTTACTAGATTAATGGTTGGTGTGGGAAGGTCCAGCCCACTGTGAGTGACATCATCCATTCTGGGCTGTATAAGAAAGGCAGCTAAGCAAGCCACGGAGAGCAAGCCAGAAGCAACATTCCCCTATAGTCTCTGCTTCCGTTACTGACCCAGGTTCCTGCCTGGAGTTCCTGACTTGTCTTCCCCTCAGAGATAGACTGTGACCAGTCAAGGGTCACAAGCCCTTTTGACTCCAGCCTTTTTTATCCTCAGATTGCTTTTGGTCATAATGTTTATCTCAGGAACAGAAAGTAAGCCAGAAGAACCACCAAGCTGAGTATTTTAGAATTCTCTCAATTTCCCAAGTGACGCACATCAAAAGCCTCCACTCAGTAAACACACATGTATGAAGAGGTTAACACACACCAAGGAACGCTTGTCTCAGCAGCTGCAAGAATTTCCCTTTGGGGAATGTCTTCGTTCTCTTCATCAAGTATTTCCAGAACGCCCACTGATTTACTAGGTTCCATCTGAAGCACCAGGAAGGCTCTAGAGACCACATCAAATTTTAATACCTTCTAGACCCAAGACAATTAGACCTAAGACAGTCCTTGAGTGGCTATATAATTTCCTCACCAAAATAATGGCTTGCATCTGACTTCAGCTACAATTTACCTGAGACCTTGACATTGGTTATACTTCTTACTAATGGCTATACTTGATTCTGCTAATAAATTATGATGACTCCAAAAACAACAGCCCAGGCGACTGGATTCAGGCCTATTATATATAATGTTTTCTGCCCAGGAATAGACACCCTAGAATGTTTGAAAGGACATGAAGGGTGACGACATCTGATGTATTTTCAGAGATCCTTTGGTATCTCTATGTAATTGACAGCATCTGGTCATACTCATAATGTGGCTACCTAAATGGCAGTGTGCAGTCCCTTGAAAACAGAACAGCCTCATCAAGTGCTTTGCAGAACATGTCCATGTTCTCTCTTGTTGCAGTCTGACTTCCTGAAAAGCTGCTCTTGGAGATTCACAACACTGGGATGCACGAGCAGAGATCTTTGAATGAGTAGTCATTTTTAAAGGATCAGATGGGCTGGTTTATAGTGGACCACATTTTAATCCACATCGTGAAAACATCTCAGCTCCCTAGGAAGGTGTTAATAGCCAGCAGACATCCTTAGCTAGTTTTCACTCTGAGCAAATCAATGTTTCATAGGAAATATTTCTCACCTCATGTGTAGCCTTCTTAATTGTCCACAATTTACATAGTTTACTTTTGAATTCAAATATTATATTTGCCTTCCAAAGATGCTTTCAAAAGCCTTCCAGATTTAGAGATGGTGTATACTGAAGTAGGACAGACCTTCAGGTTTTACTAATGGAAACCAACGCCTCAGAGGGGTTTCCAAATGCCAGTCAGCATAGTCAGCATCGTTTTATTTAGGCTGGCTCACTTTCAGGTGGGAGAAAAGCGCAATCATCCAGATAACCTGATCCAATAACATTTTCTTTTTTTCCTTCTTTCTTCTTTCTTTTTTCTTTTTTCTTTCTTTCTTTTCTTTTTTTTTTTTTTTTTTTTTTTTTTTTTTTTTTTTTTTTTTTTTTTTGCCTGCTCTCCCCTACTTTGGGCAGAATTACTGTCTGAATGAACTGGCTTAGCCATTCCTGCCACTCAGCCCGTACAGAGTCTACCTGGAACATTGGGCAACACGCAAAGCTCCACTGCCGTTGGCTGGGCCGTCCTTAGCCTCAGGAGACAAGGTTACTAGACAGACAAGCAAAGACGCAACAGCTGTTTCCTGGGAGCTTCTGTGGGCTGTTCTGCACCTCCACCTAAATGAGGCCAGGAACAACACAGGGATCCTGGGAGTAGCTCAGGTTCAGTGGGCAGGGCTGAGTTGGAGCAGGCAGAATAAAATAATTATAATTACAGGTCTCCTTTCTCACAGCCTGTGGTCTTGCACCCTCTTGTTAGCCAAGCTCAACTACCCTTGGCTTGTAGGGCAAGTTTCTCCCAAGAGACAGGCATCTTTGGTCTCAGATTACATAACCAAATTACCTCTGTTTCTAGGCCCAGTTTGTATCCTCAAATTCATCTTACTTTCCTGTCAAATAAATTTCCACATCTCCGTCATCATTGTAGTTCCTTAACCACAGATTTTTAGCGGATTTTCATTTCCTACAGGAAAAGTGCTCAGACAGGTGAGCAGGGTCCTCTGGACGCTGCTCCCTGCTCCCTCACCCCCACATCCCAGGAAGCCATGTTGGAGTCACACAGAGCTGCTTCTTTGTCCCCTCCCTACCTTGGGCTGTTGTTGGTCTCCACCTGTCTCATCATCTAGGGCCTTGAATCCTGCCTGAACAGCTTGGCCAAAAAAGCCTCCTTGCTGTGAGGCAGCACTCACTGTTGACCACCTAATTGTACCCCGTGCAGGGACATGTCTTACACGGACATCTTGTCTGGACAATGAGTTATACACGTGTAGGTAACATCTCATCACCAGCTCTGTGTGAGACACCATCTTGTATTTCCATGGCATCCAGCACACAGCAGTTTCTTAGCAAGTGTCAAGATGAGAAATGCCTGAGTCTAGTTGTGGTTTCTACTCCCCTGACCACACCCCCTGCCACACCCCACTTCACCATTTTCATAAAGGCAAGTCAAACTGGGAAGGCGAGCACATGAATAAGCCTCAGGTACTTGTTAGCTGGAGGGATTAATCATGGACTCTGGTGTCCAGCTGCTTCCTTAGCTGTGTGCTTTCAGCTCTGTGCTATCATGCAAAATGGGGGTGTTGTACCCTTGACACAGGGTTGTGGGAGTTAAATAAGATCTCACAGGTGAGTAATTGGTACGCAGCAAGTACCTAATCAATGTTTGCTTCTTAATAAACACTCTGTCAAGAGAGATTCATTCTTACACCTGGGCCTAGTCTTCTCTTTCAAAGCAAATGTCAGTTAACAGAGAAAGCAAAAGCAGTCTCCAGGAATAGCCCTTGGGGCGCGTCTCTAACCTTTGGAGCTGGCCTGGTAGGTCGAGGTATTCTCAAGGTGGCTGGATTCTAGGATAACCCTGAGCCTTGTTCATGGAGTGGCAAAGTCAAACCTTGTTTAAGAAGAGTTAGATTTGCTCTTTTGTGAGCCGCTGCCACAGCCAACTGACAGAACAATAGCGACAGGTCACTGGGTCTAAGAAAGACTGGCTCTGCCTTGTATGGGACCCCTAGTCCTAGAGAAACTGAGGCAGGAGAATTAGAAGTTTGAGTCAAGCTTGGTGTACATAGCAAGATCCTACCTCAAATTATTTTTTAAAAAGCCAAACTTCTTTTCATGGTCATTCTGAAGCTGACTGCACGACCAGCAATCCAGAATGTGAATGTGGCAATCAGAGTCACACAATGGAAGCAGTAGCACTAATCTAAGTCCCAGGCCGGAAGTAACCTCAGATTGCTGGGTATTGGAACTTTTAGAGTTTCTAGGGTGGCCAGAGCTGTGTCTGCTGGCTCGTCTCTCTCTCCTGCTTCTTCCTTCGATAACCTTATGTAGTTTAAAACATCCCTGTTTTAGGGTACTTTCCCCAGACCTACACCCTACAAGATAACCCTATCCTTTCTTCCCCTATGGTGAACCCCAAAGACAAGAGCCCAAAATCTTTCACTCTGCCTTTGATAGGCGCACAACCCATTTCGCTCTTAGGTACAGGCAGAAGGGGCCCCTGGGCCACCTGCCCCGCAGGATGGAGAGTGGAGGGTTACCTTAAATTCAGTCTCAATGTTGGCCAGTCTGGCTAACTCATTGCTTAGCTCCAGCGCAGTGAGGACAGGGTCTTCACTGGACAGGGACAGGTAGGCGGCACTGGCCAGTCCTTTGTAGGCATTCATCCGCGAGCGCGAGTGACTGAAGGAGTCCTTGCGCTGCTTCTCCGTGCACTCATTGCATTTGCAGAAGTAGTCATGGGGCCGCTCAATGCGTGCGCCCTTCAGCAGCAGGATGTGCACTATCTCGTACTCCTGGCAGTGGGCCGCCAGGATGATGGGTGTGATGTCGTGGGAGAAGCGGGTGCCATCCTCGTCGTAGGCATAGAAGTCATCGTCCCGCAGCTCCTGCTCCAGGGGGCTGAGCGTCAGGCGCTGGCCCTGTGCGAAGGCCGGATGGCTGAGGATGGCCTCCACGATGCGCACATAGCCCTTGCTGATGGCCAGCAACAGTGCGTCGCCCACCCGCGCCAAGTTCTCCTTCTTCAGCAGCAGCTCAGTGACTTCCAGGTGCTCGTTGCCCACGGCCAGCTGTAGCGCGTTCTGCCCCATGTAATCCACGCAGTTGAAATTGAGGGTCTTGGACTCCTCCAGCATTTTCCTGACCACTGGTATGTTGCCATACTCAGCCGAGTCCAGGAAGCGCTCTTCCTCTGGGGTCAGGCTGGTGCCCTTCTCGTTGAACATGTAGGCAGGACCCCGGATGGCCTGGCGGCGCCCCTTCTCCCTCAAGGTGGTGTGCCGGCGCTGCATGTTTTTGAAGGTGCTGCTCCCCAACCTAAAGGACAATGGCAAAGATGCTTGGTTACTTTTCTGGGGCCTAGGGACTGTTCAGAAGGACAAAGAAAATCTGATATATGAGAATATTGAGACTGAGATTCTACGAGAACATTGTCAAGGCTAGCTGGACCGCCTGAGGTACTGTTTTTGTTTGTTTTGCTGTTACTGTTTTCTCCAATCGGAAGAATGTTCACTTACTGACCTCTGTCCCTGAGGTTGGAGGGGTGGGGCAGGGCCGAAAAGCAGCCTGAAGTGCCCTGTGACAGTGGAGGGTACCGGGTGGGGATTTGGGAAAACAGGCAAGGGTGTCTATTGTACTCCCTTCTGTGTAAGACTGAGCAGGTCCCCCAACCTCTCTGCATTCTTACTTTCTTAGCCCTACAATAAAGTGCAGGGGTTTTGTTTTTTGTTTTTTTTTTCTTTTTTGTTTATTTATATGGTGTGTGTGTGTGTGTGTGTGTGTGTGTGTGTGTGTCACAGTGTGGGTTCAAGGGACAGGGAGAGCCTAGAGCTATTCAATGTTGGTTTCATCTCTCCCTTCCTTACCATTGTTTCCCCCAGTCTCCATGGCCAGTACAGTAGAACTTTGGTTCCCACGTCTCACCCTCTACTGAGTTCTGACACTCTGGTCCAGCTGCACTAGGCTGCAAGCATGGCCACACAGTTGGTTCCTACAGTTGGTGACATTCTCTATGTGGGTCACGTCTCCTGGGCCTCAGGCAAACCAGGCACCTACTCAAGTCAAGATGTGTCCAGGAACAGGACTGGAGAAGTGCCTCTTAGGGAGGACAGGGACTGACCTCCTGGGGGACTCAGCCTCATCTCCCTGTGATTAGATCCAGTTAAGCCCGGATTGGGTCTTCACAGTAGAAGAAATAGCCCAGCTTACTTACATGCTGTGCTCACTTCTAACGTGTTACTCATTCCCTTGCGGCACGCAGTAGAAGTTAATACCGATCCACTAACAGCAGCAGTTAGCATTTACTGAGACCCTGTCGTGTCACTCCCAGGTGAGTGCTTGTGCAGTTCTCTGTCAAACCAACAGAAAAGGCATCTTACCTTCACCTGTGCCGATAGAAGAGCACGTGGTCATCAGTCCTCGAAAGCCACATGGCACTGGCAGTCTTGAGGTTTCTTGGCTTTGCCAAGTCACCTAAGAGTTTGCCAAGGGTTTGTTGTTGTTTGTCCTTATTTTTATATTTTAATATTTTGTTGTTTGTCTTTAGTTTTTATCTATTTATGTGTATTGTATGTGCACGAGAGAGCACATGTAGAGGGCAGAGGGTAACCTGAAGGATTTGGTTTTTCTCCCCCCCACCATGTGGGTCCCACACACTAAACTCTCAAGTTGTCACACTTGTTGATAAGAGGCTTAATGGCTGAGCCATCTCACTGACCCTTGACCAAAACTTAAGATGTCAAACAACAAAGAGGCAGCCATAATGTAACTTGAGTTCATATTAGACCTTTCCAGCTAGCCTTGGGACCTTGTGGGTACTTAGTTTCTTGGTCCCAGATTACAGCTGTGAAAGAGAGGGACTAGACCAGATGTACCCCAGGCCGCCACCAACTTGGACATCTTAGATTTTTCTGTTCCCCCCCAGTTGTTCCTACCTGAATTTCCTTTTCTTGTCGTCTCTCACCCACGCTATCTGAATGATTCAGGGTGGCATAACTGTAACCCAGAGAGCATCTGCTTCACAGTAAGAACTGAGAAGCTCGTTCTAAGTCTTTCCCATTGTTTCCAGGGAACCACTTTACCATTCTCGATTGTGTCTGTGGCCTGCAGAATGGTTGGTACCTCACTCAAATTGACTGAAGTAATAAACTGCACCAATAATCTACATTAGAGCTTTCACGTCAAACCTGGTGTTTTGTGACTGTGTAGACTTTGGAATTCTAAACTCATGTTTTCATGCTCAGTTAACCTTTGACCTGATCCAGCTCCTTGGGGGGCCAGTCTCTGCCATAAATCACTGGAGGTCAGAGCTGGTTACTCTAAATCCTGACTGGAGCTGAGTCACACTTCCCCTGGGAAAGCCTCCTTTGGCAAAGTGGAGCAGCTCCTTCATCTGCAAAATCATCTAAAAGCAGGAGTCCTGGGAATCCCCTCCAAGCCAGCTCCAGGTGATAATACTGAAAATGAGCCCTGCCGAGGTAGGAAGAGAATCCAAACCTCTGCTATTCTAAAGTGCGCCTCCAGAGAATGTTGCAGAGGAGAGCAAGTTCAGGTTCAAGTTCACAGCCTCTGAGCCCTTTCTCCCCAGAGGGTTGTCATTTCACAGAGGCAGGCGGCTTCCTCCTGCACAAGGAAGATCCTAGATGGAGGATCCCATGGCAGAGGTTCCACAATCAAGGGAGACCCAAACACTGCAGGGTCATTAGTAGGCACTTCTGAAGGGGGTGGAAGCCAGCCCCTCACTGGTCTCTTCCCCCACCCTCATTCCAGAGCTTGTACAGACCTACTTTTCAGACCTGTCATCTGGGCACACAAAGACCAGAAATTGTAGAAATAGAAACCACAGAAGAATCATTTTCCTCATAGAATTACTCAGCCCATTGTAAGATACGCTTCCATCCCTCCCCCAGGAACCTCTCTCTGGGCTTAGCCATCACAACTCAACCCCGGGAAGAGCAGCTTCCCTCAAGAGCATGGGAGTGTGTGCCGGGTAGGGAGCAGCAGCTGCCTACAGAGAAGCAGGCACCATTCTCTCCCCTTTCCATCACAAGGCTTTCTAAGAGGGACAGTGGTTCAGACTACAAGGTCAAGGGTACCAAGCTATTACATAGCAAGAAGCCTTGGGGAGTAAATTCAAAGGAAATAGAATAACCACTGAACCAAGTCAGAGCAGAGAACGCTTTGCCGGGAACACAGAAATACCCAATCTAAATTCAAACTCCACTTGAATATCTAGACATCAAAGCCTGCAAAATGAAACAACACTCACATCATTTGTTAATTTTCCATATTACCCAAAGAAAAGAAAAAAAAAAAATCAAGTATTAGCCTGTTCATCTTTTAAGTGAACAAACCGAAAAGTCTGAGTCTTAGGGCAGGGAGGAATGGTGTCATGTGATGTTTCTGTAATAATTATCCAGTGTGGGGCAGAGGATGCATGTGTACATGTGTGGGACTTCATGGCTGTGACTTCTCTGAGGGGAACTGTCCTCACTGGCTGTACATTTTTCTGAGTGACCTTGAAGGCAGATGGAAGATGAAGTAAACATGCTAGTCTTCAGAGTCTTTGAACTCTTAGCTCTGAAATACATTTGGATGCTCAAAAATGACCAGCTCTCCTCCTGTTCTAGCTGAACTTGGAATTAAAATGAAGTCACATAAGGTTTCAGCTCATGTGTGGCTAGCAGTCTATAAAGCGGGATGTGTCATTCAGCCGGGTTACTTCCCAGGAGGGCTACACAGCAGACCTGGAGAAGATTCAAATGCTCAAGTAGACCTTAAGCCTCACTGTGGGATTCTTGTCGGATCCAACAACTCCCATCCCGGCATCCTTCTAATGATGACCTTTTTAACATATGTACACCAACAAGTATATTTTACTACCATGTCTTTACCATTTAATCACAGAATCACTCAGCCAGTGGTACCTGGTGGTTGGGCTTACACCTGGGAACTCAGTGTGTTACCCTGCTGAACCCTATCCCAGCTGCAGGGCCAGTGAGGAGAAGCATCAGCCCTAAGTGCAACTGGCATTTGGTTATCATTACTTCAGTATTTTCCTTTGCAATAAACTTTGAACACAGATGCTTTTTGTCTCCATGTTCTTGAGATGAGTGATCAAACTCACCATCCATGTCATCTAAGACACAGTGGTTTCATTCTCCAGAATGCATATGCTGACACTGGTGTCTCTGAGAAGCACTTCAGTGGAGGCAAAACCATCTGAGAGGGGGAGGGACTGGAAAACTCCCTCTCGGTTCCTTTGGATGCTATTTTTATCAAGCGTCTCTTACCAGCGCATCAGCCGGTCTGAAGCCAGATGTGACTAAGTCATGAAAGCAGCAATCTTGCACCCTAGGTCCAGCTGCATGTGTGGCAAGTTTGGAGTTAGGGTTCTTCTTAATTACCAGTGAAGAAAAGGTCACTAAAGAATCTCTTTTGAGAGATATGTTGTCTTTTTCCCCCCCTTCTTCTAAAATTGCAACATGCATCAAAGGTCTCTGTGGAGACCATCCAAGCCTGAAATCAATTCAGCCCGTAACGTTTCCCAGCTGGACACAGAACCAAATACTCCAGAATTCAGATCAGGTGCCCGTGAAAACCCAGCCCGGTTCTGTGCGTCATCTCCTGCAGGAACAGATCCTGAGTTTTAGTCCACAAAATGAGGAAAGAGCCAAGTGATCTGTAGTCTTCCTCAACACCTCAGTGGCTTTGTCACTGTCCACTTAAGATAAGTAGCATTTCTACCAAGTGTCCCAGACAGTTTAGAGACAGTGATGACCAAAACCTGAAGCTCAGGGACACTTAAATACATCCTTGTTTCTGTTGGTTCAGATTGTGTTCTACGTTGTTAGATTTCTGTATTGTTTCAAATGACTGTGATGACAGAGATGGTTGACACACAGGCATTTACTGTGTTCCAATTACCATGTTAAGTGCTTTATATAAATTACTGTTGTAAATTGCCATATGATAAGCCTAACTATCTTTTCAAATTACTATTCAATTATATCAATTAATACGTATCACACATTAACCATGTGTCAGCCTTCAGTCTGAGCATTGACATTATGTAGCTGCTATTTCCATTCCCGTTTAGCAGACAAAGAATGGGACTCCAGTACATTAGTCACATTTCCCAAGAAGATACTAAGGCATGGTCAGGGCACCCTCTGGTAGACGTGTGTTCTGCTGAATCTCAAAGCCTTGCATCTGGCTGGTGTGCTGTTGACATCCATCTCACTCTTGCCTGTTTCTGTTTACTTAGCCCACAAACAAGGTGGGCAAGGGGATCACTTGTTTATCCTGCATCCATACCCAGCATCCAGTGCTCTTGATGCTCAGGTTGTGGTCCACAGTCAAATAGATCAACTGTCAAATACTTGATCTGGATTGGTCATTTTCTTTTAACGATAAAAGTCTGGTATTGATGGTTAGGGGTGTCTCCTTTCTTACGAGGAGACCCAGACAGTCTTGTAGCTATTATTTCTTGTTTCTGATCGACAAATTCAAAACTAAGGTATCAGTTCTGAAGTAAAATCAGCTCCAAGGGAATAGCTCTTCTGTAAGTGACACAGGGCTTTGGTAGAGGAAGCAGCTTTCAGAGCGCCAATCTGTTATGTCCCTGAAGAACTAGAACAGAAAACTGAAACATTTCCATTTTTTTTTCATCATACTCCTGAAATTTTGATGGATTCCCAAAGGTATCCCACTTATTTCCGTGATTTATCTTCCCAGCATGTTGAAGGTGAGGTGAAATAATGCAAATAAATTTATTTGCAGCTGGTAAATACTCCTGCACCATCAAATGTCGCTAAAGTTACTGCTTGAATTGTGGGTCTAAAGCATTCGGGTTTGGACCCAGTGAAAGGAAACAGATACCTGGTTAGCTACTCCACTGTGTGTGTAAGGTCCTACAAGAATCAAGCAAACCACTCTGAGCTGTCCATGTTGCTTGTAGTAAGATATACAGATATAACTTCAAGCAGTTCTGCTAAAGTGGGGTGTGGTTCCATTTCATCTTGGATGCGTCTATCAGTAATTTATTACACACACACACACACACACACACACACACACACACACACATCATCATCATCATCATCATCATCACCACCACCATCACCATCACCATCATCATCTAGGAAAGAAGTTATTTTTAGTGTTTACAAATTGTTGTATGGTTTAGCAATCCAAATCAACTAACACGTTGCCTGCTGTCTTTGTTTCTAATTTTTTAAATCATCACTTGCTTATTTAGATCACAGAAGATATGAAACCAGGTGTCTGTATCTCATATTTTATATATAGTTCCAGATAGAGCTTAAACTGCCAGCTCTAATAGTTATGTTAAAATTAGTCTTGGGATAAAATAACTCTGCACAATCCTGTGGGGTTCTTCTACCTCTGTGATGAGAGCCAGGAATGAACTGAAAGGGATCCCGTGACCTGCTGAGTGCTTACCAGAGGGGATGATTGCTTGTCCCGAGCAACAGCTCCTGGTAGTTCTCATCCACATGAATTCCGCAATTAGCCACAGCGAGGCACCACACAGTTCTGGTTTTTTTTTTTTTTTTTTTTCTGGGTTAATTACTGCCTAAAGGAGTTGGCTCGTCTACTTACTTTCAAGCTGAAGAGCAAGTGTTTGGGAAATCAATATGAAATTCTGCTTGTGACACAGAAGCTTGGGGAGCTGCTGTCCGGCCTATCCCAGGGAGTAGATTTGTATGCCATCCATAATGGGTATTCTGGATTTTATGTGAATTCATTCATTCATAAATTTGATGTGTGCCCAATGCTTTAGGAAGGGGACCCACCAGCAGGTGGCATTCTGAGGCAAATTTTTACTGAGTGAGATCAGATGGGGTCAATCATTATTGCCTTTTGCAAACCTACCCTGAATCCATTAAATGACATTTAATGGCACAGCCTCCTGGTTGTATCCACTCAGCCTTACATAAGTGAATTTACAAGTGAGAGACTCTGTCATCTGTAGTGTCAAAGCTTATGTCCAAAGCCCTGCCAAGGTTTATATCTCTTGGATTAGCATATTTGTTATTTTGAAATGAATGGCTAAAGGAAACATACACCCAGGACCTTATTTTCGACAAGGAAAAAAAAAAAGAAAGTAAGAAAGTAAGAAAGAAAGCTGAAAAATAGCCTTTTATCGCCACCTGTAGTTCTTTAATGGTGTTATCTCTCATAATGTAGCTATGGTTCTCTTCCCAACTCCATATTCATATTAAAATCAAACCAGAGAAGCTCTCAGCAGTGCAGAAGCCGAGATAACACACATGCTCTCTTCTAGGAAAAAAACTGTACTACTCCAGCATGAAATGCACAGGGTATCAGGCTGAGTTTCCTATTTCTACATGGCTTGTAAACTTAGACATTCAACAAAAGGGAGAAAATATCCTACCAACTCAGAAGATAAGATTTCAAAGCCAGACTTGAATCCCCAAATCTAAGCAGTGCCTGCGAAAGGGCTAATAAATAAAAGTTCAATTCCATATTTCGGGGATAAAGCAGTCTCTACTGGGAAAATCAATATAAACCAACCATCAAAGCCACTTACATCGAGAGTAGAATACGCAGGCTTGTCCCTCCTCTAGATGACCCGAATCCTGTGCGGAGTCGCAAGGATCTGGCTCCCCATGGGTGGCCGAGGAGGAGGTGCCGCTCTCCGTGGTGCTGAAGTCGAGATCTGCTCCAGAGAGCGGAGTTGCGATTGTATGGAGGTGCGCTTTGCTTTCCTTTGTGGGTAATGATGAAAACTCGCCTTCTGTGGCCGACTTGCCTTCCTGTCCTTTTCCTAATCTGGGGGAAATTTCCCAGAGAATGTGAAGGAGAAGCATCCGTGTGTGAGACTGGCATGCAGCGTGATGATGGGCTAGTATAGTCCCCACCCCTCTTCCAGACGTAGCTTTGAAAGGGAGAGAACAACTCTGCTTTTCTACCAGAGCCCCTTAGGATTTCTTCTCGTCCCTCCTTCTAGAATAGTGCATAACACACACACACACACACACACATACACACACACACACACACACACACACACACACACACACACAGAGAGAGAGAGAGAGAGAGAGAGAGAGAGAGAGAGAGAGAGAGAGGAGAGAAACATACAAACACATTTGCATACACTCATACACACACTCCCATGACACTCTCTCTCTCTCTCTCTCTCTCTCTCTCTCTCTCTCTCTCTCTCTCACACACACACACACACACACACACACATGAAAATACACACCCTTCAATTATATAAAACAACACAAAGAGTCTTTGTCAATTTAAACAAGTGAAAAATGGGGAATGGGCTGATTTCCTACTTGTTGGTTTGTAGGTGTTTTTGGGGAGGGACAAACAGTGGGGAAGGGACTAACCAGAAGATAGAGTGACAGTAATAAGCTCCTTTTGTGATCCTAAAGCCACACCCACTTTCTCTTTTTCTAACTTGACCTTTGTTTTATGATCTGTTGGTATTGCCTAGGAGCATCTGACTTTGGAAGAAGAGACTTTATAATGATTAACTTTATACATAACTTTTCACATTTTGAAAGGAAATTCCCTGTGTACAAATTCATATCTCCAACAGCCTCCATTTTCCCCCAGTCGGTATGTTATGGTATCGTGTATGAGTCTGAAACACTAAGGTATCTTGACGGCATCATGAGAGAGAAGTATCCTTAGCTGAGACACTGCCTATATAAGAAGAGCCACGATGGTTTCCAGAATCTATTTGGGCTGCTGAATCCGAGCACTTATTCTCTGAAACCAACTCAAGAATCAATAGTAACTGACACCCTTTAAAAACTATCTCCAATCAAAAGTGTAACACATGAGATTAAAAAGTTGGCTTCTAATGGATTTTGCACACTTCTATATGCAAATCAGGTGGCACCAACTCATCAATATGCTAGCAGCGTTTTCTCTGGAGATGTGTGGAGAAAGACCCTTGGATGTTAATTTACTTATTAACTATGTGACCTTGAAATTAATAAATAGTTAACTTTTCTGAATCTCAGCTCCTTCATATGCAAATGGTGGGCAATAGTGGGGCTCATGGTGCCCTTTATCAATTGTTATGGTGACAATTAACTGAAATATGCAAAGCTCCCAAGGGGGATGGCATTTCCTGCCAAATGTACATACATTTACATATTTTCTCTCCCCCTTTTGTTCAAAAGAAGTTAGGGAGTTCCTCTAGTTAAAACCTTCTAAGAAGATTGATGACAAAATTAATTTTATTCCATAAGCCTCCACACAAGCTTTCCAATATTAAAATCATGTTTTGTCAAATAAAATACTTTCCCGAAAAGCAATTTTTCTTAAAATTAAGATTTTTCTCTTTAAAATATTTATGGTTCTAAAGGATATAGGATTTTAATTTTTCATTAGACTCAAACAAATAGACTTGCTCACTTGAATAAAATGCTAATTTTACAAACTCTTTAGTACCGCCGGAGCATAAAAGAATATATAGGAAGGTAGCAGAAACATCTTCCACAGCCACAAAGTGAGACACTTCACCGTTACTGAAAATATCCTGTGATTACGTCCTCATCATCATAATTAGTGAATCAATATAGAACAAGACTTTCTTAATTATAAAACACTTCCTCAAGATGCTGAGTTATGACTCTAGCTGCTAGTGGTAGACCTGGTTGTATTTTAACAAGTAGCCAATGGTATATTTTCATGAAACTCTGAGATAAACTGTCCTTGTTTCTATCCATAATAATCTCATTGAAAAATACATTAGATGAAATATATATGTATATATATATATATATATGCACATATATCCATCTATGAAAGAAAGGAGAGGAGGAAAAGAGGAAGGGCGGAGAGAAGAGAGAGGAATGGACTGACTATTTTACAGAAATCATAAAAATATTAATTAGCTGAAGAAAGGTCATCCATCCAGATGACCAGTAACCCAGTCTTCAGAGGCCTTCTTGTCAGAGCCCCTTACTGTTTACAGAGTATGTATTTTACATACATAAAGAGGCGTTTGTTCGATGAGCAGCTACTTACCACCTGGAAAATGTCACGCCCCTGTGAAAGCACAAGTTTTGGTAAACAGAACAGTGAAGTAATGGGTCTTTGCCATCCACACTTCAGACTGAGCCTGCTATCAGCTCTCACACTGGAGTGTGTCTTGGGTCCTGCTTAAGTTCTTTCTGCCAGCTCAGCATGCGGATTCCCAGTGGAGTTTAGAGCACAAGACCTCTCATCACACACCTTGTGTTTGTATCTTTGGTTCCCTGAATACATCCTTCAGTCTCACCATCTAGAAGATGATAATGACAACAGCTACTTGTTTATAGAGCCATGATGACACTGAAGCAGAGTAGGTCACACTCAGAGCTTAGAACAGTGCCTGGCATGGAGATGAGCTTCTCCTATCGCATCATGGAGCAGTGGGCATCCTCAACTGTGTTCCACGTAGCCTAATCAGCTTATTAAAAACAGACAAGTACCAACCCCTGCCGCCTTTTCCCAGAGAATTACCCTCTTGCCCCGAGAACCTCATAGATGGCTCATAAATCATCCTTGATGGCAGCATTTCGTGATCTCTTTTAAAAATTGTAGCCACAATCACGAAAGTCTTCTTGAATATTCTTAAACAGTTTGTGCTATTTGATTGGACACTGGACTGATTGGCTCTTCCTCCTGTATTACAATATACTGAGAAAACTCCTCAGAGTGAGTACCATGTAGCAAAAATTCTGTTGTCTAGAGTCTTCTCAGATCATGAGAAGATTACTCACACATAATTAGAAAGTAACTGGAAATAGTGTCTTAATGATCACAGGATGGTGCTAAATTAACTTATTTATGTTTATCTTTTATGAAAAATTGTGGTTCATCTAATTTAGCATGCATATTGAGATTTCAAAGTTTGTAGTAGAATTGTATACGGTAAAAAACTCAGCCCATGAATTATTAAGGTTTTTTTTTTTTTTTAAAGAAAACAGAAAATAATATGAAACACTTTCTAAAAAATCAGCATATCAAATAATGGGTTCTACTGTGAATTTCCATAAACTTATACAATGTGCTTTCCTCAGACTGATGACTTACTCCACCCTCCGGCATTTTTTCTCTTTTCTTTCTTGATTGTCCTTTTTCTTCTTCTTCCAAATAATATGAAATATTTATTTATGTTCTACCCTGAAAGAGATCGGAAATACTCTGGTAGTCATGGGGATTTCCCTCTAGTAAAGGATTGTCCAAGGATGGCATCTAGGGATTCTGCATTTGCTATAACTGGATTTGCTCTCCTACCCCACCTCACACCCCTTTGAAGGCAGATTACATCCGTGGATCAGCAAAGAGGGAGAAAGCAAGCTGCCCTGGGGACACTCTAGTCAGCCCTTCTCCTCCTGGGGCTTATTGCGATGTTGGACAAACTATCACAGTTTGACTCCCTTCTCCACCCATTGCTCTCCACAGACACTGATTTTTAGTGAATATTTTCACTTAAGAATCTTTATCAACATTGACTCCTAGAAAATAGACCTTGTTTTAATTGGTACCAGGAATAAATTAAGAATATAGAGAAAGGGGTTTTTGACTGGATTACTACCTACCATACAGTTGGTAATATGGACCCCCATCTCTAGTCATAAATAGCATCCGGGTCGCTTATGGAACAATGTGATGCTCCAGGGGTTAAATTTTTCATTTGAAGAAATGAGGAGGTAGAAAAGTCTACAGTAGTGAGATGTATCATGGACTGACATATAGGAGAAGCAATGGCTGACAAGAATGATATTAGATAGTTGTTGTTAAATACTAATGATGTCTGATGGAAAGACAATGATGAGGCTGCTTAATAAAACACTGAAGTCACGGTGTAAAAAGCAGAGAACCCTTGTCACACATACAGAAGTGCCTTTACAGTCTAGGGGAAGCCAATGTGTGAGTCATAGAAACTGTATTCAGAGTAATAGAATTTCACAGATGACTGAAGGCTTAGCCAAGGCAGACCTGCTAAGGTCAGCATCCAGGCCTCTGGTAGGATGAGGGTATGTAGATCATGAGATAACTTTAACTTCAAAGTCACCTCCTAACCTTCTCGGACTTGAGGAAATGACCTACCCATCTTTACTAAGAGATATCACCGGGCTGTGGACATGGCTCGGTGCTATAACACTCTTCTGACATGCTGGATGCACAGGTTTGATCCTTAGAAAGGAAAGGAAAAGGATCTGGATCCTGGAATCTCTCACCAGCAGATCTGGATGTTACGTAGGCCTCATCCGTGTAAAATTTCAGGTGCTCAAGGACTCACCTGCCATCCTTCTTCCCACTATGCCTGTATTAAGGTTAAGTCGTACACAGTGTCTAAGTTGGTATTAATATCAGTAGGTTCACAATGCAGAGGGAGCTTTGAGTCAAAGGCTGGAAAAACAAACTCTCCAAAGGAGCCACAAGAACTAGCTAATATGTACCAGAAAGAGCTAAGGGGATATATAAAGGACTGACGTCTCAAGACTCTAGATCAAAGAGGCCTAAAGGATGGATTGGATAGCTAAGAGTTGATTAACTTTCGGTTTTCTTTTTCTCTTGAATTCTAGTGTTTACCAGTTTGGCAGTGATAGGATCCTATGAATGGACTGTTAGAATGACTCTGAGAACATGAAGGAGCAATGGTCTACATTGCACAAAGTTGAAGTGGCAGAATTCCCGTTGCAGAAGGTGGAGGATGTGAATTAGAAAGTCTCACAAGCATGGAGAGCCTACAATCAGTATGACTTTTTTTTTTTGACTAGCAATGTGCATTTGGAATGCTGAATTGTGACTTTTTATTTTAGTAAATATTCTTAGTATACCAGTCAGTCAGTAAATAGTTTTGTAAATTTTATTTATTCATTCATTCATTCATTCATTCATTTACTCTTTCTCTCTGTGTGTCTCTCTCTCTGTCTCTGTCTCTGTCTCTGTCTCTCTCTCTCTCTCTCTCTCTCTTTCTCTCTCTCTCTGTGTGTGTGTGTGTGTGTGAGAGATGTGCATATGAATATACTATGAAGGCCAGAAGAGGGCTGTGTATCACCAGAGCTGGAATACAGGTAGTCTTGAGCTACCTTACATGGGTGACAGAAACCAAACTTGAATATTCTTGAAAAACAGTAGATGCTCTTAACTACTGAACTATCTCTCCAGCCCCTCACTAACTTTTCTTTTATTAAACAAGATCCCAGCAGCATGTGCTGCTGGCTAGGACTTGCACTGGGGTCACGTGGCCTTTCTGCAGTGGGGTTTCTCGGCAAAGCAGTGCAGCAGGAGCGGAGTTATATTGTTACAGAACTTGGTCACTGATGACTATGTGTGGATGGAACCATGAAGCAATAGAGGCCGCGGACCCATGCTTCCATATTCTAAATACGGTTTTTACAATTCCTGTTATGACCAGAAAAATTGGAGAGGCAGCCAAAGGGGCATAATCCACAGAAATATGGAAACAGCAGAAGATAGCCTTCCTACAGACAGAGCAGGCAGGCAGTTTCCTAAGATATTATTTTGTTTGTGATTGTATGAATGATTTTCCAAAAGATAACTGTTACTATACTAAAAGGCTATAATTCTAGATCACACATGTGTATTATGACATGAAAGAAGTCCATGTGGGAACGTAACAAATTGTATAATTCCAGCTACCATCCCTGTCCACTTTGTGAACCCTAAGTACTCTGAAATCTTGGATTTCCTTGTTGTTGTTTGCTTGCTTGCTTGTGTGTGCATATGTGGGTGGATGGATTGATGGCTGCTGCTGCTGCTGATGCTGACGACGACGACGACGACGACGACGACGACGACGACGACGACGACGACGACGATTTCTTTTCCATCGTCTGGATCCGATCCAGTGTTTAGATCTGAACCTGGATAGATGAACCCAACCTTGAGGGAAAGAACCAACCATAGGTTTTTTTCAGAGTAGTGAAACTCTTAGTTCTTCTGCAGACCTCTGGGAGCTCTGCCTTCTGGCCAGGCACCTGATTGATTTTGCACTGAGGAAAAGAGGACAAAGACCACAGGGACATTGGGAACTCTTCTGAACACAAAATCTGAGTTGAAATTAATATTCAGAGGCCCAAAGTCTTGTCATGGTCCTCTTGCTAGAACAGAGACAAACAGTGCCTGGGTAGTAAGCATAATTCTGGCAGAAAGAAGCATACAGGAAGTCCACAGAGCCTGCGAATGCTCGTGAGAGCCATTGCCTGTGAGTTGAGTCTGAAGTTCTTGGCATTTGGACCTCCAAATCAAGTCCTAGTCACAGCAAAGATAATGGAGTGGTTCTCACATGCCCTGCACCGTGAGGGTAAAATTAAAAACTTCATAGCATTGAAGAGAAATAGTGTTGGAGATCAGTAAATGAGTGAATCCTTCCTTCATCTCTGGTCTAAGCATTTCATGCACAGAGAGGTGATGGTTCCTGACATCCCGTCATTTAACTGGCCAGCATGCCACGACTGGAGCCAATGGACTTAGGGTGGTAACTAGTGATGGCTACAAGTTAGTAGGTCGGAGCACAGTCATTATGTTAGGTGTGATGTCTTTGGATGGATGACCAGGCCTGAGATACATTGTCATTATTTTGAAAAGTGTCTTTGTATCCCAAATTATAAAAGAGACTCAGAAAGAATCCACATTTAGGTGAAATCAACTGCAATATATGGTCTTGCCAAAGGGTCATGTTCCCTTCCCGACCTCTGTCTTAAGAAAGTATAATCATATGTGGATTATCTGAGCATATGGCAGAATACGTGCCGCAACGGCTTATACATTGATGATAGTGTAATACCTCAATTGGCCAGGTGAGCAAGAGGTGATTGGCATGTCAAAAATCACAGTGAGATAGATGTTCCAGAGGCTGGGATAAAAAAAGACACATTGCTGTCTCTTTTAGTCTCCAAGCCAGAGAAAGGAACAAAGACTGGTAATCCTCTATGGGTCATGGAGGCAGCAAATCCTGCCTCTGGGAATTCTGCTCCAGCTCATGTTCCAGGAAGCATGAAAGGCTGACTGCAGCCCAGAGCAGGAAGTGACTCTACAGCAGACCCAAATTCGAGTGAGCCACATTAGTCATACAATCTAGCCAACCCAAACCAACTGGAGGTCATTGGTGGTAGACATGGTAGACGCCGGCAATAGTGTACTCCTTTCAGCTACTACGGTGGCTGCTCCACCCTCCCCTCACCTTGGTAGCATCCTTGAGGAGGGATGGCCTGGGTCTGGTGACAGACATCTTGTCACTGTTAATGACAGTGATTATTCCAGAATGCCCTGCTAGAGTGACAAGGTTTGGATGAGGCTTGTGATCCCTTTGCCTAATCTCACTATGTCCTCTCCATCAGAATTGGCATACAATAAACATCGTGTCCTTTAGATTGTTCCTCTACATCTTCTCCAAGAGCTCTTGGGCTGCAAAAGAAGGCTATATAGAGATAGATGCAACAACATCAAAGTAGAGAAGAGGCCAATAAGGAGACAGACAATAGAACCACCTGGCTTAGTTACTGTGTGTGTCTCTGAGCCTCACCCAATGCCTATGGGTAGTGGCTATGTTTTCTAGAAGCCAGGGTAAAATAAAATGAGCCAAGTACCAGTGAGAAGCACTAGAGCAGGAAAAGGACAATTCTTTACTCTAAGACCAAAAATAACCTTTCAAAGAAAGGACACTAATGAACACCCTTAACGATTACACTGATGCTGTAAGGTTAGCTAGGCCTGCCGTTTGCTACATTTGTTTCAAAAGGAATTTTATTCAATGGTATTTGTTTAAGCAGCTTTGTTGTTGATCCATCCTTAGCTCTGGATCGGTGGGCAGCAGTCATAGGAACCAATTGTCTAAAGGTGCTAAGATAAAATGGTTTGGCTTGGGTATGGAAGAAGCAGAACAGTGAGGATTGACGATGTACCCGCAGAAGAATATTTTCTTCATTTCGTTCCCCTGTGGATCAGATGCTTGTGTTTGAGCTGAGATCCCTATCCCACTCCCTCCCGCTTTTGCCTATCCTTATCTAAATAAGGCTAGCACAGAAGGTGACATTACAAGGAGAAAAGGGGGAAGAAGAGAAAGATGAGGGCCTTGGGGGGAGGTCCTCCTACTAGAGCTCCTCCCGCTGGGGCTTCTCCTACTGGGGCTCCTCCCACTTGAGCTCCTCCCACTGGGCCCCTCCAGCGGGGGCTCCTCCCACTGGACAATCGCAGCTGTGGTAAAAAGTGTTGTAAATGTTCCTTACAAGAAAAGGATCTTGTCTTGTTGGACTGCTTGAGAACAAATCATTCCTCACATAAAAATCAAACTATTTTATATTTTTTATATCAGCTAGAAAAATCTTCAAAATTGAGATTATCACTGGACTTTGCTAGATATAAAATATATTAATATTCATGAATAGATTTCTTATGGTTCAAAATTGTGTGCTAGTTTTATTAAGTGCTCTTATTTATATGAGCATTACATAAAACCACAGCATATAGAGAAAGATAAAGGATAAAAGGGAATCCTGCTGGGTGTGTGTCTCTTGCCTATAGTCCCAGCTCCCAGGAGGCTGATGAAAGTTCAAACATTTTGAGCCAGCCTGGGCTACGTACAGAGGCTCTATCTCAAAGAATTATGTCAGAGGGAGAGAAGGAAAGAGAATGAAGAAGAGAGAAAGGGAAGAGAGAGACTGGGGAGAAGGAGAGATGGAGGGGTAAAGGGAGTGAGGAAGGACAAAAGGCAGAGAGAAGGAGGGAGGATGGGAGGGAGAGAAGAACTTGAACTTTCTCCAAGCTTTTAAATCCCTGTATTTATTGTTCAGGCTCATTATTTTTAATTAATTCTGTTGTATTCAATTTACTTTTTAAAAATAAATTTGTCTTTTTATTTAATCTTTTCAGTTTGATAATACTTTCTAGTACTATTCCTATGTTCTTAATCCCTATCATTCACACAAGACATACGTATAAAAATCTTGTTGACTCAAATTATTTCCAGGAAAGATGATTTGAACCCATAAGAATATTGTCTCTAAACAAATATCTACTTCTTAAATTAACACGTAGAGATTTGGTTCCTAGGATACTAACAAGTTTCATGATACCTTTTAGGATTTGTCTGAATGAAGATACATTTTATGCTTTGGTCAAGTGTTACACTGGTCCTTGGTCCTAAATCCATCCGTGACTTGCTGCTTTCCTCTCTGGCTCTCTTCTGTTTTGCAAAGGTGTTAACAACTGTAGGATCCATCTCTCAAGCTCCTAGAAAGCTGTTTCTATCTGGGTTTGACCTATGGGAATCATAGAGAGGAGATCAATGAGTAGAAAGAGGCATTTCTAGAACTTTTCCCCAAATGGATACAGTCTTTCCTTAGAATTTTAGCATTTACCTGGTGACCTAATTAAACCCTTAGGGACATTTCCTTTAGATTTGATAGTTTAGTCTTGGGATGGGGGTGCATCTTGCTGTTGACAATTGTTGAGTGCTCTTGTTTTGTTTCTCAACTGACCTGTCATTCAGGTAACTAAATCCATGCTTCCAATTCCCTCTGTTTGGGGAAATACATACATAAACATAGATGATATTAGGATAATTGATATTCATCTAGAACAAAATATTTTCACACCTCATACCAGTCCCCAGAACAGTTTCCGTGTTGGTTGGAGATCTAAATGTAAAAACACATAAAACAAATGTAAAAAACAACCCCTGTAAGCAACCCATTGCAAAAGAAGACATGAATGATTCCACTTAGATAGGAGAGAATTTCCAAACTGAACCCCGAATCCAGAACTAACAAGAAAAGAGCCCAACAACATCCATTGCACAGAAATAATGATTTTTCTTTACATAACAAAACAGCCTGTGTATAGACAAAGGACACATGATGAGCAGGAACACTGAGAGGAGAGATAATTTCTCCAATAAACAACTAATCCCAAAAGTTTGGAGAAAACTGTGGACTGAGAAATAGATGGAGAAGAAAATCGTGACAGTTGGCACTCCTAAAACAGGAGGAGGTAGGTAAACATGGCTACAAGAAGTGTGGATTAGAACTTTGTGGAGAGACTGTTTCCTGTTGCAGTAATTTTCACCCCCAATAAACCCATATAAAAATACACACTCTCCAGTTATCATATTTATAAGCTAGAAGCCTAGATTGGGCAGCTCTATCACCACACCCACCTGTTCTTCAGCTATGGTACCCTTGCTACTAGCAATTTCTCCTGGCCACGTGGTTCTGTTCCACCTTCTCTTCCTCCCCTTTTTTCCTCCTTCCTCTCTTCCTCTCTTCCACTCTTCCAGACCTCTCATCCCACCTTTTACTTCCCCGAACCAATCACAGGCTCTAGCCTTTATTTGACCAGTTAAAAAAGGGCAAAAGGTTCACACGCTGTCACCCAAGTACGTGAGGGACAGCTCACAGGAGGGCAGCTCCTCATTAACATCAGAAACCCACAACCTTTCCCCCTTTTGTCCAATGAAAGGGCTCCACTCCCTCAGATATACGTTGGGCACAACCATAACAATTATGCAAATTATGAAATATGATATCCACATAACATTCAGTCCATGGTATTTGTCAATTTAGATAAGATACTTTACTGTGTTTCCTAACTTAAAGAGCTTACGATTCTATGCCTGAATCCTGTTCTGATTTTTCGCCTGTATCACCATCTGAAAACCATCTTTTTAACTCCACGCCATCTCTCTCACTTCTAAACAACTTGAGTTTGATTATGAGACTATAACTAGTCTTCAATCCTGTCAGAAATCCGAGAACAAATTAAATTTTACCTGAGTGTTTAGGAAGCACAAAAGCGTAGCTTCCAAAACTTAAACAAATTGTAGAGACAGCTGACTCTCTGGACAGTTCCCTAGTCCTCAAAACATCAGAGCATCTGTCTTCAGTCTTCAGTTTCCCACCTCCTAGATTGACCAAAAAACATTTGACGAGGCCGTGGAAAGTCAAATATTTTCATACAATTCTAGTCGGAATGCAAAGTAGCATTGTTCCTCTCGAGGGGTTCTGACAAGATCTCACATCTACCCTTCAACCCAGAAAAATCCACTTAAAAACTTCCCGAAGACAGGCCTCCACAGATAGGAGACAGCATGTGTGCACACTTGCTCATTAAGGAATAATTTGTGACGTCTAATACTGTGTCGAGCACTTTGCTCCCGTACTTCTAAAGGACCACTCAGAGAGAGGCTGGTGTAGTGGACACAGCATTGCATGTGAGAGTTTATAGCACAGTCAAAGGACAGGAATGAGGAAACTGCAAGATTCCAACAGATACTAGTGAAATAAAGCTAATTTCAGTGGAGTCTGTACAATAGGCTACTGAAGACAGACGAGGAAGGTATTTATTCTTATATAATGTAACAAGAAATTAAAACCAGAAATTCACAAACCTGTTTACTTACAATGTGCCTAAGGAGGGGTGTAGGGATATGTGTAAGACTTATCTTCGTAAACTGTCTATATAGTTTTAATTTTGAATGAAATAGTTCATTTAAATTTTTAATGTATGTGTACATTTTATGTCTGTGGGTGTTTTGGTTGCACGTGTGCCTGTGTATCACCTATGAGACCAGATTCCTTGGGGCTGGAGTTACAGATGGATATGAGTTACTGTGTAGGGGCAATGGATTTGAACTACTGTGTAGGTTTCAGGAATCAAACCCGGGTCCTCTAGAGGAACAGCCAGTGTTCTCAACCACTGAGTCATCTCTCCAGCCCCACTGTGGCTAGTTAAAATGTTCAAAATCGTAGCAAGATGAAAAGTCATGTACTAAGTTTGAATTATAATTCCAAAACAAAGCAAAAAACAGATCAAAACAAAAACCCAAACAAACAACCCTAGCTCCATGTTAAGCTGCAAATAGTCAAACAGCAAAGAATAACTTCTGAACAGGGTTTTGACCTTTGACCCCACTCTAAACAGAATACAGTATAAAGTGGGAAAGAACCTCAGGGTGGGAGCGGCTCAGTGGAGGGCGCTCGCTCAGCCAAGGGCGCTCGCTCAGCCAAGGCCTTGGTTGATGCATCTCTGCACCAGATCAAAACAGGACAAAGAGCACAAAACCTGCTGTTTGCTTTGCAGATCTGTTTAGTTCTGTTTGTTTGTTTGTTTGAAACAGTCTCATGTAGCTTAGGCTAGCCCCCCACCCCCACGTAGCTGAGGATGGATCTACCAACTGATTTGTATTCCCAGTTCTAGGTTTTTTTCTTGGTAGTGGCCTTATTTGCTAGTATACCTTAGAAACTATTTTTGTGTGTTTAATAAGATAAAACGAATGTGTAAATAAATACATTGATATTTTGGGGAAGCAGAGTCCTTTTTTTTTAATGGACAAACTGTACAGAGTTAGATTTTAGTCACAATTATCAGCATAGACCACATATGCATAGACCAAAGGACCAAGGGCATTGTCAGGCTCTACTATCTGGAAGGACTTATAAGATCTCCCCTTCAACAGGAAGGAGCACCCCAGCACTGGGTATGGACTCCTGATTCCCAACAGCACTAAGCCATTCCATAGAAAAGCGCCAGACCCAGAGCAAGAAACGTAAACCCTGGCCTCCAGTACCAGGCAACTTTACAGAGACTAGTACGCTCATTACAAAGAAAATTACAAAGGCTGGTGTGGGACGAATAATACATCAAAAAGAATGATTGTAATTGATCGTAATGTGCACAGTAAAAACTGAACTCAGGAATTCGTAATGGTGCTGAGGAGAGGATGAGGCTCTTTGTCATCACGAACTAAATTGATGCAACCAGCATCTCAATTCATTGCAGCAGCTGATCCAAGCAAGGAGGAGCAGTGCATGCTGGGACCACTGGATGAAAAGTGGCCAGGGAACAGGTTAGTCAGGTGCTCTCCGAGAATCACCCCAGAGATAAGGAGGGTAGGGGGAAATCCTTCCTTGTGTAGTAGATGGCTCCGGTGCCCCACACCGTAGTCAAATAGCCAGCCCTGTATCTCTAGAGCAGCGTTTCTCAGTAGCCAGCCTCCTGTCTCTAGACAGTGTTTTTCAACCTGGGAGTTGGGACCTCTTTGGGGGTCCAATGACCTTTTCATAGGGGTTACCTAAGACCCGCAGAAAATGCAGATATTTTTATTATAATTCGTAACAGTAGCAAAATTCCAGTTAGGAAGCAGCAATAAAAATAATTTTATGATTGGGGTCACCAAAACATGAGGGACTGTATTAAAGGGTCACAGCATCAGGGAGGTCAGGAGTCACTGGGGTAAGCACAGTGAAATCAGATGCTGTCTGCGCTAAAAGTACTTCACATCTCAGTCTTGGGTCAGTTTTGGTAAATTGTGTTTTATGAGAAAAATTTCATCTACGTGATCAGACTTATTGGCTTGTGTTCTATGAATTCTCTTATCCTGCAACACAGGCGGTATTGTTGATTTTCTTTATGCTATAGTTGTGTCTTTGTTCTCCTTGGCCAGTTACAGAGATTATTTACCAATTTCATTCTTTTTTTTTTTTCAAGGAATTTTTGATTGTTGACTTTTCTGTCTTCTTTGACTTCAGTCTGGACCAAAGGAAAACATACTGTTTATCAATGGATAACTCCAATGGTCCATATCTTAGCCTGTACTCTGATTATTATATACACATCTTAGCCAGTCATATACCTATTCACTTCCTGCCACTGTTAACCTCAGGTTTATATTGTAGTTTAGGCTATTGATTTGGCCCTTTTCTTATTTTTATTATGTATGTGGGAAAGTTATAAATTTATCTTGGTGCTTGCCCATGGATTATGAGGTTGCTGTGGTCTCATTATCATTCAATAAAAGTCCTGTGTTTCTTTTATTTGCTTCTTTGACATACAGATTACTCTATTAAATTCTGGTGTGGTTAGAGGACGCCTTTGTAACATTTCAATCCCCTGACTTAAAAATATTATTATTTTATGTGTGTGAGAGAGTGTGGGTGCGCACATGGCACAGGACAAATGTGGAGGCCAAAGGATAAGCTTTGGGAGTTGGTTGTCTCCTTACACCACATGGATTGCGTGGATTCAACTCAGGCCCTCAGGCTGGGTGGCAAGCACTTTTACCACCTAGCCATCTCTCTGGCATCCTCTGTCATTGTAAAATTTGACAAGCTCCATGTTGAGTACCATATGTTATCAGGAAAATTGGGGTTCTCTTTGTGGAGAATCTTGTTTTGTTAACAAGAAATGGTCTTTTTAATAGAAGAGTTTAAAATTAGAGGAGGAAGCTCCACGGTAATTTTATTAGGGTTTGAAAGAGAAACGAAGGGGCAGGAAAGTAGTGGATCTTGGCAGCTGAGCCAAGGAGGAAGATGGAGGGGAGGAAGAGAGAACCCCTGCTACATGCAAGCAGCCATGCACAGAAGAGGAGGCAGTCCAGAGTGAGAACAGCTATGGTAGCCTCTGAGGCCCATTTTTTAAAAAAGTTGTTTCCTTCTAGTCAGAAGAATGGAAACTAATTATCATTAACTCCTCCCTCCAGAATCAATTCACTGGGCCTGTCAATCATCTGGCTATGGGCTAAGGATCCACCCCTCCGGAAGGCAGATTCCAGAGAGGAATAATTATCCTTCTAATGAGATAATATCTGTTTCCTTCTCAGAAGGCCCACCCAACTACAGTGCTATAGAGCTGCCCTGGGGCTGTTAACTCCACCACCTTTCTAACTGTTGGTTTCCTTTTCCTTCTCTTCTGCCTCTTAGCTTTGGCCGCTAGCCAGAGCCCTGCCTCCTCTGATGCTTTGGGCTTTTGCACGCACCCTCTCCAGCCCTCTCTGATGTGCAGCCGCCCACAGATGGCATGATCTTCTCCCTTCCTCTTCTCCATCTCCCTCCTCTGGGCAGCTGTTGAGTTATACCATTTGGTTGCCCTGAGTTTTTCTTTTAAACCCTAATAAAACGGTCCTTGATCTTTCTTCTGAGTTCTTTCTTAAATTCTGCTATTAATGAAACTAAAGATTCCTAGGAGAAACCTCTGTTTCCTGGTATTATGGTAACCCTGGGTTAGGTTCTACCATATTTCTGGTAACACTAGTTAAACTCTATTCATCTATGTCTCTGGCACAAGTTAATTCTCAACATAATCAGCACTTTTACTACCTCCCCCATTTAGGCATGCCACAGAGGAAACTAAAGTCACGTAATATTCCCTGAGTCATGTGAACAGTAGCTGAGAGATCTGCCCTTAAACTGGAATCGGGTTAACCCAAAAGCCTGTGCCTACATCTTTGTTCTGTCTTTTTCTCTGTTTAGCCCTCTAAATATTTGCACTCCTAATTTTCTGTTACTTGATGCTAGTATCTTTCTTTGCACAGTGAATATTTTCTCCAGAGGCACACCAGGTTAACACCCGCATACTGGGCTCACGACTGTCAAAACTGGGCTGGACAAAGTGTTCATGAGAAAGACCTCAGTCAAGGTTATCACAATAAGGAAGAAAGGCCCATCAAACTGAGTTCTGACCCTCACTGTGCTGAAGCACAGGGCTGGAAAGCTAAGAGGCAGGACAGAGGTGCAGATGGGGCACCTGTGTTTGCTAATTGGCTTTATCCAGAAGAAAAATAAAGTTTCTGAATTTCTTGAGCAAGGTGCATATGAAATTTAAGTGCTTGTCTTTCCAGGGAAACTAAGGGACAAGACCTGTGTTCTTTGGTGTTTACATTTCAAAGGGGGTGACTCCCCACTCCTGGAGAAATTGTAAAACTCAGTTTGTCCTGGCTAGCTGCTTGTTTGGTTGGTTGACTGGTTGGTTTATCAGTTTGACACATGTTAGAGTCTTTGAAGGAAATTTACTGGCATATCTTGATTTCTGAACTCTTAAAAAGGTTATTGCTGGCAAACCCATCAGTCTTGTATCACTCACAGGAACTGAGTTTGTTGAGTATCTTTGTTAGGGTTTCACTGCTGTGAGCAGACACCATGACCAAGACAACACATTTATAAGGACAACATTTAATCAGGGGTGGCTTACAGGTTCAGAGGTTCAGTCCATTATCATCAAGGCAGAAACATGACAGTATCCAGGCAGGCATGGTACAGGAGGAGCTGAGAGTTCTACATCTTCATCTGGAAGCTGCCAGGAGAAGACTGGCTTCCAGGCAGCTAGGATGAGGGTCTTAAAGCCCATGCCCACAGTGACATACCTACTCCAACAAGGCCACACATCCAAATAGTGCCACTCCCTGGGCAAAGCATAGTCAAACTACCACAGTAGGGATGCTGTATCTATGGTTTCTCTTCCTGGTATAACTCAGTAAAAGACCATTTCCTACTGAGCAAGAAATGGGGCTATGCCTGGGCCTTCAAGTTCTCCTTCTTGGGGTGTATACGCATTTTTTTCTTAGTTCTAACTTCTTTGAATCAGACTAATTGTAGGATGATATCTCCATTCCATCACAAATTACCAGCTGTAGCGATGCCTTTGCTGCTATGATGACAGAATATCACGTAACTCTGGTTATTTCTATACAGGCAGTGAGTGATTTTCAGGGTCAGTGCGTCTCACACTGCCAATTTTTAGATTTTGAACTTAGCATGCAGAATTAATACCTTTCAAAAGAAAATATCTTTGATATCAAATATAATGCAAAAATGTCAATGGAAATTCCAGCTAAGGACAGTTAGTTGTTGGAAATTCACAACAGAACCGGGCTGCCTGGAATACTGGGGAACCATGTCTGAGCTCAGGGTTGATGGTTGCTGGTCTCTCAGTCTCTCTGGGCCTCAGTTGCTTCCACTGTAGATTCAGGGTGTAGGGATTTGCATTAATGAGGCAGTGAATGTAAACCATCCTTAAAGGAACACAGGCAGAAACTTTGTTGAGGTTGGACTGGACTCTCCTTTAGCAAGCGAAACTCGTTTCTCTATTCTGTGAGTTCAGTGACCTGGTCTGACTACCACTGGGCACCTGTTTTAGCTTGCTTTCAGTCCCTGCAATGAAAAATAACTTCGACCAATAGCATGGGGAAAAAAGGTTTATTTGGTTTACACTTCCGGGCAGCAGTCCACCATTGAGAGCAGTCTCGAAGGAACTGAAACAGACAAGGAAAGCTTCTTACGGCTTGCTCATTGGCTCCTTCTTCTTTTTTTTTTAATTGAATATTAATATTTTATTTACATTTCAGATGTTATCCCCTTACCCCATCCTCCCCCTCCCACCCAGGAACCCCCTATCCCATCCTCCCTCCTCCTGCTTCTATAAGGATGTGCCCCCACCCATCCACCTCCTCACCCTCAAATTCCCCCCCCCCACTGGGCGTCCAGCCTTCATGGGGCCAAGAATCTCCTCTCCCACCTATGCCCAACAAGGCCATCCTCCCCTACATATACAGCTGGAGCCATGGGCCCCTCCCTATGTGCTCCCAGCTGGTGGTTTAGACCCTGGGAGCTCTGGTTGGTTGGTATCCTTGTTCTCCCCATGGGGTCACAAGCCCTTTCAGCTCCTCAGTCTTCTCTCTAACTCCTCCATTGGGAACGCCATGATCAATTCGATGGTTAGCTGTGAGCATCTACCTCTGTATATGTTGGGCTCTGGCAGACCTCTAAGGAGACAGCTATGTCAGGCTCCTGTCAGCATGCACTTCCTGACATCCACATCAGCGTTTACCTTTGGTGACTGCACATGGGATGGATACCCAGGTGGAACAGTCTCCAGACGGCCCCTTCTTCAGTTTCTGTCCCACACTTTGTCTCCATATTAGCTCCCATGAGTATTTTGTTACTCCTTCTGAAAAGGACTGAAGCGCCCACACTGTGGTCTTCCTTCTTCATGAGCTTCATGTGGTCTTTGAGTTGTATCTTGGGTATTGCAAGCTTTTGGGCTAATATCCAACAGCAAGCCCAGCTGTTTAGGGATGGTGCCACAACAGTGGGCTGAGCCTCCCACATTAAACATCAATGATCAAGGCATGACCACAGGCAAGTCTTATTGAGGCGATTCTTCAGTCGAGGTTTCCCCTTCCCAGCTAGCTCTAGGTTGAATCTTAACCAGCACGGTTCTTTGACTCTAGATGGTGCAGTGTCCCTCCAGGCTTATTCTTAAGATGGCTGCTTATCCTGGAGTCACCTTTTACCTACTGGGGCTCACAGGTAAGTCTAGCCTTAGAACAGACTCTGGCAATGATGAGGTCCACACATTAACATCCAAATGACTGGTCCCTGTGGGAGTGCAAAGGCTGGGGGCCCTGTCTGGGGAGCTGCAGGGCAGTTCTAAGGAGCATTGCTTCAGGGTTCCAGCTGGGGTCGCTGTTCTGTGTGCACCCCAAGGTCTTTCCCTCACTGGGCCTGCAGTTCTTGGTACCATGTGGGTGTCATTCACAGGAGCACTTCTGAGAGACCCCCAACATCTCTGCACTACATAACCTGTATGGAGATGCATAAGGAGACCACTATGGTGTGATAAATATATCCCCATTGTCGTCAATGATGGAGGGATAATAGGTATCATCAAAACTCATCGCATTGCTTGCTTGAATAATTGCAGTTTACTCTAAATTAATTATACTTCAATAATGCTGCTAAGCAAAAGGCTAGAGACAGTGGTCGCGTTCACAGTAGGCGTGCCTGATGTAGTGTGCAGACTCTTCCTTCACAGCGGTCTCTCAACTGCAGGTTCTACTGTTCACCAAAATAAAATCTCTCCTCACTTCTCTCTGTACTGATATTTTCACACCCTCATCCACCCCACTGACAGACATTCTTTGCACATCCTTTAAGGCCAGATCTTACCCTAGGGTCTTGGCATGAAAGCAAAAATTGGCTATCCCACACATCCCCTGCCTGTGAGTTTGTGGCTCCGTTCACAGCCTCCACCATCCACCGTCGGGCCTCAGCCTGTGATGCTATATGTAGCACATGGGGTGGCATCAATGGTCTGGAAAATGAGACACTGGTGTCCACTCCTGGAGTTGAACATTAATCAACACTACCACAAGCTTCCTTCCAGATTACCATATCATGCAAGACACGATTCATAACAGCAAAGCTACAGTTAGTTCCATGTGGTTCCCGGGCATTGGGTTTTTAACAGTGTGCCTCCATGTGGCATCTCCTCTGGCTTTTTCCCATGTCACTTTGGCATTACTGGTAGGGGTGCCTGGAAGAACCCAGCAGGACATCTGGGGACCCAGCTCCCCAGACCCTCTCTGTTCTCTGCATCTGTGACTACTTGGACTTGTGATCAACTCTTCCCACATCTCTGTGATGTTCATAACAAGGCCCTGCTTTCTCTGTTCTTTCCCACTTATATGACAAAGTGTGATGGGAGCATGGGTGATTTGGAGGGCCTCGGGACAGAGGCAAGACTGGTGACAGCCCACAGCCAGGTCAATATTTCCCTGGAACATGGGTTTATTTCTTTTGGGTCACAGTGTGACTATGTTACAAACTGCTGGATTTCTAACCAAGCCACTTCATTCTAGATCAACGGTACTCAACCTTTCTAATGCTCCAACCCTCTAATAAAGTCCTTCATGTTGCAGTGACCCCTGACTGTAAAATTATTTCCTTGCTGCTTCATAACTGTAATTTTGCTACTGTTATGAATCACAATGTAAGTGTCTGATTTGCAGAATGTCGTGACTCACAGGTTGAGAACCGCCGTTCCAGACGATCATGATTCTCAGGTATCCAAAGTCCAACACTTTAAAGGAAGACAATACAGGATGTGTGTGTGTGTGTGTGTGTGTGAGAGAGAGAGAGAGAGAGAGAGAGAGAGAGAGAGAGAGAGAGAGAGA
>JANHMN010000006.1:6776590-6790651 GCA_030674055.1 Rhabdomys pumilio | reverse complement strand
AGAGAGAGAGAGAGAGAGAGAGAGAGAGAGAGAGAGAGAGAGAGAGACAGAGACAGAGACAGAGACAGAGACATTGGTAAGAAGAACTGGTCAAGTTGCAACAATGTCTTTGGGTATTTTAAATAGCGAATTGTCAAGGACCTCCCCACACTAGCGGGCCCTGTGCCTCCCCCATCCCCACTCCTCCCTGCCCTCTTTTCAGCAACACCCAGAGAACCAAGTAGGAGACTTTCATGACCATAGCATCTTTGGACTCAAGTCAGAAATTCAGATTTGGAATCCCCTATTGCTGGGATAATGTGCCAAATAGAGACTATATTGCACTCCTATATGATAATCAACAAAAGCAAATTAAAAGGCCAAATTGAAATCCTAAACACGAGCAATGGATGTATCTGAAGAGTCCTGCTTTTATGCTGGGCGTGGTGCATTATCTCACTTAACACCCCCACAACCTCGGCTCTAGATGTTGCTCAAAGGCTGCATTTGAGGTCACAGGCAGTGAGCACTGACGCTCAGCTCCCCTGGGGTCTCCCTCAGTCCACAGCCTTTTTTTCTTACTCTCTGTGGAGAGGCTGTCTGCTGTGTCTCCCTTCAAGAGCTCAGCAAGATATGTAAACTCCTGCAAGCGCTGTTTCTATGGGCATCTGAAAGCTGCTGTTCGCCATTGAATTCTAATTTTGTTGCCTTCTGGTTACAGAACTCAGTGTTGTGGTATTGATCTCTTGGCACAAGCTTCTTTTGTGGCCCAGAACATTGTCAGTTTTTTGCAAATTAGTCATATGTACAGGAGAAGACCGTGTTTGCTCTCTCCAAAAGATGTCTGTCAGATCAATACTGCTTATTTTGTTGTTTTTTTTTTATTGTCATACATTTCTCGTTCACTTGAGCTATGGGCTCTGAGAGGCGTGTGTTGAGATATCTCATGGTGATTTCTTGATCAATTTCTCTTCTCCCTTCTCCTTTCTTGAAGTGTTCGACGGTGCCGGTGGTGGCATTTATACTCAGAGTGGTTATACTTTTCTGCTGAAACTTTCTTTCATCAAGTCTTTATTTTACTCTTAAAGATACGATTCGCTTTAGAATGATTTATTAAGCCTGTCATACCACCTTTCCATTAGCACGTTCTTCCCATAGCTGTCTTTACTAAACTTAAAAAAATAAAAATAAAAATAAAACCAAACTGCTCTGGGGTGGAGAGAGGCCTGGTGGTTAAGACTGCAGACTACACTTGCTGAAGATCAACTTTGGTTCCCAGCACCCACATGGGGCAGTTTACAGTACCTTGTAACTCCAGCTCCAGGGGACCCAACATCTTTTCTGACCTTTGTAGAACCTGTACTTATATGCACGCGCGCGTGCGCACACACACACACACACACACACACACACAGAGAGAGAGAGAGAGAGAGAGAGAGAGAGAGAGAGAGAGAGGCATAGTTAAAATATTAAAAATATTTTTTAAAAATTATACAGCCCCCCCCCAACTTTTGCATCTTTTGGGGTGGGGAGGAGGAATAGGCTTTGTCTGGTTTGGAGAGTGAAGCTAATTCTAAAATTCGTGAGGAACAGCAAAACTCTCGATAGCCAACATTCCCTGGGGGAATATGTGGTACAGGGATTGGAGTAGCAGATATCAGGATTTATTTTTAAGCTATCAGAAATTACAATGAGGTACTCATATGCAGATATAAAATAAGTTAATAGACCTGAATAAGTATTTGTTTGGCATACATGATTAACTCAATTTCACACATAATTAGAATCTCACATTTTATGAACAATTCATGTTATCTTATGACCCAGTAAGTCCACACCTAGATATATAACTTAAAGAAATGCTTATTTCTGTGCTCCAGGAGACTTGTTTAAGATTTTTATAGCAGAAATGTCTGTATTGCCAGAGATCAGGAATACCCATATGCCTGTCAACTGGAGAAATGACAGGTACGGGTTGGGATAATTATATCTGGATGCACTGATCAGAGAGCTCCTCAACTCTCTTCTGGCTGCGGCTCCTGCGTCCTATGTTCCTGTCAAGGTTACTTCCCAGATACCCGGTCACCCAGTGGCTACACTCTCTGTGATCCTGGATTCCCGTGTGGATTTAAAAACCCCACTTCCCAGCCACTAAAACCTATATTCGTTCCCCCATCTGCTTGAACCCCCATTGCAGCAGTTTCCACCTGCTCCACTCTGTGAAAATGTTTTTGCAACCACTGCACTCAGTGCATAGCAGGAAGAGGCTTAGCTGCCTGGATAGAAGCAGCCATTTTGTGCCCCACCCGTGCATCAAACCCCCACAATTACGGATTCAGGGAGCCGTCCAAGTCGTATAACTTTGCCTGAGTTTGGCTGATGCCAACCAAGTGGGTTCTTCACTAAACTCCTTTCTTTGTATGTACCTTTTTTCTCTTAGGGAAGAGAAAGAAAATTCCATAATTCTAAAGCTCTTCTCTCTTCAGATATGTCTGCCACGCCCACTCCGTGTGGCAATGATGAGGGCGTCTTTAGAAATGTTTTCTCAGGGCGGGTCTCTGGACACAGCTGAGGAATTATTTACGGCTATCTGAAGAACTGAATGCAGACTTGTAGAGGAGACCAAGAGGGAGAGTAGAGACTTTCCGAAGCCATCCATGCAGAGCAGTTATGGGTAGCAAGCAGCCTAACCTGAGCGCGTGACTCACAACCACAGTCACTTCCTCCTCCTCCTCCTCCTCTTCTTCCTCCTCTTCCTCCTCCTCCTTCTCCTCCTCCTCATCTTCCATGTCCCACCTTTTCATCTTCCCTCCGTCCTCCTTCTCCCATCTCTGTTAAGTTTCTTTTAACGCACTGTACCATTCTTAACTGAAGCTTTACACGCAGTTTAGGGTGTTTGGATAAATCTCACTTCCTGTTCTCTTTCTGGAGCCTCTCATTTTCATATGCCATTGTGTTTCTAGCCTGTTTTTGTTTTCTTTTTCCATGGAACACATAAAAACCACCCTGAAGTATCTCCTGTTAGTAGAAGCCTGCCTAAGGTCTGACACTGTCCACAGGTCTGTCTGCTTAGTTTTGTCTGCTTCAGGCCTCTGGTCATAGATGACTAACACAGGGCAATCTCCAGTTTGGCATTTGATGCTGTGCAGACCATTCCTCCATGTGAAACTCCAGATGAAGCATTCTTAGTCATGTGATGGCCAGAAATCCAAGAAATGAATTGCAAGCACGAAAACCAGAGATTCAACAATAGCAGATAACATGATAATCCAAGTTCTCAAAGCCAGTAAGAAAAAGAAAACTTTAAAACAGAGGAGAATAAGACCTCAAATACAGCGACATAAATGTGATTGACCAGAGTTGATTTAGAGTAATAAAATTAGTGCCAGCCTAGACTGCTGCACCTGCTAAAAGTAGTCTCCTAAAGTGACAGCAAAATAAGGACATTTCCAGTCATACGGAAGCTACGAGAATTTATCACCAGCTGATCTACGTGGTGAGGAATGTCAAGGAACCCCCTCAGATGGAAGCGTAGCAATCCTGCTGTAAGTCCTACTCACACACAGGAAGAGAGAGTGCAACTAATTACCACGGACAGATTTGCATGTCTTTAAAATGCAATCTGATAGGTTATTTCTCTGCAGGTGAAATGAACCAGTTCTAACCATATTAGAATATATGAAAGGCAGGCTTATTGGGAAGCTGCTCTCGGGTGAGTTCACTGGGCCCAAGGACCAAGGCTTGGGAAGTCATCATGGGGAGAGAGAAGGGGGTGGGAAGAAAGAGAGAAAGGTCCCACCTGTGCACAGAGAGAAAAGACAAGAAGGGGGGGAGAGTTTGAGACCAAAATGTCTGAATTCTATAGGTAAGAGCCTCTGGGGGAAGGGCAGCCTAGTCTCTGGGCTGGACAGTTCAGAGTTGGGGGCAAGGGATGCCAGGTAGGGACTGAGGGATGCTGGGAGAACCTGGAGGCCAGGTCTGCTTTGATATGTAAAATATGCACCTCAGTCCCTCGTCCCAGGGTCTGAAACCACATAGAAAGAACAGCCCCCCAAATGTGGTTGAAAGTTGAACATATATGGAAGTTCTTGTTTTTGTGCAAATATGGAAGTGACAGGTGAGAGGTGAGAAACAGGCCCCATGTTCTACAGGAAGTGCATCAGTGGCAGCTGAAGTGAAGTATAAACTAGTGGTGCTGCAACCACTGAAATAGCAGTTATGCAGCTAATAATGCAGTGAAGGAATGGAATGAGCCCACAAACTACAGGACAAGGCGCACAAGAGGGGAAGGAAGAAGAAATGGGGCAGGTAGGAAGCAAACAACACAAAAGTGAAGCAGCAGCGAGATGAATTAAATCTGGTGTGTGAGTTATTATTTTAAATGCTGTTTTTTTATTGACTTGAGATCTCACTGTGTAGCTCAGGTTGGCTTCTGGTCACCACGGCCTCGTAGGCTGGTATTGCCTAGGCACAGCCCCGCCCAGCCAGACACTTGAGGTTTTAGTACAAACTTTCTCTATGAAGTCCATGCTCAGTGAATTCCTGGTAAAGTCTAGCAAATGTCTGAAAAACATGAAACCAATTTTACATAAATTCCTGGAAGCTTAGGAAGAGGGCCATACTTTCTTACACGTTGTATGAAGTTAGTGTTAAATCAAGAGCAAAACCAGAGGAAATCATACAAGGTCAATACAGGAAAGAAAAACTACATGCTAATGTCCCTCATGAATATGCATGTAGTTTATACACAATTTAATCAAATTATACTCACAGTATTTAGAAGGAAAGCTATATGTTGTGAGCAGGATCTTTATCTTTTTGAAGATGATTTACTGTCAAAAATCTGTGTGCAGATTGGAGGGATTCTCCTTGATTGACAGCTTGCTGCTCTCACAGAGGATCTAAGTTCAGTCCCTAACTCCCATGGCAGATGGCTCACAACTGTCTGTGACTCCAACTCCAGAGGGATCCAACACACTTTTTTACCCTCTTCAGGTTCTCTCTCTCTCTCTCTCTCTCTCTCTCTCTCTCTCTCTCTCTGTGCCGCTAATACATGCAAACACAAACACACACACTCAATTAAAAACCAAAACTTAAAACTAGTGGATAAATCATAAAGTAAAACTGAAAACTGAAAAAAAAAATGACTCAAAGTATAAGAAAAAATATATTTGAAATTCCAAACATATTTCTGATTACAAACTAAACTTTCCTTAGAGTGGAAATGTAACAGAGCTTTTTTACATGGAAAAGTGTCTGCAGAAAGCAGACAGTTATTGTGAAGGGTGACAGGGCGAAAGGGCCTCATAGTGGGGGTGGTACAATGCCACCAGTCAGACATCGAATCTAGCCTGTGCAAAGAGGTATGACAAAGAAACGAGGAGTGTCTATGCTGGAAAGTAAAAACAATCATCTCTTTCCACAGAAAGTCTATTCTTGTAGAAAACCCAATGACATAGTCCTTACGACTTTAAGAGTCATCACAAAACCCACTATAATTAACATATGTGAAATCACCACCAAGACAAACAGGCCAGAAAACTAAGACAGAACATATAAACAAGAGATAGACCTACGTGTGTGTGTGTGTGTGTGTGTGTGTGTGTGTGTGTGTGTGTGTATGTGTGTGTGTAGTGGTGAGCTTTGACAGAAGTGCCAAGGCAATTAATGCACTGGAGACATGACCATCTTTTCAACAGAAACGGTTCAAGCCCCAGATGACCCAGGCCTTCTCTCACATAACACAGGCCTCTGTGCAAAGCCTGGTAACCATTCCCAAGGTAGATGGTAGTTTCACAGAAGGAAAAATGAAATAAATAGAGATTGAGTTACTTGCCCACGTTTGTATAAACTGCTATTAAACTAGGCTCTGATCCTATTTTTGAGTCCAAACTTTTTATATCTTGATATTTTTAGATTCTAGCCATGATCTCTTAGAGAAGGAAGGAAGGAAGGAAGGAAGGAAGGAAGGAAGGAAGGAAGGAAGGAAAGAAGGAAGGAAGGAAAGAAGGAAGGAAGGAAAAAGAGAGGTAAGATAGGAGGGAGTGATGAAGGAATACAGGATAGCTACCTTTAAGCCTTGAAAATTTTCTCTGAAAGAATGCCTGGGGAATTTCCTAGGGGACATCATGATTCCCTTGACCAGTGCCAGGTGAATAGACACCCTGCTCGGTGTCCCTGAAGCTGTGAGCATTTTTTCTCACATAACTATTAATATTCTTTCTGTGTCTCTCTAGAATGTGAGTATGTGAATAGATCTTTTACTTAAAAACATGAGAGCAAATGGTTACACTTCACTAATGAATATCAAACATTTCTCTCAAATGCAAAGTACTCACTGAGTGCCCTTCCCTTACTGTCCTGTTTATCCTGCAGGATGGCTAAGATGCAGTTCCTGGTACTTTCCCAAAGTAACTTATGTTGCAAGTTGGATGATACATCAACAAAGGAAGAAAGTCCATTCCAGAGTAGTTTATGTCACTAGTTGAAGGAGACATCAGGAATAAAACTTTGTCCAATTTCCGCATTTGCTTCTTTTGGGAATGCCTTGCACTTCAGGGGTTGTTGAAACAGCTTCTGGTATGAAGCTATTCTAGCTGGCTTCGGCTCTAGCAGGCTCTGACTGGAGTTGACTCTGGCTCTAGCTCCTGGCTTTCACAATGAAAGTTTATTGGTTTTCCCAAGCCCTAACAATCTAAAAATCAATCTCCACAAGCCTGAGAAGACACCATAGGCTCCCCAGGAGGAGACCTGTGACATTGGCTTGATTAAGAAGAGTTACCTCAGTGTGGAGAGGTGAGACAGAAGTGACCCTGTGGGATTACTGATTTTTATCAGTGCCAGGATGGATTAGGGAACAGAGCTGAGGGACAACACCTCTGGCAGTTGGTAGAAAAGGGTGTAAACACTTCCCGAATGCCTCCTGTGTATAGCCCCTGCACTGAGTAGATCTCAAACTAGAGGAAAAATGGGGGAGCTTCTTCCCCCATCTCTTCTCTCAGGAGCCCAGAACTGTCTCCTGCTGCTTCCGAAATTGAATCCAATTTCTCAAATATTAAAACACAGAGTGTCACCTCAATTGATAATTAGTATCACTTCCCATAGCTTTGATATGAAGTATCTCTCAAAGGACTCCCATATTCAAGACTTAGTCATTGGCCTATGGCACCAACAGGAGGCGGGAAAACCAGCAGGACATGGGTGGACATACATGCCTTTGAAGCAGATACCAGGACTCTGATCCCTTCTTCTCTGTCTCTATTGGCTTCTGGGTAGAGGGCTTTTCTCCATTAAACCATCAGGCTACAATGTCCTGCCTCACCAACAGCCCCAAAGCCACAAAGACAGACTACCTTGGACAGAAATCTCAAACCCTGATCCCAAATAACTCTTCCGTCTTTTACATTGTTTGTTTCCAGTATCGGTGATAGTGTCAGGAAGCTGACTAAACACACTGAAAGCATAAAACAATTTTGTTGGAAGTGCTGCTGGCCATTATGGCTGAATTACCTGATGAAGGAAATGGTTCTTCTCAAACTTTGTGTTGGCTTTGAGCTCATTAAAGTTTTGTTTTTATTATTTCAATTTATGTGTATACATCTGTATATCTGTGTGAGGGGCAGCAGGGGCCAGAGAGAACATGGGGTCCCCTAGAGCTGTGGAGTTGAGGGTTGTTGTGAGTCCTTGAATGGGGGTGCTGGGAAGTGAACCCCACCCTCTGCAAGAACAGTAAGCATTCTGTTTTCCTGCTCCTTTTAGTTCCTCCCTCTACTTCTACCCACCCCCTTTCTGTCTCTCATTAGAAAAGAACAGGTTTCTAAGAGATGATAACCAAAACATGATGAAATAAAATATTATAAGATAAAATGAAAACCATCATACAGAGGTAGGACAGGGCCACCTAACTGAAGAAAAAAAGCTCCATGGGCAGGCACAGGAACTAGAGATCCACTCAGGAGTTCCATAAAATAATACTAAGCTGAAATATATATATATATGTGTGTGTGTGTGTGTGTGTGTGTGTGTGTGTGTCTGTCTGTCTGTCTGTCTGTCTGTCTGTCTGTGTATCCTGCACAGAGGACCTGACACTCACTGTTTCAGTCTCTCTGAGTCCGAATGAGCCTTGCTCAGTTGATTCTCATCTCTTGATCTCCTAGTGTCCTCTGTCCACTCTGTCTTTTCCAGCTCCTCTTCGGAGGTGTTCCTCGAGCTCTGAGAGGAGGAGATGAATGCAGACATCCCGTTGAGAGCTATCTGTCCTATATCTCTAGATATAGTCTGGCTGTGGGCTTCTGTGTATGTTCCCGTCCAATGCAGGAGGAAGCCTCTCTGATAGTGACTGAATAAGGCACTGATTTATGTGTTTTACAGCAGAATCTCATTAGGAGTCATTTTGTTGATACTTTTTAGATTAGTAGTGTGTGGTTTTATCCTAGATCTCTGTGCTATCTAATCTGTGGTTCTTGGTCTTAGTGTTGGGCATGGGTTTCATTCTCTTAGAGAGGGCCTTAAGTCCTATGAGACATTGGTTGGCTACTCCCACAAGTTCTATGCTAGGTTGGTTGCTGTAGCATATTTTGAAGACAGGACAAACCGTAGGCTGAGGTTCTGTGGCTGGGCTGATGTTCACATTTCTCTTTTGGTTGTCTGCAGAGTACCTTCCAACACCAAAGAGACTTCGAATGTGGGGTGAAGGCACATGGGCACCGCATGGGCACCAGCTTTACTTCTCCCAGTTCCGTGTGGGTGCTGTCCTCAGCAAGGGGGCCCTGCTGTCACTTTGCAGGGAGTAACCCATTGTTTAAGTAACAGCCTGGGTTGTTTGGGTTGTTTCCATGGGACCCCTTGGCCCATGGAATTGAATGCAACCAAGTCCTGGTACTGGAGTCTCATTTGGTGACAAGAAATGGCTAGTCGGGACTCCATACCCCTCATTATCCGGAGACCGTGTTAGGATCTCTTTCATCTCTTTTATGGCCCATTGCACTAGGTTTTCATATCATCCCTCCAACGCCCCTCAATTCCAGATGTCTTTTCTCACATTCCATTCCTCAAGCCTATCTCCCCTCTCCCTCCCCACCTGATCCTCCTGTTCCAGTTCCCACTTGTGTTGGAAATGTAACGGGGATTGCATTGAATCTGTAGGTTGCTGTTGGTAGGATGGTCATTTTGACTGTGTTAATCCTACAGACGCATGAGCTTGGAAGAGCTTTCCATCTTCTGACATCTTCTTTAATTTCTTTCCTCAAAGGCTGGAAGGTTTTTTGTTGTTGTTGTTGTTGTTGTTGCTGTTTGTTTGTTTTTGTTTTTTCAATCATGCAAATCTTTCACTTGCTTGGTTAGAGTTACTCCAAGATATTTTTTTATTTTCTGAGGCTCTCGTGAAGGGTGTTGTTTCCTTGATTTCTTTCTCAGTTCTTCTGTCATTTGTAGATGGGAGGAACACGGATTTTTGTGACTTAATTTTGTATCCAGTTACTTTGCCAAAAGTGTTTATCAGCTGTAGGAGTTCCCTGGTGGAAGTTTTAGGGTTACCAGTGTACACTATCATCTTCTGTGAATATCTTCTTCCTTTCCAACATGTATCCCCTTGGTCTTCTTCAGTTGTCTTATTGCTCTAGCTAAGACTTTGAGTATTATATTGAATAGATATGGAGAGAATAGACAGTCTTGTCCCTGATTTTAGTGGAATTATTTTGAGTTTCTCTCAATCTAATTTGGTATTAGCTACAAGCCTGCTGTAAACTGCCTTTATTATATTTAGGTATGTCCCTTGTATTCCTATCATCTCCTGGACTTTTATTATGAAATTGTGTTGGATTTTGTCAAAGGCTTTTCTGTATGTAATGAGATGATCATATGGTTTTTTTTTCTTTCACTTTGTTTATACGATGGATTACATTCATTGACTTTTTTACATTGAACCATCCCTGCATCCCTGTTAGATTATGGTGGGTGACCATTTTGATGTGTTCTTGGATTCAGTTTGAGAGTATTTTGTTGGGTATTTTTGCATCTATGTTCGTAGGGGAAATTGGTCTGTAATTCTCTTTCTTTCTTGGGTCTTTACATAGTTTGGGTAACAGGGATTCTGCACTAAAACCATCTGGCTCTGGGCTTCTTTTGCTTGGGATACTTTTAATGACTCCCTCTATTTCAGTAGGGGTTGTAGGTGTGTTTAAATTGCTTACCTGTTTTCGGTAAGTGGTACCTACCAAGAAAATTATCTATTTCTTTTCGACTTTCCAATTTGATGGAGTACAGGACTTTAAAGTATATCCTTAGGATTCTCTGGATTTCCTTGGTGTCTGCTCCAAAGTCCCCCTTTTGTTTTCTAATTTTGTTAATTTAGATCTCTGCCTTTTAGTTTTGATTTAGTTTGTTTATCTTGTTGATTTTCTCAAAGAACCAACTCTTTGTTCCATCGGTTCTTTGTTTTGCTCTCTTTGTTTTTTTATTTTGTTGATTCCAGCCCCGAGTTTGATTATTTCTTTCTGTCTACTTCTCATGGCTGTCATTCTTTTTGTTCTAGAGCTTTCAGGTGTGCTGTTAAGTTGCTAGTATGAGATCTCTTCAGTTGGTTATGTAGGCACTTAGTGCTGTGAAGTTGCCTCTTAGAACTGCTTTCATTGTGTCCCCTAAGTTTGGGTATGCTGTATATATTAATTTTCATTGAATTTTAGAAAGTATTTAATTTCTTTATTTATTTTTATCGTGACCCATTTTTCATTCAGTAGGGAGTTTTTCAGTTTCCATGAGTTTGTAAGTTCTCTGTCATTTCTGTTGTTGATAGCCAAGCTTTAATCCATAGTGGTCTGATAAGATGCAGGGGGTGACTTCAGTGTTCTCATATCTGTTGTGACTCACTTTGAGTATGTGGTCGGTTGGAGCAGAGCAGAAGGTATATTCTTATTCTTTTTGTGTTTGGAAAAATGTTCTACAAATATCTGTTACATCCATTTGGTTTATGGCACTTGCTAGCTTGAGTACTTAGCTCCTGTTTACTTTTGTCTCATTGTCCTGTCCATTGGTGAGAATGGGATATTGAAGTCTCCCACTGTCAGTGTGTAAGGATTAATACATAATTTAAGCTGTAGCAGTGTTCCTTTTACAAATGTGGGCATCCTGCGTTCAGGGCATAGATGTTAAGAATTGAAATGTCACTTGGTGGACTTTTTCTTTCATGAATATATAGTGTTCTTCCCCATCTCTTTGGATTGGCTTTTGTTTAAAGTCTATTTTATTAGATATTATAATGGCTACAAGAGCTTGGTTTTAGGTCCATTTGCTTGGAATATCTTTTTTTTAACCCTTTACCCTGAGATAATGTCTATTCTTGATGTTTAGATGTGTTTCTTGGATGCAGCAAAAAGATGGATTCTGTTTCTGCATCCATTCTTGTTAGTCTGCCTTTAAAAATTATTATTCTTTCTTTTGTTTTTTTTTAAAGCTTTTTATTGGTTCTTTGTGAATTTCACATTATGCATCTCATCCCACTAATTCCCCCTTCCCTCTACCTTTGCAACCTCCCCTTTCAACAGAGGGAAAAAATCTTGTTGTGAAAAATGTAGTGTGTCACAGTGTGTCCCACAGCATACCCTTTGTCCACACCTCTTTACTTGTTTGTTGCAGTGACTCTTCTGTCTGGTGCGAGGCTTCTGGCTTCTGCTACTCTATCAGTGCGGAACCTCAGTGGAACTCCTCTCAGATATCCTGTTGCCCTGTGTCATGGAGATCCTGCAGTTTTGGATGTGTAGGACGAGTCCTTTCATGGACTCCAGCAGTTCATCAGTGGGGTAGATGCTGGGGTGGACCAATTGGAAGCCCTGGATCTGGGTCTGAGAGGTATCTGAGCTGGTCAGCCTCCTGGCTCTCCAGCTCTTATTCCCTTGGGGCTGGCTTAACAGAAACCCCTGCTACCAGAGCCAGCTCTATCCTGCTGCTCAGAAAACATGCAGGGCCAGCTCTCCTGAGTGTTGCAGCAGGTGAGGGTCATGGCCAGTTCTCCTGCCTGCCATAGATGGTGATGGATGAAGGAAGGGAGAAGAGTGTCTCTCCCTAGTTCACACTACCATCTAGCAGGCAAGAGGCAGGGCCAGCTCTCCCGTAAGCTTGTCCTCGGGGATGGCTCACCTGCAACCCCCACATCCAGTGCCAGCTCTACTATGCTGCTCAGGAGAGGCACAGGGGTTGTTCTTCTGAATGCTTCAGCAGGTGAGGGGCAGGGCCAGCTCTCCAGCTCTGGTGACCTTGGGGCCAGCTCTCTTGACTGCTGTAAGTGATGGTGTGTGTGTGTGCATGCCAACACATGGCAGACAAGTAGTGAGGCCAACTCTTACATGCTTATACCCTTAGGATAGCTTGCCCAAGCCCCTGTCACTAGGGCCAGCTCCACTGTGCTGCTCAGGTATGGTACAGGGCCTGTTCTCCTGCTCGTATGACCCCCACCCCCAGGGACAGGTCTCTAGCTTTCAGCAAGTAGTGAGTGACTCTTCTGAGTACTGTACCTGGATAGGGCCTGCTCTCATGCCTCCAGGACCAGATCTCCCATAATGTCCAAGTGAGAGATGGGGCCAGTTCTGCATAGCTGTCAGGTAGTAATATGTTCCCGGGTGACAGTCCACAGCCAGGATGTCTGCCTGGACTTTGGTGGTAACAGATCCCTGCTGTTGCAGGGCCACAGACCCATGTATGCTCTGGTGGCAGCACAGACAAGAATCCCACCATGGTCCCAGGTGCCATCACTGGCTACTCCCATCAGGCTGTTCCTCACTACCCTCGAGTCTCCAGTTCTGCCCCTCTTCATAGTGCCCACAACTTTCTGTTTCTCTTTCTCTTCCATTTCTCCACCACTTACTCCTCTTAGTTGTGCCCAGGTATGTTGAGTGTCTTAGGTCATTTCTGGAGTGGTCTCATGAGTGCTATGCCCTGCTCATGTATTATGGCACTGGGCAGGGGTCACCTCTGCATGGTCTGATACCCCCTACCCATGGCCTGCATGGCACTGTACTGGTGGTCATTTCAGACTGCATCCTGGACTGGGACCCATGGTGGCTATCTGGTGTTCATCTCCAGTTTGCTCCTTGCCCAGGGCCCAAGGTCCCAGGTGAGGTTTTTCTAGTCTCGGGTTTTCTCCTCATCGTGGCAGCCTGTTGGGGCCTGCCTGGTGCCAGTCTAGTGGTCATCTCAGACTCCCTCTTTTCAGGAACTATTAGGTTATTTATATTCAGATGTTCCTAGATCAGAACACTAAGCATAGACATATCCTCTCCTTTCTGCCACCTACTGACGAACATGTGACACAGCAGCCACACCTGCAATGCCTCTAGGGGTATTGATTTTTTATTGGTGAAGTGAGACGATTGATATTGACAGAGATCAGTGACCAAGAGTTGTTGATTCTTGTTATGTTGTTGTTGGTGGTGTTGTTGGGGTGTTGTGTGTGTGTGTGTGTGTGTGTGTGTGTGTGTGTGTGTTTCTCTTCTTTGATTTTGCTGGTGTGAGATTATGTATTTCCTGTGTTTTCACTGGAGTAGTTTACCTCCTTAAATTAGAATTTTCCTTTTAGCCTCTTCTGTAGGGCTGCATTTATAAATATATATTACCTAAATTTGTTGTTTTAGTAAAATATTTTATTTTCTCCATATATAGTTATTGAAAGTTTTGCTGGGTATGGTAGTCTGGACTGGCATTTGTAGTTTCTTAGAGTCTGCAGCACATCTGTCCAGACCCTTCTGATTGTTAAAATGTCCAGTGAGAAGTCAGGTATAATTCTGTTAGGTCTGTCTTTATATGTTACTTGGTCTTTTCACTTTCAGCTTTTAATATTTGCTCTTTGTTCATTATGTTTAGTGTTTTGATTATTCTGTGCCAAGGAGACTTTCTTTTCTGGTCCAATCTATTTGGTGTTATTTATGCTTGTTGCACTTGTATAGGCACCTCCTCCCTTAGGTTAGAAAAATTTTCTTCTACAGTTTTGTTGAAAACATTTTCTGGGCCTTTGAACTAATCATCATCTTCTTCTTCTTCTTCTTCTTCTTCTTCTTCTTCTTCTTCTTCTTCTTCTTCTTCTTCTTCTTCTTC
>JANHMN010000006.1:6737985-6776580 GCA_030674055.1 Rhabdomys pumilio | reverse complement strand
TCTTCTTCTTCTTCTTCTTCTTCTTCTTCTTCTTCTTCTTCTTCTTCCTCCTCCTCCTCCTCCTCCTCCTCCTCCTCCTCTCTCCCTTCCCCTTCCCCTTCCCCTTCCCCTCCCCCTTCCCCTTCCCCCTCTCCTTCTCCTTCTCCTTCTCTTCCTCTTCTTTCTCCTCCTCCTCCTTTTCCTTTTCTTCCTCCTTCTCCTCCTCCTTCTCCTATACATATTGTGCTCAGCTGTTGTAGGCTGTTGAAAACAAGTCTCTTGTCAGAGTATATGGCTCGAGATGGCTGCAAAGATCATAGCCGCTTACCTCTTCCCCTTCCCCTTCCCCTTCCCCTTCCCCTTCCCCTTCCCCTTCCCCTTCCCCTCCCCCTCCCCCTCCCCCTCCCCCTCCCCCTCCCCCTCCCCCTCTCCTTCTCCTTTTCCTCCTCTTCTTTCTCCTCCTCCTCCTTTTCCTTTTCTCCCTCCTCCTCCTCCTCCTCCTTCTTCTATACATATTGTTCTTAGGTATTTATATCATTCCAGATTGCCTGGATGTTTTATGTCAGAAGTTTTTTAGATTTAACACTTTCTTTGACTGGTTTACCCAATTCTTCTATGGTGTCTCCAGTGCCTGAGACTCTCCCTTCCATCTCTTAGATTCTATTGGTGAAGCTTGCCTCTGCAGTTCCTCTTTACATTCCTAAATTTTTCATTTCCAGAATTACTGCAGTTTGGGAACTTACTGACTTATTGGCTTATTGGGAATTTATTAATTCTATTTCCATTTTCAGGTCTTGACAGGTATATTCATTTCCTCATGCTGTTCTGTTTTTCTGGACTTCTGTAAGAAATGTATCACTTTCTTCTTTAAGGACCTCTATCATTTTAATACAGGTGGTTTCAAGATTGTGTGTGTGTGTGTGTGTGTGTGTGTGTGTGTGTGCTTCATAGATGTTGGGATATTCAGGCTTGCTTGGTAGGTGGGCTCTAGTGGAGACACATCACCCTGATTGTTATTGATTATGTTCTTATGCTGGAGTCCAGGTATCTGGGATTGGTGTGATTATAGGTCTAGGTGCTCAGGATTTGATTTGTCTTTGTCAGGTGGGTATTTTGTTCCTTGGTTTCTGTTTCCTTTCCATATGTTTTAAGAGTGTGATGATTGTGTACTGCTTAGTAGGAAATTTTTTTTGCACTGATAGTTGTGGCCACTTGGAGTTCCAGGTAAAATGTGTTTCTGGGAGCTGACACTTAGAAATGTGGATAGGTAAAAGTCTGAAGAGTTTACAGGAGGGAGGAGATGAGAATGTTCAATAAGGATCTGTGTTCATTTTGTCTCTTTGGAATTGGGAGGGACAGTGAAGACAGGTCACCCCAGAGGGTCCACTATAGAACTGGGGATGAGACTTGGGGGTTGGATCTAGAGGAGCAGGAGGAGAAGATAATCTACCTACTTCCCTTGAAGGAGTGGTCTGTGGGTCAGCAGGGAGTACCTGCCTGAGTGGGGGGGGGTGGGATAAAGCAACAAGCTGGGAGGGGGAAGTTAGAAGAGGAAGCGCTGTGGGAGCCACAGGAGATGTGGGCAGATGGGGAAGGAAGGCTGCAGCAAGTGTTCTGTTGCAGAGATAGGGATGAGGCTGGGGGATTGGATCTGGGGAAACAGAGCAGCAAGCACTCTTAACTACTGAACCATCTCCTTAGTCCCAAGGTCTCCATATTTCACAAAAGACAAATTCAATATTCTCTGTGTTAATGGGATAGATCTTACACTTTTATTTATACCATTTATTCACAATGATGTAATCTATATGTCTCATGTGTTGAACATACATATTTGAAATTGACCATTCTGGTGATACTTCCCTGTGCACAATCACTTCAGCATCTTAAAATTAGAAGCAAAACTTGGTGCTATTTTTGGCAGCATGGCACTCGATGCCCTGTGATGTGGTATGAAGTGGGTAGTGTTGAGGACCACACTGCCCGGCTTGGGGGCCACTGTGTTGAGAACTGCACTGCCTGGCTTGAGGGCCACTGTATCCCCCACCCCCACCTCCAGGTTGCTGCTCCGGTCCACAGGTCAGGGTCTAGTAAGAGAGAGAGTGCGGATGGAGGGGAAGAGACGTGAAGAATGGAGACAAGACAGAGGTTCTGATCAAGTCTCCTCTCCTTTATTGGAAGGAAATCCAGAGTATGTATACACTTCGCCACTGTGCCTTGTAGGCGTGGATACTACATGCACCTTGCAGGTGTGGATACCGTGTGCACCTTACAGGCATGTAAGCGTGGATAGCACGTGCACCATGCACCTTGCAGGCATGGATACCACGTGCACTGTGCAGCTGGGGGCATTAAACAACAAAACAAGATATATGGGATAAACAAGACATTTATTAGAGTATGCTCAGTTGTTGTAGGCTGTTGAAAACAAGTCTCTTGTCAGGGTTTATGGCTCGAGATGGCTGCAAAGATCATAGACGCTTTCTGCTAGGAGTTGGCTCCCAACAGGTAGGGCTCTCAGGCATGAACTAGGGCTGAGTCCTGTGACTGAAGAATCCAGAAGAGATTCAGGGAGATCTGGGACTAGTGGAGTCTTAGAGGTGAGGAAGGATTTATGAGTGAAAGAGGTGGGGCCCACTTGGGCCATCTGCCTCCTCTGTGTCCTTGGATGGGCACCTGGCTTTGTGTTGTTTCGAGGTATCTTGCTTGAAAACCCTGAGCCTCTTCAGGTGGTGTTCCAGAACTTACTTATCTTGGTCCACTATCCTCTCTGTATTTTAGCAAGGGTCAGTAAATGTTTATTTGATTCCTAGGGTCCCAGATGAGACAGAAGGTCTCAGAGTGTGGAATAAGAGTTTATTTTTTTTCAAAGTCCAAAACAAGTCTTGAAGTAAGACCCTGTCCTACTTGGAAAATGAATGGATTTAAGGGAGGAGTCACTTGCTCAGATTCCACCTCAACGGATTGGGGTGAGGTGTGTGTGTACACACACTCGAGTTCTTGCTTGTGTGCATGCATGTGTATGCGTGTTCCTTGTATGCTTCTTCATTATTCTCCCAGGACTATCCAAAGGTGCTTTCCCTCAGGTCTCTACCATATCTGGTGTGCATCTCTCTAGGTGCCAGTGCTGGGTTGGTGCTGTGGTACCTCAGCCCCAAGAGCTGAGAGTTGCAAGCTCGCTAGCAGCAAGGAAGGCATACGGATAATTTCACAGAGTCTGTTTCACTCCAGCAAGAGAGCTGTGACAGGCTTGTCTTGATTAATTGTCAAGTGAGTTATGCTGACTATCAGTGCTCGGGAGATGCAAACGAGATAGGCAGGGAAGGATCTGTGGAGAATGTGGGAATTGAAGAGGGGTTTGGAGTCTGGAAAGATGTTAAACTACCTGACAGAGAGCCAGAGAATGCGCATAGACTGAGGAGAAGCTTACAAGGATGGCACACTCCATGGTTAAAGAGGCTTGATGTGAAAGGGACTTTTCCTCAGGAAGGGTTGAAATTCAGATATCATTAACATCAGGGATAGTAGTGGCACTGTGACTCCAAACAGTTATTGAACACAAAATCCTAGCTGAATACTGAGCTGAGCACATGCTCATCATAATCTCAGTTAATCCCCACAAAGCCTTACAGGCACTGCTAGGCCCTACAGGGGCTTCAGAGATTGAGCAAACGGAATCCCCTAGGGTAAACATTACCTCTTGGGAGCACAGCGTGGGATGACCTATGTGTATTAGTGTTTTAACTGCATGCGTGTCTGGGTACCATGTGTGAACAATGTCTATGAATGCCAAAAGAGAGCATCGGATCCCCTAGAACTGGAGTTAGGAAGGTTGTGAGCTGCTATGGGGGTGTAGGGAACCAGACCTTGATCCTCTGGAATAGCATCCAGTGGTCTTACTACTGAACCATTTCCCCAGCCCCTGCATTAACTTTCTTGCTCCTTCTAAGTAACTCATGGACTATCTCTTGCTCATCCCACCCCCCACTCCCACCCCTGTTCTCCACAGCTTCAGTTTTTTGGAGATGAAAGAAAAGCAAGCTAGAGATAAATTGTGAAGGACTTGAATGCTAAGCACGAGAAGAGAAGCACACTTTATTCAGTGGCTCTATGAAACTTCTACCCTGGTCACTCAGGGAGTGGTAACAGAGTCCTCCCATGCCCAGCCCAGCCCCGGGCAGATGCCCTCACACACCCAACATGGAGCCCAGTGTAAACTCACATCCTCCACCTCGATCTTTCTGTCTGAATGTTAACCTCTAGTCTCCCTCTTCCATAGTATCACAGTTAATTCAGCTTCTCTGGATTCCCCCTTCCCCGCCCCAAGTCTGGAGCCCTCTGGTGACTGAACACATGAGCTCTGTGCAGATGGCAACAATGTTGCTTGTTTGACTCTCAGCATCCGGTTACAGATATTTTACTCAGCCCAGCCCAAATGAGTACCTCCCAAGCAGCCCTCTTGCTTCCATTCACTCAGCCCAGCATTCGAGCCCTTCCTAGAATCTGGCACTTTTTGTCTCAGTATTTTTTCCACTGCAGAGCCTTCGACAGTGGCCACTTCTACTGTGTCTCACCTGATACTAAGATTCTTCCTTGGCTTGAACCCTGCTCCAGCTGTAATAACGCACCCTCACTGGATGTGTTTGTCTCACCCAGAACCACACAGGTTGTTTAGTATGATGACTCATGTTGTGGTTTCTAGACCAGGGAGGGTCTAGCCTCCCCCAATGCCAGACTCATTAGTATAGTGGGAGTGTTTTCATCAGAAAGAAGAGACACTGCTGGGGTGAAATGAGCCAGCATTTACTGAGGGGGGGGGGGCTCACTCTTTACCAAGTACTAAGCCAAGCACCTGCCATTAACATTTTGTCTTGCACAAAAGCCCCTGTGAGGTCTCTGGTGACATTCCACCTGTTTTGTTCTTTAAGGGGGGGGGCTCTTTAGAGGATGAGAACTTGCCAGAAGATGACAGGTATTAAAACCGGAATTTAGACACAGGTTTGTCTGGCTGCCCATGTATGCCCTGGTCCCTCATGGCCATCCCGACTCCAGCCAGCCCTGCATCTTCAAACTCCAGAAGGTCCCCTGCTCAATTGGTCCCTTGAGTTCACATTTGGCTCCAGCTTGATTCTCAGGAGGCTTTAGAAGAGTCCCTCTGCGCTCCTCTGAATAACATAATGACATCCCCTTGTAGTTCTCGACTGGAGTAGATCATTTAAAGTAGTACCCACGTGAATTACTCCTTCTCGGGTTTACCCTCCCCCACCTTTGTGCCTTTTCTGTCCTGTCTCAGGGATGTTCAAGCTCACCCTGTGACTTGCCTTGACCAGGAGGAAACAATGGAAATCTGTTCTGGAACCTTCCAGTTTAGTCCTTTGAGAGGCCTTTTGAGTTTGTTCTCAACATCTAGTCAGGATGTGAAGAAGGGTAGATGATCACACTCAGAGAGCCTACATGGAGAACAGGCGCCAGCTCCATGCTAGTAACTAGCTCCAGACAGGTCGTTCAAACCTCTCAGGTCTGTCCTGGTTTAGTTATCTCTAGTGACGTCATTTGGGGCAGCACGATTCACCACAGGAGTCAGGAGCAAAGCCAGAGAGGTCTGGAGCAATATCACTACAGTGTATAAAGGCAAAGTATATCAAGGCCTGGGCTAGAGAGATGGCTCTGTGGGCAGAGGACTTGCCTTCTAAGCACAAAGACCTCAGCATCTATGTTAATAATGGGCAGGTGAGACAGGCTGCCTCTGCCTCTGTTTCCAGAACTCCCCCACTGGCAAGGTAGCTAACTTAGGTACCTCAGTCAGTGAGCTCTAGTTCTGGTTCAAGTGAGAGAGTCTGCCTGCCTCAATATATAAAGCAAAGAGTGGCTGAGAAAGACTTCTGACATCAACCTGGCCTCCACACACATGTAAGCAAACATGCATGCACACCAACCCTAACACATACACACATGCATGCATACCTCCACCCTACCCCCACACATATCTACGGTGGTGGTGGAGCAATGCCTGAAAATTTATTTGTAACTGTTCATTGGTTCATTGTTCCATCTATTGATCATAGATTGACTTAAGAACAACCAGGAGCCTTGCCCAGTGGCACACTCCTTTAATACCAGCACTGGGGAGGCAGAGGCAGGTGGATTTCTGTGAGTTTAAGGACAGCCTGATCTACATAAAAGAGACCCTGTCTCAAAAAATAAAAAGAACAACCCTGTTTCTGTTTTTAGATTAAGGGAAAAACAATCTGTGAACAGGGAAAAGTTTAAAAAATTCAAAGGAAATCAAAGCAAAGCCTTTTTTCTGACGACTTTATCACTGAACATCACTCAACACACGGTCGGACAGGCTGCAGGAAAGACAGCAGAAACCGTCTTCTTCACCCAGATTTTCTTTGGAAGTGTGTGATCCTGTACCTTCTTGGTTTCACCCAGGGAACACGTGTAGAGAAACACAGATTGTTCCCAGAGCAAATGCCGTAACATGCGCTCGTGCAGACTAAATGCAAGTGCAAGGCAACCGCCTCTCTCTCTCCTTGCTTGCAACAGGCTTGAAACATCAGCCTATATTAAGTATAAGTAGATATGCAGGCCGTACACACCATAGGACATCTGAAATAAATTAATTAAATTCAGCAAGGAACTACAAGTTCCTAATACAACATTCAGAGAGTCAATCTAGATAAATTCGATTTTCAAGTACTCCAACCAGTGAGTGCCAAATGGTGAATCTTTACCTTCTTAAAACCACTAAACAGTTCTACTTGTTGTCTGGCTCAAGTCTCTAGAACACATTTATCCTAACAAACTCTGTGTGGTAGGTTCTCTGTGTATCTGCTGGATGGATGGATGGATGGATGAATGAATGAATGAATGAATGAATGAATGAATGAATGAAAAGCTGAGCAAAGATTGCCTAAAAGAAAGCAATTTAGCAGGGCAATGAGGTCCTGAGAGGCAGGGAGGAACAGTCTAAAGGACAATAATCAGCCTCGGGATAAGAGGTAGCTAAGCCCTCCTTAGTCCCAGAAAGCTCTCCCTTGCTCAGAACCTCCTTGGCTGGAAGGGGAACAGAGTTGAGATGGTGAATGAAAATTTAGCTAGTGTGGCATGGTTTCCACTCCCTCTACAGGACAAGGCAGGCTGGCCTCTGTCATAGACAGGGGATGAAACAAGAGCACAGAGATGGAAGGAAAGCATTTGCCAAGTGCCTGGGAGCAAGCATAGGATAAAAAAATTGAAGTATGTGTGATGTTTAGTTATCCTGTCCTTGTCAAAACTGACGAACCCTAAATCAGAAAAGGAACCCCTTATTCAAAGTTCCTTAAAACCCTTCTCCCTCCTTCTCAAAGATAGAGAGGCTCCGGCTCTGCAGGGGGTCTTTCTCTGTGTGCTTGTGTTCCCCTTAGCCAGTGTGTGTGTGTGTGTGTGTGTGTGTGTGTGTGTGTTTCCTTATCTTTAGATCTTTAGTAAAGCCTCCTTTCACCAGATGATTCTGTCTGCTATGTTTGAGAATTTCTCCCTTGCTACCTGTCATGGTCAAGATTTTTCTGCCTTTAACTAACAGAGACAAGGAACAGTAGTGACTCCCATCCTGGGGTTGACTGAGGAGAGGAAAGCAGCCTAGTAACCACCCAGGGTTGTGCAGGTACATGGAGGGACACATCAATACCAGTCTCATCCTTGTGACAAGAGTGACAAGAGTCATCAGCCTGGGAGTCAGCTTGCCGTCTTTCCTTTCACAAGGACATGCTATTTCACAGCGTAGAAAATTCTTTTACAGATAGCAACTGGCTTGGTCCTCATAGCAACCATGCATGACACATGGGATTGTTCAGTACTGTTAGCCCCAGGTCACTCTATGACTTAGCAAGGAAAAAGAGAGAGTCCTGGCCTGGTCTTTAAAAGTCCCGAAGATGTTTCCAGCCCCAAATTGCCTTTCCCCAGGCTCCATGTAGGCAAGACCAGACAGCAGCAGCTTTGGCATGAATGGTAAGTGACCACATTTCCACAAGCCTGGTGATCTACCAGCTCCAGCCAGGACCTGGGAGCAAAGCTCCTATGGTGACATCACAGCATTTCCCCTCTGAAGTAAATCACCGGGCATAGTTCTGGGGTCCGAGGAGAGCTGAGCATGAGCAAGGGCCTGAGCTAGTTGGTACCGAAATAGTGAATCCTGCAGGTAAATACTGAACAGACAAAGGAGGTTACCTTCTGGCACACAGATTGCCAGAATTTTGCTATAAAATTTTCATGCCATGTACTTCCGCTGTTTTGATTGAAAGCCAAATTACAGGCCTCAGGGCAAATGCAATATGAGACTTCTAAGCATTTCCCTGAAATTATGAGCAGTTAGTTTCCCGACATTGACCTCTAGGAACGTCCCTCAGTGTGAGAGTTGATCATACAGAAAGGAAATGAGAGACCTGGCCCCCACCTGAACTGGTGAGCCTTTGTACATGGCAGTCACGCTAGGGAGACAGTCTTCTTGTCTCATAGTGAGAAAAATGAGACGAATGCTGGTCCCTGGAAGATTGCACTTCTTCCTAAAGACAAGAAGTGAGCAGGGTAGCCTGGGCAAGGCACTCCGCAGTGTCTGATGCACAGTGACTTCTTTGGAGACATCCTTTTCTCCGTCTTTACCACGTTAGAAGCGTCCAGGGAGCTTGACTTGCCCAGCTGCTGCCATTCAGCTGTATTCCCCTTTCTATTCAATTATATTGTTGATTCTTTAAAATTCCAAATGCTGTGAGCAGGAATCAATCAAGCTTTGTATATTTATTTCCCCAGCCTCTGCTGAGTGCATGGCAAACATTAGTGAAACAAATAAGATAATTGGTTTCCCAGAGAGCAGACTGCAGAGACCCAGACAAGTTACTCTGGGCACAAGGGTGCTCTTCCGGTGGATTTAGCTTCTCTGACTTCTTGCAACAGTAACAACAACAACAACAACAACACTAAAACCTATGGCACATTCCCTGTGCAAATTACCACACACACACACCCCCAGGACACCCCACCCCCCACATGCTTTGCCTCAGGGAAGGGTTGCTGCAGTGTGAGGATGTAAGTCTTGGCTTTTGAGTTTCAGAATGTGTTTGAAAACACAAGACAACAAGTTTGAAAGAAGGATACTGGATTTTAAGAGCTTAGGACTTTGAATTCCAAGAGCCTTTTCTTTGAGACAATCTGGATCTAGAGAGTATAAAATTAATCACAGATTAATTTTAACCTCTACACCCTGCTCCATAAATGTAAAGATAGTTCCTGGGCTAAGAAGGAGTTGGAAGGAATACCACAGAAATAAGAAGGGTCCTTGTAACTCTTAGGAGACTGGGTGCCAGGGAGGAGGGGCTAGCCAGTTGAGTCAGGGGCACCCTGGAGCAGAGCATCCTAGGCACTTTATTTTCTGGAGATGTTTGTGACACTGCCTTGGTGTTCAGCATTGTGTGGAGGGCAGCAGGTGACTCTTGTGCACAAGGAGGCTTGCTCAGATCCAGCCGTGTCATATTGGATTTGGACAGGCAGATTCTGGGACAGCTTGAGACCTCTGTACATTGATGAACAGAGGACCAGAGCAGGTGAGCCGCATGTCAACATGCTAGAACGAGTGAGTGGTAACAGCTGAGGAGTAGTTGCCCTTCCTGTCTCTCTGCCTTCCCACCGATGCAAAATTTAGTTCAAGGGAAGGTGGTTTTTCTTGAGTATAGTGTATGTTGTACACAGAAGTGCTTATTTATTTATTTTTTGCATGAACCATCCCAGTTCAGTGTGATGTGGTCCCTGATTGGGCAAAACTGGAAAGGCAGGGAACTCCAGAAACTTCTGAAAGGTCACCTGACCCTGGCTGGGGTAGCGGGGAAGGCTTTTGGAGAAAGTGATGTTGGCTGTAAAAGGGAAATAAGGTAGGGCCTTCCACAGAAGCCGTGCTGGCATGTGAATAATCTCCTCAGGAAGTGTTAGCTACATGGGGTGCACCATGCTGGGGAGGACGGAGAGATGCGAGAAGATTAGTTTGCAGAAAAGAGGAATATTCCACTGTGGTGGTTTTGAGAACACCCCAAAGACGTAGCAGTGAGTGTTACAGTCACAGATGTGAGTGAGTTATCAGCATCGAAGGGATGACTGGCACCTTCATCCATTCTCAGCCAACAAGTAATGGCTACTTACTAGCTGCTTACGGTTCGTCTGCTCCAACCTTCCGCTGCTTCGCTACTGCAACAACCCTGGGAGACAGGTGCTGCTATTTTCTCAATTCCCTAGATTAAAAAAAAATCATCGAGGTATAGTGAGGACAGGCGTCTTGTCTGACACCGTAGACTCTGATTGTGGGCCAGCAGGAATCAGCTCTGTCCCTTAGCCACACCTACTAAACCTTGGGACATTCTGGGGAAAAAAAAAAAAAAGAGCAAAGGGTTTTTGTCCCCAGGAAAGAGGAGGTAATTAAGCCTGCTCCTGTGTTTTCCTCAGTCGAGAGGCTATTTTGAACATCTTCCCCAGGCCCTGGTGAATTTCTATTTCCCAGGAACAGGTCCACACACCAGCCACTATGAGATGGACTATAGAGCTGAGCTGGACCAATACTGTGCGTTGGGACCAGTTGTCACAGAGGCTCCTGCTATGCTTTGCCTCAGCATCCCTTAGAAAGGCCTTAGGCTGATTCTCCTCTCTGTGTAGAGCTGCTTCAGGAAGAGTGGAGGAATCTACAATGGAAAACAAAGACTGTGCATGAGAGAGCAGCGGGTATGAGCAGACCAAAGACTTCTCTCTGGGCCCAAGGCCCACAGCAAGGGACACATGGCCCGCTGAGTATATTTGTGTCACAGTGAAAAATCTCTTGAGAGAGGTATATTCCGGGACAGCAGGGTACTACCCGACTGCTAAGCCGACAAAGCAGACAAATGTTGCCCCAAGGAGGATTATTATAGGCTCTGACCTTGACACATATAAAAATGACCTCTAAAATGCTCTCTGCATGGTCAGACATACTCTGGAGGATTCTTGGACAGTTTGAAGGAGACCAATGAGAGATGGGATGGGTTGGAGGAGGGGAGGACAAGCAACACAGGTTGGAGCTATAGCACCAAACAAGATGCTCACACACGGTTCCTCTATGGCTTCTTCACCTAGGTATCATGAAGCCTGGGGGGAAGGACTTACAGACTTACGAGCAATGGAGTCTCTTGCCCTCCTGTGTCGCCCCCTAGCTGTGGACACTTTCCCAAGTGACTTCTCCCTTCTGAGTTTCACGTTTGTGGGATGTTTTTTGTTTTGTTTTGTTTTTCAAGACAGGGTTTCAAGACAGGTAGCCCTGGCTGACCTCAAACTCAGAAATCTGCCTGGTGTGCGCATGACTGCCCAACAGGTGGAATGGGTTCTTAAGGACCAATGAGGGCTATTATGGAGAGAGTCTGGACTGAGGTGTGTGTGCATTATAACTCAGGGGTTATATAACTCAGGGTTACATTCTACACACTTCCACCCCTGAAGTTCACATCAGCTTCAGGTCACATGATCGCAAACACCCCACTCTTTCTGCCTCCCATACTTAGTGTCGATCCCCATACTCCACGGCGGGTTTGGGTGGAGAATCTTGTTGCTAAGCCCTTCCATTGAGCTGCTCCCTGAGTCAGTGTGATGTCCTTCCCTGTGGAGGATGGCTGGCTGGGAAACAAGCCCTTGGGGTGTGATGTTTTCTTGGTCACCTGCAGACAGGGATGGAGAATAGTAGACTAGCAAGGAACCATGGAGGGTAATCAGTGAGGTGGCTGGAAAGGGACATTGTTTCAACACCAGTGACATTACTGGGCACTCCTAGGGGCCTATGCTAGGATCTAGTCAAGATTATGATCCTGCAAAGAGCCAGAAAAAGGGTGGTCTGAATGAATTACTTTTTCTGAGTCTGTTTCCCTGGTGATAAAATAGAGGTGCTTTAAGCCTTTTGGAACTTTTGTGAGGTTAGTACTTGGTATTTCCTAAATAATAAGACTGTTTAGCAAACATGTCATAATTAACCAGGTGCTGTTCTGAGAAGCTTATGCATGTTGTCTCATTTTAGCTTTTGGAAGTGGAAACTGGGGCACTCAGTGAGGACACACACCTTGTTCAGTCTCTCACAGTCAGCCATTGGGTCAGACCAGACAGGCTGAAGTTGTACCAGACTTATTCTCAGAATGATGTCCCACAGAGGACCCTGGAAGTGCTGTGGAGATACAGATATGGCTGCCATGAAGAAGAACTAGGCCTCAACCAATATATTACTAACGTTTGCTTGGTGAGGACTTCAGTTTCTCTCGTGATGTAATTACTCTCAATTTCTGGTGACTAAGCAGCTGATACCACACAGGTCTTCCTGCCTCTTCTCTCTCCAAGCTGTTTTTCTTGAGTGGTCTGGAAAATAGAGCATGCCAGCTTGGCTTCCCCTGCCCCCTACCCCTGCAATTCATTTAGTTTTCAGAATCCTTTGCTCGTGGCAGGGCTGACAAAGCATGCCTTTAACCTCTCTTCCACAGCTAGAGATCCTCTGGGTCTGGAACAGCCTAGAAACCTGAAATCCACGGTACAGAGCCCACATTGGTTCCAGCCACTGAGTAGGCCTGCCTGGGTTTGGAGCAAAGCCCACACCTCTGCACACCCCGTGCCTCCCTGTGCCTCCCCGTGCCTCCCCGTGCCTCCCTGTGCCTCCTCATGCCTCTCCATGCCTCCCCGTGCCTCCCTGTGCACACTTCATCCTCACTAGCACGGTGGCTTGGAATGATGCTGCTATAAAATGAAGTGATGTGACAATTTCTGCAGGAAGAGCAGTCACAGGAAGGGAGCATGTGCTTTCCCAGGATTTCTCCCTGCACGGCGAGGGGGAGCTGGACTATGAAGCTGTTGGGTCTTCCAGCTTTCCTGGGAGGCCCAGAAGCAGGTTCCTGTCCAGCAGAGTCCCAGGTTGCAGACTCAAGGTTTTAAACTCAGGGTTGAGAGGAGGAAGGATGCCTCTTGTAAGTAGCTCCCTGAGGAAGGGAGGCTGAGGATAGTCTCAGAGCCTTGGGAGGAGGGTAAACAACATGAGTGAGAAGCTGGATTCCTTTGGGCAGTCTTATGAAAATTAGAAGTTAGAATTGTGGGTTTAAAAATAAGATTGAACCTTTATTTTTAACTATGCTTGTATATAAGGGATATAGGTGCATATCAATACTGATGTCAGAGAGGCCAGAGACTTGGGATCCCCTGGAACTAACTGGAGTGACAGGCAGTTGTGAACCACCTTGTGTGGGTATCAGAAACTTGGGTCTTCTGCAAGAGTAGCTAGACCACAGACCCATATTATCAGCCCTAGTACTGCATTTCAATAGCTTTAAACTGGACACTCTACCTTGACTGCATGCTCAGGCAGCTGTGCCAGGTCCCTGGGGTTATTTGGCCAATTCCTGCCCTTTTCTGTATCCTTAGCAATGGGGGCCCAGCAGAGTATTGCACTTGTATTGGCCTGAAGGATGATGACAAGCCCATCCTTTACTCATTACTGTCCTGTATCCAGCACTGGAAACCCAGCGTACCCAGAAGCCCAGCATCCCAGACACAGAAGCAGTTGCTGCTCGGGGATGAATCTCTGATCCTAATCTGCTGTTCTTCCTTTAGCACAGACTTGGGGAAGACTGTGCTAAAACAAAACAGGGTCCATCATTCTGCTCCTACAAGAAACACACTCCAGCCATAAAGATAGGCATTACCTTAGAATAAAGGACTGGAAAAAGTTTTCCAAGCAAACAAACCCAAGAAGCAAGCTGGAGTAGCCTTTCTAATATTTAACAAAATAGACTTTCAGCCAAAAGTAATCAAAAGAGACAGTGGAGAACACTCATCAAAGGAAAAAAAATCCGCCAAGATGATATTGCAATTCTGAACACCTATGCCCCAAACACAAGGTCACCCAGATTTGTAAAGGAAACATTGCTAAAGCTTAAATTGTACATCTAACCCCACACATTAATAGCCAGAGACCTCAACACCCCACTTTCACCAATTGACAGGTCATCCAGATGAAAACTAAACAGAGAAATAATGAAACTAACAGACATTATGAATCAAAAGGACCTAATAGACATCTACAGAATATTTCACCTAAACACAAAAGAATATACCTTCTTTTAAGCACCTCATGGTTCCTGCTCTAAAACTGACTATCTAGCCAGTCACAAAGACTCAACAGATACCAGAAAATTGAAATAATGCCTTGTATCTTTCAAGACGGAATAAAGCTGGACTTGAAGAACAACAGAAACATTAGAAAGTCTACACAATCGTGAGAACTGAACTCTCTACTCAATGATCTCCGTGTCAGGGAACAAATTAAGAAGGAAATTCAAGACGTTCTAGAATTCAATAAAAATGAAGTCACAATATAACCAAACTTACGGGAAACAGTGAAAGCAGGGTTAAGAGGAAGTTCATAGCATGCCTTCATAAAGAAATTAGAAAGCTCTCATTCCAGCAATTTAAAAGCACACCTGAAAGCTCTAGAAAAAAGAAGCAAGCACATTGAAGAGGAGTAGAAGTCAGGAAATAATAATAATAATAATAATAATAATAATAAAAACAGGGCTGAAATCAATTGGTTAGAAACAAGAAAAACAATACAAAGAATCAATGAAACCAAGAGCTGGTTCTTTGAAAAAAATCAATAAGATAGACAAACCCTTAGTCAAACTAACCAAAAGACAGAGAGATACTATGCAAATAAGAAAAATCAGAAATGAAAAGAGAGGCATTACAACAGACACTGAAGAAATTCAAAGAATCATCAGGTTTTACTTTAAAAGCCTGTACTCCACAAAATCAGAAAATCTTTATGAAATGGATTATTTTCCAGGGCCAAATAGTTTTAATGCAGAATTCTTCAAAGAAGAGATAATACCAATACTCCTCAAACTACTGGAACATTGCCAAACTCATTCTATGAAGCCACAGTCACCCTGATACCTAAACCATACAAAGAGCTTGTTAGAGCTTGGTGGTGTCCAGCAAACTCAAAAACCTATGCTAATTCTTCCTGCTCACTGAGTGATAACACATGTCCAGAACAGTGGTTCTCAACTTTCCTAACACTGTGGCTTTTAATACAATTCCTCATGGGTGGTTACCCCCCTCCCCACCATGAAATTATTTTTCTTGCTACTTCGTAACTGTAATTTTGCTACTGTTATGAATTGTAATGTAAAGATACAGGATATCTGGTATGCCAATCCTGTGAAAGGGTCATTGGACCCCCAAAGGCTCACGACCCACAGGTTGAGAACTACTGCCCTAGGATGACAGGAGGGTTCCAAATTCATTTTCTAGTAGGTCTACAACAGGAATAATTTCTGCTCCTGGACACAGACCTTTCAGCATCCAGTGAGGCTGGAGGACTCCTTTTCAGAGTCATGATTTCCTAAGATCAAATAAGAGTTACAAGGCTTAATGGGGGCCAATTATATTCACTAAGAGAACATGCAATTATTAGTTTATATCATAGTCAGACATATACATCTTCCCTCACGTCTGTCTGTCTGTATGTAGACTTATCCTGGTAACACTGTCATGACACCATTAATTTGCCTGTGGACAGTTGTCTACACTGTAGAAGAAATATGTACTCTCTCCTTTTTGTTTATTTTTAAGGTTATAATTTCATCACAATTACACTCCTCCTCATTCTCCTTCAAATTCATGGCCTCCTTTTACATTAATTGTTCCTGCATAGATATAGGTATGTGTGTGTGTGTGTGTGTGTGTGTGTGTGTGTGTGTGTGTGTGTATTCCTAAATATAACTTGCAGAATCCGTACAATGTTACTTGGCACTGGACAACCAATTGGTGTATTCTTCCCTAGGGAGGTCCGCCGCTCCTGCTCCTGCCCTCACCTTTCCTCAGTTGCCTGTAGTTCTTTGTGTAGGATTGAGGCTTCATGGGCTTTTCCCTCCACTTTTATGTGTTAGTTGATGTCAGTCTTAGTTACAGTTTTACTGCTGTGAACAGACACCATAACAAAGGCAATTCTTATAAGGACAACATTTAATTGGGGCTGCTTACAGGTTAAAAGGTTTAGTCCATTATCATCAAGGGAGGAACATGGTAGCATCCAGGCAGTCAGGGGGCTGACAGTTCTCCATCTTGTCCCAAAGGCAAACAGGAAGACTGGCTTCCAGGCAGCTAGAACAAGGGTCTTAAATCCCATGCCCACAGAGACACACTTCCTCCATCAAGGCCACACCTACTCCAACAAGACCACAGTTTCCAATAGTGCCACTCCCAGGGCCAAACATATTCAAATCACTACGGTGATCAGCTCACCTTGGGCAGTCATGTTGGTGAGACTATACGGGCACAGCTTCTGACGTCACTGGGAGACACAATCTCAGAGCAAACTCTTGAAATGAAATGCATGCTTAAATCTATCAAGGTCTCAATGAAAACAGCAATTGCTTATGTTTCCTCATCCAGGTTCACAGCCCCTGAGTTCTGTCCAGCCTATGGGAAGTCAGTGATACACTGTGGGTGGAGCACTGTCCAGCCTATGGGAAGTCAGTGATACACTGTGGGCAGAGCACTGTCCAGCCTATGGAAAGTCAGTGATACGCTGTGGGTGGAGCACCCCTCTGTACCAAAAACACTGAAGTCCATAAGCTCTGCTCACCACAGGCTATGATTCAGGTCTTCTGGTGGAAAAATGGTGGCACTTAATGTCAAGCAGAGAACGACGCACTTCAAAAGGCCTTGGGAGCCATGGCACCAGCAGATGTGCCCACAGCAAGGCAGGGTCCACAACAACAAAGGCCAAGGGGGCCCAGTTGGGAAGTGGTGACCCAGCATTCTTTTACTGTGAGTCACACCTTGAGTCTCTCTCGATCTCCCAAGAGCTGGGTATTTCTAATCTGTTCACTAAATTCTCCTCTGCTCAGGTACCTGGAGTGGCTTCTGCCCTTTGGATTGAGTTATAACTCAGTCCCCACCCTGTCATTTTCTTTAATTCTGACGCTGGGCTAGTAAGCAGAGCTGTCATCTGTGTGTAGCATGCAGCTCAAGGGCTTGCTGTGGGAACTTGAAATGCAGCTCACGGAAAGATGTTCTAGGATGCTTATCTACATTGGATGGCTTCATTTACGTTTACTCTGTGAGTGTGTGTGTGTGTGTGTGTGTGTGTGTGTATGTGTGTGTGTAGTGCATGTTCATGTGAGTGTGTGTATATATGTGTGTGTGTGTGTGTGTGTGTGTGTGTGTATGCGCGCGCGCATGCACAGCCTTTGATATTCTTCAGGAGCTTTCCTTTGTTACTGAGACAGGGCCTCTGGATGCCCTGCACTGGCCAATTAGGTAAGGCTGGTTAGCCAGGTGCTAAGGGTTGAGTCTCAGGACTAGGCAGCAAGCACTGTGGTGTTTATCCTCTCCCTAGACTCCTTGCTCCAAACCATCTCTTCCCTCTTTTCTTTTCCTTTCTTCTCTCTCCTTCTCCCTCCCTCCTTCCTTTTCTTCCTTCTTTGTTTCAAACAAAAAAAGCCTATGTGATCTAGGCTGTCCTTGAACTTGTGATCCTGTTAGTACATCCTCCTAAGTGTTGGGATTATAGGAGTGTGTCAGGGATTATAGGAGTGTGTCAGGGATTATAGGAGTGTGTCAGGGATTATAGGAGTGTGTCACAATGCCTGATGTAAGGCATCATTTCAAAGAGGGGGAGCTTGCTACCTAAAATCAGTATGGGCGTCTGGTCTGATCTGAAGTGTTTCTTGGATACAACTAAGTAGTGTCATTTATTTATGAGGACGGTTTAAATGTAATGAACAACATCACTATAAGAAACCGATAAAGCCACATTTCTGAACGCTGCTCAGTTGCTTTTGCTAGTATCTCTCTCTCTCTCTCTCTCTCTCTCTCTCTCTCTCTGTGTGTGTGTGTGTGTGTGTGTGTATGTGTGTATTCATGACTAAATTTTCAAGTCCCCTTAGAAATGTCACTGTGTGTGTGCTCCTCATCCTATTCCAGTGTCAACAAAGAAGACTAACTCTCAAGGCCAACTGACTTCATCTTACACAGAGAAGAGAACACTCTAACGGACTGCAGAAACCATGACATGCCCAAGACAAATTCTTTAGTTAATCCTTCACATTTCCAAAGCTCTGGAGGGCAAAATGTTTGTCACCAAGAAAGACAGTAGACTGTTAGAATTGTTCAAACAGCTCAGGGTGAAGTCTGACGGAGACACGAAGCAGAAACATTCCTCCATCATAATGGCCAACTGGAAAAATCCAGATTTATTAAAAGAGAAAGAAAGTCAGAGTGGGAAGGACATACGGATAGGACAGCTACTAACAATGGACTCACAGTACCCTGGCCTGATTAAAACCTGCCTGTCTGGCAAATGGGGTCCCAGGACTCTTCCTATTGAGTGGCACCCATCTTGATACCCAGATAACACAGCCCTCTAGCAACGCAGTAGCTCTGAAATTGTCCATCATGTCTGCTTACCTGGGGAGTCAGAACGGGACAATAAGCTATTATTAACAGTAGCTAATTTACTTAGCATTTCAATGTGCCACACACTGTTCCTGTGTAGGGTCCATTCAGGCCTGTGAGGAAGATCCTAATTGCTGTGTCCATTTTCCAGGTGCTGGGACTGAGGCACAAAACATGTTATACAGCTCGTTGACAGTCAAGACAATGCAGGGTGTCCCTGTGGCTGGCTTCTTTCCTCTTCTCTCCCTTCATGCTCTTGGGTTTTGATCTCAAATGGTTTTCTTCAGTTTTCCAACTTCAACCAGTGTGCTAACGCCGCACCTCAGATTTGAGTGACCGCAGCTGAGTCTTCTTTTTGAAGCACAGACTATGTTTCCGGCTGACTGCTTCAGAAATCCATTTAGTGAGTGGTATGGGTGAGGGAGGAGGTGGTGGGAGATGTCATTTGGAATGGAATTCCTCTGTCTAGCACCTCAAGCTAATCTCACACCTTTGTTTGTTTGTTTGTTTGTTTGTTTGTAAGTAAGATTTGCCCTTTTTTGCCTCTTTGCTCTCTGGCCTTGTCTGAATTTAAATGCGTTCACTTCTTTTGTGGACACACTTTCATTCTGGTAGCCGTGGGTCTGTCAAGCTGAGAGGCCTCACTCTGGAGCTGGCTCATCCTCTCAGTGTGCTCTAATGATGAGAGGAGGCTTAGGTTTGGCAGTTTAAGGATGAGTGGGCCTGTGGCATCGGCTCACCGCCAATGTCCTCACCAACTCAACATGCATACAGCGGTCAGCTCTCTGAGAGGCAGGCAGAGCTCGGGAGTGAAGTGAAACCAAAGTGAGCGTCCCACAGTCTGAGCTGTTTGCCGTGAGTTATCTGTGAAAGAGCTGGACACCTCGATTTAATTTTCTTGTCTGTCCCTCCAAGGTCAGAAGTGGTACTGTCCCAAGGCAATTTAAAGACCTCGTAAGCGTGCCACAAACAAGAGAGGATAGCACCTCAGGCTCCATGGTGATAGACCTGCCACAAGTAATAACACTTGTTCCTGACTTTCCCCGATGTGACTTGAGTAGTTTAACACCCAGATGCCAGAGTGTGAGGCAGAGATGGGACGAGAGGAACAAAGAAAGCAACAAGAAAGAACACAGTGCCAATCTGCCCAAGGACCTGATTCGGGAACTAGCCAACGTACCACAGCAGCATATTAAACCTCTGAATTCCCAAAGGCCTTCAAGTCCACTTGCATTTGTTCAGGTCCTTCCAGTAGAATCCCATGGCCGCCAAGCACCCCAGGGGGACCGTCCACATTTATAGTTGTGTGATTCTGTTCCCTCTGACAACTGTCCTGGATAATTTGTACAGACAAAGCACACGCACAATGTGAAGATCGTATCGGACATTCAGTCCTTTATCTCTGCCACCACCCTGATGTGCCTCTAACCTCAGCATGCCCGTGTCTCCATACACTGGGAAAATTCTCATCTCACAGCTCAAAATCAGATCAAGCACAATGTGGCAAGATGGTGGGTCGGAGTGGTCCTGGAAGGGATTTAGAAGCAACTCATCTCAGACAGGAACACCATCTCGGCAGAGATGTGGCTTTTCATTAAGCCTTGCATTTTAGCTAACTGAAAGTAAAATAAGTTAGCTTAAAAACCCATTAGCTTAGGTCTTGGAAGCCAAGGGAACCTGGCAAGAGGAGATGCTTGGAATCGAGCTTGATCCGATAGTGTTCAGCACAAGAGGCAGCCTGGGAATAATTAGGGAAACGAGTGAGGTGCCCCACCCTGAGCACCCACGAGGGAGGCTAGAGGTAACTGTGCTAATGACTCAATCACTCCATGCATGCCTGCTTGTCTCAACGGATAGTTGTTATCTTAGCATTTCCATGGGTTAGGAGTCCACACCACAACTTGGAGGCCTCTGGTAATCCTGAGTGGCTCTGGCTTGGGATCTCTCCAGCCATACTATTGGCCAGGTCTGCAGTCTCTGAGGATGGGTTGGCTCAAGGTTTGTCTTTTGAGCTCGTTCATGTCAGATCCCCACAGTCTCTGAGGATGGGTCAGATCCCCACCAGGCTGGAACTGTGTGGTACATTGTACAGAGACATTATGAGACACAGAGTTTTTTTTTTGAAACTTACTGGGGACAGATAGGAAGTAGAGAGAGTGAGGGTATCTGGTGACCCCATAACACAGGCTGGGCTGGACAGGAAACTTCCAGAAGTTCATAGGCTGCAGGACTCACAAGCATTCCTTTTATGCTTACTTTCTGCTGTGCTATTTAACACAGGGAGAGAGGTTTGTGAGTCTGACCACTTACACCATGCATCAGGGGAGGCTTTCCGTGACCAGCAGTTGAAGGGCAAGTTGGCTGAAGGCACACACACAGGCAGCTTCTCTCTGCATCCGGTTTCTGTCTGTCTACTTCCCAGAATGCCTGAGAGAAGCTCATCGAATTCAAATGTACCAGTCTTGACCGGTCAGCTGTTTCTCCTGATCCCTTCACTTGACAAGAACATCAAGGCTAGAAAGGGGATACTTTAAGGACATGACAGTTTACAGTATGGCTTCATTTTCCTAGGGGTCAGACATGTCAGCTAAGAGGTCATCTTCAGAAGGAACTTGGAGCACTTATTTTGGATAACGAAGACAACTAGATGTAATTCCCAGAAGCGGTTCCCCTTCCCACTCAGGCTTCAGCCTTCCCACATTTAAGAGGAGATGGACTTAGGAAAATATAGAGCCTCTCAAAGCACATCTGGGAAATGGATAACTTGGAACACACAACATAGTGGAGTGCCAAACCAGAGGGGTGGGAAAAGTAATTCCAGCCCCACCCCTAGCATGCAGGTGAAGGACATCTGTATACATGTATGCAGTTGGAGTCTGTGTGTGCAGGTGCGTCTGGCCCAGACTTTGTGTCTATGTCCATTTCCCTGTAGACATCTGCAGGTGTCAGGGTGGTGGACCAATGGCAGTGGCCAGAAGAGGGACTGTGAATACCTAGTGTGACTCTGTTCAGTGCCATTGGTTGATGGGGACTTGAGAGTGACAGATGGATGGTGTGTCTGTCTTTGTGGAACTCCTGGCTTGGTTTCCCGGCCATGTTCCAGTCTTGGAAGGTCCCTTTATTGCCAATGTTAGGGACTGGAGTTTCCAGGACCGTGGGAATAACTCTCGGCTCATGCTATGGCTGTTAATATGAGGACAGGAGCTACAGAGAGTAGAGGAAGTCAGTTTACTGTCCTATCACTGGGATTGAGCAGAGAAGCCTCATAGCTTAGAGTTTGTAGTCCTGGGTACAGTGTCAAAGAACACAGAAGGCAGCCTTTACTTAATCTTGTGGTGGTCAGCATTTTAAAGCTAGCATTCCCATCCCCCCTTTAGAACGAAGGCAATATGTGGCTAAAAGCCAAACTTTCTAGTTCAACAATAAATTTAGTGGCATTGGCAAAGAGAAGCAGAGGCAGCGGAGCGAGCGTTTGCTTTGCCTCAGGTCTGACCTCCGCCCTCTTATCTTCTGCTTCCCCACAGGGCACATGAGAAAATATCGGAAATAATAACTTAATGGTCACCATGGAGACTCTTGGTTTATAGAGCCAACATATGTTCTTATATGTACTTTCTTTATTGAAAGATAACACACTTCAGCTCATTTCTTTGTCAACCTAGACAAGAACCAAACAGCACTCAGAAAACACCCATTCATGAAAAGGGCAGAGTTAGTTCACCGATGAGATCGGTGAGCCAAGTTGGAGGAGTTTCTCATATTCTAAGCACTTTCAGGCTGAGACTACCTGTACTGTATCCATGGGGGCATCAGAGACCTTTGAGGGAACAAACATGTTTGCAGAATGACTTGAGATTTGCTGGGCTCTGTGCTCTTCATGCAAAGGATCTCACTGAGTCTTCCTGACGCAGCCACCAGTGTAAGTGTGGCTCAGCTAGAGTTAGACAATAGGAACGAACGGATGGGTATCTCCCAGACCCTCTCTCCAGAGTCCTGAGGAAAACAAACCCAATAGCCAGTAGTCTGACCACCCTAATGATGAGCCATCTGTCTTTCCTACTATCCTGAAAATCAGGTTTTAAACATCACCATGAAAGAGCAGTATATTCAGCTAGCAGACGTCACCCTGAGATACACCTGGGTGCTGAAACAGAGTGAACACAAAGGGCTCCCTTCATCTTGAGGTGTCACTTGGGGGTGAAATATGTCAACTCAATGCTCACTGGGCCCCAGACTCCTGTCTGCATTTCTGTTATATTGATGGGCTAGCCGGTCAAAATCTCCCTTCACAAGAGCCAAGGGGCTTTCTAGACAGAACTTATCTTGAAGACAGAAGGGACTGGGTGGGGAAAACTCAAGACATTAGCATGTCTCCTCCCTTGATTACCTGTTGTACAAGGCCTCTGGTGTGTGGTCAGGTTTTTGTGGTCTGCGAGAAGCTGGAGGTGGACCCCAAGGCAGTGATGTTTCTGCATCTGTCTAAGAGCGTGTGAAGTTCCCCCCTTTCCACAGTTTTACTACCATCGTGTCATGCTGGGGATTGTTGGAGCTGTGCCCCCTGGACCAGAGGAGGAGTCCCTCAGAGGCTATGGGTTACCTAGCAACAACCAGATGATGCAGAAGTAATATTCAATATGCACAGGGTAGTGGTATCTCCATCAGGAGATTTCCACCTACGAATTTAGATTGAGGTGGTGCCTTCCTGATCACAGCATCGTGGGATTCTTCTTCCCTGTTGTTTGGAGTCCATGTGACTATGCAAAGGGTCTCTTGATAATTTAGCTACAGTCCATCCCATTTTTTTTTAATTTATGTAAAGGAATTTTCAAGGAGTCATTGGCTCAGTTGGACCATCATGCTTATTACACCATTACCCTTAAAGGCTTTGTTAGTTAGTTAGTTTGTTTGTTTAGTTTAAAAGGTTTTAATTTGCCAAGTCTGTACTTTAGTTCTTGGCCTGGCTACATCCCTGTCAACTTGGGCCTTTGAAAATCATCTGCATTTCCAGCAAGCCCTTATGGATTAAGGAGCCAAGACATATTCACGACGATCCCTGTGTGACCAGCAAGGCTGTCACCAAATGAAGCAGTGTGTCTGGAGAATGCTATGATTTTTTGAAGAGTCAAGGCCATTTCAGTGTTTTTTCCTGAGCACTGAATGCTCTCATGTGTCTTTTAGGTAGAGCCTCCTAAACTTCTTATTTAGCTTTTCCTGAGGCAGCCACCAGTGTAAGCCAAGAATTAGCAGACACGAGGAAGAGACAAAGAAGCAGCTCTCAGACCCTCTCTCCAGGATCCTAAGGAAGGCACACCCAATAATGGACCCAATATGTCTTTGGTGGGTAGTCCTGTCAGCCACTCAGTTGTGGCCAATGAGAAACTCTCATTTTTTTCTGAGAAAAAGTCCTACCTAGATCCAAGGACAAAACAGAAGTGTTTTAGACAGAGAGGTGCTCTGGTCTGAAAAGGTCATGGCCACAGCTGACAGTGTCCCCTGAGTGAGCTCTGTAACTCTGTGGTCTCTGCCTTGGGGTCTGGCCTGCCTAAGCCTGTGGGCAAGTAGTGTGTCCTCTCCCTCTAGTGTCTCCTCGCAGAGGAAGGAAGGCAGTGCTGTGGAAGGGCTGTGCTGTGGAAACTGGGCTCAGCTCCCCTCGGTGATGAAGAAAGGTAAAGCCTTAGACCAAACTCAGACAGAGCAAACGGAACCTGATATAGATAGAGCTCTTGTATAATGGTCTGTCGTCACAAAGAGAAGTTACTGTGTTTCCTGTATGCTGAAAGGATTTTCTTTCCCACAGTAAAGCATCAGTGGGCAAGTAAGTGGAAGTTTCCACTGTTTGTTCCGGAGAGGAAAGAATGCCGGCATTGGCTGGGGACAGGTGTCTGAAAGTCCTTGTTTATAACCTAGAGACAAGATAGAAGGGCTGAAAGGCCATGGGCATAAAGATGCTTTGAGTTGTCTTGAGGAGTCTGCTATCTGGGTGTTGTCACCTGGGCAGGCTGGGAGAAGGGTAAGCAGCAGTTGCTCTACCCAGGCAGGATAGGCAGAGGCTGTGGGCTTTCTCAATAAGAAGCTGCAGGGAGCTGCCATTATCCCAGAATTCATTTGTCTGCATTCCGGAACCTGTGCTGTTTGTTAACAACTGAGCTCTTGCCCAAGGTTGGAACAATGTGGTCCATGCCAGTGATTGCCAGGAGGAAATCTGGCAGCCCTGTCTCACCAGAAAGGGAGATCCAAGAGTTTTATACTGGGACTTCGTTGGAAGTGTGGTTTCTATGCTGGTCATTTGGTTATTTTAAAAAAGCAACTTTGGAGAAAAAGCCAAGGTGGAGAATGTGAAGAGGTTCCTGTGGATTCTTCACAACTCTCCTCAGAATATTCTTTCTATCTTACTCATGAAGGTCAAACTTGATAACCTGATCACTGTGTGGGATTGGAAATACTCTAGAGTGGAAAATGTGTGGCATGCTGTTTGGACCAGAAGACAAATGCGAAGAGGAGTTAGGTCAAGTTTATGCAAGGGCAGAGGATGTGAACTAGCTCTGCTTGGCAGACTTACTCTTGCTGGAGGAGACACTCTGCCACTGTGAACCATCAGACATTGGACAGTATCGTGGCAGGGATGACCACTAAGTATTTAAAACGGGAAAGAACCCATCTGGTGGCAAAAGTAAGCTTGCAATTGTAGAGGGAAGTTCAGACACATTGTGACTTTATTGAGCTTATTATGTTTGGGGAACTAGAAAGAAACAATAACAACAACAACAAAATGTTTGTGAAGTTAGCTAGTGCCAAAGAGACTTCGCAGTGACTTTGAAGGCCCCACCGGATCTCAGCCCTCCCTCAGAATGATGGGAGGTGGCACAAAGCATCTACTACAATGCTCTAAGCCGTGGTTCTCAGTCTTCCCACCGCTGCTACCCTTTAATTCTTTATGTTGTGCTGACCCCAACCATGAAATGACTTTTGTTGCTACTGTAATTTTACTACCGTTATGAATTGTATTGGAAATATCTGGTATTTACCATGGTCTTAGATGACCCCCATGAAAGGGTTGTTTCATCCCCCAAAGGGCTTACAGCTCACAGGTTGAAAACCACTGCTCTAGGCCTTCACGACAGAGAGGCTACTTTCCAAGTTGGTGTCCTAATTTAAGCTCAGAGCTCTGCATTGGGCAGTGCACTCACTGATGACCATAGTAAAGGAGCACTGGCTTGCAGGAACCCCTCCGTCCCCCTCAGGGAAAGGCCTTTATGTGTAGGCGGCCTGAAGACCTGATGGTTGATTGTCTCCCTACAGCGCCCCCTTGTGTTTTTGGACTCCGTATGCAGGCATCCTCCAGTTCATTTGTAGGAGGGCAGCAGTTTGTTACATAACACAGGGAACTAACTCATGGAGCTGGTGTCGGGATCAGATTGGCAGGTCATTTCCCTCTGCTGTTTGCACACCAGATAACAGTATCAAACTGCTACTCCCTCCACCCTCTTGAAAAAATACACAGCACACAAAGCAGCAAGGATGTCGTTTTCTAGTTCCATTCCAGAGCAAGGGCCGGGCTGACAGGGAAGCATGCAGCTCAAGGACCGGAAGTTCTGTCTTTAGAAACGGAACTACTTTCTATCAGCTTTCAATTAAAAGTATGTTCTGTGAAGTCCTTGTTCATATCACCCCCAGTGCTTGTGTGATGGGGTGTACCAGCTATCACTTATCAAAGTTGTCATGAAACAGACTCCCCTACACTGTCTAAGACCCTGATCAATATCAGGAGTGCTGCATATTTAACACTGGGGCCTGTACAACATGTGAGATCAATCTGCTGAACTTCCAGCAGCATTGTCACCCAGGACAAAGTCCTTCTGAGTCACTAGTAGCCACCAAACCCAAGCTCTGCCTCCACGTACCCTTGCCTGGCATCTCTGTCTGCAAGGACGCTTTCGGGGAAGCATCTCCTTCTAAGGCTGCTTGTAGAGGCACTCAGTTCTCCTACTTGGTCCCCTCACTTCCTTTACACCTCAGAAACTCACTTCTTCTTCCAGGTTTCTAGTGTCTTAGACTCGGCAAAACCCAAAAGTCTGACTCTGGCCTGTGCTCTGGAAACTCACACTAGCAAATCAGAGAAGTTGAGGTGCCAGTCAGCAAAGTGTTGGGTTCACATGCACAGACGGGGTCTAATCCAGCTTCTGTCCATTCATCTTGTCCCCATGGACCAACACTGGTCTTCCTTGGGTCTCAGGTCCCCATTACAATAGGAAACCTCAGTGTATCAGCTACTGTTCTTGTGCTGTGACAAAGCTCCATGGCCAGAAGCGACTTACAAAGGAGTGTCTTTAGTTTCTAGTACCAAAGGGCCAGAGCCCATAATGACAGGGAATCTATCGTAGTGTGCCAACAGAAAGGTGAAAGATCACATCCCAGTCACACACGGGAAACAGAGAGTGAAGGAAGTGGGAGAGGTTATAAACCCTCAAATCCCGCCTCCACTGGTGATGCATTTCCTCCAGGAAGGCCCCACCTCCTCAAGGTCCCAGATCTGCCCAACAATGCTGTTGTCTGCAGATGCGATCATCACATGTGTGAGCCCACCGGGAGCAATTCTCATGCAAGCTGCAGCAGCAGCCTTCAGTCACAAGCGGTCTACTTAGTCCTTTTGTTCTCCATGTTTACAGGGCTGTGGACACACTTCCCAGAGCCAGCTGCTCATCTGTTACTTTCCTTTAACAGTTTTTCTAGACACAGAAACATTGACACCTCAGTTGCCTTCATCTTTTCTGTTTGCTTTGTTCTCACACATCCCACTTAAGAAAAAAAGTAACTGTTACTTTAACAAGGTCTTTGAGAGACACAGGCAAGAATGAACTTTTAAACCCACCTGCGTATTTTGAAGTATCTTGGCATTTCATCTGACAGAAGTAACTCTGTCATTTAATTCTTACAGATGGGTAAAAGAGCCCCCAGAGAGGCCAACACCGTTTCCCAAAGCTACACAGCCACTAACTGAGGGGAATTAATCCAAAGCTACCTTTTAACTACAACCTATATGTTTTCGCTATGAGGCTCTGCTGGCGTCTGGGCCACTTATGTATCTTGAGCTTGGCTCTTGTGCGTCTCCCTCTGAGCCAGGTGTGTTCTTGGCAAGTTCTGACAAGGTCAGGACTCTGAGCAGTGACATTGAAGTGGTACCAAGGACCATAGCACAGTTCTGAAGGAGTCTTTCAAGGATGGTGCTATAGCCTCTCCTTCACATCACCATGGGCACTACAGGGCATGCGCCTTGACTTTCCTTTATTTCCCCATGTAAAATTGAACTTGTCTTTCTCTCTTTTGGTGGCCAGAGTCCCCATGAGGAAAACAAAATAGGAATTTAAAAACAATGCTTTTCTTTTTTTGTTCTTTCTTAGGTTGGATTTTATTTAGTTTGTGTGTGTTTGTGGTGTATATGTTTGTCTGTGTGTGTGCATGTGCACACGTGCATGAATCCACAGGAAGACAGCTTTGAGACATTTCTTTTCTTTTCTCATTGGCCAGCAGGTCACCAAGGCAGCTAAGCTGGCTGGCCAGAAGTCCACAGGGACCTGACTGTCTCTGTTTCTCCAGCACTGGGTCACACTGGGTCACACTGGGTCACACTGGGTCACACTGGGTCACACTGGGTCACACTGGGTCACACTGGGTCACACTGGGTCACACTGGGTCATACCGGGTCACACTCATATTCTACCATGTCTTTTGCTTGTTTACTTGCTTTTAAAAGTAGGCTCTGGAAATCAAACTCAGGTACCCATTGCAAGGCAAACACTTTCATGATCAAGCTATCTCCCCAAATACCCTTAAATTGAAATTTCCTTTGGGTGCTATAGACTTACTGCCTTTGCAAGAGCTCATATTGAGAATCCCGAATGCTGTAAACTTGCTTTTTCCAATGGTAACATCTTACACTCTATTTTCTAAGCTACCAAAATATTGAACTAATACATTTTCATAGTTATAGAGTCATACCAAGCACATAGAAGCAAACAATGGCTTCATCTCTCTCCTCACTCCTGGAAGTCAACTCTGTCCTCACCACTCTGTCCTCCTCATCCTTTCTCCCCACTCTGTCCTCCCCACCCTCCCTCCCTACTCTGTCCTCCCCACTCTGTCCTCCCCACTCTGTCCTCCCCACTCTGTCCTTTCCACTCTCTCCTCCCACTCTGTTCTCCCCACTCTGTCCTTTCCACTCTCTCCTCCCACTCTCTCCTCCCACTCTTTCTTCCCCATTCTGCGATATTCTCTTCTCCTTACAGTGGAATGCAGGATTTCTTTCTGACACTCTGGGGAGCCTTCCTTCTGATGATTGGCTCATTGGCATCAGCAGCAATTAGTCCCACCTTCCTCTAGCTGTCTGGCTTCTCAGTTCTTTGTGTGCATTTGTCTCAGCATACCTAGTTGGAAAAAAGAAGTTGTGTGTGTGTGTGTGTGTGTGTGTGTTGTTTTCTATACATTACAGTATTAAATATTGATGACACCAATTTATATTTTGACAAACACTGCCAGGCACTGTTCTGAACACTTTATAAATATTAATCGAATCCTTATAGTTACTCTATGAAGATAGTTATTTGTGTGTGTCTGTGTGTGTCTGTCTGTGTGTGTGTGTGTGTGTGTGTGTGTGTGTATGCACATGCATGCAAATACATAAATACCTGCATGCACGAGTCAGATGTTGGTGTTAGGCATGTCCTTCCATCACTGCCTACCTTATCCTTCGAGATAGAGTTGTGCACTGATCCCAACCCTCACCATCTGGCTAGACTGGATGGCTCGTGTGTGCAAGAGACCTGAGTGACTCTGTGCCTTGCACTAGCATTGAAGATATGCACGGCCACACACACTTGGCTTTGGCATGGGCTCTGGGGATGTGAACCTTGGTTTTTATACTCACACTCAGAGACTTTACCAGCTGAGAAGATGCTATCCTGATTTTCATTTTGTAGGTTATGTGACAACAGAAAGGTTCGTCATCTTGCCTGACACTACTTTGTTAATGAACAACAGCCCAGGCACAAGCTCATTGGTCTGACTGAGTCAGAGCTCCTGACTGTGTATGGCATTCACTGAGAAATGGACAGCTCACCAACTTCCTTAATACTTGCACATTTCCCCTTGCATTGGTCTCTAGATGCAGGCTATGAATGTGTCTGGTATTTGATATAAGCTTGTCTCCCATTCTCTCTGCCCCTTTACCCTTATCTCCAGCCCTGACCATCACTTCCTTTCTTCCACGTGTTTGCTTGGGCTTTCATAGATTCTCTTACAGTCTCCATGGTCTCTGCTAATTCCCTTGGGCCATAAATGGAATCTTCTCCAGCATCAACAAGACAGCCATTGCCTTTATCTCTCCACATATTATGTGCATAATTACATCAATATGGTTCCTGATGGAAACCTTCTGACGCCAACACTGGTTCTTGAAACTCAGTGCCGGATTCCATTTGGTAATATTTTATTTATAACCCTGGTTAGCATCAGATGGACAGACTATTTCCTGAAAGCCCAGGAGAGCCTAGGAAGGTCTTTCTAGTCCATTTAATTTCCATGTTAATTTATAGAGTCCGTTTTCTTAAAAAAAAAATAGCTCTAATCTCTCTGTGTTCATGTCTTTCCCTGGGGGAATGTCTTTAGTTTACCAATTAAAAGAGAAACAAATGTACTTTCTGATTATCACTCAATAGTAACATGAGACAATACCTTTGCACTGGGGTATATATTAGGGAAGCTAGTCTGATTGTCTTATACATGAGGTTAAGCTCTGAATCCTCAGGAAATACAGATTGGTCATAGAGTGTGACACTATTATTGGGGAGACATGAACAAACATCTCACCTCAGATAGGGAACCAACCACAGATCAAAATAAGATATTACTGAAGTCAGACTTGATGGACCAGTGAGTTTTATTGGGGTAGTTTACAGGATTATGACTGGAGTTACTTATAGGAGCAGAAGTGACTCAAAGACAGTTGCATCTCCAAAGCCCAGTTGGCAGAAACACTAGAGGTCACTGCATGATTCCCAGGCTGCTTCATAGGTTGGAGAGTATTCCAGCTGGTCTAGTCTGAGAGAGCTTTCTTTGCAGTAGTCATTACTGCTTAGACATGCTTGGAGAGGGAGAGGATAGCCTATCTGGTTAATTTCAGGGACTTCCTGAAGTTTTTATGTTGTTTACTTCCTGAGTTTAAGAAACTTCCCTGCAGGATGGAAGGCTCCACCTCCTTTTAGAATATCCTGTGCTTTGAACAGGTCTCCAAGACAGAATATGTTGCCCCAGAGGAAATTGCTACCTAGAAGGTAGGAGAAGCACCACTTTGGAGAGGAGCTAGAGTAACCATATAACAGCAGTGGTGACAGTAAACTAACGAGGAAGAGCAGTTGTAACTCTTTCAGAACCAACACGATGTCAGTTATTGGCTTGAACACATTACCTGTGCTATTTACCAGAATGTAGTCTGGGAGGGCAAGACTGTGCACAGGGTGAAAACTGTTAGTCACTCATGAGTCTATGACGTGGGAATTACTGTTGTCCATAGCAGAGATGAGACACTCTTGGAGGTGAAGCTGATGCCTTAGGCTTATCCAGAGAGATATTAAGATGGACTGTCACTGGGTTCTGGTAAAAACTGGATATGGTGTTAACCAGATGCCAGCAATGATGTTAGGACTGTTCCCTGCTGGCCTTGCCCATGTCCCACTTCTCTGGTCACTTGCAGCTTGCACCTTGTAGGCTCCTTCCTCTTCTGACTCATCTGGAGACCACTCACCTGACTACTGCTTCACACGAGGTTTATTCAAGTGTCCCTTCTCCCTTACACCGCCTTCTCTTTGCCCCAAGGGCTGTGGTGAGTCCTTGTCCACATTCTGCAGCTTTTCTCTTGGCATGTAGCATCTTCAAGGTCCTTCGGACTCTTGCCTGTCTCCTGAACCATGCAGGATATGCACTGGGTCCCTGTTGGAATCAAGGCCCCAGACCACTCAGAATGAATTTTCTGAGTCAAGAAGGGCTAAGCATCCTGTTGGCTCCTCTACATGCTGAGCTTGGGCTGGTGGCTACTGGCAGTGGTGGCTAAGCATTACCTTCCACCCTGTGGACAAGGTAGGCCTTGGGGCTCAGAAGCTCATGGCTACCTGGAAATCCAACAATGTTTCAGAAGCATCACACGTCTCAGAACATGTTTCAATTGCTCTAATGAAATACTGAGGCTGTGCATTTCATAAGTAAAAGATACTTTGTAGCGCTCAGGTCTAGACTTTCAGGGGCACAGCTCTGGCTTAGTTTTGTCTACTCATACCTCACGGTATATGACATCATAGCTATGAGAAAACATCCAAGATCAAGCCATGGAAACCAGAGAACAGGCAGAAGTCAGTCTTGAACCAAGCAGGATCTCCTGAAAACCTCCTGGAGGCTGAGCCTCCTGGCCAGATTACTTTCCTTTAGACTCTGCCCTTTAAAACTACAACACTGAGATCCAACCTTGGAACATAGGCATTGGGGGTGGAGGGTGGGAAGACAGGCCACATTCAGGGTCCTCTCAAGGAAAGCTCCATCAGTGTGCTCACTTCAAGGCACTCCCAGAAGCCTGTTCTTTCAGCTCAGCTACAGGGAAGTTTCTGAGATGTACAGGACTTTGCAGATGCCAAGGACAGAGGAACTCAGGCCATTTGAGGTGAAGACAGAAGCTGGGTGTTGGACACAGAAGGATGAATCAGGGGCCAATAGACTTTCTGAAAGATCAGGAGGCCTGCTCAGGGGAGGAGACCCAGCTGAGGGGAGAGGTGTACACACAAGCTTGTTAGTCTCCTTCTATGACCCAGGATGTCAAAGCCTTTGGGGTGATGGCTGATTTCTTTCAAATTGCAGCTCTCTGACAACTGAAATGTATCTTTGTTTTCATGTGCCCACACATCAGGGTTGCAGAGTCTTTGAGATGATAGTTTTCCTTCCTTGCTCGGAACATCCATCTAGCTCTGCCTGATATATCCACGAGTCACAGGCAGGCCACATTCCACAGGAGCAGCTGGAGTATTTAGGAGGGTATGATGGGAACAGATGAACTGTTATCCCCTGTCCCCTCACGATTCTTCAGGGCCTCTCCTTCTGGTGGTTCTCAGCAAAGAATACAAGGCCCACAACCCATCAGAGCTCAGCAGTGATTTCTTGGATGGCTAGATGCTTGTAAGTTGGAGGTGGAGCATCATGACAACATCCACTGAGTGTTTTCTCCTTCTTGTGGAGCCCAGCAGAGGGGTGATTCTCACCCTTCCCAGTCTCACTGCACAGAGAGTAAGCACTGGCTTCTTCCTCCTTTTGTCTGAATACTTAAACAGGTAGTGACATCAATGGGTGACCTCTATCTAAACCACTGCCAGACACCAAACAGAGTGGCACTCTCTGCAGTCTGGATCTCATTAGGATAAAGAAAATTAGCTTGTTTTCGGGGATGCGGGGGAGAAATAAATAGTGAGGTCAGGTGTAAATTCCAGATTCATGGACAACTATTAAGTGTTCAGGAACGTCAACCAACTGTGAAGAAAGACTCAGGGCACAACAAGAGCCTCATACCCGATACTGGAGACACTTTGTGCCCAAGAGTGTGGGGCAACTCTATTTTGAATTTCCTTCCGGGCTGATGGCTCTAAAGGAGCATTTGGACAAACTGATGTTCTAATCACAAAGAGGCTCTGGTGCTTGGAAGTGGCCCCTTTGCTAGATATGTGAAATGATTTTTGATAGCTGTATGAGGTTTGGTTAGGACCAGTATCATTTTGAGGGAGACAGTGGACTTGAACCTGTGACCTGATTCAGGGGACCCACTCCACCCTTTTCCCATGATCTACCTCCTTGTTGGTCCACTGATGAAGGTTGTTTGCAATGGCTGCTGTCTTAGTCAGCTGTTGCCTCTAGGGTCTCTTCTTGTTCCTCTAATCCTTGGTCCCTCAGTTCATTGACTCCACCTGCTGTAATGCCCGTGGGGCTTTCTGAGATCCAACTGCTGTTCTCAGAGTTACCCTGGACATGGGGCAGGGTGGGGTACCTGAATTCCTGTGCATGGCTTTTGGCTCTGCTTGCCTTTGTGCAATTCCTCTTTAACTCCCTTGCCTTCACCTATTTAAAGTTCTTTTCTGTATTTTTCTTTCTTAACCACGTACCTTTCCCCCCATTACCAGGCCAGACATTTTCCTTCAGCAGATTGTTCACCACTTCCCTTTGACACTTTCCTGTTAGTGATTAGTTCTCCCTCCAGTGTACCCATAATGCTGAGTAAGCCCTGTTACTGCATTCCCCACACTGACGTCACAACCCAGTGACATCACTGAGAGCGAGGACTGACGTCACAGTGTAGTGACATCACTGAGAGCAAATGCTGACTTCACAGTGCAGTGACATCACTGAGAGTAAAGACTGACTTCACAGTGCAGTGACATCACCAAGAGTGAGGATTGACTTCACAGTGCAGTGACATCACTGAGTGAGGACTGACTTCATAATGTAGTGATGTCACTGAGAACAAGGACTGACTTCACAGTTCAGTGACATCACTGAAAGCGAGAACTGACTTCACAATGCAGTGATATCACTGAGAGTAAATGACTTCACAGTGCAGTGACATCACTGAAAGCAAAGAAAGACTTCCCAACCCAGTGACATCACTGAGGACTGACTTCACAATGCAGTGATGTCACTAAAAGCAAAGAAAGACTTCACAACCCAGTGACATCACTGAGAGTGAAGAATGACTTCACAACGTAGTGACATCAGAGCAAAGACTGGTCTTTCATTCCCTGCCTTAGAGGCCTCAGACATTAGCTAGGCCCTAGGGGAATAGGAGACGAAGGACTTCTGTTTCTTGATTGTGAACGTCCACCATCTCCATCAGAGAGCCATGTGAACCTGTCAGCCATTCATTTATCAATGTTTAGTTGTAATTTCTGTACAAATGCATAACTGAGTGTTTAGGTATGTGAGTTTTGAGAAATGTATTCACTTGTAGAAACACAACCTCGATTAAGACACAGAACATTCCTAAATGTTCCTAAATATTCCTAGGGACTTCTAGTTTTACTTTCTTTTTATTTTATGTGTATGGATGTTTTGCTTGCATCTAGGTGTGTGCACCATATGCTTGCAGTGCCTTCAGAAGTCAAAAGAAGGCATTAGATTTCCTGGAACTGGAGCTATGGATGACTGTGAGCCACCATGTAGGAACTGGGCACTGAACCCTAGGCCCTCTCTGAAAGTAGCCAGTGCTCTTATCTGCTGAGCCACCTCTCCAGCCTTAGCCCTTGGGTATGTCTGTAGCCAAACTTGCCGCTCACTTTACTGAAGCAAATATTGATCTGTTAAGAGCAGAAAGGGCTAGTTTTTCCAATTCCAAAACTACATATAAAGGAAATCACAAGGTATGCTTGCTTATATCTGTTTCTTTAGGTTCAGCTGGCTGAGGCCATCTTTGCTGAGTGCACAGATAGCTTGCCGCTCCTCTCCCTTTGAGGAACGGTGCTCTAGGGTGTAGGTCTAGATGGATTTGTTTCCTTTGCTTATGGGCCTTTGTGTTGTTCCAAGTTGATGGCTATTCTGAGTAAAGCAGCTGCTATGAGTATTGTTGCCCAGGTCTTTTAGTGATGTGTCACTTGGTGTATCTCAGGTGAAATGCTTGCATGTGCTATGTGGAGCCCAGAGGTTAGCTTTAGGCATTTTCCTGACTGAGGAGTCACTGACCATGTTGCTTTGAGTCAGGATCTCTCAGTGAACCTCAGTCTTACTGATTTGGTTTGCCCGTCTGGCCAGAGAGGTCCAAGGTCTTCTTGTCTCTGCATCCCCAGGGCTGAGAGTACAGACAATGCTGATATACCCAGGGTTTTTACATGGGTGTGAAGAATTCAAACTCAGGTCCTCAAAGTCACATGACAATTATTTTACTGACTGAGCCACCTTCCCAGCCCCAGAAGTGCATTCATTTTTAAGAATGGTATTGCACTTCATTCTTGAGCTGATTCCCATTTTTTTTTTTGAGTTTGATGCAGTTACAAATCGTATTACCTTAAAGAATTATTTCACAGTAGTTGAAGTCTCCAGGAATAAGGCTTGGTTGAGCTTCCCTGAAGCTCACACTGGTTTCTTCTGGCACCAGCATCATCCTTTAGACCAACACTTGTTATGATCCCTAAAACCAACCACTAGCACCTTATTATAATGTCATTTCTGATAAAAATATCAGGAACACAAGATTTTATTTCTTTCCAAACTTACTTTTGAAGCACCGGCTCTAAATTACCCGTTCTAATCTTTTGTGAAGGAGGACTATCCAAACTGCATATTACACTACACTGATATTAATGGAAATTAAATATTGTAATAATAAGGTATTTCAGAAAAGGTCATTAGTAGATTGTGAAAGAACCTTGTAATAGAGACGATTAACGATTTGTTATTAGGATACATTAATGGGCACATTCACAGGACTGGTTCCTATAATGTATGTGAATGTATATACAATTGCATCTCACATGTGAGAAGCCCATCACTCAATGAAGGCCAGGCAGCTGGCTTTCCTCTGTTTTCCTTTTTTCTCTCCTTCTACATTCAGTAGCAGGAATCCTTCTAACCAAATCAGAATCCTTCCCCCTATTTGCCTATCTGCTTATTTACCTGTTTATTAGCAGCACACAGTTGTCTCTTGCATCTGTCTGTCTGTCTGTCTGTCTGTCTGTCTGTCTGTCACTTGTGGACCTAACTCCTCCAGCTTGACTCTGGGCAGCTCATTCCAGTTATCGTCTGTGGTTACCTCACGCACCTCATGCTCTTAGAACCAGTTCTTGATTTTCTGAGATCCCACAAACTTTTAATCTCTGTATCTTTAATCCTGTATCCTCCAGAAGTAATCTCCTACCCAAGAGCTCTCTGGCTTGTCTCCTTGGGAATGTTGTTTGGAAATTAGGGCCCAGGAAACATATTTATGGCTACTGTGGTGTCATGACTCCTAGGATGTCTCAGTGGCTCTAAGGAGCACATGTGTGCATATTAGGTCACACACAGACACACCCAGTCTAAACCCATGTCTGTATGTCTTACAGCTTTTGTGCTGTGATTATCACTGCCCATGTAAGGTTCCTAATAACTTGTCTTCTAGTTCTACTTAGAGTTTTGATCCTGCAGCAGCCCAGTCTATTAAGCTTTCTTTAATAGGGCTGTCTTTCCATCTACCCGTGAAGGGAGGCGTGGTCCAAAATGAATTGAGTCTATCCTCTCTCCTAGCAAGATATTGAAAATACAAGTGTGCTTTTGTGAAAGGTCTCACATACATGTTCCAGTAGTGGAAATCCAAAAGGCTGGCATTTTGTCTTTGTCCAGTCTCTTGTCTCCTACATATTGACTAACCAGTCATCTCTTTGATTGCTTTCTTTCCCATCAACATAGAATTACAATGAAGTCTCCATCAACCTAGGGACCTTTCTCTTGCCCTCCAGTTTTCTCTCAATGTTCTTTCCCCTCACCTGTGTTCACAGACCATCTCCCCAATGAGCCGCCAGTGCTGATGCCTCTGCTGCCTGGCTCCTTGGTTCACATCTCAACTCTGTGTCCAGCATTCATCCCTGCTACTCCCTAGAAACCATCTTCGGCCCTTTTCTGTCACGTGACTTGGCTCTCAGTGGTGTGTGTACAGACAATGAAAATGATCTGTGACTGTTGATGCTGACTTTTACCACCTGGCTGAGGTAGTCTGTGGCAAGCTTCTATGTCCTTTGAGCGAGCATATAAGAAAATGGGTATATGCAGTGTTGACCTGCTCTAGGTTAAGATGACTATACATAAAGGTGCTGTGTAGTGAATATACCCATTTTTTGGTTCCAGGATGCATATGTATCAGGTCCTAAGCTCTAACTCACATACCCTGAGAGGCAGCTCCGTCAGCCAGCATGCAGTCTTCTGCACGGCAGCGCATGTGCAGCTGTCTTCAGGACTGTCACTGTTTACAGTCACAGAGGCCGGCCCCTTCGAGGCACAATTCCTTTAACACAGGGTTTCATACAGTTCATTATTTTTCTTGTTATTTTTCTGCATTTCATTTTGAGAATGTCTCAATTTTCTACATGATCTTTAAAATTTGCAAACACTACGACTCACTCTTTGAGTTATCATATTCTGTGGGCAGTGATGACAAACTGTATGTACTTACCATAGCAATACCACAAGAAATCCTTTCTATACATTAAATATCTTGCACCTCACCTGTCTAATGCTACCCCTTCTTCTGAAACCCCACACTGCAGACCTGCCTCCCATCCCCATGGTTACACACTGCTGACTTGCCTCCCATCCCCATGGTTACACACTGCAGACCTACCTCCCATCCCCATGGTTACAACTGCAGACCTGCCTTTCATCCCTGTGGTTACACACTGCAGACCTGCCTCCCATCCCCATGGTTACACACTGCAGACCTGCCTCCCAACACTGTGGTTACACACTGCAGACCTACCTCCCATCCCCATGGTTACACACTGCAGACCTGCCTCCCATCCCCATGGTTACACACTGCTAACCTGCCTCCCAACACTGTGGTTACACACTGCAGACCTACCTCCCATCCCCATGGTTACACACTGCAGACCTGCCTCCCATCCCCATGGTTACAACTGCAGACCTGCCTTTCATCCCTGTGGTTACACACTGCTAACCTGCCTCCGTCCCTGTGGTTACACACAGCAGACCTGCCTCCGTCCCTGTGGTTACACACAGCAGACCTGCCTCCGTCCCTGTGGTTACACACAGCAGACCTACCTCCGTCCCTGTGGTTACACACTGCAGACCTGCCTCTGTCCCTGTGGTTACACACTGCAGACCTTCCTCCGTCCCTGTGGTTACAACTGCAGACCTGCCTTTCATCCCTGTGGTTACACACTGCAGACCTGCCTCCGTCCCTGTGGTTACACACTGCAGACCTGCCTCCCATCCCCATGGTTACAACTGCAGACCTGCCTTTCATCCCTGTGGTTACACACAGCAGACCTGCCTTTCATCCCTGTGGTTACACACAGCAGACCTGCCTCCGTCCCTGTGGTTACACACTGCAGACCTGCCTCCGTCCGTCCCTGTGGT
>JANHMN010000006.1:6724892-6737975 GCA_030674055.1 Rhabdomys pumilio | reverse complement strand
TTACACACTGCAGACCTGCCTCCGTCCCTGTGGTTACACACTGCAGACCTGCCTCAGTCCCTGTGGTTATGTAGTACAGGTTTAATCATTTAGTGTGTGCCCTTACCAACAGCTCCTTTTCCTCAGTGGTATCTACAGAAGCTCCTCCCATGACTTCTCATACCTTGGCAACACATTTCTTGGGTATGGTGCTCTACCAAATTTGTTTGCTCATTCTGCTGTCTATAGGCATAGTAATTATTTCCAGTTTTGAGTGACTGTGTATAGAACTATTGTTTTGGTTATGTTTGCGTCACTGAAACAAAATATCTGACAGAAACAACCCAAGGGAAGAAAGAGTAATTCTGGCTCAACATTCTGGCCCACAGTTGCTTGGCTCTATGTCTCTAGTAAGACGGCATTTTGTGAACACGGAAGCAAAGAGAAGCATGGTCTCCCAAAGTCTGAGCCCTGTGACCTACAGTTTCCACAACCTCTCCCAATAACGCCACCTCTGGACGGAGAATTCAAAACATGAGCTTGTAGGGGGATTTCATATTCAAACCGTAATGACTATACATGTCCATGCATATTTTAATGGCTGTGAAAGTTTGCAAATCAGTTGGTAAATTCATAGAGGCGTTACCGCTAAATTGTATGGGCAAGCTACACTTGGTAAGATATGACAAACTATTTTTATAAAGTATACAGTTTTGATTCTCACTAGTAATGGTTGACAGTTCCTTTTTATTCTAACCTATAATTTTCAATTTAACTTAATAAAAACACAAGACAGCATTTGGAGCCACTTTATGATCTCTTCTCTACCCAGCTTTACATAGGAATGATTGCAAATAAAATGTACATACTTATAGTGTATGATGTTTTGATATGTATCTACATTATAAAGCCATAATCATGCTGATTAACATATCCACATCTCATGCTATTTGATTTTTTTTTTTTAAAAATATTCAGGTGGCTGGAGAGATGGCTCAGTGATTAAGAGCACTTGCTCTCTCAGAGGACTGGGTTCAATTCCTAGTACCCACATGGAAGTGCTGGGAGATTTGCCACTCTGTCTTGAAGTCATAATAAACATACATATCTGTAGGCAAAACACTCATGCATGTTGTGCTGGGTAGTTTTATGTCAATTTTTCACAAGATAAAGTCGTCTGAGAGGAGGGAACTACAATTAAGAAAATGTCTCCATAAGATTGGGCCGTAGGCAAGCCTGTAGGGCATTTTCTTAATTAGTGATTGATGGGGGAGGGCACAACCCATTGTGGGTGAAGCCATCCCTAGGCCAGTGGTCCTGGGTTCTATAAGAAAGCAGGCTGAGTGGAATGGAAACTTAAAGGTTCTTTGGAAAGTCGGTTGGATGGTGTCTTGATGAGACAAATGTGTGAAGGACCATTTAGCTGAAGGGGACACAGATGAAAGGTTAAGGCAGACTCAAGAAGGAACGTTTCACTGAAGCAGACACAGGAGAGAGGATGTTCTGCTAAAGCAAGCACATGAAAGGACACGTGATGAAGGAGTCTTTGCTAATGACGTGCATGTATTGGTCTGCCTTACATTGTGTATTCAGCTGTATTTGTCCGGACTCCATAGAGAGAAGCACACAAAAACCTTCTGGTGGTGTGCTGCAGTTTATTGCTGCTTCCAAGGACTCGGGCTGATTGACAGAGTGATGTCAGCTGAGACAGATGCACTTGCAAGACCTGTGGAGGACACGTGGTGTTTCGAGGGTATAAATAGGACTTGAAGGACACTGATGGAGGCTGAGCTTGGCCTGCTTACAGAGATAGCTGTGTAATGTTCATGGGTCTCTCATCTTCACTGATCTTTGCTTCCCTGAGAGAAGCACAACTGAGAACTTCTCCTGCAGTTCCTGCTGTCCCTCCTGCTGACTCAGGAGGCTGAGGCCTGACTGTCTCTGCTAGGTCCTGTCACCACTGTTGCTAACCTGACTATACCAAACTAGTGCCTGCATCCTGGGCAGCCCTTGGTGCTGCTGGTACAGTATGTCTTCACTCCCATAGCTGTGCAGCGGGATTGCATTATTGTTTCCTTGCGGTGGCTTTCCTTGCCATGGCTCGTGAAGCTGGGTCTATTTGCTTTCTGCTTATCTTCTCAGTTAAATGTTTCTTTAGGTCCTTGGGCAACTTCGAAAACGTTTGTTTCCTTATTGTTGCAGTTTTAGGGTCCTTTTGTAGTTTCAGAATGTTGCACTTTGAACATTTCAGTTTCTGATGGCATTTTCCACAGAACCAGTGGTTTAAGTTCCAGTCTGTTTTTGATCTTGTTTTTTATAAACTCAAACTTAAAGAGTAAGTTTGAGGTCACAGAAATCTTTTTGTCTTTCTGGGCAGATATTTATAAACGGATTCTTGTGAATGGGGTTGGGTAGGTGTGTATGCCACAGTGCTCATGTGGAGGTCAGAGGATAGCTTTCAGGAGGAGTCAGTTCTCTCCTTCCACCAAGAAGGTGCTGGGATTGAACCTGAGCAGTCAGGCTTGACAGCAAGCGCCCTTACCCACTGAGCCAACTCACCATCCCGCGCTGGGCACTTATGATTTAAGTCTATGTTCTGATCAACTTGGAACTCTTTTTTTTTTTAATGAAAGCTACAACATCTGACTATGTTTATTTGTTTTGTGTGACACTTGCTGTTCCAGTGTCATTTAGTGAGGATTAGTGTCTTTCCTTTCAACAGCCTTTGGCCCCTTGGTAAAGTATAGTTGACATCAGTATAGGTCTGTTTCTGGATCTTGACTCTGATCTGTCTGTGTATTTATTCTTTAGCTTATACCATGCTGTCTTGATTTGCCTTTTCTCTCTCTGCATGTTTAGTTTATGGATCTCTCTCTCTCTCTCTCTCTCTCTCTCTCTCTCTCTCTCTCTCTCTGTGTGTGTGTGTGTGTGTGTGTGTGTGTGTGTGTGTGTAATGAGCACATGGCTAAAAGCTGTTCCTTACCCAGAGATTTCTACATATGGCATGACAATAACTGCTCCTATCGGAGCACAGAGACTGTTTGTGTAACAGGCCCAGAGCTGGCAGACGCCTATGCTCTACCAATGAGTCCCAAGAGTGGAAACAGGGTGCTTTGAAGCAAAAGCCAGGTTGTCCCCAACTAGTGCAGCTGCCACAGAAGTTCAGAGTTGCTTCATGAACAGAGAAAAAGACACCAGCACTGAGCTCAGATGTCACCGGGAGAACGTCTGGTTTGGCGACCATGCACCTGAGTTCTTGGCTGGCTGTGGATTCAGCTTCCAGAGATAAGCATCCAGCAAGAGGAATGAGAGTCCGGCAGGGTCATGGTTGCAGAGAAGCTCAGGAGCCCTTTGAAGTCCCCTTCAGACTTCCTTTAGGTACCACTATCCCTAGTGTGTCTGCCTCTGAGCTTCGTTCCCCTGCTCTCACCTTGTTTTGATACCTAGGCTTTTCTCTCTGGTATTGGCTGTAACTTCCAGGCTTGCAGGAATCAATGGTGTCTGGGAGCCTGCTGGTGGCCTTCTTGGTGGTGGTGGTGGTGGTGTCTCTGGAGTCTGAATCCTGTGGTATTAGAGGAGTGGTGTGCTGGGCGTTGGACTGGGGCCTCAGAGTGATGTCAACATTTGTACTTAAGCAGGCTGCAGGTAAACGGCATAGGGCAGGCCCTACTGATGACAGTGGGCTAGAGATCAGGGGAGCCACTCTCCAGGGGCTGGATGAAGAGCAGTGCCATCACCTCCCGATTAGCACTGAGTGACGAGCAGAGGGACCCTGGGTTGTCCCATCCTCACCTCTGTAGCTTTATTCTCTCTTTCTTACCTCACTAAAGATGAGAATTGGAACATGACCCACTAAAGATATGTTTGCTCTGAGCCTGCTGCACAGGAAGCCTCAGGTGAAACCGCTTGTGTAGGAAACGATGGTGCCATCACACTGAGGTGTTCTTTGCAGGACCAACAATGCACCTGCTTGCAAAAGATCACACAGCTGGCTTTCTTGACTGTTGGCTTTCCCACATGGGGGGACAGGGCATCAATGGTCAGGGGACCCTCACCTAGTGCCTAGCTGCTTCCTATCAGACTGTATGCAATTCTGTCCTAACTGCACATGGTGTGGGAGAGGGGCTAGAGTCTATAGCCTGAGAGAACTGAAGGAAGCAGACTGCATCCCCGCAGCCTTAGGGACATCACCATGCTAGGTGAAGACCCTCTGGTATGATTTCTTTAGGGTTACCCACACTTCTGCTTGTGACCATTTACCCATGCTCTAAGCAACTCTAATGAATCCATTAGTTCCCCAGGTGAGCTTTGGTGGAATCAAAATTTGCTTTGCCATCGGGACCCTGTAAGGAGGGAGGGTAGACATTGCATAGCCACCCTCTCTCCCATACCCAAGAGTGAAATTCTCTCAACAAGAAGTTCTTGACTTGAGGTTGTATGCTATACTAGTTTTTGAAATGTATGGATTCTTCATTTTTGGCTTGCTTTGTGGTCTTTCTATATCGATAAACATTTGATATGTGCATCTAAAGAAATGGGGCTTTTCATGTGGTTGGGGGGGGTGGTGTTCAGTGGTCACTTGGGGGATGGTTGAGTAGAAAAGACTCTGGTTTCCAAGGCCAATCCTCAATTGGTAACGCAGTGAGTAAGTTACCCCAGTTACAGAAGGGTAACGCAGTGAGTAAGTTACCCCAGTTACAGAAGGGTAATGCAGTGAGTAAGTTACCCCAGTTACGGAAGGGTACAGCCTGCCTGCTTCAGTGTGGCTCCAATTGAAAATAAACGGGAGTTATCAAGGCTCCCATTGAGTTGCTTAGTGCTAGCAGAGAAAGAGAGCCACCAGTCTTGGGCACTTCCTCGTATCCCATGGCTTTGCTCAGTGAACATAATTATATCTAATAGCATTTGTTTGTGGGCACCTCAGGCTTTCCGTCGGTTGGAGATTGTCTTAGGTTTTTATCCCCAGTCTGACTGACTCCGGTTTCTCTTTCTTGCCTAATTGTCCTGCCCACAACCAAATAATGGTGCTGTCTCCTCGGTTTAGCGGGAGAACACTCAGTTCTCCATCTCTGTGTATCGAGTTGGCTGCGGTCTTTATCAGACACCGACAATCAGGTGTTCCCTATTTGAAAATGGATTCCACACCATCTTTTGAAGTTTATTGATGCTTCTCTTTGGCTTAGTTTGTGTTCCATTACTACCGATGAACATTTGATGTGTGCATCTGAAAACAATGTTTTTTTTTTTTTTTTCAAGTGGTGGGGAGTGGGAGCTCTGCACTGAGCTGGTTAATAGTGCTATGTACTTTCCATCCTTTGTGGGTCTTCTGGGTTGCTGGGAAAGAGCTGAACTCTCCATGGCTACCTCCTTCTTCTCTCCCTTTGCTCCCAGCATTTTATGTCTCAGAGTTCTGTTTGTTCATCAGAGGTGTATGCACACAGGCCTGTTTGTCTTCCTGATGAATTACCACCCTTATCAGGATCGTATCTCTTATAACTTGTGTGTCGTGTGTAATGCATTATCTTTCCTGCAGTGTTCTTATCATTGAGACTTCCAGCTGATATTGGTGTGGGGAGGCCTGTTTTCCTCATGACTTCTGCCTACATGACAGATGTGTGTCCTTTTGTTTCAACTAGCATGCATGGCCATGATTTTTTAACTAGCCCGATAATTCTGACCTTTAACCTTTCGTGTACTAACACTTAGCATGGATGTTATTTTTCAGGTTGGTTTAGTGTCTTGCCAGTTTCTCCTGTGCTTCCTTCCTGGTTTTGTTTCTCCACTGATCTCTTATTATGCTCTGTTGAATATATTTTACATTCTATTTCATTTTTCCTATTCACAGTCACTATCTCTCTCTTTCCTGTACATATTTAGAGATTGTTTTCAGTGTTATGGTTTGCATATTTAACTTCTCACTAATAACAGGTAAATAAAACCAGTTCACAGCTCACACCTGTCACTCATGCTAACAGCTCACACTGAAAGTTCACACTGCCAGCTCACCCTTGCCAGCTCACAGATAGCTCACACTGACACTGACAGCTCATACTGACACTGGCAGCTCACACTGACACTGGCAGCTCACACTGACACTGGCAGCTCACACTCTCAGCTCACACCAACAGCTCACACCGACAGCTCACACTGACAGATCACACCTGCCACTCACACTGACAGCTCACACTGACAGTTCACACTCTCAGCTCATACTCTCAGCTCACACCAACAGCTCACACCTGCCAGCTCACACTGCCAGCTCACACTGAAAGTTCACACTGCCAGTTCACCCTTACCAGCTCACCCCTGCCAGCTCACACTGACAGCTCACACCTGCCAGCTTACACTGACACAGCTCACACTCCCAGCTCACACCAACAGCTCAAGTTTCTGTTTTGTATATCATACTTTTATCTTCACAGGAAACTTCCAGTCTCCAGTGTTGTATTTCCTAAGTGTGGTAACCTCACAACAGTGTGACTCCTCTCACCAACACTATTGTTTCTTTGCTCTAATGTATTGTTTGTCTACCTATGTCACAAACCTCTACAATGTTCTTTTTGAAACTTAAATGGTTAATCATCTTGCAAGGAAATTTGTAGAAGAAAAACAAGCATACTGTTTGTATTTATAAGATTTTACTTTTAATTTTGCATGTATGTAAGATTTTTATTTTTAATTGTGTGTGTGTGTGTGTGCGTGTGTGCTCAGCTGCCCTGTGAGCATCTGTCCAGCCCCACTTTGTGTTACACACTTATTGGCCATCTCTTGCACTTCTAAGTCTTTATCTGTAGTCACTCTCTTGCAGCCTGAAAACACGTGTCAGCATTTCCTGCAGTGTGCAGGTTTCCTGGTGCTGATTCCTGTAAGATGTCATTTCCCTGGAGAATATCTCACGGTCCTTGTTGTCTCTTTTGTTTTGAGACAGAGTCTCACACGGTAGCCCAGGCCATCCCAGAACTCACTATTGCATCCCAGGCTGTCTGCACACTCGTGATAGTTCTCTGGACTCAACTCTCGAGTGCTGGGATTAGATGCCAGCCCCTGACAAGCTTACTCTTGTTTAAAGGGTATTTTAGCTGAAACAGAATTCTACACTGTTTTCTTTTGCTTTGACCACTTTGTAGGAGAGGTGGGGGAGGAGCTGGGAGCAGGAGAGGGAGGGGAGGTAATCAGTGTGTTATGTGAGAAATGAATCTATCGTCATAAAAGGAAAAAGATACACAGGATACTATCATGCAATATTCTGAGATCATGTTCACGCAGCTGAAAGACGCAGCTCTGACCTTTCCTCACCCCTGTCTCTATACCCTGCTCCACATCCCCTCCCAGTCTGTGTAACTGATATATTATGGCATTCATCACTACTTATCATATTTGATTTACCACTGAAAATATAAAATTATGTATACAATAATGCACATTTTTATATGATTTTTAGTATTTTATTTATGGCAGTGGGTTAGAACCTTGTCTTATAAATTGGCGATTTAATTTACAAACAACTGAAACTAGTTACTGTATTAGCACTTACAGTCTAATAGGAAATGGACATAGTTGGTCTGCAATGGAGCTGTACTAGAGAGCTGTTAAAATACGCAGCGTTCCTGTCGATGTTCTCTTCCTTCCGCATTGTTTCCTAGCATGCACTCAACTCATTCTATTTTATGTATTTTCTATAGTACAAGGCTGCACACCCTGGACATAGAATAACTGATTAAGGAAAATGATCTTCCAGTTGTGTGGTGGCATGGATGAGAATGTCCCCCCGGGGCTCAGATGTTTGAGTACTTGGTGCCCAGTAGGTGGTGCTGTTCTGGTGGGTTTAAAAAGGGGTGATGTCATTTGAGAAAGTGTATCTCTGCAGTGAACTTTAGGGTTTCAAGGTCATGCTTCATTCCTGGTATACTGCCTCAATTTCATGCTATAGCTTATGGTGTGAGCCCTTAGCTGCTTCTTCCTGGTGTCGTAACTTTGTTTCACCATATGTATCCCAACCCTCAGGAATCATATTCCCAAATATATTTTTTATATCTATATCTATACACACATACACATACCTACATATATGTGTGTGTGTGTGTGTATACACACACACATATATATATATATATATATATATATATATATATACACACACACACACACACATGTATGTAGGCATATATATATATATATACATACACACACACATGTATGTAGGCATATATATATATATTTGTTCAATGTCTTCTTGTCTCTATTGCTGCTGAAAAGTCAGTGATCATTTACATTATTACATTATTATATAAATTATAATTATTACATTGTTTTCTTCCATCCTTTTTTTTTCCTTTTTGATTTAGAGTTTCTCCTTGATGTATCTGTGAGGTAGATGATCATAGGGAACAGCTCAGCAACCTGGGACTCCATGTGGTTTGGACTATGCATGTACCCCTCTTTTAGTAATTCACTTGGAACCCCAGTACCCTAACTCATACAAACTATGCATATACCCCATTCTTAACAAAATACCTAGCAACCTAAGACCCCAACCTGAACTGATCTGTGGGCACAACCCAGTCTGAACAACAGAACGAAGTCCTCTTCCCCTTTAGTGACTGTCAAACACTTGAGATGTATTCACCACCTGCCTGAGTAAGTGAGTAGAAGGCCTCATCTGGCCTGACCTATTTTGGATACATAGGCACAGAGGCAAAACTGTGTCCTCAGGTGACCTTTTAGGGAGAGTCCTGTACTTACAGTCTCATGCCTATGCATAATTAGATATGCATATGATTAGTATCAGGCACATTTGTAGAGAATGGTTATATAACAATCTGTCAATGAAAACAGAACCATCCAAACTATGCCCCTTAGTAATGCTGCCCTCCTTACCTTAGACCCCCCCAAAAGAAGCCCCAGGCAATAACTTGGGCTCTTAAGTCCCTTCACTTTTGTGGTCAGCTCTCATCTTGAGTCTTCCTCTCTAAGCTGTGTCATCACTTGGCTTTGAATAGAGTGTTTCATTTTCGGCCATCTCTGTGTACCTTGATTTTATTCCCTAATAAGACACCACCAATCTGGAAACACATGATCCAGACCCCTGACTACTAGCAACACCTAGGTACAGTTTACTTTGGTATTTATATCTCTTGGGCTTTGATGAGCTTCTAGGATTTATACATTTATTTGTTATATTTCTTACAGTAGAACAACTGTAAATTTGATAAGGAAAAAATGAGAAAAGAGCTCTGAAAGCGGAGAGTTCCAAGGGAGGAATACCTTAAATGTTTATTTTGTAAAGTTAGTTTTGGAGAGGTTTCAGCTACTGTTTGAAGCGGGAATTTATGGTCTCGTTGGAGACTCAGTTGTGTCATGTTTTGTTCCTCTGGAAACTGTCTTATGAATGTTTTTGCTGGAGCAGACAGGTGAGAGGATGTTTCACTGGGAACAGATATGTGGTGTTTTTCTGAAAGTTTCCTGGTGAAAGGGCATGTGATGTTTTGCTGGAGCAGACACTTGAGAGGATGCATGATGTCTGGAAAGAGCGTAGGTATAATCCAACAAGCAGTGGAGGATGCTCTGGCATTGGTTCACCTTGCGACTCTTTGCTGGTCATTGCTGGGTTCCGCTGACACTGGTCTTCACTAACAAATGCTCTTGTAGCAGTTTGCTTTGCATCTTTGCTGATATTCGGTTGTCGTGGCTTTGTAGAGAGAAGCATACCAAAGAACTTCTGATGGTATTCTGGATGCTTCTTGCTGCTTCTGCAGACTCGTGCCGACAGGCAGAGCCTTCCAGTTTCTTCTGGACTGAGTCGCTGCTACTCATTGGTATTTGGTGTTTGCTGAATGGACTGGATGGCACCTGCTGATTTGTGTTGGTGTTTTGCTAGTGGACTGCTGACAACAAAGATTGGAATTGCCCCCAAAACTATCTCTAAACAGGTTCACAACCTCCATTTCCTATTAACTGTCCTTTCCCCCTACCTCTGGTGGGTGGTGGGCTAGAAGGGGGACGGTTAAAGTATTAAAGAACCACAATTAAAGTAGGTTTCAAAAATCTAAGTCTACAACTATTCTTAAATATCTTTTCTGACCCATCTTCCACTCCCATCTGCTTTGGGATGCCCGTTAGACAAGCAGCAGATGCTTTCTCAGGCCTTTCAGTCTGTGGCTGTTTCTCTCCACCTGTTTCTCTAATTGTATAAACTTCACCATCAGGTTTTTCAAGTTCCCAGAGTCCCTTTCTCCCTATAACCTATTGACAGGTGATGCTTATAAGAGAGTCTCTCTACAGCTCCCTCCACGGGCATCTGTGGGATGCTTTGGCACAGACTCAGGATTGTGACCACTCCATCACGTTCCACCTGGACTGCAGTGTGCTGGACAGTGGCCAGAGGATCGTCCCCTCCTTTGGATGCCCCTCCTTTGTGGTCATGCTCTATTGATACTCATTAGACAATGTCTGAAGATAGTAGTGGCGCATTTGATTTCTAGTCTTGTCTTACAGTAATTTTCAGTGGATACCTAATCTCAAGTCAATTTCTTCATCATGGTTAGAAACATACAATATGTGTGATGTTAAATTCTACTCTTTTGAGGACTCTCAGACATGACCTATCCATGAAGAGTGTCCATCATGATGAAGGCCAACCAGCCTCCTCCTCCGTGACACATTCATTACATTTTGTGCTTCTGTTACCACTGAACATGGAAAATAGTCAGCCCTCAGTCCAATCACTTAATGGGTGCCATTACTTGGCCACTGCTACTGGCCTCTCTCTGGGTACGTACCATGAGGATGGGTCATCAGAGGATCTGCTTCTTCCAAGTTCAGTGACCAGCAGGATTCACTCCACAAGTTGCATGTTTTTCTGTCCCACTAAGGAGGATAAACGCTTAGGACTCTACTTTGTAGCTTGTTTCCTTCTTAGGCCTACACGTAGTGCCAGACAGGCTGATGATTCTGATACCGATAATATCAGTAACATGGAGTGGAATGTTTACTGATTGAGCACTTTTATATGGTATGTTATTATATACACACATATAATATTCATAGGGTACTTAATATGTGCAAAGTACTAGTCTGAGCACTCAATATATACTGAGTAATCATATCACACACACACACACACACACACACACACACACCTACCTGCCTGTCTTTCTCCTGAGTGCTGAATATTCCACCACACCAGACCAGAACTTGGTCGATGGGAGGATTTTAAATCATACAAGACTATGCTGAACCATGAATCGACTGAGGCTTGGAAAAGTTTCATTGTATGCAAATGGTCACATATCTAATAAATGGCTGCAGAGGGAACTAACAGGTAACCATGAAGTGGCTGTTTAATTAGCATTTTGCAGGTCCATGGTGCTGGAGAGATGGCTCAACAAGTGGCTCAATGATGCTTTTTCAGAGGACCTGAGTTTAAAATGCCAATAGCCATATATCCAAGCAATCTAGCACCCTCTTCTGGCTCCCTCGGGCACTGCACACATGTGAAGTTCACACATTAGATACACATAAGCAGAAGTATCAAAAAAAGAAATCTTTAAGATCTTGCTTAATAAATTTCACCCCACCTGAATGGGAAAGCTGTTTCGACAGAGGACCTAATACGTGTCTGCGATGCAGAGATGGATCTCCTAGTTCTAGCTAGCTACATACAATATATTGAATGGTACCCATTAGTGCCGAGATTGAAATTTATGGTGAAGGCTATTGTTGGGATGATGGTGTTCTTCCACACCTTCCATTTGATAGATGCTGGGCTGCCAGTGTAAGTGATGGTTCCGGGGCGGACCTAGAACCAGAAGCCTCAGTTACTGATCATTTTTAATTGCTGCTTTCAAATGAGATTGCAGGCAAAAACAGAGGTTTTTGGCAATAACTGGGAAAAAAAATACTGTGCTTCTGAGAGAAGATGGATTAGGCAGTTAGCAGGTAGTGCTAACACTTTAATTCAGGTTTTATGGAGTTGTAAAATTCAAAAAGACATTTTTGCCTAGTGTACCAAGAAACTTTCAGGATAATATTTCTCCAAGAAACATCATCTATTCATGCCAGTGGGAAGATGGTGTGAGGGGTTTCCTGTAGTCAAAGCAGGCACAATTTATAAGATTCCCAATTGAAAGTCGGCCGGCTAGAGCCGTGGGAATGAGTTTTACATCTGGCAAGTCCTTCCCATCCCCCACTAGTGATAGGTAAGAGCATCCCCCCCCCCCCCCCCCCCCCCCCCCCCCCCCCCCCCCGCACTAGAAGAAGGAGCTTTCCTTTTCAAATAGTTAGCTCTTCCAAATGCTGAAGGATTTTAGAGGGAACCTAGCTGATTTCCTGACTCTAGCTGGTGATTGAGCTTCCTCTCTGCACGTGTAGTTACTGATGGATTCAACCAATCCCTGGGCCCTGCTCTATGGGAGACACCCTGATATGACACTCACCGCCCCTCCCCAGCATGTCCAGAACAGGCAAGTGGTTTGATGACATGAAGGTGCTGTACTCCGTGTGTCCAGTTCAAGGAAGTGACATCTTTTATTTACCATTGTGAGGACAGTCTGTATGTGAAATGCCCTGATGTATATACTTCATCACTAGCCCAGTGGTTGGCAATGGTATCAGGATGAAGCAGCTCCATAAAGGATTTGATTTAATATATCCATCACATAGAGAATCTTTGCTCTGGAACTGAGGTGAACTATGGCTAGGATTGGTGTAGGGGCCAGAAAGAGTGGCACACATGCATAGTAATAAGCAATGGGAATCAGACAGAATGGACTCACACACTGTCTGTGTGACCTGGAACCTGAGAATTAAGCTGTCCTTGGTTTTCCTTCTCTATAAAATGGGCAGGTGATAGTGCAGAAGACTGTAGTCACAGCATGGATACAAAGTTACCACAGGTGATGGTGCATGAGACTGTAGTCACAGCATGGATACAAAGTTACCACAGGGGATAGTGCAGAAGACTGTAGTCACAGCATGGATACAAAGTTACCACAGGTGGTGGTACAGAAGACTGTAGTCACAACATGGATACAAAGTTACCACAGGGGATAGTGTAGGAGACTGTAGTCACAGCATGGATACAAAGTTACCACAGGGGATGGTGCA
>JANHMN010000006.1:6665248-6724882 GCA_030674055.1 Rhabdomys pumilio | reverse complement strand
GTGCAGAAGACTGTAGTCACAGCATGGATACAAAGTTACCACAGGGGTGCATAAGACTGTAGTCACAGCATGGATACAAAGTTACCACAGGGGATAGTGCATAAGACTGTAGTCACAGCATGGATACAAAGTTACCAGGCGGCTGTAGAAGGTAACTGTTGCAACCCTGTGCTAGGGAATTTGGGAATGTTCAGTCTATTTAACACCTCCCCAAAACTCCTTTCAAAGACTCTTGCATTATTCTCAGATGAGGAAACCCCAAACTCAGAAGTTAGATGACTTGTCCAAAGCGTAAGACTCATGATCCCCAGTGTCATGTCCAGCACTCATGACCAGCAGAGGTAAGTTAAACACAGTTGGTGTTACGATGTTTTCTGAGGTGACTGACACTTCCTATGGGCCATGGAGCAGAAAGTACATCATCCCAAACAATGTTTGGACAGTGGATTCAAGTGCTCAAGTGCTAAGTAATTCACTAGCTCATTTGTGAGTTTTCTAATGTACTTTGACATAACAAAAATCAAATTCCTCACATTAGATTTTTTATTATTATTAACTGTCATGCATTTACTGTGAGCCCAGTGGAATATTTTGACCAAGCCTAAATATTTACTGAAATATTTGTCAGTATAAATTTATCTTAATGTCAAATCAAGTTTTGAAACCATTTATCAGAAAGTTTGGGGAAAATCATTTTTTTTTCTGTAGGAAAATAAAAAACTGTTCTTTGTGCCTATGCTTTGAATTGAGGATAAGTTAATATTCCATGAATAATGAAGGTAGTAACTATTCTCCAGGTAGAGATTATGACCAACAAAATTATGCAAGAGGAAGCCAAAGTGTGTCTGTATCCCCAGAGTAAATAGCTATAAATCACTTGAAGTATAATTTTTATATTACTCCTTCTCTTTAGAAACACCGAGTTATTTTTCTTTTTGTATGGAAAATTATTTCTGGGATATATTAATGCACTCAGATATTCTATCTTAAATTGAGGTGTTTGCACCAAGTGTCCACATAAGATGTCATGTGTTACAGAGTTGGGAACCTGGGTATCAGCCCCATAGATGTCACCCACAAGGTGTGTCATTGGAGGAAGCCATTTGACCTCTCGGGGTCTGCACACCTGCCTCTATATCAAGGGGTTCCAGACATTACAGCGCTCCATATGCTATCCATAGAGATTTGGGGGATCATGTTGGTCCCCATTTGAGTGCAGGGAATTAAAGCTGACAGAATCTGGTGTTAGATTGTGTTTATACCCATTTGTTCTTGGCACTCAAAGCAAATACCCAGTTGAGAGCTTTGGTTCTGTTGGAGTCATGCACGTGAATGAATGAATGAATGAATGAATGAGTCCAATCATTTCTTATTTTTTCTACAATTACAAGCTGGGCTTTTGAATTAGTCTCTAACCAAAATGAATGGGAGAAGGCTTCCATTGCGACAGCTCGGAGGGACGGCCTGTGTGAGATGGCCATAAATGCTGTTTGGAATTGAACTGGGAATGTGCTGAATTGGGGACTGACTCAAATGTTGGAGCCACACCACTTGAACTGTGTTTAAGGACAGAGCTGAAATTAAAACACAAAACAAAACAAAACAAAAAATGTAGAAGGCAGCTGCAGAAGAGGGAAGACATGAGGCTGCGGGCATCAGCTGGTGGCAGCTTGTCCTACTCCACTCAGCTTAGAGGCTCTGCTGTCCCAGTAGGTGGCTGCACTGGGGACAGGTGAGAGTCTGCTTGAGTGGCCAGAGCCTGCAGGTGGTCTGCTGTGTCATTGCTGTCAGTCAGCAGACACCCCACCGACTGGAATGAAAATTTCATCTTCTCTCAAGTCATTGTTTTTGTGAACAGTATCAAGCCGTGCACATTGCTTTGCGGCATCCTCAAAATCAGGGCGCAGCAAACCTAATTTAATTGTGTTTAGCCTGAAATGCCTATGGTGCATCTCCTAACAACAAGGGACTTCTGATGTGTTTCCATGTCGTTTGTGGTTTTGTCCTGATTCATTCACTTGCTAATTCACTCAACAAATACTTTCTGAGCACTCACTGTGTGCACAGGAGCACTCTGCATACAGGAGCACTCTGCAAACAGGAGCACTCTGCATACAGGAGCACTCTGCATGTCGGGAATCCATCAGTGCGCAAACCAGACAAAGATGGATGCTCTCCTATGAATTAAATTCCACTGATTTGCATAATTAAATGGAAAGAGCACTAGCTTTGGGGCCTGCCAGCTCTGGTCACTGAAGCTAATTCCCAAACTTGTAAGCTATGTGACATAACCTACTTCAGCTTCATATATCGCAAATATAGACCATAATTCTAGATCTCAGAAGTCATGCAAGGCATGGAAGAAATAACAGCATGAGCAATGCCCAGCGCAAAGAAGGTAGAAGGTGCAAACCAGTGCTGACTTTGTCTCCATTTTCCCTGGCTGCGTTCTTTACAACCTACTCACAAGACGTGGCCCCGCCCTCTGCTGCCATGGTTCTGAGTCTCTTCCTGTGCCTGATGCCCTGTAAAATCTGTCCATCATGTCATCAGAATCTTATTTGTGCTACAACTGGTTAGAAGCTGGGTGGAAAGCAAGGGTGGCCACATGGATAGAATGGTAAGTTCCTGGTTCCCAGTTTGATGGTATTAGGAAGCCAGCTTGAGGGAGATAAGAGCTTAAGAGAAGTCACAGTGGTAAGGTCCTCAGGAAGGGACTCCTGTCCTTGTAAGAGAAGGTATAGCTCCATCCCCATCCCCTGAGAGAACATGCAGAGCCATGCACCTTGGCAACCCAGGAAGGGGGTGTCCCCAGATACCATCTTCTGGCAATTAGATCCTGGACTTCCCAGCCTCCACAGACGTGAGAGACATGTTTATTGGTTATGCCACTCTGTCTCTGATGTTTTGTTCTGGCAGCCTGTGCTAAGATGGCGGGCTTGATGTCAACTGGTAATAAATGAGGAGCCCACAACAGCTGGCATGCCTTGTTTAGTCATGTGAGCATAGTACATATCCCTAGGAGTAATTGCAACAGGGATTCTTGAAACCTTCTGTCTCTCTGGAGACAGTAGGAGGAGCTTCAGGCCTAAAGGACATACTGCAGACCACAGACTCTCTTCTTAGTGCCCCATGCTACAGCCAGCCCCTTTTGTGGGATCGCACTGTAATTTATTGTCTTCAATGGCACAAGAAATTCAGATGCACTTCCAAAACACTGTTTATAATGTTAGTTGAATCCATTGCCCTTCCAACTATTTGGAAAATTTTTCTTTTCTTTCTTTTTTTAAAAGCCTTTCCCTATTTTTTCTATCTTAATATTTCTGTCTAAATTAAACCAAACTAAACTAAACAGAGACTAATAACGACCAAGCCATCTGCTTATAACGTCCTATGGGATCAGTGGAGGAGGCATAGAGTCAGGCTGTGTAGTTTTCCTGTAAGTAGTAGAAGAAGAAAACAATTCAATATGTTTTAAATTTTGAATAGTATCTTACTGTGCCATATATAATACTGGAATATTATATATATATTCATGACCAAAGATAAAAGTGAACCAAAAAGGGAAATAGGATCATTTCTATGACTTGTTATAAGTATAATAATTTTGATAAACATGGGATTATCCTTTTTTAATTTTTGCTTTTTATTAGTTCCTTGAAATTTTGGTGGGATCTACTTTAGACAGATCCACCCTCCCTGCTACTGTCTTCCAGATCTAGCCCTCTCCCCTCTACAACCAACTTTGTGTCCTCAGTTTAAAAAAAAAAAAAAAAAGCAAACTGCCAAATCTAATTTATGCTGCCCATAGTTTCCTGGGTGTGTGGTCATCCCTGGGGTGAGGTTATAGATTCCTGGGTGTGTGGTCATCCCTGGGGTGAGGTTGCTCTACCAGTGATAAACTCCTAAGGAAAACCAATTCTGCCTCCCAGCAGCTATTTAACAAAACTCCTCAGCTAAGAGTGGGGCTTTGTGCCCCACCCTCTCCATGATAGGATTTCGTCTGGTTTGAGTTTGAGCTGGTCTCATGCATGCTGTCAACACTGGCGTGAGTTCATGTGTGCAGTTGTCTTGCTGTGTACCCCAGATGTGTTTTTCTTGTAGTTATCCCTGAGGGTGAGAACACACTTCTATTACTCTGCTCCATGGACGTAGCATTAAAGTGACTGCTGGTGACTGACTGTCATAGCCATAGACTAATTCATCTCTCCAGAGAAGCGTTGGCTGTGGTAGACAATGGCTCACATCGAGACCCACAACTGACAGGGGTGCAGTGAGAGACTGCAGGATTCTCAGCCCCAGATGGGACACCTGTGAGCATGGCACAGTTTTTCCTGAGTCATTCCCTGTCATTATTTTACGAAATGCCATTCTGATTGACTCATCTGCTCCATTGTGTGGCTATTCTGTAGTTTAATCAGCTTCTTCTCTAGATCTTGTATTTTGTTTTTTTCTCACACCTTTTGGCTGCCACTGTCAATGCCATAAGGCAGCTGTACCTGTGAAAGCCACAGATCTCACTCACATATGTTTATTGTTTAATAATTTTCTGAAGATAAGATGGTGGGTCTCAAGTTACAACAAAATGTCATGAATTTATACAAGATTAATGGGAATCTTTTAAATGTCTACTGTTTTTAGGTAATAATAATTATTGGAGTAAAGTCATTAGAACAAGGCATGAGAGTTGCATCCTCCCAGAGCTTAGTCTCACAGAGTTGCTCACTGTATGTCCCTACGACAGGGCACACATGTGCCTTTCGTCTGGGAGACACCTTTCACATCCCAGTGTGGGCTGACCCTTCCCAAATTCTATAAATTTTCAGAGTTGCATTTTAATTAAGTATAAGTTCTCCTAATGTCTCAGTATTGTGTTTTATAAAATGCCTTATAGAAATTCATATTTTATTTTCTGACACGAGACAGAAAATAACCCAGGGCCCCCCTACATGTGAAGGCAAGCACTCAGCCATCTATACACCTGTATACCCTGAAAATTTTAAGATTTTGTTTTCATCTTTAAGTGTGTGTGTGTCTGTCTGTGTGTGTGTGTGTGTGTGTGTGTGTGTGTGTGTGTAGACTATACACATGAGTGAAGGTGCCAGCGGAGGTCAGAAGAAGGCATTGGCTACCTTGGAGCAAAGATTATATGTCATATTTGTGAGCTACCCAGTGTGCGTGCTGGGACCTGAACCTGGGTCCTCTGGAAGACACAAGTGCTCTTAACTGCTGAGCCACCTTTCCAGCCCCCACCCTCCATCCCTGAGTCTGAAGCAGAGCTTTGCCACAGCTGCTTACAAAATGATGCCTGTTTACTACAGTTCTTGAAAGTGGGCATGAAAGTCTCAAAACCGATGAGTTAGTGTATTTACACCTCAACTTAAAACTCCCACGTTCCTGTTTTAGCACCTCTGGGTGTGGAACAACCTGAAGTTGGTTGTTCTGTTTGAATGTCACTGGGCATTTGTGCCCAAACAAGTTACTGTCTGAAATGACTCAGATGGAAATGACAAGGGTCAAGGGACTGCACAGGACAACTTTGACATGCCTGCTTTCCACTTGGCTTTCCTCCTTTGGCATTTTCAAAAGAGAAAGGAATCTTCAGAGAGAACAAAATACATGAGTACTCAGATAGAAATTATTCTAAATCATTAACAACAACAAAAAATATCTATCTTCTCTCAACACAAAGAGATCCCCAAAAATGTCATCCTCAGATTTGCACCGGAGAAAATCTGAGCCATTGAAAATCATGCATTAACCACGGTCACAAGATTGTCATCTCATCCTGACAGCTAAAATTACACAGGGACAGTCTGAAATACTGTGTGTTTTTTTATAACTTGTAAAATAGCTTCATTTTACTCCACAAAGGGACAGGCTCCTTTGAACAATGAACAATATTAGATCTGCAGCTAACCTCGCCCTGCACGCTCTGCCGTAAGGTCAGTATTTCCTCCAGCTCTGCCCAAGCACAGTCCCAGGGCCCCTGTTGTTGTCAGATAGCCCCAAGGTCCAGGGTCTGCTTTCTCTCTTCTGCTCTCTCATTTCTCCTGGACGTTTCCCGATTCTCACTCATGCTGATTTCAAGGCTGGCTTGGCCAAGAGTCCATAACTAAGTTCAAGACAGCCTCCTGGGCAGGTGACTCTATGCCTAGAGAAGGCTATGCAATACTTTCATTGCTACTGGTGTTGTTGATGATGCCTTTAAGTAAGGCATGGACAAGAGAAAGTGGCATTGGAATGACAGATGTGGAAGCAGAAACCTTAGCATCAGAGGTGAGAACAGCCAGGGAGGGAAAGCAAGACTCTGCAAGTTCATCTCATTTGAGAGAAGGAGGCCAGCCCTCTTGGCGGTCACTGTGGTGTGTCCTCAGCTCAGGAGCCTCCTGACACAAGGAACTGAAAACATCAGTTTCCCTTCTTCCTCATGCTTCTTAGATCTGAGCCAACCATTTTTACAGTGATTCTGAGGTGATGCTCAGCCATAGGGCAGCTAAGTTTGGACCACAAGATTGTGGGTATCAGTGAGACTGAAGACTTCTTGGGGACCTTGCTTAATGGCTGAGTCCCTACCCATACTCACTGTTATCATCATCCAGGCAGAGGCATCCTGATGCAGAGGCTCTGGAGGGAGAATGTGTCTAAGCTTGGGGCTTGGCTTTGGACACACGATAGGGAAACTGGATTCTTATTTGGTGCCAGGTGAGGGTTTGGAAGAGACTTAGGATTCCAACACAGTTGTTGAGTGATTGGGTCAGTGTTTAAGCATAAGAAGAGGAATGGCCATCTGAATGGGTTGGTGGTGGTGCACGCCTTTAGTCCCAGCACTTGGGAGGCAGAGGTAAACAGATCTCTGTGAGTTCAAGGCCAGCCTGGTCTACAGAGTAAATTCTAGGACAGCTAGTACTATACAGAGAAACCCTGTCTTGGTGGGTGGTGGAGAACAGGGATACATTGTCCCTATATTCCAAGGCCAGGCAAGGCCATACCATCATATAGAAAGTAGCTTGGTCCTAAGCTGGCTCCATGTCTCTCACAGTGAACACAGTACAGCCCCCAGGTGGTTAGACAGTCAGCAGCAAGCAGACAGGAATGGGTGAGCAGTTTGCTACCTAGGATACCTTCCTTTTTTTGTTTTGTTTTGTTTTTATCTTTTTGTGAGAATTCCATTAATAAATACTGTGTTTACATTTCTATTCCTCCAAACCCTCCCATGCTCCATCCAAATTCACGACCCCCTTTCCTTTAATTAGCTCATTGTGTGGGGGTGGGACATTTCAGGCTGACCATGCAGAACTGGATAAATCTTCCTGTCAGGGGCTGGTCTCTGGAGGAGACTGACTGTGTCTCTCAGCAGTCACTGATTGCCTGCAGATTTTCATCTAGGAGTGAGCCTTGAGAGATTTTTCCCTTCCCGTTGGCATGTCAACCAGCATGGCTATTGTTCAGGTCTTCTTTAGGTGTAAATACGGTTGCTCTTTCAGGGGTTCAGGTTCCGTGTCATGTCTAGAGGACACTCTAGCAGCAGGTTAGTCCTGTCCCTCGGGGTTCTACAGTTTCTGTTTTCTCTGCTGCAGCACTCCCTGAGCCTTAGGGTCAAGCCTTCGATTGTAGATGAATCGATTGGGGCAGACACCCCACAGTTTATTCTGGGCATTTTAACCCACTGTAGATTTCTGTAACAGTTTCTGTCTGCTACAAAAAGAAACTTCTTTGACCAGGGGTTGGCAGCTATACTTACCTGTGGGCATAAGGAAAAGTATTGAGTACACAGTTAGAAGTTATATTGGTTTAGAATTCTTATCACTAAAGAGAGTCTGAACTAAGGGACAATATGTGAATTACAGAATAAAGACTTACTTTGTTTCTGAATTTCCCCACCCTTCTGAGTAGGTAAGAAGTTCCCATTACCTGGAGGATAAAGTCCAGACTCTCCAGCTCGGTAAATCAAAGTACTAATTGTCAGGCTCCACCTACCCGTTCAGCTGTCTGGCAGCACCAAATCCCGAGCCCTCCTCATGTGCCTTCTGCTCTGCTCCAGCCCACTGTATGATGTCCCCTGAACACAATCTCCTGGAGAACATGTATTGACCCTTCCAGTTCCCCTACCCATTCTGTATGCCCCTTTGAACACTACTCCAGAGACAACTGTAACCATTGCTTAAATTCTGATGCTTTTCCCTGACAGAGAGATTTACCCAGTTCCAAATGCTCAGACACCTCCACCCACCCACCCAAAACTGTTGCCTTCGCTTCGAGATTTGAGGCAGCCTCACTAATGACCTGAGTGCTCCCTAATGTTTCCCGACCCAGAAACATAAACCCACTCTATTGGCTCCCAGAGCAGACTGCTGGGTTTATTTTTTTTTTCCACTGACACATTGGTGGTGAGATCACATGGTTTGGAGTTGAGTAATGCTGACTGTATATTCTCTGAGCATTTTAAATGTAAATGACCAAAACCATCAGGGTTTTTTTTTTTTTTTTTTTTTTTTTTTTTTTTTTTTTTTTTTTTTTTTGAGTAGACTCAGGAACAGATAGTCACAGAACTGACAATTGCCTTTGGAACAAAGAAAGACCATACAGACAAAATCCAGTGTTACTCATTGGAATGGTTTGTAGCTCTCCCGGTTGCCATGAAAGTCTTGGGGGTGAGCTTGCCCTGGCCTCTACCTGGCACCTGATGGACAGCTGTCACCTTCCCTGAGAAGCTGGGCTTGAGAGGGACAGACCAGTCAGTCAGGACCACACATAAATGCCTTTATTGTTTAATTTTTGATATTCTTATTTTTTTTGTCTTTTTTTTTTTTTTTTTGTTTCTAGACAGTGTCTTCTTAGATAGCTCTTACTGTCCTGGAATTCACTATGTAGAACAGGCTGCCCTCAGTGTAGACCAGGCTGCCCTCAAAAAGATCCACCTGCTTCTGCCTTCCAAGTGCTGGTATTAAAGGCACATACCACCATGATGACAAGATTTTTATTCTCAACATGAACTCATACATTTTAATAGTTCTAAATTTGTAATACTGTTTGGAGTGCAACCAATTTAAACTTATCCCTGGCTAGCTTACAAACAAATGAGAGTCATACTATGGTTATTTTCTTGCTTTTGCAATTACTTGAGCTAGCCCCTAATCTACTCTTCTAACTGCTGGCTTGGCTAGCTCCCCAGCAGTGGACCCTGGATACTTGCTGTTTCTCCTGGCCACGTGGTCTTGGTCCCTCTCCTCTCATGGCGGCTTCCTTTCTCCTCCTTCTTTCTCCTCCAACCAGACAACTCAGAACCCACCTGCCTCTAATCCCTCCAGTAACTGGCTGTAGCTAATTTTATTTAACCAATAATTTAAAATTAAGGAACAATGTTTGCACACAAAAATCTTAAAAAATGTGAGAATTCACTTGTAGGCTTAGAACTTCAGATACAGAATTTAGCATTACTGTACATAGCAATGGGCCAAACCGCAACAACTGTTTTGTGTATTTGATCATTTATATGAACCTATTAAAGATTTAAACAAAATAGCATTGCTCAGTTATCCCAGAATTAGCCAGGTGTCTTACATATTAACTTTTGCAGCTCTGTCTAGAAATGAAGAGGCTTGTATCATTCCCATGGTCACAGAACAGTTTCTAGCATGGGCTTGCTGGTCCCCAGGAGATCAGTAAACCATAGTAGTAGCATCCTGAGAATTCAACAGCCTAACCTACCTTCACCTCAAGAAACTGTGAGGTGAATGCCCACTTAAAGAAAACTAAAGATAAACCAAGACTATTAACTAAATTGGATCATTCACTTGGATACTGATTGAAACCTTCTGTCTATCCAGAACTATCCTGGATGTCAGCATACGGACATGACTTCTCCATTCTCACGACAACACTTGCCTGACACTTGTTATCAGGCCTGTGGGGCTCTGAGACAAGCAGAAACAAGGATGTCTGCTCATGGAGGTGAGGGAGGTCTTAGGGAACCTCACGACAAAGTTCTACCAGGCATGCAGTCTCACTGGAAGGGGAGGAGGTGCAAACACTTGCCAACAGTGGTGGACAGAAGGCACACATCTCCAGGGAACCCCCCAAACATGTCATTTGGGTAAGAGAAGGTGAAGACATGTCAGGAAAGTCAGATAATGCTGAAGTGGGTAATGGCCTTGGAGCTGAAAGGTTTGGCACGATGGAGAGCATCAGGAAGTGAGATGCTCGTGGCTCACATCTCCCTGAGACACAGGCTCATATCAACACACTGAGCAAACACTGGCCAGTGAGACAAGGAGGCTTTGGCTGTGCTGTTGTGGATGTAAAATAATCCCATGGCAAACTGGCTGATTTGATCGTTTTCTCCTCATGCTAATATGTAGCTGTCATATGCCTTGCAGGAAGGGCACCCCTGACACACTTCAAAAGGGTAGCTTCCCCCAGTTCTCCTTGAGCACGTAGTTCAGAGACTAATGTGCTTCTAATTGCCAGAGGCATCTTTGTTCTTTCGACAGGGGCTTTCTCCAGCCCTTTGTGCCAGCATCTCAGTCAGCTTGACACGTCCTGTCAGCTCTGGGTTTGCCCTGATGGGCTTCTTTAGCACCCGGCTGCTGTTTTTTATCTGAAAGAGCGGGCTGCTAGAATTCAATAGATTATTTATTAAACAGCCAGTCCTGCCTTGAGAGATTTTTTTTCTCCCTTTGAGTGTTTAATAACAATTCTTCTCTTGGATGCTCTCTGCATAAAAGAAGTTAGAGTACTGAAACACTTTAGCCATTTTAAAATAATACACTTTAGAATTCTTGATTTGAGATAAAGTAGACTTTTATTAACAAAGGGAAAAAATCTCATTTTCTCAATGTTTTCCTCTTGGGCAGTCAAAACCAAGACTTGGGGGCCATGTTTGGGCCATCGTCAACCCAGGTGACACTAACATAGAGTTCACTGTCCTGCTCATGAGATCCCGAGGTAAGTTTGTCTTCTGACCCCCCACAAAAGCAAGAGAAACCAAGGGAAGGGTTCTGTGTGAATAATATCTCTCTCCAGCATGCCTATTGAGTGATTCTTGGGTCAATGAACAGACACACAGATGCAGTTTCTCTGTAATATTAACTGGCATGCTTTGAATGTGGGGACAGCGTGAAGGCCTTGCAGGTGACATCAGGACTAACAGCTCTACGGTGCCAGGTATAACTCTTTGCTTTATTTGACAGGTGAGCACAGGGTTGAGTCACTTGCCCCAGATTAAACAGCTTCAGCCCCCAAGTGATAGCATCACACACACACACACACACACACACACACACACACACCACACAACAACACACATACACCACATTTTTACACACACACATATACAGACCACACATACACTACACACAATACCACACATACACCACACTTTTACACCCAACACACAACACACACACACACAGACACACACACACTTCTCTGTCTTCAATGTACAGATTCCTAACCAGTGACTACCTTGCTCTAAACTCTAAGACATACTTTCTAGTCTAAAGAGAATGTAGGCGGGGCTTAGTGATTAAGGATGTAGAGGTTCTTAGCCAGTGACCACCTTGCGCTGGACTCTCTGACAGAAAATGGGCCTTCTAAAGAGAACATGGCTAGGGTTTGGCTAATAAAGGATGTGGAAGGTGAATAACGTCTTGGCTGAACAGACAAGGACACAGCCACATCAAGGACACCTTGGAAATGGCAAGGCCATCCACAGGTCAGTTCTGGTGTGAGGAAGGATATTGGATGTGGGTAAACGTATCCACTGAAGGATACGATGTTGGAGTGTGGGATGATTCAGTAGAGACTAAACCCTACAGAGGCCTCCTGCAGGGACCAGGGAACCCATCTCCTCCTTACCTGTGTTGTTTACTGTGAACACAGTTTCCTAGCTGCTGGGGGTCCATCAGAGTGTGGAGCCCACCCATCCCAGATTTGCTCTACATCTGTCTGTCATTTCTTATCCCCCTTCATCCTAGTCAGGTCAATCCCAAAGCCACACTGATCTCTCAGCACAATGGTTTGGGTTCCTAGCAGCAATGAACACCCCCTGAAAACTGCCCCATGCTATAGAGTAATCAAAGCATTGATGCAGAGATGCCAGGGTTACAAATAATGAAGGGTGGAGACTGTGAGGTCATTAGAGGTAGCCACTGGGGTCACCAGTCTTCGTCGGTACTGGGTATGATCTACTGTAATCTGCCATAAAATTAGCCCTTTCTTGATTGCAAGAAATTGTGCCTGCTAACTCATAATGGAGAAAACCAGAAAGATATTTAGGAATAAGTCCCACTAGGAAATAACAGCTTGTTGAGAATCATAGCTTTTGTAAAAAAGAAAAGGCAACAAAACCAGAGTTAAGTCATTGTACTTTTTCAAGCCTTCTCCTTCCAAAAATAGAGTGCCTGCCTTTCTAAAGATAAACACTTTCAATATCTGGATTAAAATGGATAAAGCTTCTAATTATCTGCAGTCAACATCTGAATGTGATTTGTTTTTAAAGAAGAAAAGGATTCTGTTTAGACAAAGTTACATTTTATAAACTTTTGTGGAATACCCACCCACCTCCCAGCTTCATTGATATGTAATTGACAAATATTGATTGTGTAGTGAGATAGTCTAGTTAGCTAAAACCTTTATCACATAGTAGCTGGTGTGTGTGTGTGTGTGTGTGTGTGTGTGTGTGTGTGTGTGTGTGTGACACTCCCAGGTCAACTCTCCCAGCAAATTTCATGCAAATAGTAGGTTAAATAGAGTCTGAAATAGACTTCTCTTGGAGGAATTCCACCACTGACCCAGCAAACAGAACAACTGTTCACACAGCAGACAGTCAGCACATGGAGTAAGGAACGGACCAGCATCTTGTTTAGCATCAAAAGAAGAAAAGAGACACTGAAGGCAAGGAAAGTCTACACCGCTGCCCTCCCGGACCCGGAACACCTCTAGCAGGAGGTGGCAGGGAACCACGTCCAGGCCACCGCTGCCACAATGAAGGCCAGTGTGGGGCAAGCTCCATGACCCTTCCTGCCAGGTCTGCATTCAGTGACTGTCCTTCTCTCAGTAGGCTGGATGCCCCACTTGCTGCAGAGTCAAGAGCAGACAAGGGAAGCTTATGCAAGGTTGTCATGGAGCCCAGAGGTAGGCTTCTTCTGGGGTGATCAGTGCCCAGTAGAGCCTGAGGACCACATGCTCAGGCCAGAGCTCAACAGGAGCCTCTGGACCAGCTCTTTGTTAGTCAGAGTCCTATTCTCTGCTTTCAGTTCTTTGAGGTCACCCTCTTTACTTCCATCCCAACAGGCATTAGGGTCTGAGAATGGCCGAAGGAAGACCTCAGACTCAAATAGTATGCAAAGGCAAAGGGTGTTTATTTTCCAGAAATTACCAGCATGCAGGGGCCAACCATTTATCAAAATAGTGATGACATGAAGGGCTTGCAGGGCTAGGAGAATTTTCTAGAAGAATTAGGTAACCTCTAATGATTGGTATGGGCAAAGCAGTGATATTAGTACAGTTCTGATAGGCTACTAAGTTTCATTTTATTTGGTAAGACCTTGAAGAATTTTGAAAACCAGCTCAGTTCTGGCTTTGTTATCTCCTCCAGCCAGGTGTCCAGAGGACTGTCTCAGCTCTGGAACCATCCTCCCTAGATGAGGGTGGGTCCTGATCAACGACCCATTGTCAGTGACTTCCTCTGAGGAGCCCAGATTGCTTCCCAGGGTTTTCTGACCTCTCATAGGAAGAGGTCTGGGGATAGGTCTGGGGATACACTAGCTTCTTCCTGAGGCTCTGCAGCCCCTATAACTGAGCACTGGGCTCTACCACGTTCAGCACCAGGAAGCATCTTCTGGATGATGACTCAGTACTCAGGGTCATGCTCAGTACTCAGGGCCACACTTAGTATTGCTGAACGATATGCTAGCTCTATGTTTAGGTTTTTGAGGAGTCTTCACCCTGTCTACACAGTGCCAGTGCCAGTGCCAGTGCCAGTGCCAGTGCCAGTGCCAGTGCCAGTTTATATCTCTCAACGTCATCAAGGTCCTGGATCTCCACATTTTCCCACCACTTAGTAGCTCAGCCTGTGGCAATATCTGTCCTCACAGATGTAAGGTGATAATCCGTTGTGGTTTTGAGCCCATTTTCATGAAGCTGTTGTCCTGTGTGTCTTCTTTTGAGAAATGTAAGTAGCTATTCAGTCGCTTTGCCCATTTGATAAAGGTTTTTTTTATTAATATATTTATTCATTCACTTTATATTCTGATAGCACCCCATCCCTCTTCTCCTCCCAGTCCCACCCTTACAAATCCCTCCCCACTGTCCATTCCCCTTCTTCTCACAGAAGGGGAAGCCCCCCTCCCCGTGACGCCATAGGTATACCAACCCACCTGAGGCATCAAGTCACAGCCAGACTAAGCACATCCTCTCCCACTGAGCTCTGACCAGGTGGTCCAAAGGCAGGCAACAGAGTCAGAGTCAGCCCCTGCTCCAAATGTTAGGGGATCCACATGAAGACCAAGCTGCACATCTACTACAAATGTGTAGGGGGCCTAGGTCCCATGCTGACATGCTCTTTGGGTGGTGGTTCAGTCTCTGTGAATCCCCATGGGCCCAGGTTAGTTGACGCTGTAAATCTTCTTGTGTTGTCCCTGACACTTCCGACTCCTTCAATCCCATCCCCACTCTTCCAAAAGATTCCTCTGCCTCCATCCACTGCTGGATGAGCCTCTCAGGAGACAGTTATGCTACGCTCCTGTCTGCAAGCACAGCAGAGTATCATTAATAGTGTCAGCAGTTAGCTCTCTCCCGTGGGATGGGTCTCAAGTTGGGCCAGTCATTGATTAGCTGTTCCCTCAGCCTCTAATGGCCACACGATAATTCGATCTATTAATGGGGTGCTGTGTGATGATTGGATTGTGCATACATAGTGTTGTGACAAGAGTAGAAAAACGACAACTCCCCTCACCTTAAACAGCTATCTGTCCTTTACCCACTTTAAATGTATTACTTCAGGTTTCAGATATTGAGTTGTAATTCTTGATAAATGTTGTATATCAACCTGTTACTAGATCATTCTTCAAATGCAGCACGCTCTGGCGGTTAGAGGCCAGGTTATTTTAATCTTTGCATCATCATGTATCGAGTTTAGGTGACAAAAATAACACGTCTCTTTCAGTCCCGCATGTAGCCTCCCTGCCTGCTTTTGCTTTGCTCTATTTACCAATTCTGTGTTGGTTTATTGTACAAATAGAAGGCATGTTGGACAAATCACTAGCTGATGTGTAAGGTATCTGGGTTGTTTTGTTGTTTTGAGACAGTGTCTGTATGTGTTGGTCTTGCACTTGCTGTATAGCCTAGGCTAGCTTCAAATGGGCATAGTAAAATCAATCCTGTTTTCTGGGCTTGCATGCATGCATGCATGCATGCATGCACCCCATGCCTGGCTACATGCACATTCTGACCTCCATCAAGTTCCTGCTGTTGCTTCTTAAAAATATCTCGCCTTCCCCTGACTCAAGGCCTCTACACCTTTGCCCTTTCTGGACTGCTCAGCTCAGATATTTGTATAGTAACACCTTCTCCAACGTTAGGTATCCCATAAACACTGGCGGTTCAGCACCTGTTATTCTTCCTGTTATGGTTTGCTTTTCTCTGTAGTGTTTCTGTAACTTTGGAAGATTCCGTTTGCTTCTTTGCTCGTCACTGTCCCTTCACTGATGTTAGCTTCCTGGTTTAAAACGTGCTCGGCTTTTTAGTCCCCATTGTGTGGCAAGTATGCAGAGCTAGACCGAGACCGCAGTGACCATTTGGTCAAGCTTGACTGAATAGATTGTAAATAAACATGTTATAGATAGAGAACCCCGACATTCTCACGTCTGAGAATGTATCGTCTGCCAAGGGCGTTCCTGGTGTCTACTGTATCCAGACTCCCAACATAAATTTGTGGATTAGCTAGGTGAACCAGTGAGCATCATGAAAACCACAGGGAAGCTTATTGGATCTTTAAAGGGGGAAAAGAGGAAAGGAAGGGAGAGTCAGCAAGCACGGGTGTATCAGAGCTCGCTCACATCTCACACAGGTTTGATGGCAATTCTATGTAGTTTATTATATTAAAGCTACAACGTCAGATGCAATTTGCAATTCTGCTCAGAAGATAAGAATCAAATTGTGGTGAATATAGCTCATCTTATCGCCTCGGGTCAACTTCAGTTGGCTGGGTTTTGTTTTTTGTTTTTTTTTTCACTTCAGCACTGGTCACACTGATGAGGGTGTTTGGCCGTATGGTTCCTGAGTCTGGGTTATTCTAATCACATCTCCCAGCTGTAGATATATTGGATTCATATGTAATCCAGCAACCATTTACTGAACATGGAAAATAAAATTACAGTTGCCATATCCATCCCTTGTAGATTCAGGGACAAAACAGACACATCAGTCAAGCGTTGAACCAATTATCACCCAGGAGGGTGCAGGGAGGCAAAAGGTGAGGGGGGTTTTAAGGAGGGGCTAGACCTGACATTGAAAGTGCCTGTTTATTGCAAAAACAGGAAATGCTCAAAGTTATTCTCTGTGCTGCTCAGAGGCAGAGCTGAACACAGAAGAGAACAGTGCTTGTTAATGAGGCGTGTGCCCACCAGCCACCGGCAAGCTCCAGATGCATAAGTGAAGAGACACAGTTAGTTGCTAACCAAAATTGGCTTTCGGTATTTCAGGGTACATCTTGAACATGAAGGAGATTAAGCTAAGCTTTGGAATTTGGAACCTGGACATGTTTAAATAAAGCATTCAAGTGTAGGACCAAGCCCAGGATCTGAACGTAAAGGTTCAAGAACAGGGAGAAACCATGTTGGTAAGATCTTAAGCTTACCCAGCAAACGCCCATTTAGGAGAAAGATTTTTGACATTGGCCTAGGAAAATGGATGGCTCGAGTTTGTGGTTTGGTATTTGCTGTAAGAGTTCATGGGGATGCCAGCTGGTCCACGTTTAATGCAGGATGCCATTTCTTGTTTCATTGATGGCAAGTTTGGGAGTGTGATTCTTACTGACCCATGGACCCAAGGGAACGTGACATATGACTGGCAGCAGGACTGTGGCCCGTATTTATGGCTAAACATGAGCCAGTGAGGTGACATGTGTTTTGGCATGACACTCATTCTGGGAGCCTTTACCATGAAGCTCTCCGTATGTGTCTGTCTCCATGCATATAAATGGAATAGAGAATTCCATTCTCAGTGGCCAGGTACCTGTCTTAGCCAACCACAGAGAGTTCCTGGAACCCAGCTGTTCCTTCTATAGTGCTCATCAGAATTACCAGGCTCTATGCTTGCACATGACCAAGCTTTACCACATGTTAATACTGCTTCTGAATCTCTGGATATGGGCCTTATGCTCGCTCTGTCATAGATTCCCCCCCCCCATACCATTTTATACAACCCGAATCTAAGAACCATTGGCTAAGTGTCTTACCTAAAATTAAAATGCAAGAGCAGACGGGGTGAGAAACTAGGAAGCTGTTTGTTTGAAAGCCAGAGATTGGATCCTGTCTCTGTACCTCCCCAACCTGAAGCCTGTACTGCTTAGATCTGCCCAGTTCTACAGTTGTTTTTCTCCTGTCTTCATTGGATGACAGCCACCCTACTGTGGCTACCTGGCAACTCAGATTGCTCTGAAAATGGAATTGCGTTTGTGCAAATGAAAACATTGTTATGGACCGTGTGTGCTGGAAGGTGGGCTCAGTCCCTCGTGATATCCGATTGGACTGAGCTGAAATAATTCAACCGGAGCCTAGGAGAGCAGGCTTGGTCTTATCAATGCTAATTTCATTTGGCCCTTTTAATAAACAATTAGAAAACGTTTTAGGGATTACTTAAGTCTAGAGCTGGCTTAATGTCTAAAGCCCATCAGGTTTAAGCTGCTGAGCAGGGAGAGCAAGCATATCCTTGTTACTTCTTGAGAATGTGAATTTCTTGCAGAAGCCAGGGAAAAAGAAGTTGTTATTAGGCACTCAGTAGAGGATGCACGGAGTCTCCTCACCCCTCTCCTGTGCCTGGGAAGACAGGGCATTTCCTGAGTGCTCACTGGTGCCTGGCGTGGTGCCGAGAACGCTGATGGCAGTCATCTCCTGAGAGAGGACTTTTCAGCCCACTCTCCCATGCAGAGTGGAAGCGGAGAGCTACAGTGTTGCTTTGCCCAAGTGCCTCATCTCATCAGTGAGTGGGGGCGGGCTGTGACCCAGGCTCCTTCCCACATCCAGCGCCCTTGCCTAGGACTCTGTATTAGGCAGATGTCATTGTCATCTCTGGCTCTTGGGTGTTGGAGATAAAAACAACCAACATTCATCACTTTTGTTTTTAAATTATATTATATATTTCATTTTATAAATTCTGTTATAAAAACAAAACAAAACAAAACAAAACAACAACAACAACAACAACAAAAACCTCACAAATAAAAGTATCACTTCTACAGCCAGAAAAACAGCCACACTGTTTGGGCTTCATCACTCTGAAATCTAGCCATTCTACCTAAGAGAGGCAGAAAATTGGGAAAAAAAAAATCCAAGTCCTTTGCTATTTTGCCACCTTCTGACTTCACATTGAAAACCATCACTACCACCTCGCTGCAGAGAGCCGTGATTGTAGCACAGCTGTGCTTAGATGCCAGCTGAAGGGGTGGAAAGAAATAGTTTCGAGCTTCCAGGTTTGCTAATGTCACTGGGATCTAGTTACAAATCTAAGGATGAGGAGAGAGAAGCACATTCACCGCCGCCAAGTCTTTCTTGTAATTATGAGGCTTTTTAAAACGGCCACGCTGTGCCTCTTAAAATGCCACCCTTGATTTGTTCATCACTATAACCCAAAATAATTCCTGGAGGGAGGCACGCCAGAGGAAACTGTCTACAGTCATTAGCACTTCCCCCACCCCCATAGTTTACAATCCCAATGTGCTGAGTCATGGTTCACGGTGCTGAGTCATGGTTCACGGTGCTGAGTCATGGTTGTGTACCTGAAGATCTGACTGACCAGCTGTGATGCTCTGTACCTAATGTGTATCTGGGGGAAGAAGGCCAGGTTAGAATCCAGACTTCCCTCAAGCTAACCGCTACAGTGTAACTAATGAACCGAAATCCTGCCTCACCCTGGGTCTGATGGGCTTGGGGTTTGTTAAGTCATCTTCCCATCAAATCTCAGTGTTTGGAATCAAGCAAAGCAAAGCTGATTCACAGCCCAGGCTGTTGAGTGGAGAACTGCACATTGTCAGAGCAAATGAGTGGGTGTGGAAGCCTGACATAGACATTGTCTTGGTGTTCTTTCTCCTCACCTCTTCTTCATCCCCCCACTTCTATCTGACCCTCTCTTTCTCCCTTACCCTTATTTTTCCAGCAAAGGAGAAAAGGCATGATTTGGGGAGAAGTGGGAGGGTAATATGGTAGAGACCAAACACAGCTGTAAAAATAAACAAGCCTCTCTGTTAGACTAAGTAATAAATGAAAAAGAATCTGGGTTCACTCTGTTACTTTGTAAAAAGGACACCACAGTCTGTTTTCTCCTTTCTGCATTAGAAGCTGTGTGCCCACAGTAGATCATGCTACAGGCATTCCCCAGGCTACCTTAGGAGGTCGCAGGGCTCTAGAGTGAGGCCCCTGCCCGGGAAATCTGCATCTGTGAACTCTGACTGCTGTCCCTGGGTGGGTGACCACAAACCCTCCTGGTTCATGTGCTTCTAGCACCTCTAAGCTGATGTCCCAAGTCCCTGCACTGATGTCCCAAGTCATGCAAGGGGACAAGCTGGGTCTGTTATAAATTCAGTCCTCAGTTTCAACAGGACCCTTGGTGTGGACGGAGCGTGGGCTTTCAGTGTGGACGGATCCTGGCTCAGCTAGTTCTTGATGTTTTCAGAACCCCCGGGTTTCCCTTATATGCCTGTTGTCTTCAGTGATAACTTAACTCCCAGAGAGAAGCAGAAGGTCAAGGAGTGGATTTTCTATTTTCCAAGCTTCATGGCCTTACCCCTTCCAACCATACTTACACACTGGGGCTCCCCTTCTGAGAACAGTGTGAAGTTAATGGCTTGTGTTCCACCTTCTGTCCTCTGCAAGGCCTGTCCCCTCGGGACCCTTGGCAGCAAGTGGCAAGTGAACGTGCTCTGGTGTCTTTTACCTCACCAACTATTCTCCCTGGATGTTCTCCAGGTCATCTTGCTTCCCCCTTTTGGGGAGTGGGGGCTTGAGGCTTGAGGCAAGGTTTCTCTGTTTAACTCTGGCTATCCTGGGACTCCAGACCAGGCTGGCTTCGAACTCAGAGTTCCGCCTACCTCTGCCTCCTGGGTGCTGGGATTAAAGGTACAGCACCACCATACAAGCGATAGCAGGTGACTTTTTTCTACTCATTAAATTAAAGCATTAATATGTAATACAGAGTCTTCTGGTGCACATTGTAAGACTGTAACACATGTATCCTGCACAGGTGAAGCCAGTGAGTTAACTCTATCATTTCCTTCTCATCCTTCATGGTTGGAACCTTCAGTCTCTTCTCTCTCAGCTCTGCCTCAGTGTGGAGCACTGTGGTTTTTTTTAATATATTTTTATTTAAATTTAAAAATATTTTATTATAAAATATATTAATAATTATAAACTGTTTTATTATAAAATATTTTACTAATATGTATTATAAAATATTATCATAAAATAATTTTAAAATTAAATAAAATATTTAATATTTAGTAAAATATTTAATATTTTAACATAACAACATTACTTTATTGCCATCTCCACTGTGCTATGGAGAACTTACCCCTTCTGCATTAGTGTGTTCTGGGCAGTGGTTTTTGTTGTGATAGCTAATACAAGCAGGACTTCAAGAGAATGCCTTTCAGTCCTTGTATGCCCACACATGGGCATCGACCTAAGGTGCCCTTTCATTTCTGCTCAAGCAGCCTTTCTGTCACCGGCATTAGCAAGCTCAACAAACCAGGTAACTCGAAGTCTGTAAGCTGCCAGTGTTCATGCGAGGTATATCTTTTCCCACTCTCCTCAGCGGCACATGCATGAATAGAAAATATTCTTCATCACAAGGAAAAAGGTAACAATTAAATAGGCAAGAAAAACTAATTTCAGAGTGCATGGTTCCTCCAGGTTGGCCTCAAAAGAGCCAAGGGATAGAATTCTTTAAAACTATTCCTCAGTGAGTCAGGGAAACCAGCCTCTGTCCCTTTTCTCAGGACTGTGGCAAAAACTTGATAGCTTATTTCATTAAAATAGCTTTAATGAAGTCAGAATTATGGAAAAAATGAAAAGACAATCCAGGCCCCAAAGCCACCTGCTTCTGATTGCCCGGGACAGTCGTTAGACAGGTGGCACCTGTTCTTTGTCTGTATCTCCCACCTTCAGGATGGTGGAGATTAGCGACCTGTCAAAGCCCATGTTCTAGACAGTACTGGTGTCGTGTGCTCACCCGCCTCCACTCACCTGAAACTGGAAGCCAGGACACATGCAGAAGATGGATGTGAACAATTTATTCCACATCCCACTGCTTCTTGCTTTCTGCAGCTGCTGTCAGTTTCAAAGACAGAATGAATGGCTTCATAACACTTGTCCAGTTGCTAATTGTCATAATAAATCTAGATTTCTTTTTGCACTGACCTCTGTCCCAGAGCACTTCCTAAGCATGAGAAGAAATATAAACTCCCTACAAAGATTTCTTTATACAGTCAAAACCCATCTCCTGTGAAAGAGTTGATACTTGCTAGTTTACAGCCCACAGACACCTTAGACAGCAGTTATGGCTGTAGCATCCAATTGTAACCATTGGTGTGGTTGGAATCAGTTACTTCATATGCTCCTGTTCTCTGGTTTGCACCGCTGTGAAGGGCAGTGGAGGCCTTCACAGCTCAGTGCTGTGTGAGCTTTCTTCACTTTTTGAGGCAGAGCAGAACAGCTAAACGTAGTTCTTAAGCAGAAAAGCTGGTTGCTTGACCTCTGGCCATGGCACTAGGAGCACATCCCCAAAAATGCGCCTTCATTACAATTGCCATCCCTCTCTCTTTGAGCCCAAGGACTCACTTTGTGGAGTTCTGTCTTTGTTTTTCTCTTGCTGTATTGGTTATTCCACTCTGAGGCTTGTATAATGTGACTTCCTTCCATCTTTTGCTTGGGGCTTTTCACTAACTACATTTTGGGCAAGCCTGTGCAAAGTAGTTCAGACTGGTAAACCATCTGTGGATCCTTCTCGTCTGGAAGTCCCACTCTCTGCTGTCAGAGGTTCTGAGAACTTCTAGTTCTTGCTTAACTCAACCCTTCTGAAACATTTAGAGATATTGATTCTTCTTGTCCTGGGGAATAATTATTACTAGCCTGTGAAACTTGTGTTCTGAGGTGGGGAACATTTGAAAAGGCTATTTTAGAGTGTGTTCCAGATTGCATTAACTACATCCAGGTTTTCTGTTTTGTTTGTTTGTTTGTTTGTTTGTTTGTTTGTTTGTTTTGTGACAGGGCCTTGCCATGGTAACCCTGGCTGACCTGGTACTTACCATGTTGACCAGGCTGACCTTGAACTCATGGTCCATCAAAGACATGCACCATCATGCTTTGACAAGGCTTTCTTGTCTGTAAAACAAACACATTAGACTGGACTTTTTTGGGAAACATATCAGCACTCCCTAAAAAACCCAAACATGAAAATTATGTAAACTGTGGCACTGGAGGACACCCCAAAATGACCCTGAGTCCACAGAACAGCATCATTGTCCTCAGTAACATCATTGTCCTTCTTCAGTATTCCAGGATTTTTTTGAAGGAAGAATTCTGTTAATTCAAAGACGGGTGACTAGAATTCTGTGGAGAATTGTTGTCTTCTCACATTTGCATTCTGACCCCTCAGGTCCCAGGGTAGCAGTGATAGGTCACATGACCTTCCTCAGCTCACCTCTGCCGTGTCACTAAGTGATGGATAGAGAAGCCAGGCCTCTCGTTTGATACTGAAATGTCACTGAAAACCAAAGCTGCCAGCTTCAGAACATAACCAGTTTATCGAGAGAGCATGCTGAGCCCGACAGGAGAAAGTGAGAGGCATCTGGTTTGTTGCCTTCTGCTGTCTGTATTATTTCCATGCATATATCCTACAAACTGTCTGGTGACTCTGGTCAGCACCACTCAAGGATGGAAAGCTGTGGGACAGGGATTCAGACAGGCACAGCTGCTACCCTCCAAAATACACAAACCATAGCTACACACAAGGAAGGAAGTGCTTGGACCATCCATCCCTCTGTCCATCCACGGTTGTAGATGACAGAGTAGGTGCTGGGTACCAGAAACACAGAGGTTGGTGCAAACCAGTATGGCTCCCTCACTTGCAGAACTGACAGTACCGGGGAGGAAAATGACAGGAGTCACAAAACCATGATGCCGCTTTGACTTCCAAGTAAGAAGGGAGTTTGTCTCTATGGCAATGGGCATCCAGTGAGTCACCCTAGGCCAACAGGTCGGGGAAGAAGTCTCTAAAGAAATGATGGGAGAGGTCGGATGAGAAGGAAGGAAGTGGGCACAGGGAGGAATTGAGAAACGGTCCAGGGAGGGATGTCACAGGCCCCGTGCTGTGACTCCTCACAGGAACTCAGCAGCTCCAGATCAGACAAGATTGGTGGAGGGAGGGGATCAGTGGAGTTACCCAGGTCCTTGAAGCCCTAGGGTGGACTCTGTCCCTGAAGCAAGATGTCAAGTGGGTGTCCAGCTCAGAGTTTTCTAGGATCTGTCAGTCTGCTGTGGGGGACAGTTGTCTGGTGGGCGCTGCCAGTGGCCAAGGGCTGGAGGACATTTGCATCCTAAACCATCAGCCCTGATGGGTATGTGAGGAGCAGTAGAGGAAGGTGTCAGGGCTGGCTTCGAAAATGATGTAGACACACCCTCTCTTATGAAAAGGTTTGTCACAACCCAATAGAAGGAACAGTTACCAATGCAGAAGCAGGTGATTCTCCAGTTCCTTCCAGTCTCTCGCCTGCAGGCCTCCTGCCTCCAACTTCAGTGTCCAATCTGCGACTTCTCACAGCGTGTGCCAGTGACCTTTTCCCAGACACTGACTGTGGAGACCTTTGGTGCTGAGCTTCTTCACTGGCACGAAAGGCAAGATTCCCTCAGTCCCACCCCCAACCCACCCCAGACAACCCCTAGCTCATGGCTGGTGTCTCCATTCCCAGCCAAGCTGTGTGTGGCTTCCCTAAGGGAAAAGTGAAGGCTGAGACCTCTCCTGAGATTCCACTTGGGCTTTGTCCTTTGTCCTTTGTCCTTTGTCCTTTGTCCTTTGCCCTTTGCCCTTTGCCCTTTGCCCTTTGCCCTTTGCCCTTTGCCCTTTGCCCTCTTTCCCATGTTCTCAACTCTCACTGGTCCTCCTGAAAGCCCCACCCCCAAAATATTTGTTCTCCAGTACTCATGGCGGAATCTCTGTCAGGGAAGATGGGATCACAAAGATTATGAAGCCAAGAAAACCTGAAACAGGCAGGCTGGAGACCAATGAGGAGTTCCCATCTGAACCGAGAAGCAGGAGAACCATGCTATCAGTTCCATGTCAAAGGTCAAGGGTCTGGAGATCCAAAAAGGTCCTGAGTTCCAAGACTGAAAAGGACCAATAATGAGAGAGATCCCAGTTCAGGCCGGCAGGCAGGACGAGCTCCCTCCCACCCAGCTTCTGTACTGCGTGCACTGCCTCACCCACCGGCTCCAGACAGAAGCACCCTACACTCCCACCCAGAATCGTGAGTCTGTATGGATGGACATTCTGTGGCCTGGCAAAGTTACACCTTAAGTTAGCAGCCATACACAGAAACAGATTTCCTCCTAATTTTATTTGTTCTTTAACAGAGAAGTTCTTGTCTGGCAGAATATTGTTAATTCACTTATTTTTTTATTATTTTTATGAATACTGAATGGCTGCTGAGGTTGGAAGATGGCTTGTCCCCATGGAGACCATGATTAAACTTGATCTTCTGTGTGGCATTGTTAGAAGCAGGGCCCTAGGCAGGTGGGAGACTGGTAATGCCATTACCAATAGATTAATGTTTTTTCAAAGACATTAAAAATATTATCATTGGTGTGTGTGTGTGTGTGTGTGTGTGTGTGCATGTGTGTGCATATGTGTGTGCATGTGTGTGTATATGTGTATGTGTGTATGTGTCTGTGTAAAGTTTGTGTATATGCATGTGTATGGCATTCATATGTATATAAGTGCATGTATGTGTAGGTACTTGTGTAAGTGTGCATATGTGTGTGCAGCTATGTGTGGTATGCATGTGCAAGCCTGGGTGAGTGTGTGAGTGTCTGTGTGTGTATGTGCATGTGTGTGTAAGCATGTACAAGCATGTACATTTGTTGTCTTTGTTCAGAACATAGGTTAACTTCTCTCCACACTGCGTTAGATCTCACAGAATGAGTTATATCTTGCAGGACTGGATTAGTATTTGATATCAGGTTGTGCCAAGGCAAACCTTCTCATTTGCTCCCTACCCACATGGGCCTGCTCCCTCATTCTTCTTTTCTACTATGAGGTCTTACCAGAAGCTGAAGAGATGCCAGTGCCCTGCTCTCTTCAGCCTCCTAAAAGGTTAGATTAAAAAAAAAAACACTTCTTCTTTATAAATGACCCAGCCTCTGGTATTCTATTATAGCAACAAAAAGCAGACTAGGATATGCGTGTCAATCATGTACCAGAAACTGTGCTAGAAACTAAGACTGCAGTGACAGATAAGAGAGACTTCAACAGCATCAGCTCCACAGTGTAGTGAGCTGGAATCACACCTTGGTGCTCTGATACATAGAATGCAGAGTTACTTCTGACAGGAGCTTAGCTGCCCAGAAAGAATACAAAGCGGCTCTGAGGATAAGTCAGGAGCTCCTTGAGTTGCATAGTATACTCTAGGCAAATAGACAGCACCAGCTAAGGGACCATTGGGTGGAAAAAGTGTAGAGTCTGTGCAAGGACCAATACATCAGCAATTCCTCAGTGCTTGGCTGTTAAGATTTAGATTGGGGGGAGATAGGCGTCCAGAGAGATGACTCTAAGGCTAAGAGAAATGGCCGTTCTTGCAGAGAATCTGAGTTCTGTTCCTAGCACTATACTGGGGAGCTCTCAGACACATACACCTCTGACCCCAGGGAACCTGACACAGTCGTCCGGCTTCCACAGGAACTGCACTCATGCAGACAGACACCTAGGAATACTGTTGTATGACAGACTACCCCTGGGGAGATGTAACACATGTCTGTCTACCCATCCCAAGTAGGGAGCCCACATCAGGCCAAAATATGGATACCACAAGTGTCCAGCTTGGTGAACCATGAGCTGTATAAGTGAGGGTTATTTATAAGAACAGAAATTACTCAAAACAGCCAGTACTCTGAACCACGGAACCGACTCTCTAGATCCCTATCTCCCTGAATCTAACTCAACCAAACACTAGTGTGTTGGTCTTTGTACAGGTTCCACACTCTCTTCCCCACACACCTCAGCATGGGGACAGCTCACAAACACTAGAAACCCAGAACACACCGCACAGACTGCAGGCAGCTCAACAGGTTGGAGACTGTCCTTCCCAGGGAGTTGAGTTGGCCTAAGTCCCCTCCAGGTACCTCGTCCAGTTTCTGTTCCTCTCAGGCAGTTTGGCTAGCCTCTGCCCCTGCTAGGTGGCTGGTCTCAGAGTCTTCTTTGCAGCTTGGCTTATCTGAGAGTAAATCTCAACAGTCTTTACTGTTTGGTCTTGGGGGTGGGGCTAGTAAATCTGATCAGTTTCAGGGATTTCCTGAAGTGATTTTGAGTTGTTTACTTTCTGTTTTAAGGGCTTTCCTGCAGGAATGTTTCAGACTGAAAGGAAATAGCTACACAACAAACACATATAAAAAAAAAAAGGAAAGGAAACTGGGAAAGTTGACAGGGTAGCCAGAAAGGAGGCTGGGAAAATCCTAAGGGGTACATCAAGGGTGTTCTCATCCTCCAGACAGACAAACAAAACACACAGATTTCACAACCTATGGTATGCACAGCAGACATTACTAGGCGATTACTGGGATATTAACTACTCAATCAGTGTACATAGCAGACATTGCTAGTCGCTGGAATATTTACTGCTGAGTCTAGTAGTATCAAACTGGAAGTCTGTCTATGCTCCAGAGCCTGCATTTGAGAGGATGCTTCTTTCTTGTTCCTTCCACACATGATAAGAAATGGTTACTGTTTCCCAGGCAATGTGTACATATGAAAAACTGTTTCAGAAGAACCTCAATGAGCGGAGGACTGATTCTAGAAAAGTAACAGCTAAGACATAGAGAATCTTCTAGTGTCCTTTGTTGCTGTGATAAAGCACTGACATCGGAGCTAAAGGGAGCTAAAGGGACCTAAAGGGAGGAGAGTACTTATTTGGTTCATATTTCTTGTTTATAACCCATCACTGAAGGAAGTCAGAGCAAGAAATGAAACAGGAAGCATGGAAGGAATGGCTTGTTGGCTCACTCTCTCTTGCTCAGGCTCAAGCTTAGTTAACTTCCTTACACAATCCAGGAAGGCCTGAGTAAGGAATGGCACCACCTATAGTGGGCAGGGCCCACCAACATCAATTAATACTCAGAACAGTCCCTCACAGATATGCCTGCAAGAGCAACACGATAGATACAGGTTACTCAGTTGAGACTCTTTCTTCAAGTGACTCTAGACTGTGTCGGGTTGACAATTGTTGCTAACCTGGAGAGAGAGCAATTGCCTGGAGATGCAGGAATGCCAGTTAAGAACAGTTCCTACTGATTACGTTGTTTAATTATGGAGTGGCTATGGTAAAAAGCTCATGCATGTGTAAATGATATTTTCTTCAGGCTTCCTAACATCAGCAGCAACACAGGTTTGCATTACCCTGCTTTATAGCTAAGGAAGCTGGCTCTGTGGAGGCTAAGCTGCGTGCTCTCTAAGCAGCTGAGCTGGCCCTTGGTCTTCCAAGCCTAGTCGGTATATGCCCCTTGCTCCCTCTTGGGGCTTCCTTTACTAACGTCTTCCTCCTTCTTTGTGTTCCAGACACACTAACTAGGCTTTCTCTCTTCCCTCATGCACTCCCTTAAGGTTGGTCCTTGGCAAAAGTGCATCTCCCCTTCACCAAGATAGCCAATCTTCTGTCTTCAGTATCTGAGCTCTCTCATCTAAGATGTTACTTATTTGAGTCTTACCATGAAGGCTTTTGCAAAGACTCTTCCTCTTGGCAAAGCCCTTACACATCTTTTTTGTTTTGTTTTGTTTTGTTTTTGTTTTTTCAAGGCAAGGTTTCTCTGTGTAGCCCTGACTGTCCTGGAACTCACTCTGAAGACCAGGCTGGCCTCGAACTCAGAAATCCGCCTGCCTCTGCCTCCCAAGTGCTGGGATTAAAGGCGTGCACCACCACTGCCTGGTGCCCTTACCCATCTTGGTAATGACATGCTTAAGTATTTACTGCTACAGAGTGTATCTTGAATGCCCTCCAAGGGCTCATGTGGTGAAGGCCTGGCTCTGAACACACATGGATATTGGGAGGCAGTGGAAGTGTCAGAAGATGGGGTTGGGTCATTAAAGTCATACTTTTCTGCCAATGCCTCCTCTGGGATGCACTGTCTAGCCACCTGCCAAACATGGAGGGAAACATTTGAAACTGTAAGCTAACCCAAGCCTCTCCCTTTTTATAAGTGGTCTATCTCAGGTAGTTAGCCATAATGGTTGGACCTTGGTCCACTTTTGTCATGATTTGATTAAGCTCTACCCGGAGGCCATGAGGGGGGTGACTGTGGATGCTTTCTCTGGCCACTGTATCCCAAAAACTTAAAAACTGACTTGGAAGAAATAAAGAAATTAAAAACTTCTTAGAATTTAATGAAAATGAAAGCTCGTCATACCAAAACTTATAAAACACAATGAAAGTGGTGCAAGGGAAAAACTCATAGCTCTAAGTGTCTACAAAAAGAAACTGGAGAGAGCATACACTAGCAACTTGACAGCACACCTGAACAAGAAGAAGCAAATACACCCAAGAGGAGTAGACAGCAGGAAATAATCAAACTCAGGGATGAAATCAACCAAGTAGAAACAAAAAGAACTATACAAAGCATCAACAAAACCAGGAGCTGGTTCTTTGAGAAAATCAACAAGATAGATAAACCCTTAGCCAGACTAACCAGAGGGTACAGAGACAGTACCCACATTGATAAAATTAGTACTGAAAAGGGAGACATAACAACAGAAACTGGTGAAATTCAAAAACTCATCAGATCCTTCTACAAAAACTTATACTCAACAAAACTGGAAAATTTGGATGAAATGGACAATTTTCTAGACAGTTACCAGGTACCAAAGTTAAATCAGGATCAGATAAACCATGTAAACAGTCCCATAAACCCTAAAGAAATAGCAGTATTCATTAAAAGTCTCCCCACCAAAAAGAGCCCAGGACCGGATGATTTTATTGCAGAATTCTATCAGACCTTCAAGGAAAACCTAATACCAATTCTCTTCAAATTATTTCACAAAATAGAAACAGAAGGAACAATATTCAATTTGTTCTATGACACCACAATCACGCTCATACCTAAACTTCACAAAGACCCAACAAAGAAAGAGAACTTCAGACCAAACTCCCTTATGAATATTGATGCAAAAATACTCAATAAAATCCTCGAAAACCAAATCCAAGAACATATCAAAACAATCATCCATCCTGATCAAGTAGGCTTTATCCCAGGAATGCAGGGATGGTTCAATATTCGGAAATCCATCAATGTAATCCATAATATAAACAAAATCAAAGAAAAAAACCCACATGATCATCTCACTAGATGCTGAGAAAGCATTTGACAAAATTCATCATTCCTTCATGGTAAAAGTCTTGGAAAGAGCAGGAATTCAAGGCCCATACCTAAACACAGTAAAAGCAATATACAGCAAACCAGTAGCCAACATCAAACTAAATGGAGAGACACTTGAAGCAATCCCACTAAAATCAGGGACTAGACAAGGCTGCCCACTCGCTCCCTTCCTATTCAATATAGTACTGGAAGTCCTGGCCAGAGCAATTAGACAACAAAAAGAAGTCAAAGAGATACAAATAGGAAAGGAAGATGTCAAAATATCAGTATATGCAGGTGATATGATAGTATACTTAAGTGACCCTAAAACTTCTACCAGAGAACTCCTAAACCTGATAAACAACTTCAGTAAAGTGGCTGGATATAAAATCAACTCAAACAAATCAGTAGCCTTCCCTACTCGAAAGATAAACAGGCTGAGAAAGAAATTAGGGAAATTACACCCTTTACAATAGTCACAAATAATATAAAATACCTTGGTGTGAATCTAACCAAGCAAGTGAAAGATCTGTATGACAAGAACTTCAAGTTTTTGAAGAAAGAAATCAAAGATGATCTCAGAAGATGGAAAGATCTCCCATGCTCATGAATTGGCACGATTAATATAATAAAAATGGCCATCCTGTCGAAAGCAATCTACAGATTCAATGCAATCCCTATTAAAATTCCAACTCAACTTTTCACAGAGTTAGAAATAGAAATTCTCAAATTCATTTGGAGTGACAAAAAACACAGGATAGCAAACACTATTCTCAACAATAAAAGAACTTCTGGAGGAATCACCATTCCTAATCTCAAGCTGTACTACAGAGCAATAGTGAAAAAAAAAAAAAAACCTGCATGGTATTGGTACAGAGACAGGCAGGAAGATCAATGAAATAGAATTGAAGACCCAGAAATGAACCCACACACCTATGGTCACTTGATCTTTGACAAAGAAGCTAAAACCATCCAGTGGAAAAACAGGACAGCATTTTCAACAAATGGTGCTGGTTCAACTGGAGGACAACATCTAGAAGAATGCAAATAGATCCATTCTTATCTCCTTGTACAAAGCTCAAGTCCAAGTGGATAAAGGACCTTCACATAAAACCAGATACACTGAAACTAATAGAAGAGAAGGTGGGGAAGAACCTTGAATACTTGGGCACAGGCGAAAAGTTCCTGAATAGAACACCAATAGCTTATGCTCTACGATCAAGAATTGACAAATGAGACCTCATAAAATTGCAAAGTTTCTGTAAGGCAAAGGACACTGTCAATAGGACAAAACAGCAACCAACAGATTGGGAAAAGATCTTTACCAATCCCACATCTGATAGAGAGCTAATGTCCAATATATACAAAGAACTCAAGAAATTATACTCCAGACAACCAAATAACCCTATCAAAAATGGGGTACAGAGCTAAACAAAAAATTCACAACTGTGGAAACTCGAATGGCTGAGAAGCACCTAAAGAAATGTTCAGCATCCTTGGTCATCAGGGAAATGCAAATCAAAACAACCCTGAGATACCACCTTATACCAGTCAGAATGGCTAAGATAAAAACTCAGGTGACAGTAGATGCTGACAAGGATGTAGAGAAAGAAGAACACTCCTCCATTTTTGGTGGGATTGTGAGATGGCGCAGCCACTCTGGAAATCAGTCTGGCAGTTCCTCAGAAAATTGGACATAGCATTACCTGAGGACCCAGCTATACCACTCCTGGGCATACACCTAGAAGATGCTCCAACATATAACAAGGACATATACTCCATTATGTTCATAGAAGCCTTATTTACAATAGCCAGAGCTGGAAAGAACCCATATGCCCTTCAACAGAGGAATGGATACAAAAAAAATGTGCATTTACACAATGGAGTATTACTCAGCTATTAAAAACAATGAATTTGAGAAATTCTTAGGTAAATGGACAGAACTAGAAAATATCATCCTGAGTGAGGTAACCCAATCACAAAAGAGCACACATGGTATTCACTCACTGATAATTGGATATCAGCCCAGAAGCTTGAAATACCCAAGATTCAACTCACAGACCACATGAAGCTCATGAAGAAGGAAGACCAAGTGTGGGTGCTTCGGTCATTCTTAGAAGGAGTAACAAAATACTCAAGGAAGCAAATAGGGAGAAAAGTGTGGGACAGAAACTGAAGGAGGGGCTGTCTGGAGACCATTCCACCTGTGTATCCATCCCATGTGCAGTCACCAAAGGTAGACGCTGATGTGGATGTCAGGAAGTGTACGCTGACAGGAGCCTGATATAGCTGTCTCCTTAGTGGTCTGCCAGAGTCTGACATATTCAGAGGCAGATGCTCACAGCTAACCATTGAACTGATTAAGGGGTTCCCAGTGGAGGAGTTAGAGAGAAGGAGCTGAAGGAGCTGAAGGAGCTGAAAAGGTTTGTGGCCCCATGAGGAGAGCAACAATACCAACCAACCACAGCCCCCAGGGTCTAAACCACCAGCCTGGGAGCACATAGGGAGGGACCCATGGCTCCAGCTGTATATGTAGGGGAGGATGGCCTTATTTGGCATAGGTTAGAGAGGAGATCCTTGGTCTCATGAAGGCTGGACACCGAGTGTGGGGGAACTCAAGGGTGGAGAGGTAGGAGTGAGGGGTGTGGGGGCACATCCTCATAGAAGCAGGAGGAGGGGGAATGGGATAGGGGGTTCCTGGGTAGGGGGGAAATGGGATAAGGGGATAACATCTGAAATGTAAATAAAATATCCAATAAAAAAACTTATATTACAAAAAACTGACTCGGGACCACCATATGTACTAGTTAATTAATCAGCTGATTAATTAATTAGTTAATGAATCAGTTAATTAGTTAAACTTTGCTGCCTTCATGCCATGGCTGACCAGTGTGTCATTTGCACTGTGGTAATAGTACAGGGAGGGTGATTATGGTTACAGTGTCGTCAGCCAAGATCAGAGAGCAAAGATGATAGGTAAACCATGGATGACTACAATCATCTGGATGCTCCTAGAACCAACCGATAAACACAGGTAAGGCACCGCCACCTTCAGGGGTTAAAAGATGACCTTTCTGGCTTGTTGTAGAATAATTTGATCCCACTGGCTCTCCTTAGGAAACCATCAAACAAATAAAACCACCATCAGTTCATCAAATTAAATGAAGATAGGGTAAACCAGGAAGCAATTCTTAAACATAAGCCACAAACCCATGTTTTATAGTTCAGAAGTAAGGTGGGACAGTCAAGAGAACAGGAGCGTTGCTTCCCACGAAACTCACGGCATCCTTTTCCTGCCACCACAATGCGAGCACACACCTCCAAAATCTTCAGCAGCAATGCTTCACTTAAAGGGTGAACAAGTAAGCGTTCCTATGTGGCCATACGCATTGTGTTCTGATTTAGATGTGCGAACCCCAAATTGAAAATGCTCTACATCAGCCCAGGGAGTACCCTCGCCGGGTGTTTCTGATGGCAGAGTACTTATTTGGGAAATCAGTTTCACTCAGCCATATGTGTGCACCAAGTGTGCTGTTCTTAAAGAAATATTTTGGGGACAGTCTTGGCTCAGTAGTTAGAGGGTTATACTTACCATACACATTAATGCACGCACACATACAATTTTCTTTCTTTCTTTCTTTCTTTCTTTCTTTCTTTCTTTCTTTCTTTCTTTCTTTTTTTTTGGTTTTTGGTTTTTGGTTTTTCGAGACAGGGTTTCTCTGAGTAGCCCTGGCTGTCCTGGAACTCACTCTGTAGACCAGGCTGGCCTCGAACTCAGAAATCCGCCTTTCTTTTCATTCGCTTCTGTGTGTGTCGTACAGGCATGTGTGAACACATGAGCACGCACCCAAATGCACGAAGAGGGAAAGTGGTAATTTGAAGTAACAGAGTTAGATGCACTCAGTGTAAACATCTCACTGACTCAGATCTGTTAAAGTCAAAGACAACTTTCTGTAAGTACACTGTGCCAGCTTCAATCTTAGTCTCGTTGGGGTAACCTTTCCAATTCTGAAGCGTCTAGTGTGAACTTCATATCTATAGTTGGTTGATCTGGAGTCCGGTAAGAATAATCAGTCTAAACAAATGGCTGTCGGGAGAAGTCTCTCACAGCAGTGAAGCTGGGCTCCTTGCTTACACAATATGTAAGAATAAAAACCAAAATGGATTATAGGTCTAAATAGGAGGGTAAAAAATGATCAAACAGTTAGAAGAAGATATGAGAAGATAATCGTGACCTGAGGTTAAGCAAAGTCTTCATCAATATGCCACCAAGACGTGCGGAGATGTAAGGAGCCAAAAGACTCATTTATCTGAATTGTCCTGTACAGTCAAGTCTACAGGGGTGGAAAGCAGATTAGAAGTTGCCTCAGGCGGTGGGGAGGAGCTGAGGAAGCCTGGAAGTGATTGCCAAGGGGTCCGAGCTTTGGGTCTGAGCTTTGGGTCCCTGCTTTCATTCCTAGTAGATAAAGTGTTCTCATGTTGATGATGGTGATGCTTGCATGACTGCGTATAATCGAAGCCATGAATCACACACGCTAAATGTGTGAACTGAGTGGGATGGATATTATGCTGCAAACTGACTGTTTGAAAGTAGAAAACGGTTGCTGTGTGTATTTACACATATATTTCTGGGCTGTACAGAAGCATTTCTGTGCACACACTTAACACAAAGCGAGAGTAATGGAGAATAATTTATTCTTCTGTTTCCTTCTATCTACTAGCATATTTGAGATGTTTTCATGAGCTTCCATAGAAGGAGCTTTATCTTCTATATGGCAATACTAAATTTTCTAAAAGGTTATGCCATAATTCATCTAGCCATTTCCCCGTCATTTGCTATTTAAGCTGTTTTGATATTTTTCCTCTATAACAAAATGCATCATTGTAACCATCATTAGAAATACATTTGAGCTCACGTGTGGGGCCTTCAGTAGGCTGAATTCTCACCAACGAAGTTGCCCAGTGGAAGGCTCTGTGCATTACTCATTAAGTAAATGTTGTCCAGCCCAACAACAGCTTGAAGGGAGCTCTAGTTCAGTCTCGTGCTTTCTGCTGTCATCTTGTGACTAATAGGTAAGAGCAGCTGTTTGCAGGACCCTCCAGCACCCAGTGAAGTAGAAAGCACGATTGCCTTTCATTTCTAATATGGGACACATCTTTGGTTCGCTGTGAGAGTAGACAGCTTTTGGCACTGCACAGCAGTGGGTTTTATTTCTTAATTGTATTTGAGGTGTCTCACCTTGCTGTGATTTGATTGTGTCTCAAAAGGAAGAGTTTGGCCTACCCTGCCCCCATTTCAATCTCTCCTTCCTCTTTCCTTCCTCTCCTCCCTCCTCCTTCCCCCATCTCATCTCCCCCTCATTCTCTCACCTTCTCCCATGGAGGGCAGACCCAAACCCTCAGCAGAAGGTGGCCCCTCAATGCTTGCATTTTCAGCCTTCAGAAATCTGAGAAATTAACCTTTTGGAAGTTCCCTGGGCTTCTGTGTGCTGTCACTGAAGCTCATGACAGACTAAGACCTAATACTCTATTGCTGAGGCAGAAAGAAGAAAATTTACATCAGCACAAAGTGTTACAGGTTTTATTGCGCACATCACAGGTGAGGACACCGCGCTGTGGAGAACACGCAATGGCATTGCCATTGTGGTGATGGATATCAACCTGCCGTCCTCTCACACATTCACTGATCTGGCAAAACTCCCCCACACAATACAATGTTTTAAGCTGTAGCCTTCACAGTGTACACCAGAGATGTAGACTCTTGTGGTTTCTCTTAGCATCTGAGTGCTGCCATGTAGCAGTGGGCTCTAGGGGGACGTTGCATAGAGCCCTGAATTTGACCTCTCGTGTTGCATAAACCAAATGTGGTGGTGCACACCCAAAGTCCCAGCACTCCAGAGGTGCAAGCAGGAGGGCCCAGCACTCAAGCAAGTTTGGGGCTAGCCTGGGCTATGTGAGACCCGATCTTAAAGCAACAGCAGCGACAAAACAGGAAAATTATATGGATTTCTATGCTCCTGGTTACCATCACAGTTTTGTCGCTTTTACTTGGAACATATTATTGTGTCGTCTGGTACTTGGTTTCCTTAAGAAGACAAGATAATGCTTTCAAAAATAACTTCTGAAGGATGAATATTTAACTGAAGAATGCAGTCAGCATTGCGGTGACTCACGTCAGGGATGGATGGGAATACTCTGCAAATGTTCTGCCTGCGCTGGGTTTTGGGAGAGGAGCTAGAAGGCAAAAGCATGGCTTATAACTTGCTAATGGATTTTTAATTAATTTTTTTAGTACATGTACAAAGATGGATTTGATTTCTTTTCAAGGAAGCAACTGTACCCACGGTCAAGCCTGTGCTAGACAAACACTGTGCCACTGAGCTACACCCCGGCCCTAACACGATGGATTACTTTATTAGAGATTCATATATTTATTATGGCGTGTGGTTATTTGACCCATCTCTGCCCCACTGCTTCCTTTGTTCCCAACCCTCTTCCTGTTGACTGGTCTCCTTTATTACCCAAATTAGTACACACACACACACACACACACACACACACACACACACACCTACATAAGGCGGAGTTAAATTCAGGCTGTTGATCTACAGAAGAGTGAGTTCGCCATCGCCCATGTACTTCCTCCTGGCTATGACCGGCCTGTGAGCCCCATGCGAGCTGCACCTGGCAGTGTGGGCCACAATCTCTGAGAAAAAACCTTCTTCTCTTACCAGAGGAACTGTCTTAGTCAGGGTTGCTATTGGTGTGATGGCACCCATGGCCAAAAGCAACTCGGGGAGGAAAGGGTTTATTCGGCTTACACTTCCACATCACTGTTCACTGTCAGGGGGAGTCAGGACAGGAACTCAGGGTAGGAACCTGGAGGCAGGAGCTGATGCAGAGGCCATGGAGGGGGCTGCTTATTGGCTTATTCCCCATGGCTTGCTGAGCCTGCTTTCTTATAGAACCCAGGACCACCAGCCCAGGGATGGCACCACCCACAGTGGGCTGGGCCCTCCTCTATCAATCACTAATTAAGAAAATGCTCTACAGGCTTGCCTGCGCCCAAATCTTAGGGAAGCATTTTCTTAATTGAGCTTCCATCCTTTCATAGGATTCTAACTGGTGTCGTGTTGACATAAAGGCTATGCCTCACAGGAACCAGGAAAAGGAGCTCTGTCAATCACAGAGCTAGGCAGGCCCCTCCAGAACTTTGTCTGTGGTGGCTCAAGGAGTAAAGACAGGGAAACCCTGTCTCTTTGGTTAGAGGGATGGGAGAGGTGGGCTGGTGGGCTGCGGTTTGACATCCATCACTCAGCACACACAGATGTTCTGAGCTCTTGTTGGAGCCGTGTACATGTAGGAATAATAAGGGCCATAGTGACTTGTTTGACAAATGAGCCACAATCAAACAAGGATCTGGGAACTGGGAAAGGTCGATTTAAAGCACCCTCACATCCCAGAATGACCTGCGGCTAACAGTTGGGCAGGACAGAGTCATAGTAGCTAATTAAAAGCTTTTGAATCCCGAAGGGACTGCTCACCAGGAGGGAGAACCAAGGTGAGGTAACTTGCCTCTAAAATGACAAAAACCAACACCCTCTGCATCCTCTTAAGGAATGCGACAGACATCAGGATCCACCGAGCATACATGTCAATGCATTAAGGCCACAGTTCTAAATTGTACAAAATAGCAGGAGCCAAAAACACGTGACCAACTCCCAGGATGCCTGAGCATCCAAGAGTCACTCTCTGTACATACCTGTTGTAAGTCTCCTCAGTAGCCGCGGCCCACAACAGAAAGCTGCTTTTCCTCTCAAGGCTGAGAGCATCACTAATTTATGGGTACAACAACAAATCTTTAGAAAGCAATTTTATAGGCAAGATGTGGGTATTTAGTGAAACAGCAGCAGTGGTTTCCAGCTGGGGGCTATGACCTCCAGACACAAAAGCTTTTATCAAGTTTACAGTGCCTGGCGTGGATCCCCCTCCTCTGGAGTGGGTCTCAAACCCAACCAGAAAGCAATCGATTACTCCTGCCATCTTCTGGATAGGCTACAGGCACCGATGCCACAGACATGGATGCCACAGACATGGATGCCGCAGACACAGATGCCATACGCATGAACTCACAGCATCTGGGTTTACTTACACAAGTCTTGCTCAGAATTGGCCTGTCATTTTTCAGTCATAGATAAGTAGGGTCTCTTGGGAACGAGGATCCACCTCTCCACGAGGCGGTATTGGTCGTCAGTGGATGCTGAGGAAGAGAAAGCAATTTCACCAGTGTGTGTGTGGCTGCTCCAATTAGTTACACCCCCAGACCCATCATGAAAGTAAAAGTCCGTCTAGTCGTGAAGGGGATGAGATCTGATAAGCTAGGCGAGGACAAGAGAGGACAGAGGTGACTGGCTGGAAATACATTTTATACATATATGAAGTGGTCTAAAAAAAAGATTAACTTTGGGGGTGGGGAGTTCAAGACAAGGTTCTTTCTGTGTAGCCCCTGCTGTCCTGGAGCTTGCTTGTAGACCAGGCTGGCCTCAAATTCAGAGATCTGCCTGCCTCTGCCTCCTGAGTACTGAAATAAATGCGTGCACCGTCTCAGGCTGCATGGGAGACGCACTGTGCATGCCTGTTGCAACAGTCAACTGGGAATCTTGAAGCACCTAGAAGACCCACTGCGCATGCCTGGTGGGGACGCACTGGTTACACGTTGAAGTCATTTGGGAAGAGGGACTCTTAATTGAGAAAATCCCTCTGAGACTGGCAAACAGTCAAGTCTGTCAGACATTTTCCTGATTGATGATTGGTGTGGGAGGGCTCAGCCCACTGTGGGCGGTGCCAACCCTGGGCAGGCGGGCCTGGGATGGCTAAGAACACAAACCAAGATAGGGGATTACCTTGATAGGGCCAGTTGATGTAAGAAGACCCAGCCACTATGAATGGATCATTCCCTGGTAGGATTCCAGACTGAACAAAATGGAGAAGAGAGCTTGGCAGAAGCCCTCATTATTTCTTTTTTAAAAAAATCACATGATGATGATGATGATGATGATGATGATGATGATGATGATGGTATTTATATGAGAACATGTGTGCATGCCTGTGTGTGTGTGTGTGTGTGTGTGTGTTCATGTGTATGTGCCTGTATGTGTGTCCCTGTAAGTGTGGAGGAGGTCAGAGGACAACTTGCAGAAGCTGGATTTCTCCTTCTAGTGCATGAGACATGATGGTTAAACTCAGGTCACCAGGCTTGTGGCCAGCACCTTCACCCACGGAGCCATCTTGCTGGTTCCATTTTCTGTTTCTGTCTCAGGCTCCTGTGTCTTTGACAATTGAAGTGGGAGGCCCAGTGTCTTCTTCACCACCTCTGTCTGAGAGTCAAAACTTCTCTCTGAGGTTGCTTTTATCAGTGGGTTTTGTCACAGCAATAAGAAAGTGACTAGAATCCCTCCCTTCCTTCCTCCTTCCCTTCTTTCCTCCTCCCCTCCCTCCTTTACTCCTTCCCTTCTTCCCTCCTTCCCTTCTTCCCTCCCTTCCTTCCTTCTTCCTTCCTTCCCTTCTTCCCTCCCTCCCTCCCTTCCTCCTTCCCTTTTTCCCTCCTTCCCTTTCTCCTTCCCTTCCTTTCTCCTTTCCTTCCTTCCTTTCTTTCTATAAAAAAGTTCACTAGAACTGTGGGTGTAGTGTGTGGCTCAATAGTAGGCTGCTTGACTAGCATGCATGTGGTCCTGAGTTCAATCCTTATTACTGCAAAATAAATATGTAAATAAAATAAGTAAATAAAGTAAAAAAAAAGATATAAAATATTTTAAATGACACCAAAAGGAAGCATGGAAATCCAGGAATGAAATGATAGTTGCAATAAATGTCTGACTAGTTGGGTTCTTTGGTCTATATTTTTTTAATTCTTTAAAATAAAGAATAAGACTGAAAAATAGAAAATATCAAGACAACTTTGTTTGGCGGAGTTTTATAGATCATAACTAAAACATACAAGAAGAGGCTGGAGGAAGATACGAGATTGAAAGACTTCTAAATTTGTGGTCGCAGTGCTAAATATCATCCCTGAGTTGTCAAAGTTGCTAAGAATATTTAATCCCCGGAGAAAACACGGAAAATAAAACAGTGGAAGAGACCCAGAGGAAAGACCTCAAGAGGGAATTAACACAACACAAACACATCCCAGTAATCAGAAGCCAGGAAACAAACACGTGATACACAATGGGGCGAAACAGTGTGCAGACGAACTTACATGAAGAATTATGTAAAATTATGCAAAGTACTCTCTGAATTGTTGGGGTCCCAGTGTGAAGCACACCCATAGTCATGTGTGCTCAAGTCTGCAGCCCAGTTCATGGCACCCTCTGAGAAGCTGGAGAGACTTTAGGGAGTTGATCTGGGTGGAGGAAGCAGATCATGGGAGTGCATCTATGAAGGGTGTGTCCAGAGATGACTCCATGGTTGAAAGTGATTGTTGCTGTGGTCAATTCTTGTGTCAGGTGTCTCACAGTGTCCAGTAAAACCAATTCCAGGGAGTACATACACACACACAGACACATACACACACAGATACACACATAGACACACACATGCTAGAGAAAGAGAGAGACAGGGAGACAAACAGAGACAGACAGACAGACAGACAGACACACACACACACACATATGCTAGAGAAAGAGAGAGAGAGGGAGACAGACAGAGACAGACAGACAGACACACACACACACACACACACACACACACAGAGAGAGAGAGAGAGAGAGAGAGAGAGAGAGAGAGAGAGAGAGAGCACAATTCCTACCACCCTATCTGCCATGATACATTCATTGCCTCACTTTGACCCAGGAGTGATGGAGCCAGTCCACACTATCAGACAAAACAAATCCTTCTCTGTAGTTTCTCTTATAGTCTTGTCACAGTGATGTAAAGCTGGGCCAGCAGCCACCTAAATAGCCATCAAGAGGCAGAGGCTCTCAGAGTAAATAAAAAAAAATTGCAGATTCTAGCCACATACACTGGGCATTTGGCATTCATCAATGTTTGCAGTTCCTGGGAGAATTGAAGTTTTTTCAAGATAGAAGAATGTAAGTTGACACATAGAACCACGTGAATTACCTGGGCGCAGCAGACGATGCTGTTGGACTCACAGTGTGTGCAAGCTTCTGAAGCACCCTGCGCCCGTGTCCTCCCTTACCTGGGACTTCACAGTTTCTGCCTACTCTCACAGAGGTCGTGAGCCTCATAAGGGAGGAGATGGTGATGGGAGAAACAGGACAAGTCGTCCCACTCTTCAAAAAGCACATGGAGCCAGGGCCAAAGAATGTTTTGGTGATAAGTCCCTCGTGCCTTTACATTTTCATACTCAACAGTTTGGGGACTGGAATACGTCCATTACTCAATTCTGAGCATGTCTTAAGTTGCTTTTATTATGAAAAGTCAGCATGTCCAAGGCAACATCTTGGAAGAAAGAATTTATTTGGGGCTTACAGTTTCAGAGAGTCTGTAACCAGCCTGGCGGGAGCTTGACAGGGGACAGGCAAGCATGCCGTTGGACCAGTAGCTGGGAGTTTACATGTCAGTCCACAAGCCTGAGCCAGAGTTAACCAGCAATAGCAAGGACTTTTTGAAAACTCCAAGCCCAGCCCCCAGTGACACACCTCCTCCAACAAGGCCAGACTTCCTGATCCTTCCCAAACAGTTCCACCATCAGGGGACAAAGTGTTGAAACAGATGAGCTTGCGGGTGGGAGGGGGGCTTGGTGGGATTGGGGGGGCATTCTTATTCTAAGCACCACAGGAGGACGCTCACTCAGGCTGCTGTGATGGACTTCAGAGACCAGATCATAGCTAGGCCACCCTGAGGAAATAGTCTACTTCTGATTCGTGTGTCTGGAAAGTAGCCAATAACACATCAATCAGGCACTCACATGTCGAAATGCATCAATAACCTGCTTCCCACCTGTGAAATGTGGGGGGAAAGGCGGTCTGAAATATTTCATCTGAGGGTACCTTTGTCACGTAATTTGCTTGATAAACCACTGTGGAGAAATAAAGACATTTCTCTCAGGGAGCCTTTGTGGTTTTCTGGGCAAATGAAACATGTTTCAAGGTGACCACGGACTGGTGATGAAAGGGTTTCTGCAAATCCGCCTTAGATAGTAGACAGAATTCAGTCCCAATTCATTGTACATATAAACATTACTAAGACCCTGCCAGGAAATTTGATGGAAAGCCGTCTCTTTAATAAAGAGAAGATGTCAGAGACGACTCTAAGATGGCATGACTCCACCGTAAGCGTGGGAGGCAGGGCTGAGAAGACCTTGACAAGATGATAACGACACAAGCAGATCAACCCAGACCGCAAGAGGGATCTGCCTCATGGTGTTTTCTGATTTCAAGGCCTTGTTTCTTTCTCAGTGAGCGAGGCTGCAGGGAAACCCTGAACAGGACTGCTCTGTGGGCGTGAAGAAAGATTTGTTGTAAATCTGAAACAGCCTGCGTGGCTGTCTCGCAGGTGGTAGAGAGAGGGTAGCCAGAGGCGTCTGGGGGGAGTCCAGAGCTGCCCTGGCTGCCTCTTCAGGACAGAGAGAGTGGGGCAGACTGGTAACTGCCACGGCTGTCTCTTGGGAGCAGGGAGGTAGAGTGGAAGTGGGAATGTGTGAGGGGTGTGAGTGTGTGAGGTGTGAGTATGTGTGAGGGGTGTGAGTGTGTATGAGGGGTCTGAGTGTGTGAGGGGTGAGTGTGTATGATGGGTGAGTGTGTGAGGAGTGTGAGTGTGTGAGGGGTGTGAGTGTATAAGGGGTGTGAGTTTGTGTGAGGGGGTGAGTGTGTGAGGGGGTGTGAGTATGTGTGAGGGGGTGAGTGTATGAGGGATGTGAATGTGTGTGAAGGGTGTGAGTGTGTGAGGAGGTGTGTGAGTGTGTGAAGGGTGTGAGTGTGTGGGAGGAGTGTGAGTGTATGAAGAGTGTGAATGTATGAGGAGGTGTGAGTGTGTGAGGGGGTGTTAGTGTCTGTGAGTATGTGTGAGTGTGTGTGAGGGAATGTGAGTGTCTATGAAGGAGTGTGAGTGTCTGTGAGGGAGTGTGAGTGTCTGTGAAGGAGTGTGAGTGTGTGTGAGGGGTATGAGTATATGTGAGGGGTATGAGTGTGTGAGGGGTTGTGTGGGAAGCCTTGCTGGTTTTGAAGAGAACAGTGTAACTACAGAAGAGAGGGAGTTGCAGACTCAAGAGCAATCTAAGGGTTTTTGAGGGGTGGGGCCTGTCGTGAACCAGAAGAGCCTGTGGCTTTGCTGTGCACGGTAGTTCCTTGTCCATGGAGGGCCAGATGCCCCATTCACTACAGCCAAGGAGAGATGAGGGAGTGGCTTCTGTTGGCAGACAGAAACCTGTTTCCTAGGTTTCTGAGGACTGCTCAGTAGCTTTTGGTGGTGACAGTAGTCCTTCTATTTACCCTGTCAGCATTCAGCCGGAGCTGAGCCCAGACTGTCACCATAGTTAGTGGCACTGCCTTCTGCAGAGGTGGTGTGGTAGAGTGGGGGGTGGGATTGGGGCCTAACATGTGGCACCTTTGTATGGTTTCCTAAAGTGCAAGATTCTGTGCTAATGCAGTTGTTAGTCCACAGTGGTGAGTTGAGGAAGGAACTCCCTGCTGGGTAGGGGACACTTAGGAAGTCCTGTGTCAGGGTCTGCCTTATGCCATTTGAATTTAGAAATAATACATTACCGTACCCACTATTTCATGGCTTTCTGTGGTACTATCCTAGCTTTTCACTGGGTCCTGCCACTTTAAGAATGAAGGCCTTGAATTACATGTCAGCCCAGGTATTCCTTGAGCACCTACATATATATATGCAGGTCTCCTGTGAGAGCCTTTCCCCAGCAGTGGATCCCAGGAGACTCAGTCCTGAGGCCACTGTTTGCCATCTGAGTTCAGACTCCTGGATCGATGGCTTCCAGTGCCTAACTGTGTGGCTCTTGGCACCATGGCCGAGTGTTCATTATATGTTCTTAATGACCCAGGAAATTAAACCAATGGAAGGCTCTCTATGCTGCCCGAGCTCTGAGAGCACTTCATTCTTAACTAAGCACACAGAGGAAATATGCTATCTTTATAACCCTTTTATTACCCAAACAGCATGTTTACTGTAGAAAAATTAGAAAAGCATAGATAAACAAAATGAAAAGTCAACCTGTGTGCCTGAAGATAATTACTATTAACATTTTGGTGACGTCCTTTCTGACTTTCTCTATGTATGTGTATTAAGTGTTTAGATTGAATCACAGTGTTTATACTTTATAACATGACTTAATAATGTATGAATAAAATCTTTGTCAATAATAACTACCACATCTTAAATGACTACATTGTTAATGGAAATTCGTGGACGTTTATTCATTTAGTTGAATCAACTATTGGGAGACATTTACAGTATTTCCTGTTTAAGTGTTATAAAAAACATTGCAGCAAGAATTAATGAAATATTCATACGCACAACGACGATTACTTGGCAAGTAAAAATAACGCAGAGTTTAACGGTTTTATAAGAGTCTGAATGTTTTATATATTTTTACACATTATGAAATTCTCTCCTCAGAGAAGCCCTCCCAATTTATACTCACAAGAATATACTTCATGAGTCCTTGTCTTTCTTTACTCTTGGAACCTTAGGTGTTTTGCCCATGACTGTTCCAGTGGTTGTCATGGGACACCTGACAGCAACAGCTTACAGGGGAAGGATTTATTCCCATGCCTGCCCACAGTCTTAGAGACTCTCAGTCCACCATGGTGGTAAAGGCTCAGCACTTAGAGTGGTCCCTGTAGGCTTGTAGCGTGACTTGTTTACATCCACGGATCATGAAGTGGGGAGCTTTGGCGAGAACCAGAAATGGAGATGATCTTCATTTACTCTTGGGCCCCCCTTCTGCCAGCAAAGGCCCACATCCTGACAGCTCTGCTGCTCTCCAGGCAGCACCACAGGTGAGGAGCAAGGGTGCCGACTCCTGGGCCTGTTAGTGTTTTACACTCAAAACAAGAGATTCTGTCCTTGGTCCCCACAGGCTCATGACCCAAAGCATGTTTATTCCAGCATCAAAGCTGCTCACGTTATGAACAGTCCCAACACGGTTCAAACTTCCCCGATGTCTTCTGAGTTAGCAGGCTCTTCCTTGTGTGCCTCTGTAAAACGGAGAAGGAAGCTACGCACTTGTGATATGTAATGGCACCAAGAATAGGTTTGGTTCCCAAGGTGAGCAACACAATGTAGCTTAAAACAAAACAAAACAAAACAAAACAAAACAAAACAAAACAAAACAAAACAAGACAAAGCAAAAAGACCACCAGGACAAAGCAAGACTGGAAACAAGCAGGGACAACACTCAGCCACCTCCGTGCTTAGCATCTGGAGCCTTTGGTAGCATTGGATGAGCTCCAACGTCCTGAGGTCTCTGTTGCAATTTAGGCTTCACTGTCATAGCTCTGTACATTGACAGTCGGTACCTCCCTGCATGGAATTTAAATTCTGAAATACATAGCTTGGTTTCCTTTGCTGCTGCCACTGCTGCTGCTACTGCTTCTCTCCTTCTCCTTCCTCCTTTTCCTCCTTCTCTCTCTTCTCTCCTTCTTCCTTTTCTCCTCATCCTCTTCCTCTTCCCCTTCCTCCTCCTTCTCTTCCTCATCTCTTTTAAACCACAGTGCAAGCTTCCACTAGCTTATAACCAGCACATATTGTATGTCTGCAAAGTTAATCATCACATGGAAGACGTCAGGTTCTGATAGTAGCTTGAGCTGTCTTTTATGGGTTACTATTGGCTTTGAGTTCTGGTTCAGCCAGATATAGGAGCACATTCCTTTCAGTGACCAGGTGGGCAGGGTGACACTGCAGCAGTGCTTGTGTTAAAGAGATCTTTCACCAGGCACCCTCCTCCCAGGTGGACTTGTGTCCTGGAGCCTTCAGTGGCCAGGGTCTCACCTGGTGCTCAGAATATCATTGGGATTACCTCTATTCAGATAACGGCACTAATCTCTAATACTTAAAGCCTTGTCCACAGCTTTGAATGCATGAGTGTTCCTTTCCTCATCAAACAGCATGTTTGTCACTTCCTTCTCCCTGCCTTTTGTTTTCAATTCTCGCTGTAAACCTGACTAAAACCAGCCAGGAGCAACCATGCTGCTGTACTGGAGCACTGCACTGTCTTGAGACCTCTTATGTTATGCTTGAATTCATAGTCACATTTTCAGCACAGTCAGAATGCAGCTAAATCCTCTGCCAGAATGTAAGGGGACCAACCTCTCACCTAGTTCCCAGTAGTCTTTGCTCCTTTCCAAAGCCTACTAACTTGCAAGGTACTGCTCATTGTTTCCATTTATCTGAGTGTTCCGTCCTTCTAAACTCTCAGCGAAAGGGCCCACTACGATCTGCTCACAGCAGTGTGGGGCTTCTCTGGCACACATCACAGAACTCCCCATGGCACTCCTCCCTTTCTCCAGCCCTTGTGTTCTTTGTGCCCCATTTTCTGTAATGTTCTTTGGGCATTGGGGGTAGAGATGCAGATGCTTTGTTTAGGGCTGAGAGCTCAACAGTTTACTTTTCTAGCATTTTGACTAGATATTGGTCTCTGTGTTAACCATTTCCCTCTGCAAAAAAAGGAGAGCCTCTTCACAAGAGGCTCTGAGCATGGTAATCTGTGAGTGTAATTGTAAATGCATAGATGGAGTTCATCAATTGAGAAACAACAGTTGTTTCCTTCTCTTGGTCTTATGACTTCCCATCCGAGGACTTTTGACCAGGTTGGTGATACCAGCTGGGTATTCCTTCCCACAGACTTGCCCTTTAATCCAGTCACAAAGTGTTGGTTTCCCCAAGATAGTCAAATCACTCAGTACTGTACCAGCAGCATCTTACCTGGCGGGTCGGTGTGGCAGCATGCATGCTCTGCAGCCAGAACAGGATGCTAGTGACTCCTCTCTCAGCAGCCTGTGTAGCACCTTCCAGCACTGTGAATATTTGCCAGCACGGAAGCTTCCAACTCAGTCCCAACTCCATTCCTTTGTGTCCTGCAACCAAGTGTCTTGAGCAATAGCATCTTACCATCTAGTTCTGGCAGGTAACAGGGCAATGGCAGTAGCCTTCATTCTTTTGGAAGCCTCTAAAAACTCTCTGACCAATTCATAGGGAGTATCCCACACAGGATATTGGGGTTTCAGTGGTTCTCAACGTCTCTGATACTGAGACCCTTTAATACAGTTCCTCACGCTGTGGTGACCCCCAACCATAAAATCATTTTGTTGCCACTTTGTAACTGTAATTTTGCTACAGTTATGAATCCTAATGCAAATATCTGATATGCAACTCCCGAAGGGATCGTGACCCACGGGTTGAGAACCACTGCTTTAAGAGCTCATGAGCTCTGGAATTAACCTTATCCACCCATGGAGGACAGTTCCATTTCAAGCTGTTTGTTTATTTTAGTTAAAAATTATTTTATTATTGTTATTGTGTGTGTGTGATGTGCTGTGTGTGTGTGTGATATGTATATATGTATGTGATGTGTGTGTATTGTGTGTGTGATATGTATATGTGTATGTGATGTGTGTGTGTGATGTGTGTGTGATGTGTATGTGTGTGTGTGTGATGTGTGTATGTAATGTATATGTGTGTGTGATGTGTATATGTGTATGTGATATGTGTGATGTTTGTGTGATGTGTATGTGTGTGATGTATATGTGTGTGTGATGTGTATGGATGTGTGATGTGTGTATGATGTGTGTGTGTGTGTGATGTGTGTATGTAACATATATGTGTGTGTGATGTGTGTAATGTGTATGTGTTTGATGTGTGTAAGATGTGTGTGATGTGTATGTGTGTCTGAGATGAGTGTGTGTGTGTAATGTGTATGTGTGTGTATGTGTGTGTGATGTGTATGTGTTTGTGTATGATGTGTGTGTGATGTGTATATGTGTGTATGTGTGTGTGATGTATATGTGTGGTTGCACACACAGCACAGCATGCTTGTGCAGGTCAGAAGATCATCTTTTAGAGTCAGTCCTCTGCTTGTCTTCGTGTGGGGTCTAGAGATAAACCCAGGCCATTAGGCAGTGTGCCAACCCAGGAGCTAGTTTATTGGCTTTATTTTTTAGTTATACTTTTTAGCTTTTAAAGTAGCAGGTTTGTAGACAATTTTTTTAAACATCCTTCGGTTTTTTAATCAGCCTTTCCCCCCATTCACACACATCTTCCCCACCCCTCACTCCAATGTCACTCCAACCTTTTCACACTGAGGTTTCCCTAAGTGTGTTTGGCACCTGCCTGCTTTAGTGCCTGCCTTCCCCTCCCCTCCCTTCCCCTGTCAGGGTTCCTTCACTGATTTCTGCTCTCTACAAACGCTAACTTAAACACAGAAATGTAAAATTTCAAAGCTAGGATCTGCATATGAGAGAGAACATACAGTGTTTGTCTTTCTGGACTTGGGTTACCTCACTCAGGAGAGATTTTCAGGTCCATCTATTTTCCCCATTTTAAAAAAAAATTTTTAATGATTGAGTATAATTTCATTGTGTGTATTGTTAGGTCTCAAGCAAGACAAATGGCTAATGGAGGTGCCTATTTAACATATCAAAGCAAAACTGGCAACCAGGTACTCCCAGCATCCCTCAGTCCCTGTCACAGGGTATAGCTGGTGTACCCCTCACCTCCTCCCTTCCCTAAACTTCTCCAGCCAGGGTCTCTCCTGTCCTTCTCTATATAATCCCACCATTTTGGTTGCCTGCTCTTTTTGTCTGCCCTTTACTCTCCTGGCTCTTCCCCCTTCATCCCCCTACTCCTTGCATGGCCTGGCTCAGGTTGATGCTTCCTCTGGACTCTCCCATTTGTCTCTGCCTCTGTATCTACAATAAATGTCTCCTCCACCAAACATTAGAACAATCATGTTCATTTTCCTTTTTTTTTTTAATTCATGTATGTACTTTTTTAAAAAATTCATGTATGTACTATTGGGCAAATCCCTAAGAGAGGTAGAGCTGGATTGTATGGAAATGCTAGCTTTAGCTTTTTGAGAAACCCCCATACCGATCTCCATAGTGGCAACACTGTTTTAGACTCCTGCCAATAGTCAAGTCCCCTTCCCCTGTATCTTCACCAGCATCTGTTGTCATTTGCCTTTTTTCTTTACTAGTCATTCTGGGGTGAAATGGAATCTGAAAGTATCTTTTATTTGCTTTTTCCTGGTTGGGAAGTCATGTTAGACTTGTTTCAATAGTTACTTTATGCCTTCCTCTGAGAACTCTGTTCAGTACCGTGCCCTATGTTTTAACTGAGTCATTGCTTTTCTTGTTGAGGAATGACAACAAAAGAGTGTACTCTGTAACAACGAATTTCAGATAAACAATTGTTTTATTTTATTTCATTTTATTTTGTGTGAGAATACACCATGCCAGTTTTTTCCATATATTATTTTTATGCCAAAAGTTATTTATAGGGAATTCAAATTTAACTGGCTATTCTGTGCTCATCTGACTCCCTGTCCTCCCTGGCAGCATACTGTCCAGTTGTCGCTGCTGACTCTCATGTGCTCAAAGCATCCTTTCATAAAACAGGTGGATTGCTTGCTCTTTCCTGGGGTCTGCAGCTTCCAAGTTGTTCTTACTCTCCACTCAGCTGCTGTATTAGCTGTGCTGTAACACAAATCATAATTATAATTTAAATTGTATTATAACAAAATCATAATCATGACAGTCCCTTCCTAAGATCCTTCCATGGCGTTTTCTCAGAACGTATGATTCCCTACGTGACCTGCTCCCGCTTCACCTGGTGGACCTCAATCTGCCCCCTTTCCCACCATTCTCTGGCTCTTGTTTAGAAACTTGTGTTTGCTCCAAGAGCCCGCTGATCTTGTCAGTGTCCTCTTGTGTCTGCTGCCCCTCTGTCTGGAAGGCTCTTCAGCTGAGTGTTTGTGTAGAGCACCCCTCTGGTTTCCAAGGCCCCTGCTCAAGTGTCTTGTCAGAGATTGCCTTTGACAACCTAGTCAAAGCGAGCTGTCACCCCTCAGCAGTCACTTTCTGGCAGATTAACTCATTTCTGTTCTAACAGTTCAATGCCATTCAAATGATCTCCCTCACTCACGTGTCTGTGTAATAAGTGTGTCACCTCTCTGGGAAAGTCATCTGCCTTTGTGCTTCTCACGCATCCATATCTCCAGCCCATGGGGTAGAATCTAGTGCAAGCTGGGAGCTCTGGAGGTAGTGGAGTCAATTCGGAGGAATGAGAATGTTGTGTCCATGACAGCAGATATTGGAGTTGGGGCTGATCAAGGACAGTCCCTGAGGTGAAAATGTGTGTGCATCTAACCTTTCGTGGAAGGTTTTCAAGGTACACATTGTGAGAGGGAGAGTGAGAAACTAAAGAAGACAAAAAAATAAAAATAAAAAGGCACTCAAGCCAGATTGCACCCTCTTGTGACAGGCAGGTGCATCCTGGGAGCCTATCAGCACCCAGGTGTTTAGTCTCCCAGTATTGGCTGCTGCAGCAACAATAACCACTAGACAGTGATTTGATGAAGCTTTCCTGCCCATGTGACCCACCAGGAGCAAATATCAGAGCAGCCAAGGGCAGGCACACAGAGCCAGTAAGGGCATCTGGGAAGATGGGATTCCTCTAGTGTCTTTGACAGACATCTTGGGGAAGGACTCCCCACATCAGCAGGACAGTTTGCCATCCTCCTTACTAAGCTATCTGCGGTTGTTGCCAGAAGCCTGGGGTATAGCTGAGCCAAGTCTAGAAGTGTGTGTGAATGGCTCTAGAGCACCAAGGGTCAGGGACAAAGAGAGCACCTGTTTCCATCCTGAGGGACACTGCTGTCTGGCCAGGGTTCTTCGGGAACAAAAGCACAAGTGATTGTCCCCTCGGGGTGGGCAGTACAGGTGGGAGAGGTAGGCAGAGCATCTTTTTAAAAAAAAGTCATGCCCTTCAAGGTGTAAAGGTAACAAGAACAGAGACTGAGAATATCTATGATCATGTAATCGAAGAGCCACAAGTCAGAGAGCAGTAGAAACATCCAAATGCTCTAATAAAATGGCAACACACATTTAACACAGGCCTGATCTTAAAAACGACCAAGGAATGTGTGTATCAGCTTTTGGAATATGAAAGTCACACGGGGTGGCACTCAGAAGTTGGCAAGCATCCATCTAAAGCGCATGGCGGTTTTGTGACAACTCCTTTGTATTGCTGTAATCCATCAGTTTAACATCATAATGAAAGTTTTCTCATACATTATGACAAAGCCACAATTGCTTAGATGTGAGTAGCATCTGAAGCTATGGACCAAGTCTCACTGAGTTATTAGCCTATTTATTTGAAACAGATCGACTGCAAGCTGTGTGATTTTGAGAAGAACTCTCTTCTTCTCAAGGGAAGAAATCATCCTCCACAAGCCAAGCTGGAGTCTGAACTCATTGAGAAACATCTCCATCCCTGTCATGACACACCCAGTAACGTCCCTGTCATGTTGATCATGTATTCTGTAAGAATTTACAAAGAACTACTCCATTTGCTATTATTGTACATGTCAGGTAAGGCTTTGGGAGTCTGTCCTCTTCTTCACTGTGGGATCCAGGATGGAATTCCTGCCCAGCAAGTGTCTTCACCCACTGAGTCATTACATGGGCTTTGACCATACTGTGTGTCTTAGGGTTTTACTGCTGTGAACAGACACAATGACCAAGGCAACTCTTATAAGGACAACATTTAATTGGGGCTGAATCGGCTTACAGGTTCAGAGGTTCAGTCCATTATCATCAAGGCGGGAACATGGCAGCATCCAGGCAGGCATGGTGCAGGAGGAGCTGAGAGTTCTACATCTTCTTCTGAAGGTTGCTAGGAGAATACTCATTTCCAGGCAGCTAGGAATAGGATCTTAAAGCCCATGCCCACAGTGACACACCTACTTCAACAAGGCCAACAAGGCCACACCTCCAAATAGTGCCACTCCCTGGGCCAAGCATATACAAACCATCAAATCATGTATTCTGAATCCCCAACTATATACAAATAACTCTTGCCCAGGTACCCAGTTCTCAATAATTCAAGCATTTTAAAGACGGAAAGCGTTAGGAATGCTATTCGCAGAATTGAATAGGTTCACTTTGGTTCAAAACAAAACAAAACAAGACAAATCAACAACAATAACTAACAGTCTGAAAGGTCCCACAGTATGGGCCACCCCTTTAGAAATCAGTTCTTTCAACAGTCTCTTAATATTCCAGCCTCATGTCCTCATTCACATTACATAAGAACAAATGGCCAGAAAAGGTCAATCTTCAAAAGAATGTATTTGCATCTCTTCTTTCCTGTACAAGCCGACCCATGCGTCTGGCCCACTGAGGACAGTATCAAATGATACGTTTAAAGGTGGAAGTGTTGTTTTAAAGTAAATGAAATTCACCGATAAAGCCACAGGCCTGCCCGTGTCATTGTGGACTAGAGGAAGGTATGAATGAAGTCTTTAAAGCCCCACCAGAGTGGGAGCAGAGAGGGATGCTCACAGGTAGTAACTGTGTAAGGACAGGGCTTCAACCTGTCCACATGGGAGAGTGGACCTGCCAGGTCACTCAAAGATAAGTCAAGGCTGTGCCTTAGCTCTTCAGCCCTTGTAGCTCTGTGTTCTAGAAGTTTCAACCCCCTCCCCTCCACCAAGGTATGAAGAAGAAGAATCTCTCTTACTTGCCCACCCATCTCCTCAGCCCTACGATCAAGCCACAGTCTCACATAGGCCTTTGCAAGCTCAAACTCACTATGGAAGTGAGGAAGTCCTTGGACATCTAACCCTCTTACCTTCACCTCCTAAGGGCTGGGACTCTAGGTGTACACCGCTGTGCCCTATATGTAGAGGTGGTGCTAGAACTCAGCAGCGCCTGTGTCTGCTAGACAAGGACTACCGCCAGCACGACAGCCTCTGCCCTGATAGTGATATTCTGTAAACTATGAGGGATGTGGCATATACTTATAATCCCAGCACTTAGGAGGCTGATATAGGAGAATCACAAGCTCTAGGGCAGCCTGGGCTACATAGGGAGGCTCTGTCTTTAAAAATGTGTCATGAAATATCTATGCCATCCATGTTTGGAAGCAAAGAGAATAGTCACTGAGTGATACACACACACATGCAAAAACGGGGAGCACCCCACTCTGGGAAGGGGTGGCGTGTAAGGGTCTGGGTAAGTGAGTTTTCATTGTATCCATTATATAATCTGATTTCAAAAATAAATACATTTACCTTCCAAACAGCAGCTTTATGGGAATATAATTTATGGGCCATAAGATTTAGTCTTGAATGCATTGAGTTTTACAATACTGCTCTCATCTATGTTTAGGACTTTTCATTCCCCGCCCCCGCCCCACCCAAGGAAACCCATTAACAGTAAACTCTAGTTCTTCTCTCCAGAAACTGCCAGCAGTGAACATACATTCTGTCAGTATGGATTTGCCTGTTCTGGACATTTCATCTAAATGTAATTAAACAGGATGTCAAGAGCTTTTTGCAGCACGATGCCTGTAAGGCTCACTCATGCGATAGCCCTGGCAGTAATTCAGGGTTTCCTTCCTGCTCACATAATGTGCCACCTTAAGGATCGCCTTCCTTTTGCCCTCCAGCAAGACGATCATTTGAGCGTTTTTCACTCTGGACTGCAGTGAATTATCTTGCTATGAAACTTGGTGTATATTTTTGGGTAGACACATCTTTGCACTTCTCTTCGCTACGTCAGAGAAATGGAACAGATGGGTGGTAGGTTCTGTACACTCGAGAAACTGTTTCCTGCCATGCTTCCCTTTCTCACGAGTGGTACGAGTTCAAATCTCCCCAACTCTTCTCCTCTATCTGATTTGATCCATCTCAGGAGGTCCCTGTGATGTCTCTGATGCTGATTCCCATTTCACAGAAGGCCCACAGCCCTGGGCCTCATTTAACTGCTGACAACTTGAATACCTTCTTGGGAAAATGCCTGCTTGAGTCCTTTGCTCAGTCACAAATGGAGATCATGTTATTGTTGACCAGAGAGTTCGTGATTCACCCTGAACAAGACTCTTGTTAGAGTCACATCACCTGATCTGATGGTGCCCCTTGGCACACTGAGGTACACGGATGTTTACTCTTCTGGTGGTATCCTCTGGAGTCAAGTGTGCCTACTCTTTATCTTGCTGCTGTTTCTCAATGTACTGTGAAGACAGCTCTTCCCAACCTCAGGCTACAAAGGATTCATCTTTGACCCCAGCCTGGCTCCTGCCTTGTGTTACTCTTCCAATGGGGTGGGTGACCTTCTGTGTTCTTCTGCATGTGTGTGTATGCAGTAGTCACCACAGTTTGAGTGACTATTCTTCCCCCCATTCACATACTTTAGAAACCCTGACAGAATCAATCAATAAGATACAGGCTTATTTCTGGACTTTAGCTCTATTCCAGTGATGGTCTCCTTGCCACAGAACCACACTCTTAGTTACGGTCAATCTGCCCTAGAACATAGAAAACCAAGCACTGGACTTCTAAGTTTTTAGGCTCATTGCCTTGTATGTCTATCAATGTTGGGCTAAGCTTTGGGAAGCTGGTGGTGATGACAGTGTCTGATGAGCCACTGAGTGAAGATTTCCTTTTAACCATACCCACCTTTCCTATCCATAATCAGGAGATGTCTTCACATTTCTTAAAGTCTTATTTTGCCAGTGTTTTGTGGTATTATGTTGATGCATCTGTGCATTTAGCCCTGGAAATTGTATTCTTAAGTGTTTGATAGTTGCTTTCAGATCTAAGTTGTTCTTGGATAGTATGGGAAAGGAGACCAAGTTCAATGCAGTGCACACGATCTGCCATTCTTCTGAGCCCATTTATTTGCTCTAATTTCTTTCCCTGATTTCCTTAGGATTTATTATAGATAATTCCAGGCATCCTGCAGAGATAATTTTGTTTCTTTCTCTCCACAGTTACCAGGGGTAGAATCTAACATTTTGTTGAGGAGAAGTGACTAGACAGAGACATCTCTGGACTGGTTCTGAACGTAGGGAGAACATTTGGTCTTTCACCATCCATAAGGGCGGTCTCTACGTTACTTACAGATTTCCACTGTCAGATAGTGGAGTTTCCAGTTGCTAGTTTCCTGAACCTTTTTATCATAAAAACTGAACTAGATTTTGTCAAATACATTTTCTTTATCTGATGACCTAAATGGCCGCAAGGTTTCTGTCCTTAATGTTTTCAATATACTGTGTTACAGTGAATGACGAGGAGATTAAGCTAACCTTGCGTTGCTAGAGAATATTTTCCTTGGATATCGAGCATAATCCTTTTAAATATTACTGGGTTTGTTCTACTAGCATTTCGTTGATGAATTTTCCATCCACATTCCCAAGGGGCACTGGAGTATCATTTTATTCAGATTTTTCTTCCTCTTTCAAATTACATTAATTGCCTAAAGTAAAGGGGTTCTTATCAACCTCACCAGCTCCTGTTGGTTGTTTTCTGCACTTGTGGCTTCCTTTTATTATTTATTTCAGATTCCATGTATGAATAGAGACACAAGGTGCTTGTTTTGGGGATTGAGTCCTGAGTAAATGTGTACTGATTTACATGGGCGTGGCCGTGTCGAGGACCACAACCTCAGACCCATAGGAAATGGCAAAGCTTTACCCCATGGGTAAGGTTCAGAGGTACGGCAAAGCCTTCCTCTGGCCTGTGTGCAGATGTTGATAGTGTGTGCAGAATGTGTCCTTTATTCCTGCTGGGTGTTTACAGCCTAAAGACCACTCCCACAGAGATGGCTCCTAACTAAACTAGCCTAAAGCTGCCTCCTTGTGTGTAATAAATGTCTTTTTGTTTGTTTGTTTGTTTGTATGTATGTAATAGCCACACCTCCTGTTCTGCTGTGTTCAATGACCCTACCTCCCTGTTTGACTCTATATAGTAAATATACTGAATGTCTGGGACACAGCAGTTTCTCCCTCAGAGAGCCCAGTCTGCCTGGTCCCAGCTGTCTCTGTGTATCTGACTTATTTCCTTCCCTCGCTGCCCCAGTCATGTCATATTCTGCTTAACCAGATGAACCAGGTTCTCTTCATTTCCTACACAGTTTCTAGAGTTGGTGTTAGCTCCATCCTTCTGGCTGAGTGCTATGCCAGGTATTTACTAGGCTTTATCTGCTCATCTGTTGACGGCCCCTAGACTATATCCACACCTTTGCTATGGTGAACTCTGCCACAGTAAACACGGTTGTGCAGGTATCTATCTATCTATCTATCTATCTATCTATCTATCTATCTATCTATCATCTATCTATCTATCATCTATCTATCTATCTATCTATCTATCTATCATCTATCTATCTATCTATCATCTATCTATCTATCTATCATCTATCTATCTATCATCTATCTATCTATCATCTATCTATCTATCTATCTATCATCTATCTATCTATCATCTATCTATCTATCTATCATCTATCTATCATCTATCTATCTATCTATCTATCTATCTATCTATCTATCTATCATCTATCTATCATCTATCTATCTATCATCTATCTATCTATCTATCTATCTATCTATCTATCTATCTATCATCTATCTATCTATCATCTATCTATCTATCTATCATCTATCATCTATCATCTATCTATCATCTATCTATCTATCTATCTATCTATCTATCTATCTATCTATCTAGTGATGATTAAGCTTGGCACTATTAGAAGGTGTGCCCTCATTGGAGTGTGTGTAGCCTTGTTGGAGTGTGTGTGGCCTTGTTGGAGTAGGTATATCACTGTGGGCATGGGCTTTAAGACCCTCATCCTAGCTGCCTGGAAGCCAGTATTCTGCTAGCAGCCTTCAGATGAAGATGTAGAACTCTGAGCTCTGCCTGCACCATGCCTACCTGGACGCTGCCATGCTCCTGCCTTGATGATAATGGACTGAACCTCTGAACCTGTAAGCCAACCCTAATTAAATGTTGTTTTTATAAGAGTTGCCTTGGTCATGGTGTCTGTTCACAGCAGTAAAACCCTAAGACACACACACACACACACACACACACACACACACACACACACACACGCTCTCTCCTACCTCCCCTCCCCCAGCTCTCTGTTCCATTGGCTCTGTACTGTTTCTTGGTCTCCATTTCATTCATTTTGGCTCTAATCTTTATTATTTCTTACTTTCCTCTAATCTTGTATTTGTCTTGTTCTTGTTTCCCTAAGACCTTGAGATACATAATTAGGTATTTAGTTGAGATCTCTCGGGGCTTTTGACATAAAGCCCCGTGGTTATTAAGGACCTCTTTTAGAACTGCCTCTGTTGTATCTCAAAGATTCTGATTCATTGTCTTTCCATTTTCGAGATTCTAGGGAATTTCCATTCCCGAACTCTGATTTCTTCAGCTGTCCACTGTTGCTCAAACACTGTCACGTTAGTTGTGGATGAACATGTACTCCCTGTAGTTTCTCCTGCCCTTGGTTTCTAGTCTCATTCCATCATGATCTGACACAATAGATGAAATCAATTCACTGGTTGGTATTTGTTAAGATTTGCTTTATGGCCTGTTACATGATTTATTTTGGACACAACTCCATGGGCTGTCAAATGGAATTTTCCATAAGTATCTGTTAAGACCATTTGGCCTAGGGTGAGATTTCACTGTGACAGTCTCTATGGGCTTTGTCTGTAGGATCTTGTCTTTTGAGTAAAGTTATTGAAGCCACCCACTTATTTTTGTGCCTGGGCCATTCTATGCCTTGTATCCCATAGTGTTTGTTTTAGGAGATTGGGCTCCAAATCTTTGTTTGCCGATTACAACCCCTCTGTCTCCTGGACAGGTTGTCTCTTTGGGTGTTCATCTTCACTGTTCCGACTGATCTCAGCTTGGAATTTGCCTTGTTAGAAGGATAGCTACAGCCGCTCCCTTGGAACACGGTTTTCTCACTGTCCACATTCCCTGTTTCAGAGTGGGCCGGCTCCACTGTGGACAACAAACACCAGTACCTATTGATCTGGAGTCCAAGGGACCAATCTTATCTTTGAACTGGAGGGCCATTCCATTTTCGTCTCCTATGCATGACTAAGAGGTGCACACTGGTTTCTAGTCAAACCTTTTTCCTGGTTCTCAGCACACGCTCCGCTCCTTATGTACCTGCTGTAGGGCTGGGCAGTTAACTGCCCGGCAGCAGCTAATTTCACTTAATCCTTTCTCAGGGGTTTGGTTGACTGTCTCTTCAGACTGCTCAAACACTCTGCTGACTGAGCCTCACAAGGTTTTTATTTCAGTCATTAGAGTTTTTCACCGAAGGATTTCTTTGTAGGTTTTTTTTTTTTTTTTCAGTTTTTTCCCCCTTTTTAAAAAAAATCACATATTTTGTAAGACTCTGATCCTGTACTTCCCTGAGTGTTTTGGTCATTTCTTCCACAGAACTTCAAGAAAACCTTACAATACAACCTTGGTTTAAAGTCTGCAGAGGACACCTAGTGCCCAGGGTTCCTCCTAGGGGCTCTGTTGACTCAACCCCCTCCCCTTCGGAGTGTGTGTGGGGAGGGTGGGGAGGGTGGGAAGGGTGGGGAGGGTGGGGAGTGGAGGGAGGCTGGCCTAGGCCTGTTCCATTGACTCCGCCCCTTCCTGTGCAATGTGCCAGCCTTGCATATGCATTTCTCCTCTTGTCGGTTTGTTTGCAGTATTGCAATTTGAACCCAGGACTTCTGTGCATGTAAGGCAAGCCCATGCGTTCTATCACAAAGCTGCAACACCCGACGGCCATATAACAACCAAAAAACCAGACAACTTAGTTTATACTATATGGCTATTTTGGAAATCAGATGTACTGTCATGCATGTTTGTTAATATTGCATCTGTTTATTTGGTGACTCTCCTGTGTAATTCTATAGAAATTCTTTGTCTGAGGCCTCTGCTTTCTCATCTTATTACTATGGAAACGGTATATATATATATAAACGGTATATATATATATATATATATATATGGTTTTAAAGGTATATATTAATTGTAGAAATAACGAGTTTCGTTGCAACATTTCAAATGAGTACTTTGAATCGTAGCCAGTTCCTATCACTCCTCCTCAGATTCGAAAGAGAAGAAACAGTTCCACAATTTGGAGACAAATTTGAAGCAAACTTTAATTAAATACTGATCAGGTAGGACTCTGGTTAGGTTTCTGCAATCCCAGTTAGTAGTGACAAGTCGTGTGTTGTAGGGGGGTTTTAAGGCCAAAATCACATGGCCACCATATTTCCCATGTGGCTTTGCGTTTTCTTAAAAAAGTGCAACTCCCAGCATTTCAGGAAGATACCTGGTCCTTGAGGAGGCAGGGCTTAAGGTTGACTTTGCTTCATAACACTCTTTGTGAACACAATGTCTATAACCGAATCATAAACTGTGTATTGAAACCGCCACAGTATAACCCAGAGCTGTGGCAAAGGCTGGGAGACACATATCAAGAAAAAAAAAGACTTCTTTGTTTTGAGGCAACCTGTAACAATTTCACAATTTATAATGTCTGCTTTACTCTTTACCTTCTGTTTGTTTGCTCAGAGCTTCAAGGTCACCCAGAGGTCAGACAGTTGGATCTTCTTAAGTATTTTTCCTGGGCTTTCACACAGCCCTTCATGCAGGGAGGAGATTCTGGGACTCTTGGGATATAACGTGTCTTTCAGAATGCCTATGAACGTCTATCTTGTTCTCTGATTATCTTTTCAATCCCATCATAAAGAGTTCTCTCTCTCTCTCTCTCTCTCTCTCTCTCTCTCTCTCTCTCTCTCT
>JANHMN010000006.1:6608810-6665238 GCA_030674055.1 Rhabdomys pumilio | reverse complement strand
TCTCTCTCTCTCTCTCTCTCTCTCTCTCTCTCTCTCTCTCTCTCTCTCTCTCTCTCTGTGTGTGTGTGTGTGTGTGTGTGTGTGTGTGTGTCTCTGTGTGTGTGTGTGTGTGGGTCTCTCTCTCTCTTTCCAGATTCTGCTGACTCAGGCAGCTGAGCTACCTAGTCAGTTTCCTGCTTGTCAACAAACACCTTGGGGAACTGAGCCTTTTGCATAGATCAGGCTTTGAGTCAGGTCAAATAAAGACAAACACTGTAAATTGGGGGGGGGTTCCAAGGAGCTGCCAGGCGCTGCAGTAGTGATGGCCTCTGGGCATGGAGCTCTGGGGAGAGCCCCTCACCCATCTCTGCCTCTCTGCTGACTGAGGCAGTGCAAGCATGCAGCCAGCATTGGTGACTCTGAAGCTCCTTGTTTTCAAGTTTACTGTCAATCTCAGGAGAAGCAGAGGGAATAATGTAAGTTAAAAATCCCACAAACCTTGCTGTTCTTAACATTCGGCTCACACACTGTGCTGAGCTTTTTGGTTAATTTCCAGACCACTGGTGAGGACTGCGTTGGCATCTCTCCTGGTGTTTTTGTGTGGTTTTGGAGGCAGGGTTCTGAGTTCTTTACTCTGCTGCACAACAAAAGCCTCTCTATGAGTGCTAGTTTGCAATGGAAAAGTATTCCATTTTTAAATATCTCTGAAAGACCAGTGGGGTTATTTATGGTAATGATTTACTAGGAAAAAACTTAAATTAAAAAAAAATGCTTTCTCCCTTTGTGGCAGAGTCTGTGTGACCATGGCTGGCCTGGAACTTGCTCTGTAGGCCAGATTGCTCTTGAACTCATAGATATCCACCTGCCTCTGCCTCCCAGGTGCTGGGACTAACAGTATGTTCTACTACACCTGGCAAAAATTGCTTTTAAGGGAAAGATGTATGTAATCCCTTGAGTACGGCAGTGTGCAGTGTGGATGTGAAAAATAATGACAGTGCATATCTATAAAAGTGACAAATACATTTCAAATATTTACATCATTTATTTGAGGAAGAGCAGAATTATGGGTAATTCATTTTAAAAAATTAATTCTGTATTTTTTTCATAATACGTGATCTCTTCGTGTTATGTGTCAGTGTAGTTTTTTCAATTAAAATATATGTGCAAAATGAAGTTTATTTCCTAGTTAAAGGAATATGCATGACTGTACCATAGTTTGTTCAGAATAGCATAGGTGGCTCAGAGGCAGAGTCCTCCCCTGCCATAGTCTGTCCAGAATTAACACGAAACACAATTGCTGGGCTGCAACTTTAAATGGACCCAGACGCCTGCTTGAAAGGAAGTCTACCTGCATTGTTCCTTGGAACCATGGGTTATGCTGAGCAAACAAAGGAGACCCTGCCCCTCCAGCCTTCAGGTTAAGTGGGGTGCTGGTGGGTTCCAGAGAGTAATGCCTGTCGTCTCCAGAGCTGCTTCTGCTTGTAGATCTGCATGGATCCCTGGGAAAGTATAATTTCCCCATTGCCTAGCAACGGTTCCATTATTTTCAGGAACTCGTTAAACGAATGAATGCATTTTGATGACAAGACAGCTTTATTCATGCCATGCTCTGGGCCATCATGTAATAAGAAGAGATAACAAAATGAAATATTGCGGAGATCATGTCCCCAGTCCCTTCTTCCCGCAGACCCCTCAGAGACTCTGGCTTGGTAAAAGAACTTTCTATGCAAACAGCTTTGAAAAGCTAATAGAAAAAGCATATTGATTCTGAGTAATTATATTGTATGTGCACACATACACATTCTCCCTTTATCAGTTGCTGGATGGTCTCTGTGCATAAAATATTAGCAGAAGCGCTCCAGGAATAAGAGACTTTGACGGTTTCAAAATCTCCCAAATGGCCCCGATTTCCTCTATATTCACGTGTGCCATGGTTCCCAACTCTCTAGCAAGCACACACATTTGGCTGAAGAAGAATGTGGAACGTAACCCCTGCAGACCCAGTTCATGCTGCACCAGATACATGCTGTGCACCTGCACCCTTTTAAATAGAAAGGATTCTAACCAATCCTGGCTTAACATATTTCCAACGGGAAACTCGGAGAAAAATTTCGGCACCTAAATTCTAGTAATGGGCTTTCCTCTGCGGTCCTGAAAGATTAAATTTTCCTTCTAAGAGTATTGGAGAAAACACATACACACACTGGATGTTAGAGAGCTCTGAGATACAACCTTATGGCACATGGATATAGGAAATACTGTCGTGTACGCCAGGCTGGGCTTGAATTCCATTTAGCTATGGATGAGCCTGAGTTTGGATTGTATGGCTTTCACTTCCTGACTGCTGGGATTATAGGCTTTTACCAACATCATGCTGGGGAGGGGACCCACGAATTCAGCTTTCTGCATGCGAGACAAGCACTGTGCTGACTGAGCCACACCGGCAGTCCCTAAGTATACATTACTCAAGAGGACACTTTTGAGAAACTAAGTATAGAGTTAGGCAGGCCTCCGCCATCCTCCTTAGTTCCATCTCCTTCAGTTAGCAAACCCCAAGGTTCATCCAAGGAGGAGATAGCCCTGGAATCCAATGCCTTCTACATCTGGTCTGTGGTCTTCCAAATGTCCACTCCATTCTTCTTGCCCCGAGCTTTAAACTCAGGTTAAAACTCACTTTACATTTATAAATTAAAGTTTGTAGGTGGCGTGATGCATCAGTAAGTACAGGAGCTTGCTGCCTGAGTCGGATGACCTGAGATCGGCCTGTGGGTATCATATGGTGGAGAGAATCAGCTCCTGCAAGCTGTCCCCTGACCTCCTGGGTGTGTGCTGTGGCACACACTGCCCACTGCCCTACCACATCACATACAAATGAATAAAAACATTTTTAACTGATACAAAATCAAAATAATTCAGGGATGCACAAAGTAAAATTTGTAATCCTTCTTTAATGCCCCCATGTGTAGAATTTTAACATGAGCAGAGAGTATGACAGTTGGTAACTTTGAAATGGCACACAAAACCTTCAGTTAGGTGGCACAGTTTAATTAGCAATGAATGTCCCTGGCATGTGTGTGTGAGCACCAGAATTTGAGATGGAAGTGGGACGAAGGCTGGACAGACAGACAAACATATCTTCAATGGGCTCATGGACATTTGGGGGGAAGAAAGCATAAATGGATCACAACTCATAAAAGCAATATTAAAATGTGTCAAGTGAGGAGGTGTTACTTAATCCAGAAAAGAACAGGTTATCCACGAATCTTCCAGAGGGGAGTGGAAGTTGTGACGGCTCACAACCACCTGTAACTCCAGTTCCAGGGGATCTGCTCCTCTCTTTCAACCTTGGTGGGTACCAGGCATTCACACACAATTCATACACATGGGTAAATACCCAAATTATCCCAATAGGACATCTGAACTTTAAATGCTACCCACTTGAGGGTTCACAGCTAGCAAGATCTGGGCTTCCATTCTCTCTCTTCTGGTCTGATCTGGTATGACCAGCTTTGGGGGTTAAACCTGATCGTGTCTCTTCCTTCCCTGCCCCCACCACAAGTTCTCTGGAGACATCCTGCCAAGCATCTCTGTGTCTGTTTCTACCTCTGGCAAGCCTTTGCGCAGATGTGCTCATTAAAGCGACAAACCTCACTGTTCCCATTTTCCAGTCGCAAAACTGTTCTCGAGTCAAGGATGACTGGAGACGCTGATGATTGCTTCTAATGAGCAGACAGGAAAAAAAATCAATCAGTTCTTTCTCGGAGAAAAAGGCACTTGAGTGTGTTCACCTCTAATATGAGCAAGGCGACGCTTCTTTAGCAAGAAAAACATTGATGGTTAAAAGAAACAGAGTGGGAGCTGGTGTGATCTCAAGCCAGGAAGAATCTGAAGAGGGCAGACGTCATCCACGGGCGGACTCTCTGACCACAGGATCTCATCAAGTACAATGGGCTTTCCACCAAGACACATTAGCCTGAATTACAGGGAACGCCCACCACGGTCTTTGTCCATTCCTTACTTTCTAATGGAAAACATCCAGAAAATACCTGAGAGTTGAGTTTGGTTTAGCAAATGCAAGACACACACATGTGAGGTCAAGAAGAAGATGGTTCTGAGCGCTGTGGGATATCTCCAAGCCTCTTCTCGTTACATCATGACCACCTCTTCCCTCACCCCACTTTGTGTGGTAGTCTGCTCTATTCACGCAGCACAGCACTGCATCCACACCTGTTGATGGGCCTGCAGGTCAGGCTCAATTCTGGGCCCTTGTGAGTAGTCCTGATCTGAGCACCCCGGTGTATTATTTTCTGATGTGCACGTGCAGATTTCTTTGGGCAAGGTACCCAGGAGCAGAACCACAGGCTTATATTATATGTGAATGTTCAACTTTGGTGGAAAATGATGATTGATATCCTAAATTATACTCTTGCCAATGGAGAAGAAAGGACTTCTGGGAGGGGAAAAGAATCTTCATTACATCACCACGTATTTACTGCTACATGGGATTCATCCATCTAAAGTTTTGTGGCCTACCTTCCTCCTATGGTCTGAGTATTATGTCCTCAGACACTGACAGAGCCCAGCTGGGCCCTGGCCTCTTGTGTTAGTTAACATACCTTGGGCCTTATTTGGCATGTTGTAAGATTCCAATGTAATGGCTGTCTCTCCATTATTTTAACAGTTATTTTTCCTCATGATCTCCATTGTAAGCCTAGCAGTGAGAAAGATCAGGAAACCTTAGCGTCGCCTGTCTGTATCCACACATATTCCGATAATACCAATCCTCAGGGAACAGTTTCAGAAAAGAGGAAGAGGCAGAGCGTATCTTATAAACTCAGACCGTGTTGTGTCAGTCCAGTATCTGAAAATGAATAGATACTTGTCGAGACGTTGCTTCCCAGGTCACCCTGACAGGTCTATACTTCCTGGTATTTCACAGTTATGATAGTTGCCCTGGGCTCTCCCCACCCCACCAGGGACCGTGAGTGCTCAGCTCTCCAGTTCTAGAGACAGCCACCTGGCATGCCCCCGAATCCCAAGACCACAGCTATGTGGCAGTGACATCCGGTTGAGCCGAACTCTGGAATACAGCTGCCAGCATCTGTCCCAGAGGACAATAGTGGCTGGCAGCCAACAACGTGGAGAAACAGGAACCACAGAAGCCAGGATCAGGGTGGAAATGATTGTAAAAATGTCCTTCAGTGAATGGGTAGGAAGGCTGCCAGTGCCTCTCTGTGTCCCAACCGCCTAATCCCCTAGCAGCTCCTCTCCACTGCCCGCTCCTGTTGTCTGTTCTCCCAGAAAGATGCCTGGCAGGCATTGAAGATTGCTCGTTCTAGAAGCAGGACTTTAATAAACCTCTGCCTGAGAAGCCCACTACAGGTGCTCCTAAAGGGAAGAGGGAGGCAGCTCTAAGGAGCTGGGAAGAAGTGAGTCAAGGAGCTATGCAGTCTGATGAAGGTGGGAGCGCAGAGTGGATTATGGGGTCTGTTTGCACACTGATTCAGTGAGACCATCCTTTTAAGATTAAGCGTCCTACTTAGGATGCGCTTCATCTGGAGCAGATGTATAAGAGGAGACTCAAGCATCAACAGGGCTGGCCTGGGGTTACACTCATCTGTATGCCTACTAACTCCAAATGGGCTCGCTGGGAACAGGCGTCAGAACTGGCTCTAACTGACTTCCGGTCATGCCAGCGCACTCACGCTCTCGGTGCTGTCTGTGTGCCACAGTTAGAGTCTACTAATAGTCTCTCCGCCCTGCGTCCCTCTGTGTCTCCTCACTTTCTCTTGCTGTCTTTACTCCTCCATAGGACAGCCTGAATGAGGCTTGTTCCCAGTGGGCAGTGTTGTCTGGGTGGATTTAGGAGCTGCTGGAGGAAGTATATGTCATTGGAGATGAGCTTTGAGAGTAAAAAGCTTGACTGCCTACCTCTAGTTGCGCCCTCTGCTTCATGCCTGTGTTTGGTTCAAGATGAAAGCTTTCTACTCGCTACTCCGGCCACCGTGCCAGCTGCCTGCTGCCCCAGCTCTGCCATCGTGGTTTCTAACCCCGTGGAAGCAAAGTCCAAATGAACTCTTCAGTTAGTTGCCTTGGTCATGTGTTTGATTACAGCAATAGCAAAGTAATAAATATACTTCATTATTACAAAATATGTTGGTTATATCAAGGTTAACTAATCTATATTTATCTGACAAGGTGATGGATTTCATGACACTGTAATTCAAATATATCATATACTTTGACCATATTTACCTCACGTTACCCTCTCCTGTCTCCCAATCAGCCACCTTCAGCTTTTTGGATTATTCTTTTTTTATGTTTATATTCTTTTTTTCGTGTGTGTGTGTGTCACACGCACATGCTCACATTCTCTAAGTTCTATATATGAGAGAGAAATATGCATTTGTGTTCCTGATTCTGTCTCATTTTGCTTAATAATATCTCTGCTTCCATGTGTTTCCCACAAATGGTTTAATTTTATTCATTAACATTATCAAAATAATTGCTACTTCACACCGCTCTGTACTCCAAAAGGCTCCTAGTTCCTAAGAAATAATTAAAAAATATGTCTGGAACTTAATGTCTTTCACCTTTGCTGACTTTAAAATTTTTAATTTCTTATTTTTTAAAGTGAGTTCTCCTTCTCTTCAAGTTAGGGAATTCATCTTCTCATAGGTAGCAATTTCCTACTGAGCGGCAAATAACTTACAATAACCTAGGAACTTGTGAGCCATGAGTGGCAAGTCTGCACTGATGGGTAGCCTAGCCCAGTTCTCTCTTTCCAGAAATGTGTGTCACTCACAGAAACTGCTGTCTCGCCAGTGTGTGAAATATAATCAAATTGGAACCGGGGTTCTTTCACTCATATTTGGGCTTATAATGAGGTTTTTACATGCTAAGGCGAGCCTGGGTTGGGTGTGTGAACACTGGTGATCAAATAGTTACACGGGAGGTTACTAATAAATCTAAGCACCGTGCTCGGGCAAGTTGTATGTGAAGGGTGACCACCACAAAAACCAACCATGTTGATTCCAATGCTGCTGAGCATAGGAAGGTAGTGTTTCATTAGAATAGCAGAAAAGGACTCGACACTTCCTTATTGCAAAGTTGTATTAGCTGTATCAAGCTTAACTAAAATACTTACATAACACAAAGTGACAAGTTTCATAACGACATTCTCATCAACATTAACTTCTCATCACCCTCTCCTGTCTCCCAAGCAGTCTCCTTTTTGTTCTGCATTATTTTTCCTCTATGTTAGCTCTGTGTGTGTACATGCTCTAAATTGCATATGTGATAGGAAAATACGCATCTGTGTTGGCGTTGCTGAGTCTGAAGATGCCTTGTTTGGCCTGATATGGTTGTTCTGAGGTGTTAAGGAGAACATCCCACTTTCCTGTCAGGAGCCATCCTAGGAGAAGCCAATCACTAGTAGGCAATCCCGGCTTGGATTAAAATCCACAACACATTTTCTCCCATAGGCAAGGCCCAGAAGAAATTCACCCTAGGAAAGATTCCTGCTATTAATATGCTTTTAATCCTGTTATTAAATACATAACTCTCACTAGGTGTTAGCCGACCCTTTTGAGCAGATCTCTGCAGAACACTGAAGATGTGCTGTCTTGTCGTGATGCTACATAGACAATAGACAACAATTCTATAGAATTCCCGATTTGATTCAAAATAATTTTTAGTAAGAAGATTTTTAGAGACAGTTGTAGTTGCTAGAGAGGTGTAATGAAGTTAGAATAAAGAATAGAATGTGCCCACTCCTCAGAATAGCAAATAAAGGCTGCATAATAAGAAATACAGTGAGCTTTCAAATCTCACTAAAAATAGAAACAGACTTGGGACAAATTTTGTGTTCAAGGAAAAACATTTGGGTCCAAGGATAACGTCACAAGTGTGCAAGACCTTCCATGTAAAAAGTGTTGCTTTGAACTTATACTGAGTATATTAGAATGAAACACTGCTTTGAACTTAATATCAGCATCCTTCTATGATTCCCATTTCATGTAACATTTTATCTCTGAGGTAATTTTCTAAAGAACTTTTTTGTCTAAGGAGGTATTAAAAAAACCAGAGAAAAGAAATAAAGTTGTTGGTTGAATGGTTCGACTTGGGGAACTTTGCCCCATCCATCCATCCATCCATCCATCCATCCATCCATCCATCCACCCAAATGTGTATGTCTATTCTTCTGTATGTTTATGTGTAGGGTATATGTGTATATGTGTAAGCACGCATGAATACTTGTGGAGTTGACTGTGACAGACGGTCAGGCCGTGCCAGAGAGTGGGTGTACGAATGATGGAATGTATATGTGTCTGTGCAAAATGCTTGAATACAGCATCTTAATTCTTTTTCTTTCTCTCTCACAAAGAGTTCACCATCCAGGCCAGTGAAGGGCTTCTGTCTGCCTGGCCAGAAGAAGGAGCTCCAGCAATAAATCTTTTCACCCAACTCCCTGCTGCTAACAGTTTGTGTTTATTGACATATATTAGTGATTACTGAAGCATAAGTAAGAAAGACTTAAGTTTTGAGCACGCAATGGAGCCCAGACCAGTAAGAAAGAGTTAAGTTTTCCTCGTGTTTATTTAAGAATTAAGAGTTAGGTAAAGCACAAAGAGTTATAATATTTAATAAAGCACACAGTTAAGGAGAAAAGAAGCCAGCATTGTTTAACCATAGAATAAGCAAGGAAGTCTTTAGAATCTTTTAGAAGTTATCAGCAAGCATTCCATATAGTTAGACAGCTAGAAGGCTGGAACCATTGGCCTTTAAAGCAATGAGTGTGTTCCAATTCAAGCCCATTCCAGGCTGGGCAGGCCCAGGACACTTTCCTAATGAGATTGTTTGTCCATGAGGTCATATATTAAATTGGGAATGGTTTTACAAATTGGAATAATTTTTTCACCTGATCCATTAAAGGTTATTTTTGGAAAAGTAGTTTATATTATCAGGCATAGTGGTACATTCCTATAGTCCCAGCATTCAGAAGTAGAAGCAGGAGGATTAACCAGTCTAAATAGCAGATACTAGACCATCCAGAACCACATAGGGAGACACCATCACAAACAGACAGACATGGGTTTATACAGTGTTTCCAATCCTTCTCTGGTAACACAAGGTAGGGTGACCTGGGAAGAAGGAAACTCAACTGAGAAAGTGTCTCCATCAGACTGACCCTGTAGGCAAGTCTATAGGGCATTTTCCTGATTGATGATTGATGTGTGAGCCATGTCAGCAGAGCCATCCCTGTGCAGGTGGTCTTGGGTTGTATCAGTCTGAGTAAGCCATGGGGAGCAAACAGCCCTTTTCTATGATTCCTGCCTCTGACCTCACTTCAGGATCCTGCTCAGGTATCCGCCAGCGACGAGCTGCCATGGGGGTAACCCAAACAAACCCTTTCCTTTCCCATGATACTTTTGGTCACAGTGTTTGTCACAACAGAAAGTAAAGTGGGACAGGTACACAGCAAAGTGACACAGCAAACTAGAGCCATCAAGTTCATGCCATGGGAAAGGGCTGGGTTTCCATAGTGCACACCAATGCTGTCATTAACTCTACAGACACCCACTAATGTATTCTGAGTAGCACAGAGAGTACTTGGAAAACTTTCCAAATGTTTTTATTCCAGGAAAATAAAGATATTCCCTTATTTAGAATATTATCACATGATAATATGGGATAAGCATGGGACTTGCTGCAATTGATTTTTATTTGTTTTATTTTATGTGTATGAGTGTTTTACCAGCATGTATATCTGTGTTATTCATGCATGCAGTGCCCATGGGGGCCAGCAGAGGGCCTCAGATTCCCTGAAGATGGAGTTACAGATGGTTGTGAGCCTTCCTGTGGCTGGAAACTGATCTCCCGTCCTCTGGAAGAGCAGCCAGTGCTTACCCACTGAACCACCTCTGCAACCCTTGCAGCTGGCTTTTGAAACATCAGTTTGGTTAGAAATAGATTCCCAGGATTCAATTCTGGTAATTTTGTTTTTTTCTGTTTCATTCTTCACACGTTAGACCACAGCCACACACTCAGGCTAGCTCATTAGTACTGGATTTCTCTTCACCTAGGAACAAGTCGTTCTGAGTAACAAGCTTTCCTTCTGAATGATTCTGTTCTTCTGTCTTGGAAGTTTATTTTTAAGTGTATACCTCTATGGATTGATCATTTGAAGTATTATCCATTTCCCTACTTATTTCTTTTGGATTTAAGTGTCAAACCCAATAACTTTTTTTTCATGCATTGTGTTTTATCTAATTACGGTCATGATCTATACTTCTGTTCAAGAATACACTGGAGAGAAAAAGAGTTGGTTTAGAGAAAAATACAAGTAGATAATAATGTGTGTTTTCAGCAGACATGGTCCTATCTGTGTCACGAGACTAGCCAAGCCTTTAGAAACCATGCTTTGGTTGAGGTAACTTTATTGAAGTTAAGGAAAAATTTTCTTCCTCTATTTCCTCTAGGAAGTTCTCTGTGACCTGTCTCTCTATTCAGATTTAAAACTGTTTGTCTTTTTTTTTTTTTCTTGCCATTCTTAACAAGTTCCTGGCTTTATTCTTTCCTTGACTGAAAGATACCTGACTCAGGGGATAGACCCAAATGTCATTTTCACACCAAGGCAGAAAGGTGGTGCGGTGCAGGCAGCCTGCCGTAGGCTCAGGCGGCAAGGACTGCACTGACCGTAGTGAATTTAAAACAAGCCGAACAAGCTGAAATGTCATCTCCCTTTTATTATCCTGCGCCAGCAATTCTAAACATCAGTGATAAAACTCTCCCTTCCAGAAAAATCTCTTGTTAGGCCGAGTCCTGAATAATTGCTGTGGGACTGGTAGGATTTAGTCGCTGTGCACACAAGCTTCAAGGGCGCGTGTTAACCACCTGTCCTCCAGCAAGCACCAGGTTGTACATGAAGTAATTCATAGAGAACCCAGCAATATGGTTAGCCCTTGGCAGGCCAGTGTCCGGTGCATCTTAAGAACAACATATCTGATTCTATAGTCATGAGTTCAGCATGGTTTAGAGTTGCTGAACTCAGCATCTGGGTGGTGTCGCCAATCCTATGCTATTACGTCTTTTTGTATTTAAGCAAAATAGATTAGAGACGAGCAATTCTGGCTGAAGAAATGAAGGTACTGAGAGTGCTTACTTTTTAAAAAAAAAAATTAAAACCATCAAAATGATGGTGTAGGTTGGAGGGATGTGGTGCTTTTGTTTAATTAGCACAGATTTTAGTTCATATTAAAGTCCAATGGATTTGAGTAGTACTTTTAAATTATCACAGAGCTAAATAACATACGAGGAAAATAATGAGTATTCAGGATAACCCGCGATATTGTTATACGTAGGAGGAATATATTTGAAACGATCTGATATGTTAATAGAAAATTCAATACTATGTACCAGAAAAGGGATAAATTTACCATAGTTAAATTACAACTCAATTTAAAAAGGACACTATCAAGTGTGCTAGGTATGTCACTAAAATGGAGAAAGACCAGGCTGTCTTACTTACAAGTGTGGAAGGGCTGATGTGAGGAGGGACTGGTGTGCTCCGGGAGCAGGAATGGAGGCTTCACACCACGGGTCAAGTGTCTTCTCTCTACTGGCCTGTGATGGAGACTTCCTTGAAGGGGGAGCAAATCGCTCCCATGCAGTTTGGCCAGTCGCTACAGGGGAGGATGACTCAGATCGGCCTTCTCTTCTATCCAAGTCCTTACCTTCTCTGGTTATCTGTCACACCTCCGACAACAGGAAGTCTAGTGAGGACCCTCGTGCTGTGGCAGCTGGAACCCTCGGGGATGGATTCTCAGTGTTTCTCATGACCTGACATTTGTCCCACCTTTGATTCATGTCAGTATTTTCCATATGGACTTTATTAATAAACATGGTAACACAGGACAGTGCGCTGGATCTGACATCTCCTTTCCACCCTTGGGCAGACTTGACTGTTTTTTTTTTAATGGTCTAGAAATCTAAATACCTTGTTAATTAAACCATGGATACAATGGAGTTTGGCTTTTATTTTTTTTTCTCTTCATAGTTCTGTTATAGCCTAACTAAGCCATAGTTCAATTATAGCTTAAGTACTATAATTGATTTAAAAATTTAAGGCCCATAAATATGTATAATTATTATGTGCCAATAAAACAAATTTCCCACAAAACCTTTCTCCTTTGTTCTCATGCTCCTTTGGCAACTGTTGAAGATAATGAGGCCCGGAGAGTGAAGGAGGCTTGCTCTGAGTTTGGGGCCAAGACTTGCCAATCAAGTTTCCTTCCTCACAGCCCGGCACTTTCCTCATAAATAATGAAATACGTGTGCTTGGGCCAGGTCACAAGCTGCATTTATTTACAAGGTGTTGGCCATGGAGAAGGAAAGGTGTACGTGAGCAAAATCTCTCATCACTTCCAAGTGAGTGAATCACAGACATAATTCACTCATCAATATGGGCCCAGATAGCTGAGAATGAGTTCAGAATTCCCGAAGAGTAGACTCTTCAAAGACCCCACGGCAGAACCATCCATATACACCACAGGCATTTCTGGAAAAATACATATGTTGCTGTCTATCAACTTCAGAGTTTTTACTTTGAGCCCGTCTCTTCTGCCATCCACCATAGTCTGGATTGAATGGACTAGATGTCATCTAGATTTGTGTTCTTGGGGATGATTGATGTTAGCACCCCAAATTTCTGGTGGCTTTTTTAACAGTATAATTTACATTTTCTTCCTTCCCAACACTTAGTTCTGTGATGAAATTCACTGTAAACAAGATTTATCTCACAAAAGTAAGAAATGATGGAACTGTTGGACCCTCCTTCTTAACCCAGTTCCAGCTAAAGATGTTGCACTCTGGCAATGCACCGTGCTGAAGGAGTCAGAGCCCATACCACCCTGTCACAATGTGACAAGACCCAGACACACCAGAATCACAAGAAGCCTCCATTGGAAGGACCAAGGCCTCAGGTGTGGCACATCTTAAGAACTTAGTCACTTTCTAACAACAACAAGGGTCTTTAATTGTAAGGGCGACATTAAGGTCCTGTGTACCTACAGAGTAAACTACCTCAGAAGGAGATGTAATCTCCTGAGGATTCCCTACCCTGCAATGGCTTCTGAAGACCATGGGCTCAGCTGGAACCTTCCTCAGTAAACTGGTCACCTGTCTTTTACAGTACTTCTCATCTCAGATCTGTTGCTTAAAGTAGATGTCCAAAGAAGGCAACGGCTTCGAGATCAAAGACTGAGGCAGCATCTGCTATTGGCGAGGGATAAAAATTGTGATGGAGTCAGGATTCATTTGATTCCTCTCTTGGGAGCAATCGTTTACAGGTGACAACTGTGATGGTTTGTAAATGCTCAGCCCAGGGAGTGCCACTATTAGAAGTTGTGACTCTGCTGGAGTAGGTGTGGCCTTGTTGGAGTAGGTGTGTCACTGTGACTGTGGGCTTTAAGACCCTGGCTGCCTAGAAGTCAGTCTTCCACTAACTGACTTCAGAAGAAGATATAGAACTCTCAGCTCCTCCTGTACCATGCCTATCTGGATGCTGCCATGTGCCAGACTTGATGATAATAGACTGAACCTCTGAACCTGTAAGCCAGCCTCAACTAAATGTTGTCCTTTATAAGACTTACCTTGGTCATGGCGTATGTTTACAGCAGTAAAACCCTAAGACAACAAACTTGCAATCCCATAATATTCATTAGTCATGTTTATTGTTGGCTACTTAACTCTAGTGGGTGCTTTCTAGCAAGCTTGGCCAGCTAAGGTGGGATGAACATGCAGGGGCACTCAGCGTAGTTCAAAGGCTCAATAGAGTCTTAAGAGATCTTTAGTGCAAGCTGAAATCCCAGACACACAGGACAGAAGACACAGGGGAAAGAGTAGCTAAGCCCATGTGCTTGAAGAAAAAGTTGAAGAAGATGGAGGGTCTCTTCCTGTGAATCTTTATGCTTGGCTTATGGTTCAGGAGGGGAAGCAGAAAGGACAGAAAGCATCCGGATGTTAACTGGAGTACTACCTAAAGTGAACTTGGAAGTCTCAGAGACAAACCAATCTGGTTGCCAGTCTCTTTTCTCATTGGAAGAGAAAGAGAGTAAGGAGGAGGGAGGGGCTGGGTAGTGTTCCTCCTCCTTAGAAAGCGTATCTAGAACTTCCTTATTGAAGTGAGCACTAATTCTAGGAGGCCCAAGTGTGTGTGTGTGTGTGTGTGTGTGTGTGTGTGTGTGTGTGTGTCTGCCTGTCTGTCTGTCTGTCTGTCTGTCTATATGTGTGTCTGTGTATGTGTGTATGTCTGTGTGTGTGTGTGTGTGTCTGTCTGTATGTATGTGTCTATATGTGTGCCTATGTATGTGTGTCTATATATGTGTCTGTGTATGTGTGTATGTCTGTGTGTGTGTATGTGTGTCTATATGTATGTCTGTGTGTCTATGGGACATTTCCTCTTTTAGGATTGAAAATTTAATGGAAAAATGAAGCAAACACATTAAGAGGAGGAAGGTAAATGACTCTGTGCTCATCTCTGCCTGGAAACTCTGGGGTCTGGGTTGACCAGAAGGGTCAAGTCAGGCTTAGCTGGGCCGTGAAGGTTTCATTAGCTCTGGAGATATGGAGAAAGAATAGAACCTGGTACTCAGACCCAGCAGATGTGGGTTTGTATCCTAGATCCACATCTTGTAAAGTCGATCTTGCTCCTCAATTGCTCTAAGGCTCCGTCCCCTGGTGTAGAGTCTGGAAATACTGTTCCTCTCTAATTATGGCGGAGTTGTCACCCAGCCCATTCAAAACCAAAAGTCCTAAACTGAGCCTTACAGGTCAGGGGCCTTCCCTGACCTCTCAAGGTGTGCTGTTGTGGAGTTTGAATGAGATAAACCACGGAAGGTGCCCTCTACTCAGACTTATCAGGTGACGGCGTATCTTGGCTGCCCACCATAACAGGTGGTAGGGAAGCTGGGAGGAACAGCATCAGCAGATGTATATGGGAGACTGAGACAACCAGATACAACTGGCTAGGGAAAATACATCATGTGAGGTTGTGGACAGTCAGGGTGGATGGTGTCACAGGCCTGGGTATTAGGGAGACTCAGATTTTCCAATAGTGTCACTTGCAAGGCAAGAACAGTGCAGTCAGTAGAGGGTTCAACTGCTCTTCCTGTGAGAATGAGGCTACAGGCTTCCTTCTCTGAGTCACCCTTGCCCCACCGATAGCATGGGAGAGAAGGTTGCATTTAATTTCAGATAACCAGGGATGCCACAGAGACTTGCAGAAGACCGAGTGAAGGGTCTGGCATGATATGGTTGCTTGCAGATCAGTGGTACCCAAGTGCAGCAGCTACGGCTGCACCTGTAAATAGGATATGTAAGGGAGGGACTCAGATGAAAAGTGGCATTAGAGTCTCATTGAGAAAGCTTATAATTTACATTACAAACAAAAGTCAATCAAACCAAGCCAGATAAAAGACACCGGGCCTCTAATTTGTATCCGAACCTGATTAGAAGATGACTAATGTCTTTACTGGGCTCTTTAATTTCCACCCATGTTTTCCTCACCCACCTACCTGATAACTCTAACACACGAGCAAGCTGGCTTCGCTCTTGGACATACGTGGCTTTGGTTTTGATGTCCGTTTTGCATAAAGCCAATGACTCTTGGTTCCCCACAGCCTTTCTGATGATTTCAGCTTGACCTCACCCAAGGCTCTCTCTATCTATCTGGTCCTTTTATGGCTATTTTTGGCTTGTTCTTAGAAATAAAATAGATATGGATATAGCTCATTGAAAGTCTAATCACAACGACAATGAAAGTGAGATCAAAACTTACAGCCCGATTTGAGCAGCCCCAAAGGTTTAGTCTAGCCAAGGAACATAGGTGGTAAACTTGGATGGTACCATATTCCATAAGCACATGTTTCCTGATACTTTGGTTTAGTATTTAGATTCCCATGCCTTATATTCTTAATATAGTCTCCCTATATTGTGTGTGTGTATATATATATATATATATATATATATATATATATATATATGTATATATGCATGTGTGTATGCTACAGTTCTAGACTGGCTGTCTCTAGAAATCTGTAGCTAAAGTTGAGAGTCAGATTTCTTTCCTGCCTGTCCTATACTATTTCCTTGTCTGTACTAGAGATGCTTGTGGACTATGAGAATGACAGAGCGCCTTGTTTCTAAATACTCACCAGTGACATAACAGAGACACAAGGCTTGACATAGACTGTTTTACTATAAGTATTTTGGGGGTGTGTTCACATGTGCTGCAGTGGGCGTGGTGGAACGTCTTCCCTGGCATTTAACTTTCTCGTGTTACTATTTTCTGGTGTATCTGTGTATGTCAGATGGTAACTCCTTGGACCAGTTCTCTCTTGTTCCCTTGTAGGATCCAAAGAGTAAACTGAGATCATCGTGGACCCATGCTGAGGCCTCTGGTTGCCCTGCAATTGCTTTGCTGTGAGTGTTACATTGCGTCATTATGAACTCCAGATGCCGCTTCCAGAGAAAGCTTGTACTAGGGAGCAGCCATGTGCTTGGAGAGGAAAGGGACCTACGGCTGAAAAGCAGCCCAGAAAACTAGAGTTAAAAAGGAGAAAGGAGATAGAAAGACGAGAAGAAAGAAATTTAAGTCCCAGACAGAGGAAGGACGAGACAGGAAATGGTGCTTCAGTCTGTGCCCTTCAGGAGGCCAATCTCCTTACCAGGAAGGGTCCAGGACGGTGTTTTGAATTGTTCAAGAAGAATTACGTTTCAAATCATGTTTCTTCTTGTTAAGCCATGACTTTTTGACTCAGAATTAGGAAAGTGGCCACCAGCAGGAAAGTGATAAAAATAAATGTCCCCCAAGTTACACGGACGTCGCAGACATATTTAGCAATCAGCTTCTGGTCCTGGGGAGATTACTGAATGTAACCCATTATTGAGAGCAAGTGAGTTACACACATTACAATAGACAGTATTAGCTCTGCTGATTGCTTCTTTGAATTAATTATGGCCAGCAGGGACTTCTTGGAACTAACTGTTGCTGAATTCACATTTTGTTTTTCTTAGCGCCTGTATGAGTCCTTTCAGTTGGCACTTGGAAAATGTTTTTCTGGTGCTTTTGGGAGTCAGGTTTTTATTAGATTGTACAATTACTAGCATTTAGATGTGAGGTGCTTTTTATTTTAATTATTATAATCCAATGTGTGTCACATAAGGAGTAGCATGCCCTTTAAAAGAAAATAGGGAATGTGTAAATGGCCCATACAGACAAAAATTGACATATAAGAAAAATAAATAAATAAATAAATATTAATGGAAATAGATTCAAGAATAATAACTACAAACATATAAAGCTTTTATTTGTGATGTTGCTGTTTGCCTAGCGTATGTGAGTGTGTGTGTATATGTATACACGTGTGTGTATGCATATGTATATATATGTGTGTGTATATGTATATACATGTGCGTGTATATGTATATATGTGTGTGTGTGCATATGTATATACATGTGTGTAAGTGTATGTGTATGTGTGTGTGTGTATTTCCAAAAGGCAGAGGCAAGTAAATCTCTGAGTTCCAGGCCAGACGGTCATGTAGCATGACCCTGTCTGTCAGTGCCGGGGAACTTAATGAACCCAGTCTCCTGATGTGGTCAGGGGGATGAAAACCAGGCTGGGTTGGAGGAATCTCAGCAGGACTGAGGCTGAGGTTGAGGCAAGTTTATTCTAAGCAATTCGCCTCTTTGTACACTTATGAAGACAGAGTAGAGTGGTGGTTGCCAGGATACAATGACAGTATCAAGCTAGATGGATTACATACCATTAATGTATAAGGCAAATGTTCAGCTGAGCTTCTACAGGCTTGGCTGACTCCTAGGGAACTCTGGGATACATAGGTGGCCTGAATACCTCTCAGTTTCTCAGGAACTGAAAGGTACATAGTGCCTCAGGAGCCATGATCTCTACCATGAACAACCTCTCAAGGCAGCTAGACTAGACCAACCCCATAATTCCCTGCACCTGGGTAAACAAACAAATGTTGCATGTATGTATGAAACTAGTGCCCTGTCTTGTGACGGCTTTGTTGCGTCAGCTCATTCCTCATTGTCTTGGTGGCTATGGATCACTTCTCTTCAATGGTAGGATTCTCCGGCAGTGACCACTGTGGTTCCCTGCTCGCTTAATCTGCATCAAGCACAGATTTTTTCATCCCATCTGAAGGTCTAAAGAAATCATTTGGTTGTGCCTTTTATTTCTGCCTTACATTCTAACTATAATCCAGACTGAAGCAGCCAGCAACAACTGCACTACAACCCAGATATTTCACTGCCTTGGAATTTCTCGCGCTAAGTTAGTTTGTCCATATCTTCTGAATGTAGCCTCACCCGACCTTTGTGATATGGGGAGAAGGTAGCCAGAACCTACCATGAATAGGCTCTGCTCCAGTTTCCCACCACGTCCTCACTCCTGACTGAGACTTCCCAAGTGCCCTGTTTACTGATGGCTTTCCTGTTGGCACACTGATCTCCCAGGCTTGAGCCAGAACTTCCTGTCAGCCTCCCCTCATGATGATCCGGCTCTTCTCTAGGCTGTACCCAAGCTCTTCCCAACATGTCCAAAGGCTCCAGAGCTGCACAGTTGGGTTTATCACAGCAAGAGACCACCTCCTCGGGCACTGATTTTGCATGTTACCTTTTTTCTAATGACTGGCTACCCACTTGACAGAAGCATCTGAAGGGAGTGTGTGAGTTCCGTTATACACTGTTGGCATAAAATTCTTCATAAATGCAACTCATAGAGGGAGAGATTTCTTTTGGCTCACAGTTGGAGGACACCATTCACCAAGGTGTCAGGAGCTTGAGGTGGCTGACACATGGTATCTGCAGTCAGGAAGGAGAGAGATGCGAATGGTCAGACTCAGCTCATTATCCCTATTTTATGCAGCTAAGAACCACAGCCCTTTGAATGACCCATGCTTAAGGTGGGTCTTTCTACCCAGGCTAGCCCAATCTAAACAATCCCTCATAGAGAAGCTCAGAAAGGTGTTTTCCCAGTGATGCTGTAGCTTGCCACGGTGTCAGTCAAAATAAACGGTTGCAGGAGAGAAGGATGTATTCTGACTCAGATTTGCACAGGGTTTAGTCTGTCCCCGTGGGGAGGATGTGGCAGATTGGACTTAACGTTGTTCACAAAGAAGATCCAGGGGTTGGTATCTTCTTCAAAGGCCTATTGCTTCCAACCTGCTTCTGCTACTCAGGCCTCCCCTCCGAAAGACTCCACAGCCTTCAAAACAGCATAAGCTGCCAACTGAGCACTCCACACAGGAGCCTTTGAAGGGGGCGAACAATTCTAGTTAGACCCCAAGCTTTCTTCCTATTGGACTCCCACCTCCCCCACGCCCGACTTTTGGTAGAGGAAAGGGTTTTGAGTGTTTCTGTTTGTCGTTTGTTTTTATTGTTGATGATCAGAAGGAAATGATGGATGCTGAAGAGATGATATTCCTAATCTGATTTGAACGTTTCACAGTAAGTCCACTATTGAAATAGCGTGGCACCTCATCAGTTCGTACACTTCTCCTGTGTTTATGTGCCTGTTATAAATATTCCCGATAACCAGGAAGCTTCTGCTACTCACATCACCGTTTTGTCAGATGAGGCTATGAGGAGAAAATTGCCTTAGTGACTTCGCCAACCTATCCCTGCTAGCTCATTGGTAGAAGTAAAATCAAGCTGTTTCTTTCCCACCCTTGGTCTTCTCCCTATAGAACTGTCCTGCCTCATAGTGGACACACAGTAGGACTAGTCTGAGATGGCACATGAACACGGTTGAAGGGTGGCTCCTCAGAAGGCGCTCATGAAGGAGGATGACTGGGGGTAGCTTCTGTTGGTGTGGGTGGGACAGAGGAACAGATTGTGGAGGGGAAGTTAGATGGCAAAGGAGTGTGACAGCGCCTTCTGTCAGTCCTATAGTGAAGGCTGAGATGGAGTGGCTGTTGGGTGTGTCCTGAGATGGGGCAAGAAGCCTAGTCCTTTATAAGCCAGTCATAGTGCATGAGCTATCCTGGCTGATGGCTTTACCTTGTGTTGGGAAAGTCCCTTGGACTGAAGAGAATTACCAGGACTCAGCTGTGTGCTTGGGATTAAGCATCTTTGGCAGCTCAGGAATTGAGGGTCTGTATTAAAAAGAGGGGCTAAGCCCGAAACCCACTGACAATCCACAATGGGGCAGCTACCTCCTTAGTTAGGTACATATCCAAATTCTTGCTTGTCTTTTGTCCTTTTAGGGCATTCTACCTGGGCAAAGAGAGACCATGAGGACCTCATTTGTTAGCTGGTAATGTCCCAGAGTGTTCAAGGTTGATTTTCCTGCCCAATTTAATCTGGGTGATTCTGATGGACCAAGTCCTCTTCCCTAGCCATATGAGGCAGAGGAGCAAATACCCCTAGCAACAGAGGCTGAGGAGCAAATGCCCCTAGCAACAGAGGTGGGTTAAAGCGAAAGAATCTTTAAGGCAAAGAGAGCCGCTCCCATGACTTTCATGATGTTAGGAAGGAGACTCTGTCTACGCACTTGCCTCCTGTGGCTTGAAGTGGCTCTGCCTTTGCTTAGGGAGGATTCATTTAAAACTCTAGGAAGAGAGGACTTGGACGGAGACAGACACAGGCAGAGAGGGCCCCATTTGGAGATGTCTGAGCTAGTTTTCCCCTGACATCATTCTCCCATCTTTTACATCACCCAAGCAAGTCACTTTCTTTTTCTCCTCTTCAGGTTATAGAAAGCATTCTTGGAACAGAAGGTGGTGTAAGCATTTACAGCAGTGGTTCTCAACCTTCCTGATGCTGTGATCCCTCTTATACAGTTCCTTAGCTTGTGGTGACCCCAGCCATAACATTATTTTTGTTGCTATTTCATAACTGTAATTTTGTTACTGTTATGGATTGTAGTGTAAATATCTGATATGCAGGACTTGTCAAAGGGTCATTATCCCCCTCTCCAGAGGGGTCACAACCCGCAGGCTGAGAAGCACAGGTATAAAGTTACAAAATGATGTCCTTGACTCTCAGCTGCAGATGAGAGGGGCCTGGCTTCCCCCGTCACTACAGAGAATGGCCATGAGGAACAGAGTAGAGACAGAACTTCCTTATAGTTACACGAATGTTAGGAAACCCAGTCAACAGGCATGCCCTCTGACAGATCCTCCAAATACAGAGAAAGAAGCTAAATGTGGACCTACCCTCCTCAAAATGCTTACCTAAGAACATCTGGATATAGATGGCAGGCAGGGTGACCTGGAGCCCTCTGTGTGCTAAGAAGGGTGCAAAGAAGGACCAGCCTGAACTCTGTCCTTGAGGGACTCTGTGAAAACTTTGTTTACAATTGATATGTTTATGATGGAACTGACAAGAGTTTTGTAGCAATATAAAGGAGAGTGAGAGGTGGGACACTTTTAGTCAAGATGATTTGCTTAGGGTGGGGGGAGCGGGAACAATCAATGAATTCTGGGGGGCTGAGGCTTCCTTGTCATGAAAAGAGCTAGGAGGTCTGCCTAGGCTTCCTTTAGTTTAGTTTCTTTTTTTCTTCCCCTCCCTCCCCCTTTCCGTATCCCTTCCCCCTTCCTCTTCTTCTCTACCTCTCTTTCTCCCCTTCTCTTTCTCTCTTTCTCTTTCTCTCTTTCTCTTTCTCTTTCTTCCTTTCTTTCTCTCTTTCTCTCTCTCTCTCTCTTTCTTTCTTTCTTTCTTTCTTTCTTTCTTTCTTTGAATAGAATAACAGAGGCAGATATTTCTGAAGCCCAAGAGGCATCAGATGTCATGATGTCACTGTATTTCACTCAAAAGATGAAGTAATGGATGCTCGTATAGATTCTGGATCCTCTTCCTTACCTGGTCCTACCCTACTCGCTGCGTTAACAGCAGTCAAGGCTGTTCTCATTATATGGCTCCCTGCTTACCAGAGTGTCTTCATCTCTCCTGTCTCCCTTCCTAAATGCTAACCACTGATAAGAATTTGTGTCTAAACAGATTCAGATGTTGTGTTCAGTTTTTCTATTCCCTAAATTGTTCAATTTCATCAGACAATGACCTCGCTCTAGCCCAGAATAATGAAGGCAATTATCAGTTACTTTGTTGTATGAATAAGCCCTACTCTTACATTTTCAATGTGGTAAGTGTCTGCCAGAATCTTCAGCTTTCTTTGTCTCAGAATGGAAGCAAACCTCACAGGCCTCACTAGTCAAGCTCCTGACTAAAAGACTAAGACATGAGAACACTCTATTCTGGTCAGAGAGGACTGGTGTCACTTAACACTTTACCAAAAATGTGTTTCCATGGGAACACAGGAAATTAGAGGGCACAACATGGAGTCTGTTCTTTTTTCTTACTATTGGTCTCATCATGTGCCATCTGACACTTTTTGGATACTGTCCTAATTAGGGTTACTGTCCCTGTGAAGAAACACCATGACCAAAAGCAACTTGGCAAGAACAGGGTTTCTTGGCTTACATATCCCAAATCATTGTTCATCATCAAAGGAAGTGAGGACAGGAACTCAAACAGGGCAGGAACCTGGAGGCAGCAGCTGATGAAGAGGCCATGGAGGGGTGCTACTTACCAGCTTGCTCCTCATGGCTTGCTTGCACTGCTTTCTCATACAACCCAGGACCACCTGCCCACAGGAAGGTGGCCCCACCCACAGTGGGCTGACCCCCTCTATCAATCACTAATTAAGAAAATGCCCTACCAGCTTGCCTACAGCCCAGTCTTACAGAGGAATTTTCTCAATTGAAGTTTCCTCATCTCAGATGACTGTAGCTTGCTTGTGTCAAGTTGACATAAAACTACCCAGCGCAATCAATTGACCCCTGGTCAACTTGATACACCATCCTATCATTGTTATGAAATAACCTTTCTTTTTCATTCCCAAGATCTCACGATAATATCAACACCACAATATAAACTATTCTGACTTTTAAAAGTCCTCCGTCTTTAAAATTTCAGACATTTTAAAATTCAAAGGTCTCTTTAAAGGACCAAAACTCTCTCTTAATATCCAAAGTCTTTACAAAACTCTAAGATATCTTTAAAAGTTTAAAGTATCTCAACTGTAGGCTCCTATAAAATCAAAAATCAACTAAATACTTTATTACTTCTAGAGGAAGAACCATGACATAGTCACAACTAGATCAAAGCAAAAACTAAACCCCCGAAGTGTAATTAACTCAATGTTCTGTGTCTCGGATGCACTGTCTTCTCTGGTCACATCTCCCACTCTGCCCTCTGCAGCCCACACAGATTGTCTCCTAAGCTCAGACTGGCTTTACTCCCAGGCTACTGCTGTTCTTGGTTGTCATCCATGGTGCTGGCATCTAACAATTCTTGGGTTTTCTGCTTCAGTTGGGCTTCACTTTCACCAATAGCCTCTCCTGGAGTCTCCTCAGGGACTGTAGCCCTGCCACACAGTGTTAAGTAAGCCTCAGCTGCTCTCATGACCTCTCACGTCTTCAGCACCACCTGGGTGACCTTACACTACCACGTTTGTCTTACCAGCACAAGGAACATCTTCAGCAGCTTCTGGAAAACAGCTACTATGTGCTACCCTGAAAAAAACGTTTCCCAGAAGATTTCGCATCAGTGATGCCACTCTCCTCTTAATCACCGCCAATTTCTCAGCTCTAGCTAACCAGCATTGATTATTCCAACAAAGCAAAGGTTTTGCCTTAGTGATTCTGCTATCTTGTTAATCTTGCCCTATTCTTCAGCCCTGATAACCAGAGCCACAGGTTCTCAACTCAGAATAGCAAATGGCCCTGACAGGGCCATCAAAGTTCCCTCCCTAACCCCCCTCTGGAAGTTCACAAGCCAGCCCTCCATCATCTGCAATCTTCTTTTTACTCTTTCTTTTTCTCCAAGCTCCCACAGAATGGCTCTCCAAGCTTTGAAAACCCAATGGCTTTCTAGCCCAATGTTTTAATGTCCTTCTGCAAGTCTTCCAAAAACACATAGTCAGGGATGTCTCAGCAACACCCCAAGATCCTGGTACTAACTTCTGACTTATTGGGTTTCCTTTTCTGTAATGATACATGATGACCAAAAGCATTTGGGGTGGGAAGTGCTTCCTTATCACGTCCACATCACTATTCATCAATAAAGGAAGCCAGGACAGAAACTCAAGCAGGGCAGAAATCTGGAGGCAGGAGCTAAGGCAGATGCTATGGGGCAGTGCTGCTTTCTGGCTTGCTCCTCATGTCTTGCCTAGCCTACATTCTTACAGAACCTAGGACCACCATCCCAGGGGTGGCTCCATTTACATGGTCTGAGCCCTCCCCCATCAATCACTAGTAAAAGAAAATGCCCTTCAGCCTGATATTAGAGAGGCATTTTCTCAGTCAATGTTCCTCATCTCAGCTGACTACAGCCTGTATCAAGTTGACATAAAACCAGCTAGCACAGATGCCTACTATGTGCGATTAATGTAGGAGGGCTAGGCCTGCTGTGGGCAGTATGTCTTCAGGCAGGTGGGCCTAGAATACATAAGAAAGGTAGCTAAGAGGATCCTGGAGCAAACCACCAGTAAGCAGTGATCCTCTGTGGGTTTCTGCTTCAAGCTCCTGACTTGAGTCCTGCCTTGGCTTCCCTTGATCACAGGCTGTAATGTGTAAGTTAAAATAGACCCTTTCTTCCCCAAGTTACTTTTGGACGTGTATTTATCACAGCAACAGAAAGTAAACTAGCATAGATGCCAAATAAGATTTGGATAAAATCCAAGTTCTCTTTTTGGTTAAAAATAAGCTTTCAATATAAACTTGGGTCTGAATATAATTTTCTTGATATCAATACTTATCTAAATGGGGCTTGTGGTAGTTTGAATAGGAATGCCCCCCACCCCCACCCCCCAGACTCATGTATTTGAATGCTTAGTCCATATGGAGTGGCACTGTTAGGAGGTGTGGCCTTGTGGAAGGAAGTGTGTCACTCACCATAGGGATAGACTTTGAGGTCTGTTATGGCCAAGCTCCACCCAGTGTGGCACGCAGTCTCCTTCAGCCGACTGCTGATGAAGATGTAGAACTCTCAGCTACCTCTCTAGCACCATGTCTTCCTGCCTCTCTGCCACCAGGCTTCCTGCCATGAAGATCAAGATGTAGAACTCTCAGCTCTTCCAGCACCATGCCTGCCTAGACTGCTGCTAGTCTTCCCACCATGATGATAATGGACTAAACCTCTGAACCTGTAAGCCAGCCTCAATTAAAAGTTTTCCTTTATAAGAGGTACCTTGGTCATGGTGTCTCTTCAGAGCAATGAAACCCTAATGAATAGTTGATACATTAAACACACACACACACACACACACACACACACACACACACACACACACGCATATGCACACATGAGTGGTCTTCTTTCCAGAATTGCATTTCAAAATTATGGACAAGAGACTATTGATCTTAAGCACAAAAGTTTCACTGGCCATTGTACACTGCCCCTCCCCAATATCTAGCTCCACACTGGAGTGAATCCTCCCCCCTGCACACACACATACACATCTGTCTCTACACTGGAATGAATCCCCTCCGTCTATTCTCTCACTGGGTGAACCTCCTTTCACATCCACCAGGCCCCATGAGCATGCATGCCTCTGTACCCTGACCTGTGCCTAGCTTTTCTTTAATGTAGCTAGCTGTAATTTATCTTCCATGGATGAGGCCAGAATGTTTTCCCTCTTAAAGAAGACCTTGAACATTCTAGCAAAAAAAAATATCTTAGGAACTCATGTTACATCATCACCTAGGCCCTTTGCTTTTTGCCTACCCACACCAGATCCTCGGTCCATTCTTTGGGAAAAGCTTGCGAGCACCAGGACAACAAGTCCATTGCTAGGACCCAGTCTTAGAACTAAGCCCTGTCCCTCACATGTCCTAGCCACACACGGCATCTTTACAAGCCTCTGTTTTCTCATCTATAAAGTAAGGGGATGGAAGTGATTTCTCTCATCTGGTTCTCCATACAGCACTTGGCCATTTTGCCACATAAAACAAACCATTCAGCAGTGTCTGGGTATGGAGCATGTGACAAACGTTTGAAACTAGTTTCATGATCTTAACATTATGTGCCTCATGAGGGAGGCATGAGTGGAGGGAACAGCTTGGCCGTTGTTTAACTCCTTTGTGGTGGTGTTGGCCTCTCACACATGGCGTAGTGATCATTTATCACGTGGCAGTCTTATGGCGTGACTCTCTACCTCGGGATTTAGTTGTTTCAAGTCCTGAAGTAAAGCTGTAAATAAAGCATACAGCCAAAGCTTATTCATAGACAAAATCTTTTTGGGCAAACATACCAGTCGTGAGGTGATATATCTGTTTATTTGAATAGCTAAGCCCACATACAATCTAGAGAAGTCTGTGTCTGGATTCCGGGCACCGAGGAATAGCAGCGTGAGGAAAGAGGGGGAATCAATCAGTCTGGAGCAGAGAGAATGGCCATCTGGCAGAGGCAATGGGAAGCTTCATTAAGGTCTGTTAAGCCCCAAATACTAGGTCATTAACAGAGGGATTTGTAAAGCTGTAAGTATGTCTGATTGTACTGTGTAACCCAACTGAACCATCGCCTATTCTGAGGTGTTCTGCTGCCTCTCCAGATGCTGCTCCAGATGTTATCCTGTGTCCCAAAGCTTTCCCCAGAGTCAGAGTCTACTCCTCAGTGGAAGGCATTTTTCCAGCCATGCTAAGGTGGTCAGGCATCCCTTACTGGAACCACGAGTGAGACAGGTAGATGGCCGTCTTTCCTGGGCTTCTCTAGGAAAACTCCGGTACATTGTGTGAGATAGCTTTACCTTAAAGGACTGGCAACTGACCAGAGAAGAGAGACCCCTTGGTGATTGTGAGCCATCTGATGGCAGTCTAACTCACATCCTGTCCAGATGTCTGGGTGCCTCACAGGACAAGGCAGGAAAATAAAGTCCATTCCTTTCCCGGGAATCTGATGGCTTTGTGACAGATTGCTTTGCTACCAACCTGTGAGGTTTGACTAGAGCATGTCTTACAGGGAGGACAAGACTGGCAGCTGAGCTGAGGACTGAAGCTTCAGAGAGGTGCATCCATCCCACAATCAGACTCAACAGGAAGACACAGGGTATATAGTCAAGAGGCAGATGGATAGAGGAAGGCTGCTTCTGGTCATTATTTCCAGCTTGGAGGTGGATGGACCCTGCAGGTACAGTTCAGGGTCCTAGCTGGACACAGCAAAGACTCAAACATGCAGTCCTAATTATAGGGCTTTTTTACTAGGGTCTCTTCCAACACATAATCCATTCATGATAGGACCCTTATTTGGGGGTAGCGGGGATGGATACTTATCACACCCCAAGGTATGCTAAGTTAAGTTGTGATAGAAACCCTAAGGCATGTTCCCACGAACCTCATAGCCTTGACTCTGACCACGCAGTGTCTCCATGTTTCCTTTCAGAAAAACATCCTTCCTGCTGAAGTCTGCTAAGACATGTTCATGCCTTTAGCTGGAAAACCCCCAAACAAACCCTGACCAACGACTTGACTTTTTAACCTTCCATTCCTTCTAGCTCTCACCCAGACAGCATCCATGGATTAAAGGACATTTATTTCCCAGAGACTTAGAAAGAAAGGAAACACTTCCATTAGCAAGCGAGCCCGGGCATGGGCTGCAGGCAGTTTGAGTCACAGTCTGTTGACTGTAGCTCTGGGGGCTGCTCTGGCCTCATGGGGAGGTGAAGGCTGAACTGACCAGATCGTGAGCTAAATGTCTTAACTGTCTATGCCCTGGGGTTGGAAACTTTTTCTGAAGTTTACTGAAAAGTTGTACATTTCCGTATCAGGGCTACATGCGCTGCTGCCCACAGCAGCCCTTGTTGAAAACACTTAAAGCTGCGTGATTCTGTTCTGACTCCTGTGTCATTTGAGCGCTGTTGTGTGCTGAGTTCCCATGAATCACCTCATGATTCTTACCAGTAAACCTGAGTCAGCCCACTATGTCCATCTGCTAATTTCCAAGGGGCTTGAAACCAGGAAATGAGTGAAGAGGGCGTTGGGTAAGGAATGGCCACAGTACCTTCCTATGCAGCAGAGTGTCTCCTGTTCTGAAGTGGTTCACCGGCCAGCACTGGCCTCCAGTCACGGGGTCATCAGTGTGCTAAGGGTGAAGTTTACATCTCTCAGCCTTTACCCCATTTTCTCTGTGGCTTCCCTACCCACTAGGACTGACTTGCAGACAGAGGGACAATGTGGGTATTCGGAGCCCAGGTCTCAGACAATGACACAATCATCAGAATCTGTGGCGTTCTAACCGGGCTGGTATTGTTACAGCCTGTTCTTGAGAGGGAGGAGGTGTGGAAGGCCTAACAGGTAGCTTGGTTACATAACACGCCATCTAGAGTCTAGATTTAAATAGCTTGTTTCTGTATGACTCACTGGGTTAGAAATTAGGGACAGACTCAGTTGGAGTGGCTTATTTCTGTTCTACTTTTTGCCACCTAGGGACTTCGGCTGGGTCGCTTGGAGAAGAAGGGAGTTGGTTCTATGCATTCCCCATCTTTCCTCCTGCAGGAAGCCAAGGCAGGTTTCCCATGAATGCCAGCCTCCAAGTCAATGGAGGATGCCTGAGTACTTGGTACCTCTGTTCAGAATTCACACAAGGTAACTCCTGTTCTGTTCTGCCAGTCAGAGTGAGTGACAGGCCCAGTAAGTGTCCTGGGACCAGTGCTAACTCTAGGAGCAGAGGGATGGACTGCCTGTTAGATGTTGCAGAGTTTTGGGCCATATTCAACTGACCACAGCAGGGACTCTAAATCCATTACTTTGATAGAAGACTAATTAAGCACAAAGCCTTCTGATTTCAAAACACTTGTCATTCTGATTGGTGCTTGTGAATTTACCAAGAGCATTCAAATTATTTCCTTTATCATAGGACAAACTTCTGAAGTGTGTTCCTTCCTATTTTTCAAATGAGGAATAGAAACTCACCTACTCAGGGTCTCAGCTGCATGGAGACCTCGACTCCTCTGTCTGTTCCCTAGGTTGTGCTGGTAAAGAATTTCATTTACCTCCAGACAGGCTGCTTGGCTTAATTGTAATTATGCTTGAGATCAGAAGGGAAGCTTTTCTTTCCCCCAGGCTGCCACCCGGTATCCCAGAGCTGTCTTGTTTGGAAGGCACTTGTTTCTTGCCATGCTTACAAATTCCAGACAAGCTTCCCGGGAGTCTCTTTCATTGCAGCCGAACAGAGTGAATAGAGTTAGCTCAATAAGAAAAAGGTAGCAGAAGAAAGGCAAGAGGTACAGCCTTGAGTCTATACAGAGAAACGTTTTGAAATCTTTGCCTTCAGAAACACACTGCATCTAGCTATCTCATCAAACAGAGGATGCATGATACCCCTCTGGAGCCCAACTGAAAGTCTTGGGTTTGGCTGGAAGCATATTTGAGCTGCAAGAACTCGACCAAGACAGGAAGGAAGATAGGAAGGAGACGGGGCAGGATAGAGCAAACTTCAGCCTGAGAAATTATTAAACAATGCTTTAAAAATAAAATATGCATTGATTATATGGAGCTGAGCCTCTGTGATGGTGTGGGGAGGCTCAAGAGTGTGAAGAAGAGGTTGGAGACTCGTCCACAGAGTCTGTCTTAAAACAATGATGTTGATAGCATCCATTTCAACCCATGATGTTTAAAATCTTTCTTCATTTTCAATAGATGCCAGAGAATCAGTGGCCAAGGCTCTTAAGAATCTGCAAATCTGTGCTCCGTTCCCCATATGGTGCTTAGCGGGGCACAGACACTCGTGTGGCTCCAGGCTTTGCATTTCATCAGATGAAGGACTCTTGTTAATGGTTTATCTTCTTATCCTGACTTTGTGATAGCCAGGGCAAATTCTCCAATATCTGAGTGAGGATGCTGAATGAATTGGCTGAACAAGTCACGATGGGTGCAGTCACTAAAGACGGGGCTGCTGTTCCAATCACACTGTTGTTCTTTCACACATACATGCAGCTCTGCTGACCGTTTTATAGATAGAAATATGCGTTTGATGAAAACGGAAACAAAATCTTGCTTGCCATCCAGAACAGGCCAGTAGAAAATCTTTTTTTTTTTTTTTTTTTTAGACTGATGTGAATTTAAATTCAAAGAGATTTTATCTGACATCGTTGTTGTTGTGTAAACAGGTCAAGACGATTTTCTCAACTTGTTCTGAAATCTTGGCAAGCACAACCATAGTAGATCACACGCATATCCTAGAAACCACGTACTCAGGGTCCCATTGTGTGACACTTCTGTAGAGTGACTTTGCTATCATAAGTAACAGTGTACATGAAGGTCTCTACTCCTGCTTTCAAGCCAGACTTACGAGACTAGAGGGTCAAAGGCCATTGTGACTGCTGGGGTATCTAACATTCCTCACATTATAAACGTCCCTGTTGAGTTCAGGTGAAGCACAGTCTGCCATAAAACATGTTTATTTAACAACAGTTACTTTCATTGATTGAGACAGACCGGCCTTGGGCTCCCTGTGCACTATCAATGGCCTTGAACTTCTGAGCCTCCTTCCCCTATGCCCGGAGTGCTAGGATTTGCAGGTATGTGCCACCGTGTCCTGTTTATACAGTGTTGGGGTTCAAGCCCAGGGCCTTGTGTACAGTAAGCACTCCACTGACTGAGCCTCAACCACAGCCCCACAACAGTCACTGGAGGCTCTCCCTCCTAAAGAGGCCCTCTGTGGACTGTGGTGATGACAGTAAACTGCTTCCCCCTCTGAATGTCTGCTCTGCTCCTAGAGACCATCTCGAGGTGGACCATTTGCTGTACCGAGGGCACCTCGTTGCTCCCCCCATGATCCTGGGCCCACTGTTTTATTAGATGCTACTGAAAACTGCGTACTTGGGGGGAGATTATTACCTCTGCCTTCTCTACAGCACAAAGTCATTCCTAGTTTATTCTGGGATTTCAAACTACCTGCATCAAGCTTCTGAAAGAGAGAGAATTCCTGTCTGGATGAAGCAAAGCAAGGGTCAGTGAGCAAGGAGGAGACACACCTCCCTGACAAGAGATGCACTGTCACTTGTCACTTTGGCTGCTTTCATGTCTATCAGTGCTGCTCATTGCAGGGATATTTTTATAGTAATTTTTATTTTTGAAATGGTAATATAATCACATCATCTCCCTCCTTCCCTTTTCTCCCTCTAATGCCTCCCATGCAGCCACCTCTGTTGCTTTCTGGCAAATTCATGGACTCCTTCTCTTTGAATGCTCTTTAATATATATACATACATATATATGTATATATATGTGTGTGTGCATATTTATATATGTATATATTGTATGTATGTATATATGTGTGTGTGCATATTTATATATGTATATATATTGTGTGTATACATGTATATATATTGTTTATATATGTGTGTGCATATATATGTATATATAAACAACATACATGCACTGTATGTATATATGAGTAGCAAGCAATGATCTAGACCTGGCAGAGCATGAAGATAACACAGAACTCATGTTCTGAGGACCTACAGACCCTTGTGTCAGTTAGCTGTCAGTCACATTGACAAAAAGCCAGCGTGGGTGGGGGTGATGCCAGAACAAAGAAATGGTTCATCCTGCTCATGGTTTATAAGGTTTCAGCTGGTGGCTGGCTGGCTCCATTGCTGTACCTAGGTCCTTGACTGGTTTCTCTGTGAAAGCTGACTGATTGCTGAATTAAAGCTGCTCCCTCTTTTCCTGATTTCTGATTTGCCCAAAATATTACATCATTTTTCTATTACTGTTCGGTGAACTTGTGGGTGAAGCCGTCAATCTCTGAAGGTTTTCTTTTCAAGAAGGGTTAAGTCATTAATTAAATGTCTACAGCAGTTCTAAGAGTATTCAGTTTGATATTTTTTCCTGTTTCTTTTTTTTGTTTTGTTTTTTATAGGTAAAATTTTCCTAGAAAGAGTCAAATTCTTAAATTTCAATTTTATCAGCACACTTAGTGCAGGGATGTAACATTCTCCATGATAACGACTCAGGGCTAAATGTCCACTGTCACCCCTTCTATTCAGTGCAGATGGTACATAAAGCAAGAAAAGAAAATTTAAAATGCAAGGGCTAGAACAGATGAGAAAACTGTCATTATCTGAAGATGATGTATTTGTGCAATGACCAAAAAATAGCTCCTGATAACATCTGTGAGAGGTACCCTGGCATCAGAAACTTCAAATACCCAATTAAAGTTCATGGCACCCGGCATGACCACCCCTTCCCCCGAAAAGCATGCAGGGCCATTAGAATAAACTTTAAGATAGACAGGCAATTGAGGTATTCATTCATCTATAGACTGCAGGGCTGTATAAAGTTTCATTTTCTTTAATTGGCCTTGTGCATTTGTGGAGCATTCCAGAGGCCCTTCTTGGAAAGTCAGGAGCTAATTCTGTATGTTAGCCACAGGAAGAAAGCCCCAGAAAACCACAGGAAGGTAACAGCGCACACCCGCCAGAGCGCTAAAGCAGAAAAGGCTGACAGTACTGGGCATCCAGCGGGGATTTGAAAGAAGCAAAGGCTTTACACTGCTTCTGGAGAGAGCACTTTGTCATTGTTAAAACGGAACACGCGCATTCTGCTTGAATAATTCCATTCCTAGTTCCATACTTCTTCCCCCATCCAATGGCTGTATGAATGTGTTAAAAGGTGTATTTCCCAGGATGACATCTTTATAAAACCTCCAAATTAAACATGACCCAAATAAGGTAGGTGCAGGGGTGATGCCCCCTTCCTCCCCTGCCACCTGCAGTAGGCAGGAAAGCTGATACTGAGGTTATGAGAGAGGAACACCTAGCCCTGTCCCCTCACTGGTTGTAGCACTCCAGAGAGCAGGCCCTGTATCTCATCTGGGCAACACAATGGAGCTGGCCCTGATGGCAAAAGTGCTGTGAGCCAGCCCCAAGTTTGCGAGAGCTGGAGAGCTGGCCCAGCCCCTCATGTCTGCAGTACTGGGGAAAGTAGGCCTGGCACCTTGACTGGGCAGCAGCATTGAGCTGGCTGTGGAGAAGAGGGTGTGGGTAAGGTAGCCTGGGAGCGGGCGGGTGTGCAGGCAAGTGGGCAAGCAGACTCTGCCTCCTGCTGAAGGCAGTGTTGAGGGCAACGTTCAGAGCAATGCTGGAGCACTCACCCTGGTGGTGCAGGGCAACACGCTGACCAGCTCAGCTGCCACCCAGGCTCAGATTCAGGGCTCTGAGTTGTCCCACCTCAAAGTCTACATCATCTGCAAAAGGTTGGGACGCAGGAAAGGACCAGTCCTGCTGTTCCAGAGCTGCGGGATCTCCATGACACAGGCCAACAACAGAATAATCAGGAGGGGTCCTGTGAGGATCCAACATTGATGGTGTCACAGAAGCCAGACATCTCGAAACAGACCAGTAACCATTGCAACAAACATTTGCAAATGAAGCTGTGTGGACAGAGGGATGTACTGTGGGACACACTGTGACACGCTACAGCTTCCATGACGAAATGTGTTCTATGCTTTGTCATTGTGGTGGTGGTGGTAGTGGTGTGTGTATGTACGTATGTGTAGTATGTGTGTTTTATTTTGCAGGTAAGGCTTCAAGGACAAAGGGCAGGTATGAGGAGAAGGGGAAATGAAGGGACTGGGCTGCATGATGTGAAACTCAAAAGAATCAATAAAGAGTTTTAAGAAATGACCCAAATATCCACAAAGTATAGATGCATTCACATAACAAAATATAATCCAAGATGAAAAGCAGTAGACTTAAACCTACATGCAGAGGCATAGATGAATCAGATATAAAAGCAGAGCTAAAGAATATGGACAGAAGTAATGCGTATTATGTAATTCCAGCTCAAAGCAGAAGAATGTAGCCTGTGGGAATGGCACAGGGTGAGCAGCTGCCTGTTACAGGATGGATGGTGGAACAGTAAGAGAGAGGCCTTAGGCAATGGGATTCAGGAGGAAATGCACTAGTCAGTCTCCTGGGTGTGGCCACTGTCTCAACTGACCATTAAAATATGAACACACACACATGCAGGCACATGAGCACACGTACACACACATATGCACATATACATACACACGCACATGTGCACACACACACACTCACACACATACACACACTTGCACGTACATGAGCACACATACACACATATGCACACATGCACACACATGCATGCATACATATGCACACATGCACACACATGCATGCATACACATACACACTCACACACATACACAGGAGCACAGGCAAGTGCATATACATAAGCACATGCACACATGTACATACACACATACACACATATACACTCACACACATGTGCACATAGGCACATATGTACATGCACACATGTTCACACGTGCATATACATACACATGCACATAGATACATACATATACTCACGCACATACATGCATGCACACACTGCAATGAAAGCCACAGGCTAGACAGATTGATGCTCTAAATACAGCCACCGAATAGAAAATGGAGCACCAATGTGCAGACTGAGTTCCTTTAGAAAGAGTGAGAGCAGGGAAGAGAAAGAAAACCATAAAGCAGGATTCAGATCGGTGAGACAGAGCAGAGGGACAAACTTAAACACTCGGTTTAATGGCTAATAAAACCCAGCAGAAATGAACTGGCATCTTAACAACAGAAAGCAAGGTGTGTCTTCATATTCCTTCATTTAAAGGAAAGGGGTATTATGAAAACTTTATGCTGTTGAAATTGAAATTTTAGAAGAATTGGACTCTCTCTAGGAAACTTTTCCCTATAAAACAGAAAAATAACTAGTAAGAAATATCAACCTGAATACTCTTAAAACTGTTGTAGACATTTAATTAACAGCTTAAACCTTCTTGCGAAGAAAACCTCCAGAGATTGACGGCTTCACCCACGAGTTCACCAAACAGTAATAGAAAAATGATGTAATATTTTGGGCAAATCAGAAATCAGAAAAAGAGGGAGCAGTTTTAATTCAGCAATCAGTCAGCTTTCACGGCAAAGCCAATCAAGAACCTAGGTAGAGCAGGTGCCCACACTGCCTAGCCTTGAAAGTGTAGCCCAGCGATACAGGTTCAGTCATCATGAACAGAGGCGATTTAATTATCCAAATGCAATTCCGTGCAGCCTTTAAAAAAAATCAATGGGATTGACTATATCAAAAGAATAAATAAATAAATTCATACAACCATCTCCAGGTACATTTTTGAAAAATGAAAAGTAAAAGCCAATGACAATTTTCAAAACTCTGAGCAAACTAGACTTTGAAAGGAACAAGGTGTATAGAAAATGAACTTCCTTTGAGGGCCGAGAACAAGATGCTCTTGAGAGCACTCATGTTTAACCTTGAAAGGCAGGCTTTCCTGAGGCAGTGCCACACAAAACAGGAGGCAGAGCTGGGAGGACTAAGCATATGTCAGCAGTTAACTGCTGGATTAAAGTCAGTACACAGGAAGTAAGTACATTTGTGCCAATCTGGAGCATTTAGGGCACATCACTGAAGATATAAACCTTTCAGAAACACCAGGCCTCTGCAAGTAAACAGACACTCTTCAGAACTGGCAGCGGACTTAACTAAGAGACAACTGAAGCCCGTGATTACTGAAGGCCTGTTATAAGGGCGTCTTTTCGCTAACTGTACCTGAGTATCCATACAGTTCTGTACCAGGAAAACCCAGCAGCATTTCTTACTATGTACTTGAGTTAACTCTGCAATATTTATGAAAATCCAGGGCATTAAGAACAGTGGAGATAATTTCAAAAGAAAAGAACTCCCTTCCAGACACCAGGACTTTATGGTGTTGGACTGAACTGCAGTTAGATACGGGAACAGAAAGTTGGCCAATTCTATAACGTAAAAATAGCAGTTCTCGGTGGAAGTGGTAGGATTATTGTTGAAATACTGGTAACTAGAGGTAAATTAGAGCTTCAGAAGAAGCTTGATTTCAAACCTCCCTCCCTCCTCCTCTCTCCCTCTCTCTCTTTTGTGTGGAGAGACAGAGTCTTGGGTGGTCCACACTGGCCTTGAATTTGCCGTGTTCATGTAGTTGAAGATACCTTGAACTTATGGCTTCCGAGTGCTAGCTTTACACATGTATACTTTGTCCACAGGTGGATATTACATATGTCTACTTTGCCCAGGTAAGAGAAGAAAATGTTAGCAGTAGCTGAGTTCTGTCACTATCAGGAGGGAAAACTTATTATAAAAATACTTTTTATTTGGGAACAGATAATATTATGATTATATTCAAAGATATGTGTGTGTATTTTTATTTAATACAGATCTATATATGTAGATGACTTTGGCTTTGGTTTTTATTATATATAATATATTATAATATATAGTTATAGACATATATAACTGTATATAACCATTTTCTTTTAAAATCATCAGCCCTTTTTCTCCTGGAGTCTTGTATGCTTGTAAGGGAATTGTTCATAGGCTCAGTTAGAATCTGATTAAGAGAGATATCTATCGTATTTTTTTTTCTAAGGGACAAAGAAAATTTCAGTTTTTATAACCTACATGGTGGAGAGAATATTGATTTGAATGTTCCTTACAGCGTTCTTTGCGTACTTATTTTGATTTCTCTCCAGACTCACTCCGGCCCCTCCCTTCTATGATTTCCATTTGTTATTATCATCCCATAGAGTTTTCAAAGGAAAATAACCCTGCAATTACATGTTGTGACTGTTGGATAATTGCAAGCGTGGTGCTTGAGTGCCCCACACAGTGAGTTGGTACAAAGACGAGACCCTTTCAGGTCATCTCGGCCGCAGCTATTTATCATCAGAAGGATGTAAATACAGTCATCTGAGGGGAAAAAAAAGAATCAAATTCAAAGCATGTTGAATGAGAGTGGCCGGACTCTCAGTCTACAAACCTACCAGCAAATGGGAATAACAAAACACGAGAAGACATGGGTGGCATTTGGTTAAAGCCAAATGAAAGGAGGCTTCTGCAAAAGAAGCCAAAGAGAGCAGGGTGGACTCAGGCCCTCAAGCCATCCTTGAAAATTTCATGACTAAGGTGTAAGAGTGAGTATGCATCCCACTTGATGCAAGCACTAGTAACAGCCAGTAAGCCGCTCTGTGAGCTCAGCCACAGAGACAGTCATGAAACCATTGAGGTATAAGGAGATGGACACAGGCATTCTAGAAAAAAACCAAAAAACAACAACAAAAAAAAAAAAAAAAGAAAAGAAAAGAAAAGAAACACAGGGGTGTGATGTAGGAAGTATTACCGTGACAACCTGTGGAAGGTCTGCTCTCTGTACCTAAGGACTAGCGTGTGAGTCTTTAAAAAGCTGAACTTTGGGTAAGTGCTCATGACCCTAACTTAACAAGGAGGCTTAGAAGATGGAAAACAGCGGCTGGTGCGAAAAGCAGGTAAAGCATGAGCAGGAAGGCCCTGGAGATGAGCTGTCTCTGCTTTTCTCCAAAATGTCTAGAAATTAGGATCACAACCACAACGTCACAGAGTCAGCCTGAGCACAGGCTGACTGAGTTGTCACATCTGAGAAGAAAGAAAACAAAGTGGCCCAAGTGCATGCAGTGTTGGAGAGTTGTAGTATAAGGCAGGAAAGAGCCATCTGTTGTCTCTGCAGCCCTAGACAGGTGGGCAGTAAACAGCACATGGACATGCGCGCGCGCGCACACACACACACACACACACACACACACACACACACACACACACAGAACAGCATGAGCCAGAATAGCTATTATTTACATAAGACAATATGCTTTAAGACAAAACTTCTTATTAAGGACATAAAGGACATTTTCTAGTGATACAAGCATTCAGGCAGAAAGAAAATAAACCATTAAAACGCCATATGTGCCTTGCACGAAGCCAATTGGACGGAATTGGTGGGAATCAGCTAAATCAGCTGACTGTTGGAAACATCAGTGCCCCATTTTCCGTAATGGCTGGAACAACAGACATTCAGCAATCAGGAAATAAGAGGCAGGGAATGTACTCAGAAAATAGCAGCACACTCTAGCCAGCAAGAGCAGAAAGGACAATGTTTTCACGGGACCATGGGCTGGGCCATAAGTGAGCCTCCTGGGTTTAGAACAACCAACCTCATGCAAGCTTTGTGTTGCACGAGCAAAGGAGATGAATGAGAAATCAATAACACCATAAACTTTAGAGAAATCACAGATGTATAAATTACATATCCCTAAGCTGCATGTGGGAGAAAAAAATCCCATTGGAGAATAGCTTTGGGAGAAGAGAAAAATTATCAACACCAAGGGGAAAAAAGGAAAAAACAAAACAAAACAAAATGATAGGTTGCAGCTTGTCTTAGTTAGGGTTTTATTGCTGTGAACAGACACCATGACCAAGGCAACTCTTATAAGGACAACATTTAATTGGGTTTGGCTTACAGGTTCAGAGGGTCAGTCCATTATTGTGAGGGCAGGAACATGGCAGCATCCAGACAGGCATGGTTCAGGAGGAGCTGAGAGTTCTGCATCTTCATCTGAAGACTGCTAGTAGTATACTGGCTTCCAGGCATCTAGGAGTAGGGTCTTAAAGCCCACCCCCACAGTGACACACCTACTCCAACAAGGCCACACCTACTCCAACTGGGCCATGCCTTCTAATAGTGCCACTCCCTGAGCTGAGCATATACAAACCATCATACAGCTAAAGTGTGCTGAGAAAATGGGTTGCCCTTGGTAACCCTGTCTTACAATGAAGAGCTGTCTCAGATCAATATCCTAATCCTTCATTTTAGGTGACTACAACACAGACAGAATAATAAATCTAAAACGATAGAATAAAAATTTTAAAAAGTCGGGCGGTGGTAGCACACGCCTTTAATCCCAGCACTTGGGAGGCAGAGGCAGGTGGATTTCTGAGTTCGAGGTCAGCCTGGTCTACAGAGTGAGTTCCAGGACAGCCAAGTCTATACAGAGAAACCCTGTCTCGAAAAAACAAAACAAAACAAAACAAAACAAAACAAAACAAAACAAAACAAAACAAAACAAAACAAAACAAAAATTAAAAAAGAACCACAGATTAGATTAGAACAGATGAAGTTCTTGAAAAATAGAAAGACAGCAGAGATCCAGTAATCATAGCTGAGTGTCTGTGTGTCAGCTGCGTGTGAGATACAGTTGTTGCCATGAGGTGTGCCCACCATACCATATTAAACACTGAATCAAAGACTCACCCAAAGTTGGACAGACTGTGTGCGCCAACAATATAATGTTAAAGGTACCCATCCATGTTCCAGTGTGCTCTGGAGACAGGATTTGGTAGACACAACTGACTATGACAGCGTCTGAGGCTGTCCTCTGACAGATAATGTCCAGAGTCATGGACAGTGCACCTCCTGACCTCCAGGCTTACATCCAGACTGGCACTCCCAAAATGAAAATCTTCGTGCAACAAAGGCCTTTTATAACCCTTAGCCCACCAGGCTTGTTGTTTGGTTGAAGCAGACCCTAGTAATTTCCAGATGAAATGGATTTCCTAAGTTTTAAAAGGGCTGAACTGCTTGGTAACCGTACAACCTGCATGGAGCCACGAAGGGCATCTTCCTCTTCAACCACCTGCAGTCTAATATTGAACCGTCGTCTTCATAGCTAATATAGTTTTCCCAGATGGGTTATTTTTCAAAATTGACCTACATTAGCAGAAGTAAAAATTTCTTCATATTTTGTAAAAAGACATTGCTTTGATAATTCTAAATTTTATCTTAGCCTGTGCCTCAGTTTTTCATGTTCTATGATCTAATACAAATTTCAGTTTTGTTTTAATTCTTGGATGGTTCTGTGAGACGCTTACAGACAGGCTTATGCATGTTCAGTACAAAATTCAGGATGTATATACATCTGTCTACCCCCATGTGGCCACCTCCAGACTAATACATATCTGCACTTGGGAAAGTTCTGCCACGAGCTTTGGTGGCTGAGACAGTGCCATTTGTGTGGACACGGAACACAGAAACAGGGATGAGAAATGACCAAGAGATGACATTCAGAGCATCTCCTTACATGGTGCCTTGCTTATATGATTTATAGAGAGGTGAAGTGCCCCAGGATTGTCTAGCCTAAGTTGTATGGTATGCTGGACCTTACCAGTGGGTACAGCCAACCATCCAAACAGGTATGATCACCACAAGGAAAGCGTAAACAGTAAAATAGATTTATGGCTACCATACCAGTGTAGGATGAGGAGAGGTTGAGACTAGGACGTATCTTATGGTCATCTCAACTCCAACATTTCCACTTCATCAATGAGTATTCATTATTTTATAATTAGTTCCACAATACAGTCAGTTTGGATAAACCACTCATCACGTGCCGGGATAAGGAAAAGAGTTGATGGTTGTAATGCCAGTTGTCGGAACTACTGCTGGAATCTGAGTCCTACTTCCAAGGACACTGCAACACACAGCTGGTTTTGCTGTCTGCACACTGCAGCGCACAGCTGGTTTTGCGGTCTGCACACTGCAGCGCACAGCTGGTTTTGCGGTCTGCACACTGCAGCGCACAGCTGGTTTTGCGGTCTGCACACTGCAGCACACAGCTGGTTTTGCTGTCTGCACACTGCAGCACACAGCTGGTTTTGCGGTCTGCACACTGCAGCGCACAGCTGGTTTTGCTGTCTGCACACTGCAGCGCACAGCTGGTTTTGCTGTCTGCACACTGCAGCGCACAGCTGGTTTTGCTGTCTGCACACTGCAGCGCACAGCTAGTTTTGCTGTCTGCACATTGACCTCTGAGACTTTATTTGCAACATTCTCCTTGTCGATGACATTTGCACTTCTCAGCTCAATGCTTCAGTAACTTTCTATGCCCTTTACATCCCGGCGGCCAATAACTATGCAGCTTATTTGAGGGAAAAAAATGAATTTCAGGTTGTAAGAAATGGGAATTAAGGACTTCTGTGTCTTGACTGTGAAATTCTATTCCTCCTCCTCTTCTTCCTTCCTCCTCTCCCTCCTCTTCCTCTTTCTCCTCCTCATCTTTTTCCTCCCTTTTCTCCTCTTCCTCCTCCTCCTCTTCCTCTTCTTCCTCCTTCTCCTTTTTTGGTGTGTTTGTCTGTCTGTATATACATGTATATGTGGAGGTCAGAGGTCAGCCTCCACACTGACCCCCCTGGCAGTATATACCTACCTACTGGTGTAATAGTGACATGACAATGATATGACCTCAGAGATAACCAACAACTTTGTAATTGGATTGGAGGCCATGGGAAAGAATACACACCTGGTACTATAAATCAATTTAAAACCTATGACTAGGGAAGTTATGGGCCCAAGGGTCAGGGCATACCGTCACTTCCTCAGGTGATGACGTTATCAAACTTTTAAATATTTGCATTTATGCCTGTAGAGTAGTCTCGCTCTCAGCCTGGGACAGATGCTCCTTTTCCCAGAGATTGACAGTTAATGCAGTTAATATCTGGTTAAAGTGCTGAGACTAACTGATTCTTGCACACTCAGAGCTAAATGAGATATCTATATCACACACCCCACCAGGGGCCTGGGGAATGTTGAAGAAGAGGGGAGAAGGATGGTGAGAGCCGGAGACTAGGAAGGGGTGCCATGGGATGCTGCTATCCAGATATGATATGGGAGCTACAATCATGAATACAGTAGCTATGGACACCTGCACAAGATAGCAGCCTACAACATTTTATCATGGATAGAGGAGGTATCCATGAGCTCCTACCTCTACCCAAGGAGCTGTTGACTGTTAATGGTTGCTGAAGGAAATTAGTATTTTTCTTCAATGGTATAGCCACTGGGGAATTAGCTGAGAAGAAGAAATGGTACAGAGGGAATGGAGAGGTGTGGTAGAAGCTAATGGAGGGTGAAGGTGATCACAGTCACTTTATATGTGCTTGAAACTGTGGAGGAGAGAGAGAGAGAAAGAGAGAGAGAGAGGAAGAGAGAGAGAGAGAGAGAGAGAGAGAGAGAGAGAGAGAGAGAGAGATCTTGTTTGGATGTTTGGATGGCTGGGCAGTGAGCTTTCCTTTCATTTGGAAGATGATTTCAAACTAGTTACGTCAGAGTGGAGAAAGCATCTGATGTAGGAATTTATGCTAAATTGTGTCCCCCAAATTCATGTGTCAAAACACTAGTCCAAGAACTCCAGAATAGGGCTGCATCGGGCACAGGACGTTTAAAGAAATGCTTAAGATGTGCCATTAGGATGGGCCCTGGTCCATTTTACTGGTTCCTTCTAAGAAGGCATTGGGCAATGTACAAAGACAGTTGGGAGATGCGCGCGCACACACAGAATAAAGACTATATATGACATAGCAAGAAGACATCCATCTACAACCCAGAATGAAGAACCTCGAAATAAACCAGACCTGGTAAAACCTTGATCCCGAACTTGCTCTCTTTACATCTGCTGTTTAAACCACTCTGGCTGTGGTATTTGATTATGCTTATTATGCTAGTCTCATTTGCCTTGAGCTCTATTTGGAGAATCAGAAAGGCTGCCAGTGAAGCTGACTCCCTTTTACCGTGACCTGGGTAATGTTACCTCTAGCTCTGGGTCTAAGACTTTGCTCCTCTAAGACAAACATCCTGTCTTAGCTCTCACCGCTGACATCCCAACTGGAACGATGATTCGGTAAATTCAATGCCTCCAGCCTCTGTAGTCTCAGCTCCCCAGAGAAGAAATGAACAAGGTGATTATCTGAGAATGTTTTAATGAAACTGCAAGCACCTTGAAACATCTCTGATTCATCAAGTCTAAATGTGGGCGAGCAACAACTGATGGTCGAAAGGACAGGTAGTTGGTTGAAGGAGCTCTATCTCACCAGAGAGAACTCTGGGAGGCTACATATGGGAGTAAACTGTTAATGATAACTGCTAAAAAATCTTAGCATTTCTGGAATTAACTTTTTGGTGTAAGTATGGTTTTGTAAATCAGGGAGCTGAGATCCAGAGAGGCTAACCATGTCAAGCATCCCATTCTCCTCATGCTGAGGAGAGCAGAGGTGGATGAGACCTGAGAAGGAAGGTCAGTCAAACTTGTACTCTGAGTGCCCAGGCTCTTTCCACGGTGGATACACTGTACCTGGTTGATGCTCTGATTCTTACAAATTTGCCTTCTTTCTGTCCTCAACTCCCTGATACTGCATACCTAATAAAAGAACTCTCAGGGTAATAGAAAAACAAGCCTGTTGTGAAACACAATGGGATGAGTCTAGAAATTTCCTAGTCAGCAGAAGGTTCAATTTGCTGAATTAACCATTCAGCCTAAACTGAAAGGCCCGGTGTGGTGGTTTAAATGTTTGGCCCAGGAAGTGGCACTATTTGGAGGTGTGACCTTGTTGGAGTAGGTGTGTCACTGTGGGTGTGGATTTTAAGACCCTCATCCTAGCTGCCTGGAAGCCAGTCTTCTCCTGTTTGCCTTTGGGATAAGAGGTAGAACTCTCAGCTCCTCCAGCACCATGTCTGCCTGGATGCTGCTATGCTTCCCACAATAATGATAATGGACTGAACTTCTGAACCTGTAAGCCAGCCCCAATTAAATGTTGTCCTTACAAGAGTTGCTTTGGTCATAGTGTCTGTTCACAGCAGTAAAACCTAAACTAAGTTACCCAGAGTCTGTCAATAGATCTCTTTGTTTATCTGGTTCCTCTCAGGAAGGTGATTCCACCTCTACATCCTACCTGTGTCTCAGTGGGCTTGGCTGAACTTAAATAATATGTCTTCATGAATGACTCCATACACAGGGATATTGTAGGAATATATATATATATATATATATATATATATATATATATATATATATATTATATATATATATATATATTATATATATATATATCCAACCAGATGAACCATCAACCCTTAGAAGTATATAAAAGGCCACATTTCACATTTGGGTTAAATGCAACCTTCAGTCTCATTTGTCGTATTTTTCACCTCTGGCTTCTTGGGTAAGAGGAGAGAGGGTGGAACATAGGTAGGGCATAAAGTATGGCTACTACTTTGTGAACTCTGGAAGGTCACATCTAAGGCTACTGCAAGATGGTTGCTAGACTTTCTTAATTAGATTTTATTGCCATGAAGAAAGAAAGCATGACCACAGAAACTCATATATATATATATATATATATATATATGTATATATATATATATATATGTATGTATATTTAGCTGGGGGGCTGGCTGACAGTTCAGAGATTTAGTCCATTTTTTGTCATAGCAGGAAACATGGTGCCACACAGGTAGACATGGGGCTGGAGAAGTAGCTGAGAGTTCTGCATCTGAATAGGCAGGCAAGAAGAAAGAGTGACACTGGGCCTGGCTTGAGCATCTGAGACCTCAAAGCCCACCCCTAGTGACACACATCCTCCAAGAAGGTCACACTTCCAAAAATGCCACTCTCTATACCCTATAGGCCTGTGGGGGTCACTTCCCTTCAAGCCACCACACAGATCAACTCTTCTTAGGTGCAAAATAAGGAGCTTCTTGTTGGAGTCAAATGGTTATCTCACAGTGAAGATGCACCTCGGGGTCTTTTCAGAAGAGGTGAGAGTTCATACTGACTTTGGGACACCTCACATGGTGGTCTACAGAGGCTCAGACTAGACAGTAACGCTCTCTGGCTTCTCTGCTTATTAGATTGCCATTTCTGGATTCTAGAAAAATCCCAACTCTTTGTAACTGAGTATTGTCCATCTGCAGCCAATGAGCCTTTCCTGCCCACACTTGAAATATTTATAGCTGCTCTCTGCCCATCCACTTAGCCTATTCTGCAAAATCCCATGCTACAAAAGCCAACTAACTCATCAGAACTAACTCAGATATTTTGTGGATCAATTCCAGGGCCTTACCCAATAATGAGAGCTTCTTATTCATTAATCTTATAGTGAGACTGAACGATAATTTAAAACAAAAAAAAATTCCCCCTGATAACAAATAAATCAGTAAGCCTTCCAGATCCGAGAACCCAGCGGCCGGGGAAGTGGTATGAGGAGTTCTTCCTATGGTACAGCTTTTTCAATATTCTGAGTTTGTATCTGTGGAGTGTATTATTAATTCCCAGAAACTAAACAAAATTCAAACTGAATGCACAAGTAAACAAATGCGCAAAAGAGCGTGTCCCCTGGGTGATTCTTCTGCAGGGCAGGCTTGAGAACCATGATGTTAATTCATCACAAGGGAAGGAAATAAATCCCAACTGCTTAGCTGTTTCATTAATCTTCTCATGTAGTCTCTGCCTTGGCTCTCTCTCTGCTGCTTAATGTGGGCATTAAATGGTGGCTACTCAATAACTATTGCTCAAATTTAAATCAGTCTTCATGGATTCTCTGCAGCAGACCGTGGTCTATCGGGCTCGGGGTGTTTGTCTTTATATTCATTCATCTGTAACGGGAAGAGTCGGGTCACTATCCCTGGAGTGATAAACGCTACTTTTGTGAGTATCTAATACCACATCTGGATGATGGGGCCCCTCCTCTGATCCCATTTCTTCACAGATGTGGAGTCTCTTCAGGATGATTCGAGGAGAGGGGTTGGAACATCACAAGCCATGGGGCGTATATATGACGAGAACTGGGAAAGTGGAGGAGGAAGATGGTACGTGGTGATCAGGGTTAGGAGAGTGGTTAAGATTTCAGTGAGCCTTGCTATAGAGCTAAAGATGGGCTTGGGATTAAGGTAGGTGGGGTTAGAAGAACGAGAAAATGTAGCATCGAAGAAGCTATAAGCAAGAAAGTAGGCGAGTGCTTTGGGGAAATAGGGAACAGTTAGCTATGAACAACGAGAGCATTTTCCAGGTAATATTGGAAAATGGAGCCAGGTGGTGGGAAACGTTGTGCAAATTACGCAAGCATCTTTGACATGACACATACCTAGAAAATTGTAATTATTGTATTATTATAATTTTTCCGGTCTGGCTGGGGAAAAAAAAATCATGTGAATTCCGGCCCTGAAGGTAAACTAGGCTGCTATTTTAAGCAACTAATATGCCTCAAAGCCTGCTGCAGAGCTGAAGTGTTCGGGGAGACCAGGCTCTCCTGCAAAAGAATAAGTTCCTGGGACACTGTCAAGCAGGTTTTGATGTTGAGCCTGCTGAGAATAATGAGAGAGCCGTGAGTGGGAAGAACATGAAGACGATCATTCCTTAAAGAAAGAAATGTAGACGCGGAGAAAATAGCTGTTTTCTCCTCAGATGGAACAAAGAAATACCGAGATGTGAGGATGATAAAGTGCTGCCCAAGTCTGACGGAATGGAAGACCTGAGTGACAGAAATTGATCCACTGTGGCTCTGAGGCAGAGCTGGCAGAGCTGGCCCTGGACTTTTGTTCTCTATCTTCAGCTCAGTAAATTCCTTCCCTGTCCCCTCAAGTGCTTCTTACTGAGCTATTGTTGGGAAGGGAGGGGAAGGCTGCCCTTCTAAGCAGCCCTCCTGAAAGCAATCATACAGCCACAGCCAAACCACGATCTGTGTCAGCCGGCTTCCAGCAGATGCAGAAGGCCACCAGCATCACGAAAGAGCTAGGCCAAGAGAAAATACAGCAGCATCAAATGCTTCATAAGCAGACGGGTTTGCCCACGAAAGTTCTGGGGGGTGGGGGAAGGGGAGATAGCAAAGTGATCCTGCAAAGCTATCTTTGCTCAGACTCAGCTTCATTCCTCCAGGGCAGCAGAGGAGTCTGGCCCGGCATGGATCATCCTTCAAAGATGCAGTGCCAGAAGTGGATGCACCGTTATCTTCGCAGACTGAGCAGGGTTTAAAAGGTGTGAGCTTCCCTTTGATGCAACCTCAGGAGAAACGTCTTCTGCTTCTAACACAAGGCCTTATAAACCAAGACACACCCTGTAACGGGATTAGGTTTTTCACATTTCTGCCTCACTTTTAATGTTCAGATTCCTACTAATAACTCTTTGCATGGGAGATGAGGATGAACACAGAGAAGTGTTTTCTGAGATGATTGGTACCCGCACTGTTTCTCTTCGCTGCTGAGCGATCCTTGCCCCTCAGCATGTGGCGTGGCTTACTTTCTCTAGCCAGGCCTCTAAGAGTCCATGTGGTATGAGTTCACACGGGAAAAGGTTCAGGGCGTGGTGTGGGGCTGAAAGATTGTTACTTCTATACTGAGAGGGTAAGGCATGGATGCAGAGTCTGTGCAGAGCACTAATCTCCTGATTGAGTGTAGCGTTTGGAGCTAACGAAGAACCCTCTTGGGAACACACAAGTAAAGAGAAAACAGACAAATCGATTTCTTTCTGTAAAAACGGTGTGCTAGAACCCAAACTGGGCTAGTGATCACAAGTGACCAAGATAGCTTCTGTCTTTTATCCCTAACACACTTTGGTGGCTGTATCTTATCTCATTGGTGAAAGCACAACTTCACAATCCGATTTGATTGGCTAATCCTTGGGAGAGTCGGGAGGAAACTGAGAATATGGGTCCCTGTCACGCTAACTACATTAGCTACAAGAAAATAAAAATCCACACTAGGAGCTGCTGTCTTCTTAAATTTTGCTCCCCAGGTGTCTCACATGCCTTTGGCACAAACGAAGGTGACCTTCATGCAGTAGGCAATGGAGTTAATTCAGGGTCTGAACACTCATCACGTTTATTGAGGAATTTCTCCTGCCCATTACAGTCCTCTGATGGTGACAGCGGCCAAGTGTTTTGTTGCTGCTTTCCATGGGCCTTAAAGACATTTGCAAGAAGCTGACATCGAATTGATGAAGCAGAATCATCTTCAGGTGTTCATGGGACCTTCCAAATGCATACATTCTGCTGGTGTGTCCTTGTTTTCTCTAAGTTTGGTTTCCTGAAACTAAGTTCGAAATAGTCCAAAAGAGAAGTTGAACTGTGTAAGAGCAGTCATCAGTCTTCATGACTTTTGCTACACCACCAGTCCCTGTTATAGCTGGATGCCCCTTTTCCGGGCCAAACTAAATAAGAACCTACTATTAACCACCTGGGACATGAATTCTCTGTCCTTGCCCAACAAGGTAACCCCCACTTGCTACCACAGAAAGCAAGGTTCTCTTTTGGGGTCCTTAGTCTCATAAAATAACGTAGAAATGGATGGAAGCCCGGGGAGGATACCTTTAGGGTTTGAGTCAAAAGCAGCATAGGTTAGGTAAGATCCTGACAGTCACCAAGACAGTGTACGAAGGACAGAAAGCTCCTCCCCAGAGCGAAGCCTAGGAGAGGGCCCAGAGCCTCTGGCCCCTGTGTGTGGTCTTTTCAATCAGTCTGGGGCTCCTCTGGTTGTGTTTCCAGGGTTTGGTTTTGCTATTATTAAGTGATGCTGGGGAAAGAGGAGCTTCCACTTCTTGGCAAACTGGCTTCTTTCACACCCTGACGCTGACTTGGCCTTTAGACCCCTCCTGTCTTATCGTTCATCAGTCTCAGCAGCAGAGGATATGAGTTCCCAGTCCCTGCTGCCTGCTATGGGAATACCTGCCCTGAATCTTAAGGAAGGTTTTACATTTTGTGTATGTTATTTTATTTTGTAACTGTTCACTTTTAAACCAGAGGTTCTTTTATTTATATTGTCTAACTTAAAAATTTTAAAATATATTTAATTTTTCTATTTTTTCATGTACTAAGGAAAAGATATTTCTCTTTCTAGGTAAACAATTCGACTTATTTTAGAAAATCTTAAACTTTGGATAAATGCATGCTCTTAATTGCCAAATCAAATGTATAAGTAATTGAGGGTATGAGAAAATCATAATATGTTAATTATAAAAAGATACAAAACTTATCAAATTTCATATATGTAACATTATATAGTATTTATATAAAAATCACACAATTATGTTTGCTTATAAAAGATTGAAAATACACTAAATTCTCAGTTCTCTACATTGCTGTGGAATTATGGTTACTTTTCATTGTGGTCTGTTTACCTTCTGAGCTTTCTGAGGTTCTTAAATGCATTAATTTCATAATAAAATGATAGTAACATTGAAAATGTAAAAGCTTTTGCCATGCACTTTTAATTCCGGCACCCTGGAGGCAGAGGCGGGTGGATCTTTGAGTTCAAGGCCAGCCTGGTCTACGGAGCAAGTTCCAGGTTAGCTAGTGCTGCACAGAGACACCCAGTCTTGAAAAGACAAACCAAAGCAATACAACAATGATGACGATGCCAGTGGATCAGACCAGCAAAGCTAACACAGCACATGCTGGAGTGAGCTCTGGAAGGCCACAGAGTCTCTGCTATCCGAGATCCCCAGTACAGACCTACACCTTAAAATGTGAGCATATAAGGACAAGGTACCAAATGCCACAAGATGGCTCTGATATTTGTGTTTCTGTTGGGAATGTGATTGAGACAATACACAGCCTCCAGCAGAGCTGAGAATGGACCTTCAGTCAGTCAACTGGTTCTCAATGGCAGACAATACAGGGCCACTGAGAACAGCAGCTGACCCAGGGAGATTTTTCTTTCTCTTATTCTCTTGTGGAGCTTGGTGACACTGAGTAAGTCAGGAGTTCTGGGACAAAGAAAGGCAAATTGCGGGAGGGGGCAGAGCCAGGACTCCCTGGGAAGCAGGGCCCCCATGTTGGGAAGGCTGGAGAAGGCTACAGAGCTCTAAGAAACTGGAAGGGGTCTGGACTCATGTCTCATTCAGGGAACACATTAAAATAAGCAACAAAATATGGATGACAAATTTTCACCAAGCGAGTATGTGAAAGACACAGTATGTGAGAGCTGGGTATAGAGATGGACATCAGTAATTTCCATGCTAGAGAGGTACACATCTGCAGTTCCCGTGACAAAGGGGTTCACATCTGTAATTCTTGTGGTATAGGGATCCACATGTGTAATTCCTGTGGTACAAGGATGCACATCTGTAATTCTAGTGATACCGGGATGCACATCTGTAATTCCCATGCTAGATGGATGTACATCTCTAAGTCTCATGGTTATGAGGCTGAGACAGTAGAGTTATGGGTTTGAAGATAATCTGTGCTATATGCGGTGGCCCTATTTTAAAATCAATCAATCAATCAATCAACAATCAATGAGTAATACACCGTCAGACAATCAAATCATGTGTGTATAAGAGAGTGTTTAAGTGTATGTGTGTATGTGTAGGGGTGAATGTCTGTATATGTGTGGGGTGGGTGTGTTACTGTTAATATTTTAAAATGGCAGCACCCAATCTGTCTTGTGGTATGGGGCCGCCATCTTTCCGACTAGGCAAGGCTTGAGGCCACGAGTGGCTGCATGTTCTTCCTGTTGCTCGGCACAGGCCACCAGCTCAGGCAGGCCAGAAGCACTGGCCCTGCCACCCATGAGACACTAACGTTGGGAGATGGCTCTGCTAAACTGTCACACTGTCTCCACAATGCTTGGTTGAGCCCAGACCATCCCACCATCTAGGCGGTACTTGGTAGAAATGAGACTCTAATGTTTAAAGATTATCCAATAGCTTTATATATTTGGTAATGTTCAAATAACAACATGCCCACACAATTTGAAGTGTTAACCAATTAACTAACCTAGATATAAGTTGTTACCCAGGACTGTTCTCTGTGGGAAGCCATGGCAAGGCCTCACTCTTGGCAAACACTCACCCTTGGCTCTTCTATCTACTATTCTTCTTTCTGTTTATTTTCCATGATTTACTTGCTGGATTTTCAGTTCTCAGAGCTTCAAACAAGGCCTCATAGCAATCCACCCTGGTAACCCTTCTCCCTGATCTCTAGATTTAGCCAACGTCCTGTCCTGCTAGATAGATGTTTTTAGAACCCCTGGTAAGGCAAGGCTTTGTGAGAACAACAGCTATAATCTAGTTAGACCCCACAGCTGCAGCTAGTTTCCTCCACCTGCAAAGACCCCTTTCCCTTCTTTCCTCTCCCCATATCCTGTTTTTAGAGTATATAACCTGTGTGAACAATCAAATCTTTGCCAGTTTGATCAAACTTCTTGACTTGCTGTGCTTCTTTATTTTCTCGCACATCTCAGTCCACTCCACAGGGTCTGGAGATTGTCCAGGTTGATTGATTGTCCATCTGGACTGGACAGTTCTCAGTACATGCAAGGCTCTCCATGACTCCTACATCTCTGCCCCCTAGCTCCTCCTCTTCCTTCTCCTTCTGACTCCTCACTCCACCCACCTCTCATACAGCCCAATCACTGAGCTTTATACAAATGTAGTGGGAAGATATCCCACTACATGTATGTGTGTATATATTCGGTTGAGTGTGTATATATGTGTGTGGGGTGAATGAGTATGCATATGTATGTGTGTGTCCATGTATGTGGGGCGAGTATGTTTGTATGTGTATATGTGAATGAGTGCATGTATATATGTGTGTGTATGTGTGTGGTAAGTGTGTGTGTGTGTGTATGTGCACACGTGTGGGGAGAGTATATGCATGTATGTGTGTGGTGAGTGATTGTGTGTAGATATATGTGGGGGGGTGAGTTTGTATATATGTGCATGGAGTGAGTGGGGAGAAGTGGGGCAGGGAGCAAAACATGTTCACAATACATGTATACATGTATAAAATTGGCAAAAATTGAAGTTAAGAAATAAAAACCAGTGAGAAAGTTCAAATAAAAGTCCTTGCTGCTAGAGGATCAAGAGTTGTCTCCATTATTAAAAGTATTAATTGTTCTCCTGAGGACACAGGTTTGATTCCTAGTATGCACAAGGTGGCTCAAAACCATCTTTAACTCTAGTTCTATGGGATCTGCTGGCCTCTGCAAGAACTGCATGCATGTGATACATGTACATGCAAGTAAAATACACACACACAAAACCTCAACCTCCTCCTCCTCTTCCTCCTCCTCCTCCGCCTCCTCCTTCGCTTCTTCCTCCTCCTTCTCCTTCTTCTTCTTCAAAACATCTGCTGCTCAAGCCAATGACTTGATTTTGATCTCTGGAACCCACAATGGAAGTGGAGAACTGACTCCTGAAAGTTGTCCTCTGACCTCTGAACATGTATGTGCCTTTACACATGTGCACCTGCGCTCACCTACACATATCATAGACAGACACAATAATAATGAAGAAATGAAAGCTTACAAAATGAGCTCAAACAGGAATTACATGCAGCAGTTTCTTTTGGGGGTATATAACCCAAGAAGAGTGAACGTGGGGATTTAGCCTCTCTATCTCCAAGTTCATCGCTGGTTTTACTCTTGGGAGCCCAGATGTCCACTGACAGGGAGAACGGCAAACAGAGTGCATGTGCGCACAGTAGTGGTTCACGATCTTACAAAGGAACGTGGTCCTGTTGCGTGGTCACGTGGGCGGTGGTGAGAATGCCGTGTCAAGCTGAACAAGCACTTCCCAAGGGACTAATACTGGATAGTTTTGCCTATGTGAGTGCTTTGAAGCATCAGATTTGTGTAAGTGTGAAGTAAATGGCAACTGTTGAGAGCAGGAGGCAACAAAATTAGGAGAGTTTAATGGGCTTCAGTTCAGAAAGATGGAAAAGGTCCTGGATATGGCTGTGAGTCACGACTAAAACCATGTGAATAGACTTAAGATAACTGACCTGCATACTTTAAAAATGATTAATAAGTAAAATTCTGTATTGTATATGTATATAAAATATATTATCATAACTATATATGACATATATTATATATCACATATATATTTTATATGTAATACACATACATATATATCCTATATCCTATATCCTATATCACATATCACATATCACATATCATATATCATATATCATATATCATCACATGCCATATGCCATATGCTATATACCATATATATTATCATAACTAAAAGTTTTGAGGACTGTTTTTTAAAAATTTGTGTCTGGGATCTATTATAGACTAATTCAGACTCTCTGTGAACGGAGTTTTAGGTATCTGCTGTTTGAAATACTTACTGCCATCAGGGTTCAGAACTTCTAATTTAGATAACAATGGGTAAGACTATAAAGTTGATGAGTGCAAGAAACATGATTTTTACCGTACATAACAGATACTCAGCAAAGACTGAGTGAGAGCTTGGGGTTGGGTGGGGAGGGGGAAGGCTCAGTTGGCAAAGTGCTGACCTTGCAAATATGAAGACCTCAGTTTAAGTTCAAAGACAGGGACTGTGGTATTGTAACCCCAGCACTAAGGAGTTAGAAATACACAGATCCATCCTGTGGGCCAGTTGGCCACCCAGACTGGCCTTCTTGCCAACCTCCAGGTATTGTAATGAGTGATCCTATCTCCAAACAAACAAGGGTAGATGGAACCTGAGGCATGACACTGAGGTTGCCCTCTGGCCTCTACATTTAAGTGCACACACACACACACACACACACACACACACTGCACTTGCATACAAGGTGTACACACAGACACCTGTGAAAACACACATACACACAACTATGGTCACTATTGAATGAACTCAATACTGCATAATTTATCTGTGGTTAGGAAAGTCTAGCAATGTTTCCCACTTTGTAGTTTTTGAGAGTCTATCTATGGTGTGTGATAACTTAGTTTTGATTTTTCTCCAATATCCATTCAAGCAACACTATTATCTCATCCATATCTATAGAAGTGAAAGAGACTTTGAAATGTAGCCATGTTTGTGCCATTTGTCACCAACTAAAGAAACCAGTTGCCCAACTGGTCTTTATTACAAGGGTGTCCTGAGCACTACAGGAAGGTGAAACAATCCTGAGATTCTGGTTTGACTAGGAGCCATGCCTTCACCCCCAGACAATGGTGCCTACAGGAAGGTATACTTCACATCAGAACGATACCTGCAAAACTCAGTATATATCAGTATGTGAGATAATTCTTGACATTTCTTGTTCTGTTTTATTTATCGGGAATGTTAGTAAGAGCTTCATTAATTCCATTGGCCCTGGATGCTAAAGTATAGACCTGCCAGGCAAGACATAGCCACTGATACAATAGTGGCGAAGGTTATGTGGTAACCCACTATTTCTATTGGCTCTGAGATCAGTTCTATAGGAGGGAATTCATGTCTGGTACTATTATGCTATGCTAGAGCACAAAAGTTCATGGCTGGGAAGTCAGAGGCCCAGGGTGGGGGAGAGCTGCTATTTTCACATTGTAACCTCAAGTGTTGTCAAATTGTCTTCTAAGTATTTATATTTATAGCCATAGACTGATACTTATTTTGGTGTTAACCAGGAATGCCTCTTCCCACAGTAGGAAACAGCTAATTCTGTGACTCAAAGTACTGGCAGTTGCTTAGCCGTAGACAACTATATCAGCCCCTCCTCCAACAAAGCTCAGGAATCATTGCAGAAGATGCAGGAGGAGTGACAGAACCAGAGGGTGGGGGGTGGCGCTGTGAACTGTTGTCTTCTGGGCATGGTGTGGCCATTGCACCCATGAACTCACTGATGCTGCGCTTACCTGCATGACGTCAAGATCAAGCAGCATCAAAACAGGAAGCAGAGACTGGATTCAATGAATTACGAAAAGAAAGGGAATGGACATGATGGTGGCATGCATGTCTAGGGGGTGTATGGGGGAGGGGCTGGAGGTGGGTATAATCGAGATACAGGATGTACACACAGGAAGCTTGTAACTCTTAGGAGTTAAATGATCAGCCCCAAAAGTCCACAACCCTAAAATCAAGATAGACAGACAGATGGATGGGCAGATGGACAGACAGACAGACAGTCAGATGAACGATCAGATGGGTGGGTGGACAGATGGGCAGACAGATGGATGGATGCTATATTTAACTAAATATCTATGATTATCTTTGCAGAGAAGTATGCATCCTTTGAAAGCACAAACATATCAAAGCTGACAAACCATCAAAAATGAATGCCCATGAAGTACCAAGTCCCATGAAGGTTCTGGCCAATGAAGTGATTGGAAAATGGGGGGCATAATCAGTAATAGGCCAATGATGGCAAGCATTAAAAAATAAGGGGCTAACCAGCAAGGGATTCAATAGCACTGCTGCCACACAGGAAAGAGAACAGAGGAAAGAGAGCGAGCAGAGACATACACCTACAACACGGCCCAGACAGGTTGTCTGCTGCAACCACAGAGCTGACCACCAGGCTTCAGCTGGATCCGTTGCCCCGGGTATGCAGTGTCAAACTCTGATGCTGAGAGGAGCTGCCAATCTATTCTTCATGCAGTGAGTATCTGCTGAACCCCGCGTCCTGTGCAAACATGAAGAAAACACCAGACAGCAGAATCCTTGTCCTTATCAAATTCCCAATCCAGTCTAAAGGGGGGAGTTTTAACATTCACGTGTAATATTAGGTAATACCAAAGGTGTTGTTTGTTTTAGGTTAGAAAGAAAATGAGGAGTACTACTGTTAACATGTGAGCTGTGCTCACGCTTAAAGAGGGGTCCCCTGGAGCATTCACGTAGAAAGACACAGTAGGGCCCGTGGTGGTATCAGCATATGCACGGAAACCCTGTGGCTGGGAAGCAGGGTGAAAGCTGAGTCAACAGCGCTGTGAGAAGACCCTTAGCCATGCAGGAGCATTCCCAGCCTGATGCAGATGGCTGCCTGAGAGCAAGAGGGAGCCAGTCAGGACTCAGGCAGACCTCAGAGGACAGAAAATATTGGGGAGGGGTAGAATTAACAGTGAGTGTGCCTGTCTGAGGTGACCCATGGCGAGGGTTCAATCCTCCAAGTATCTCTTTCTAAGTCTAACTAGTCTTGTTCTGATATATAATTGCTTTTGCCCCATTACCAAAAGATCCTTCCAGTATATCCCCAAAGCTGCCTGATTTACTGTCTAGACATTCTCCAGCTTAAATCATTTCTCATTAGATTAAAAAGGAAAAGGCTGCTCCCACCGATTACTGCAGAAAACTCTTGAGAGAGAGGCTTGCCTTAATCTTGGCTCTGTAACTCCCACCCTGCAATAATGAGTCACTGTAAATCTGCTTAAGTCCCACCAATGGCCTCTCATGATCCTTAGTTCCCGCTTTGGGTGTCAGGCTTAGTGTGGTGTAAGGCTTCTCACTTATTAGGACGAACCCACAGCACCGTGACCTGAGAACATGGCTCACTCACATGGACTGTGGGTCTTTGTGAAATTTTGATGAGATGGAATTTCACTTTCTGGTGTGGAAATGAGTGTCAGACGTCTTAGGATTTCTAGCACTCTAGGAAGCTTGTTGAGGCAGGTAGAATATTTTCTTCCAGGTTTTTTTGTTTTGTTTTTTAAAACTGCTTTAGAATTAGATCAAGTACAATAGTATTACGAAGTTTCCTTCCTCCCTCCCTCCCTCTGTCCCTTTCTTCCTCCCTTTCTTCCTCCCTTCCTTCCTCCCTTCCTCCCTCCCCTCTTCCTCCCTTCCTTCCTCCCTCCCTCCTTTCCTTTCTTCCTTCCTTCCTCCCTTTCTTCCTCCCTTCTTTTCTTCCTCTCTTTTTCCCTCCCTTCCTTCCTCTCTTCCTTCCTTCCTTTGTTTCTTTGTTCCTTCCTTCCTTCCTCCCTCCCTTCCTCCCTCCCTTCCTTCCTTCCTTTCTCCCT
>JANHMN010000006.1:6580443-6608800 GCA_030674055.1 Rhabdomys pumilio | reverse complement strand
CTCCCTCCCTTCCTCCTTCTCTTCCTTCCTTCCTTTCTTCCTTCCTCCCTCCCTTCTTTCCTCCCTCCCTCCCTTCTTTTGTTCCTTCCTTGCTCCCTCCCTTCCTTCCTTTGTTCCTTTTTTCCTCCCTTCCCTCCTTCCTCCCTTCCTTCCTCCCCTCCTTTCTCCCTCCCTTCCTCCTTCTCTTCCTTCCTTCCTCTCTCCCTCCCTCCCTCCCTCCCTCCCTTCCTTTGTTCTTTTCTTCCTTCCTTTCTCCCTTCCTTCCTTCCTTCCTTCCTTCCTTCCTTCCTTCCTTCCAGACAGCATCTTAGTATGTCACCTAGGCTGATCTAGAGTTCAGAGTCCCAGTCTCTTGAGTTTGAGATTACAAATATATATTTACATGCTTAGTTTACTACATGGTGTTATTTAAAATAAGATTTTTAAAGATGTCTCCATGTGAGAAATCTGGATCTCTGCAGGAGCATTTGAACTTGGCATCAGTTTGACACTGGTAGAGACTGGGAGAGTTTGTTTAAACATTATTGAGTAGTTACTGACTGCCAAGTGCACATGGAGACTTTGAGGCAGTACCTCTCCTTAGTCGCATAATTGTTCCAGGAGAGAGATACTAGTAACATGCCCATTTTTCAGAAGAGGAAGTTGAGAAACAGAAAGTTTAATATGCTGTCTGAAAGTATAGTAGAGCTGGTGTAGGACCTCTGTCTGTCCAATACTAACATCTCCTCCTTTCCTTACAGGTCACACAAAGGAAAGACTTACCTAGAAAGCTAAGTACCAGAACAAGGGGTTCCTTGTTCTGTCTGGCGCCAGGGAGAAAACTACTCAGTGCTAGCATCTAGCAAAGACAGTGAGCCATGCTTGGGGCAAATGTACCATATCCTGTAACTGGACTGAAAGGATCCTGAAAGAGACAGAAGAAATACGCATCAGTGTGGGAAATCAGAGTGGCCCCATAGTGACACCAAAAGCTCAGAAATTTCTAGTGTGGTAGAACTTACATAAGCAGATGAGGTGGTGTGGAGAGAGGAGGTGAGCAGATGAGAGGTGACGTGGAGGGAGGAGCAGATGAGGTGGTATGGAGGGAGGAGGGAGGAGCAGATGAGGTGAGGTGGAGGGAGGAGGGAGGAGCAGATGAGGTGGTGTGGAGGGAAGAGGCAGGAGTACACCTGCAAAAGTTGGAGAGACCCAGATTTAGGACATGATGGAAGAGGGATACAGACTGCAGGACAGGGAGGGTCCCCCTCTGAGATACCCTTGTTCTGTGGGTGATCCACAGTGAGGTCAGTGTAGTCAGGGGCCATCAAACACTGGGAGGTGCACTGTGTATTGAGAAGTAATTTAAGAGCAGCCAGGAGATAATTTGTCTCTACCTCAGATGCCAAAAAGTAACAAGCTATTACCTGCAGCAAGCTTTGCCACCGGAACATGCAATTCATTTCAAATACAGGCTGTTCCCGAGGAAGATAGATAGCCTGCTCCCGGGGATGGAGCACACACTTGCTCATCAGCCTTGGGACTGAAGGGAAGTATCCACTGGGGTGTTTGTGGTACAGAAAGAAAGCAGTATGGCATTTTTTTCCTCCTACCTTCTTTGATGCCTCTTTCATTGGTTCACTGCTTCTGCATTCTCTGAGATCCAGCTCTGGCGCTCATCCTGATACGGGCAGAATTGAAGTTCTTAGTGCCTTTAGTAAAAGAATTTAAAAGTAGGCTCAAATGGAAGTGCAAGAACATTTTATTAGTTTAAAGAGAAAAGCACAGAACAGGCAAGCTGTAAACTTCACTGACTTCCCTGAGGAGGAAAATGGAGGAAAAGAAGAAACAAGCCACCTTATATCAACTTGCAGGAAGTCAGACCCATGGAAGACAGGCAGCCATTCATCCTGGAAGGAGAGTGTAGAGAAACCATAATTGAGCCCAACATGATTCGGGGAACCAGGAAGCATGTTTAGAGAAGAGATGCATGAAAGGGGAAGCCATATTCTAAGTAGCTTAGAGAAGCCTGTAGTCCATGAGCTCCTGTCCTAAAGGTGGGGTTCCAGGAAGGGTATAGCATACATAGCATTAAAGGGATAATTATTCTGCCTGTCTCTGGTGTGGCTTAAAATAAGGCCACCTTCCTAGAGGTGGTCCCTTGGCAAAAGTGATTAAGCTAGCACAACTGGTTGGAATGTTAGGTTCTACCCAGGCCAGAGAGTCTAGACTCTAACCATGAGTTTTCTCTACTTTAACCATGTTCCCCCAAACCATTCACCATCCACTTCTACAGAAGGAATATCTCCATTTATACAGAAGGAATATCTCCATTTTTATTGCTTATTTGATGTTTATTTTACTTTCATTTAAAAATTCATATTTTTATAGGGTAAAAAATATTAAAGGCCAGAGACCTGTGAAATACGTGCGCGTATTCCAGCTGCCTACCCTCTCTGGACTGCCCAGAGGTGTTCTCTGTCGTCTTGCTGCTTTTACAAAATATCATGGTCTAGGCTGCTGACGTGTGATGTATGAAGCTCATCCTGCTCCATCCTTGGCCTTTGGTTCTTCTTCAGTTCATCATGGACCTTGGTGATTCACGTGTGTGAGATGTGCAGGTCTTCTCTGTCTATTCTCACAGCGGTCTGTATCATTTCCGTGGTCCTCCTGTTGTGAGGCCTGCCTCCTACTTGCTTTACAGTCTCTATTTGCATGCTACCTTCTGTCCTTGATGTCCAAATCAGTAAAGGCAAAGTCTGGTACTCTTTATTGCCACGTGTTCTGGGGCCTTTCCCCTCCCTCTTGGCATGTCCATTGGACTCATCCTTGTTCAGCTCATGTCATGCATCACATGATGGCAGCCTAGACCAGGAATCTTAATTTAATATAGACATTGTGATGGTTTGCATATGCTTGGGCCAGGGAGTGGCACTATTAGGAAGTGTGACCTTATTGGAGTGGGTATGGCCTTGTTGGAGGAGGTGTGGCCTTGTTGGAGTATATGTGTCACTGTGGGTGTGGGCTTTAAGACCCTTATCCTGTCAGGAAGTCAGTATTCTGCTAGCAGCCTTCAGATGAAGATACAGAACTTTCAGCTCCTCCTGCACCATGCCTGCCTGGATGCTGCCATGTTCCTGCCTTGACGATAATGGACTGAACCTCTGAACCTGTAAGCCAGCCCCAATTAAATGCTGTCCTTATAAGAGTTTATTTGGTCATGGTGTCTGTGCATAGCAGTAAAACCTTAACTAAAACAGACATACACAATGGTTAAACTATACATCTCTGTCAGGGTACCATTTTGTCAGGAAAGAGCAGATGCTTAACCTTAATGGAAGAAGTGGCACATATATCTTGGAGGTAAGAAAGGGCTCGCTAATTGGACTTAAGACCCACTCAGTAAGCAGGAGATCATGCCTGGTAATGAAAACCTAGACTACTACTCAGTGTTGGGGAAGTCCTAGATCCTTAAGGAGAACCTACAACTCCCATTTTGCTAAGCCAGCATTATTCCTAACTACACCCTAAACATTTGTCCTTATACCCACAGATAAGTATTGTCCTGGGTCCTCATCAAAGAGACTTCTCTTTCTAACAGTCAGAGACCACTACAGAAAACCACAGCAGTCAAAGTGCAGTTGTGGCACTTAGTTCTAATAGATACATCTACAAAACACCCTGACACCCAAGGCCCAGGGAAGTGAAAAGGTTTTGTAAGAGCCAGATCAAGGAATTTGCTGTGAGCTTGTGTTTCCTGGAATGCTGGTAGCTATACCCACAACATCTCAGTGACATGGCCACCCAGACATGAGCTGAACAAGGACTACTCCAGTGGACATGCCAAAGGGGATGGGGAAAGGCCTCGAGGTCTTAGTCGCTCACGACACAAAGAACTGCAGACAACTAAGGAATGCTGGGAGTAGAAGGGTGGTCTTCTGGGAAAGCACAGCATTGGCTTTCAGATACCAAATGGTCAACCCTGAAACCAGATATACGGAGAACATTCTACAGACTGAACAGGTTACCTTATAATTGCTGTTACGTGTATTTATATTTCAAATAAATATAAATACATGTAATTGTATTTACTATTTATGTGTGTATTAATTATTATAATTAATAAAGCAATTAATGAAAAATGAGACCATGAATTTGAAAAAGGACAAGGTGGGGTATCTGCGAGGGTCTGATGGAGGGAAGGGAAAGGAGAAATAGTGTCATTAGAATTTCAAAAGGAAAAGACAAAGTAGAAAAGCAAACACACAAAACTCCTCATTCAATTTCATTAGAAAGCAGAGGTATGATTTCTAACCAATAAGATGCACACATCTTGGGTGGTAGGTTTGACCACTTTGGGTATTTGTGTACAACTATGTAACTAACCCCAGTCAAAACAAAGAGTGGACTATCACCATGAATCTGGAAATTCTTCCCATAAACTGTTCTAGTCAGTTTTGTTACTGTTACTGATTGATGCATTCTTTGACAATTCCGTGCAAACACATAATCCACTCTGACTATCGTATTCCCCACCCTGTACCCTATTCCTCCTCCTTTCCGTACCCCACCCCTCCTAAGGGCTCTTTCCCACATTCATGTCCTTTCATTCTGTGAACCGCTGAGTTTACCATGAGCCATCTGTGTGACCACGGTATGGAACCATCTAAAGGAACTTGGGAGGCTTACCACTGGGCACATGTTTGATGATAATGTTTCCCTTTGCAGAATCCTTAAGTGGTCAATAGCTTAACAGGATTGGCTATGGCTCTATGAGCCTCTATCGGGCTCTTGACAGGCTATATGACAGGTCTCATATAGGCCCAGAGTGAGCAACTAAGCGCTATGAGTTCATGACCTGGATGACTGTGTCCTGCCCACGGGATGGCCGTTCATAGTCACACCCTCTCTCTCTGTCTCTCTTTCCAGGCTCTTGCATTCTCTTTGCTCCCTCTTCTGAGATGTTCCCTGAGTCCTAGAGGCGGGTGGCATAAATGTCCTCAATAAGTTGACTTTTAAATGTCACGCCAACACCAGAGGCAATGTCTTAGTTAGGGTTTTACTGCTGTGAACAGACACCACAACCAAGGCAAGTCTTATAAAGGCAAACATTTAATCAGGGCTGGCTTAGAGGTTCAGAGGTTCAGTCCAGTATCAAGGCGGGAACATGGCAACATCCCAGCAGGCATGTTACAGGAGGAGCTGAGAGTTCTACAGCTTCATCTGAAGGCTGCTAGCAGAAGACTGGCTTCCAGGCAGCTAGGATGAGGGTCTTAAAGCCCACACCCACAATGGCATGCCTACTCCAACAGGGCCACACCTACTAGAACAGGGCCACACCTTCTAACAGTGCCACTCCCTGGGCAGAGCACACAAACCATCGCAGACACTGACTGATCTTTACCACCATAGTTAAGTTAGTTAATCATCTGATACTTGTCTGGGATAACACAGTAAGATGTGTATATTCCATTATTACTTTTAATGTTTGAGTAATAATATATCTCATGAAAGTGATCTTTCCTTTGTCTTTTTAACAAATTTGTCTTATTCCCTCTAATTTTTACATGTTAAGACTGTTTATAGTCACCAGTGTGTTCAGCTCTTAAGCAAATATCTCAGCCATGTGCTGTCTGCCTAGCTTTAATAGAGAATTACTCATATGTCCCTAAAATTATCCTGTACATGAGAGAGAGATGACTCTCAGTTAAGAGTGCTTGCTGCTCTAGCAGAATACCCGTATTTGCTTCCCAGCACCCTTCCAGTGGCTCACAACCACCCGCCAGCACTCTAGTTCCAGGATGTTGGGAGCCGGACAGATCCAGGGCTTTCTCAGAGGCTCTGATGAAGTGACAAAGAGGTCAGTCATTCTGTGCCTTTGTCCAGGATCAGATTTTGCGAGGTCCAGTCTGGTCCTGGAGCCTGGGTCTTGAAGGAGTCATGGTTTCTGTCCTGGGAGCGAATTGTTTCCCTGAAGGGGTATGGTCCTAAAGGCCACTGTGTCTCAGGCATCTTGTCTTCTCTTTGTGTGACTTAGCCCTCTGCCTTGGCCTCTTCCCCAAACAGTATACAGGATGCTGTGATTGTTGCTATCCCTGCCTGGCATAAATCCACAGCTGATGCGCCTCGCTTTAAGTATGGTCTGGTGAGAAAGCACCTGGAGCAGCTTTTCTGTAGAATGGTTTACCCGTTCATCTCTGCAAGTCTCCTGGGAGCCTTGCTATGAAATATTCCAGAACTTAAAAATATCACTCATTGATTAAAAACACTCCTGATAAGAGGTTTTAAGAAGACTATGGTGGGAGAAGCAGACAAGTTACTTTTTTCATGGGCTTGTGTCTTCATCTTCTCCTGCTGCTATATGGTAAAATACTCTGACAAAAGCAACTCAGAGAGGACAGAAAAAAAGTTCATTTTGGTCCACAGAGCAAGGGTACTCTGTCACGGTGGGGAAGGCAGGAGGGTAAGAGCTCGATGGGGCTGGTCACAGTGCACCTGCAGACAGGAAGCACTGAGTAATGGGTATATACATACCACTAGCTTTCTCTTTTCTATATGGGACCCAAGACCAGAGAATGGTAACTCCTTGCTTTTAGGGCACATCTTCCAGTCTCCATAACCTAATCAAGACACTTCCTCACAGGTATGACTAGAGCCTTATCTCCCAGAAGATTTCAGATCCTGTCAAGTTGAAGACCCACTAACCGCCACCCACCACATAACCCTTTCAGCAAATGTAGCCAGTGGATTCCTACAAAACAATTGTTTGTACATGGTTGGCTATTGTAGCCCTCCGATCCCGATCTGGCATTACAAGATGGCACTGGTTTCCTGTTGCACCACTTGCAAACAAGTCTACTGCGCATGCATCAGCAGATTCTGGCGCAAACCACTCCCAAGTGGGTATATGCAAATGAGGTATTGGTGCCTTAGCCAATCCCTGCACTGCAACCCCTCCCTGGGCGGGGACTATGCAAATAGGTCTATGCTAATTAGGTCCAGGTAGAGCGACCAATCAGAGAGGGCATGCAAATTAGGTCACAGGGCGACCAATCAGAGAGGACATGCAAATTAGGTCCAACAGGGCGACCAATCAGGGAAAGCCACGCCCCCTCTCCCCTCTATATAAGCAGCACTCTGGCTGCTCTGGGTCCCGGCTTCACGATGGGGTGCTCCTGTAGTAAAGTGTGTTGAGAAGATCCCTCTTCCTGGTCGAGCAGACGCAGGTGTCTTTCTTCCTGGTCAAGTGAACGCAGATCATCGCGTGTCTTCCTGGTCGAGCGGTCGCGACAGGCTATAGGAATTGCCCACTGGTAGTGTTCCAGTCTGAGATGCCCCCTTTTCAGTCAACACATTAAAGGCTTCGTCTGCAATCTGGCCTTTAAGAGGTGGGACCTCACAGGAGATCTCGAAGACATTAGGAGTGTGCTCCATTATTCTCCTCCCTTCTTCACTTCTGCTCATGTGGCAAGCAGCTTTGCCCGGCCACGCACTACCCATGATGTGCAGCCACAGGCCTCAGTGCGGTGTTGATGAACCATGGACCAAAACCGCTAAGATGGTGACCTGAGTCAGTCAGCTGACTTCTCTTGTATTATGGTGATGGAAAGTTGTCTAAGCAACCTACCTCTGGACTGGCAGGCTCGTGAGTTTTGACCCTATTGTTTTATCCTTTAGTAAGCATCTAGTCAGCAAAAACTCAACAGTTACTTGGGAGCACTGTGAGATGCTCTGAGGCTAGGCAAGGTGAAAGATCATGGGAGATGAAGGATTATGGGAGGCAGGGAGCTGAAGAGAACATAGGAGAGAGTTAAGACACACTTTATTAGCTCCAGGTAAAGGCCTCCACCAGACCTGCACAGAGGCAGGCACAGGCACGCAGACTTACAGACAGACAGACACAGGCAGACTAGCCATGGGGAAGGCCTCTGACCTCAAGGCTACATTTATATAGAACCTAAGAAAAGTGATGCTCTGTCAGAAACAGTTATGTAACGTCACTGCTTACCTTGGAGTTTCTTGGACAACAGTGCCAGCCATTTTATGCTGATTCATTCCCCAACTTCTTCTCAGCAGGTGCCTTAAATACTCATAACCGTTTGTAAAGATCAGGACGTGCTGATTTATATCACACCAAATTTTACTCCAGGATGTTTCCCTTCATCCCACAAGTAAGTGACCTTTTTCACACAGTAAGAAAACAAGGTCATTTATAGGTTTTGTTTGTTTGTCAAGTTTTGAATCAAAGCAATGAAGGGTTCCCGCACAGCTTGTCGTGTGCTGTGACTCAAACCCAGACAGTAGAAATGTTCCCATGTGGAATCAATGAAGAAACAAGAAGCAGAGTGTGGTAGTGCGTGCTTTTAATCCCAGCACTTGGGAGGCAGAAGCAGGAGGATCTCTGTGGGTTTGAGATCTACAGAGCAAGTTCCAGGGTAGCCTAGGCCTCTGTCACACAGAGAAATCCCTGTCTTGAAAATCAAAAAAGAAAGAAAGAGAGAGAGAGAAAGAAAGAAAGAAGGAAGGAAATTCAGAAGAGCTACTGGTGAGATTTGCAGGAGGATTTGCAGGGTTGTTTGGAAAAGCTCCTTCTTGCAACATTTCAAAAGCTTTATCTCCATTTATGATATTAAAACAGGAAAGAACCCTGGCAGAAGATTTTATGTCATTTTTTTTTCCCTGCCAAGAATTCTAAGATCGGCATTTTCTTGTAAATGCCCTTGCTGGCAATAATTGCTATCCAGGCATTGTGATATAATACGAATGTTTCCTTCCATCTAAGCTGTGTGTGTTTCAATAACTAACCGTTCAAGACATTGTAACAGGAGACACAAAAAGAAATTACTTTGGCCAGTTTCCTGAGATGCTGGGACAGATGCTGTCATTGTAGCCACAGGTTGGAAGAAATCTCTTCAAAGAAGAGCAGGGGAGTCTGTCCCTGGAACCTTATCTGTTTTATTGCAGCATGATGGAATAAGGGCAGTCTCTCACACCATGTCCCCAGCCCCTGATTGACTTGCCTTTTAATGTTAAGTCATCAGACAAATACAAACTCTCACCGGCTTACCAACAACAGCAACAAGGATTTCCCATCAATCATGTCATAAGAGGCCCCATACGCGATGTAAAACTAGAAAAGGTAGCTCAAATAAAACGGTAGCTTCCCACAGTGCTAGTGGGCAAAATGATCACAGCTTCACCAACCTGTTAAAAGGTCCCTTCGTGTCTGCAAACCTCAGCAGCTTCTAGTGCAAGGGCATGTCTGATTGATTAGCTTGTATTTCATCCCACTAAAGGTTTTCAGGGTTCCCTTTTTAGATAAAGATGGTTTTGGTTTTGGTTTTGGTTTTTTTCTAGAATCTGACCCCTGGCTCTGGTGAGAAATTCACTTTCCCAAAAGTTGTGTGATTAAACAGAGTGGTGATTTTCATTATAAAGTCAAATAATGTGGGGTAAGAAACAATGAATTATAATGACAGTTATAGGAGGCTTGGGCTGGAAAACTAGGGTTTGAGGCTAGCCTGGGCTACCTAGGGTGACCCTGTCTCAAAACAACAACAAAAACAGCAATAACAAAAGCCACTGAGTCACTGAACAAACCAAAAGAGTTATGAGTGTGGGAAAGGATTTGGGGTAGTGGGGCTGGGGGCTGGGGGCTGGGGACTGGGGCCTGGGGACTGGGGACTGGGGCCTGGGGCCTGGGGCTGGGGCTGGGGCCTGGGGCTGGGGCCTGGGGTGCATTTTATGCACTTATGAAACTGTCAAAGAACAAATTCAACTGACTTTAAAAGTGATTTTTACAAAGTCACTGACTGAGGTCCCAGGAGCCTGACTTCTGGGCAACACTTATCTGTTTTGCACCACTGATGGGATGGCTCTGCTTCAAACCAAGTTCTGAACTTGGTGTTTCAGTAGCTAGAAGAAACTTAGTGTTTCCACCCCTATGACTCTAGGCAATGGCCAGTACTCCTGTTGTCAGCCTGGGATCTGGGACCCTTGGCCCTGAAGATTCAGCAGTGTCCTGGAACTCCCATAATGGCTAGGGCCCACAGGATCTCCTCTAAAAGTGCTTATAGCTTGATCAACTTTTATTCACTCTCTCAAATTTATGTTCTTTCCATCTGCGTGGTATCTATTGCTATGATGAAACACCACGACCAAAAAGCAACGCAGAGAGGAAAGGGTGTATTCGGCTTACACTTTCACATCACTGTTTATCACATGAAGTCAGCACAGGAACCCAAACAGGACAGGAGCTGATACAGAGGCCAGGGCCTCTTGCTTATTGAAGTACAATTTGCTTAGCCTGCTTTCTCATAGAACCCAGAACCACCACCCAGGGGGGCCCCACTCACAATGGGCTAAGCCCTCCCCCATCAATCACTAATTATGAAAATGCCGTACAGCTGGATCTTATGAAGACATTTTCTCAATTGAGTTTCCCTTTGTACAGACATCTCTAGCTTGTGTCGAGTTGACGTGAGACTAGCCAGCCCCACCCCCTTTCTGCCCTAGCCATTCTTGTTAACCTGCTTTTTTAGGGTTACATTGGAGTGGGGAACCCAGTCTGTGATGGTTGAAGATCTTGAGTTCACTGAGGTTTCTGATGGCAAAATGTCTACTTTAAACAGACCAGGCAGGGCCTGAGGCCCCAGGAGTGTGGAGGTTAACGCTGTTAACTTGACAGCATCTAGACTCATCTAGGAATGATCTAGAATCACACGTACATCTCTTCTCTGTCTCCCTCTCCCCCACCTGCCCCCCGTGTCCTCGTTTGCTTCTCCCTTGTGATAAAACACCGACCAAGACCAACTTAGGCAGGAAAGGCTTTATTTCATTTTATAGATTACAGTCCATCATTGAGGGAAGTCAAGACAGGAGCTAGAACTGAGAACTGAAGCAGAGACCACAGAGCAACGCTGCTTACTCCCTTGCTTCCCCTTCTTGCCTAGGGATGGCACCACCCACAGTGGGCTGGACCCTTATGTGTCAATCACCTTCACAGACATGGCCACTAACCAATCTGATCTCGCAACTCTTCAGTTCGAGGTTCTCTTCTCCCAGGTGACTCTAGGGTTGTGTCTAGTGAACAGCTGAAGCTTATGGTGACCATTTGTGGCTGGTTGGTGTTCTGTCAACATAGGCCAGGGTCATCTGGGAAGGGAGCTTCACCTGAGAAAATGCCTCCATCAGACTGACCAGTAGGCAAGTAGGTGGAGCATTGTCTTGATTAAATATGGATGTGGAAGGACGCAGTTCACGGGGTAGGTGGTCCTGGGTTATATAAGAAAGCCTGCTCAACAATCTTGGGGAAGAAGTCAGTAAGTGGTGTCCTTCTGTGGTCCCTGTATCAATTCCTGCCTCCAGTTTCCAGGCCTGCCTTCCTTTCATGATACACTAGAAACTATAAGTAAACTAAACCTTTTCTTGTCCCCCCCTCCCCCATGTTGCTTTTGGTCAGTGATTTTAACACAGCAACAGAAAGCAAGCGAAAATATTTCCCTTAAATTTGCTTTTGTCTGTGTTTTAATCACAGCACTCGGAAGGAGCCAGAAGAATCAGCCCCAGTCTTCCCACAGTTGTTCGCGGGTCTCCATTTGCTATAGAAGGTAGTTTGCTACAGCCTTTTGCTAAAGTCAGTCCATTACCTGACAATTGGGGTGACAGATGTCCCCTTCCTCCCTGCCTTCGCCTATTTGCAGAAAAATGCACACTGAAAAAGAACACTTAAAATATAAACTTTAAGAAGATAACACTAACAGGGATTTTAGCCAGGCTCTAACAGTTCTTAACCTGCCCTGGGGTCCCTGGAGAGGTGACGGTTCTCTCCTTCGTCTGCCACAGGCTCAGCACCTCTAGATGAGTGACAGGCCAGCCCTGTGCAGTGCTTAATCACAGTTACAGCTTCAGCTGGCTGTAGAAAGCCCTGTAGCCAGTGAACTGAATAGATTCTGAGCATCTAACTGTAAGCTGAAATCAACTTACTGGCTGGCTGAAGAGTCTGGCCAATTAAGTTGTTGCTGTTTTGTTTTGTGTGTGACTTTGTTTCATCCTAAAGTGCTGTGAGATACCCAAGTTGCAAGTCAGATTTTGTTTTGCTTTATCTGAAACTTCCCTAAATTTAATAGGTATAGGGCTCTTTCCTTTCTAGGTAGCCAGAAGAGACAATAACCAGCTTGGTGGTCCAGAAGCATCTGCCTGGTAACCAGGTGAGGACGTTCATTGTCAACTACTGCATCTGGGTGGTGGGTAAGTGCTCCTGGATTTTGAAGCTTTGTGGATTTTTGACTTGAGATGTCTGGGTTTGTTTCAGCACAAGTCTCATCCCAAACCATGTTTGGTGGACATGTGACAGAGATGGGATAAGACCCAAATGGGAGTCTTAGTGGGTCAGATACAAACTCAGCTTAGTTCAGTGGGCCCTGGACTGGGACAGCAGGGTAGCCTCTGGCCTCAGATACTGCCTTTGTCCAGAACTCACACTTGAAGATTGGATTCAATAGGTGAGTAAGGGTGGCAGTAGTTGGTAAACCATGGGTTCGTCTGTACCCACCTCTTATGAAACTGCCTCCAGATTTCCATTGTGAGTTGGTTTGTGCATCTTTACAAGTTGTGAGCTTGTGTCCCTGCCGAGGGTCAGTTTGTCTTGTACGAGGGGTTTGTGGGTGCCGCCTAGTTAGATGAACTAGACTAAGTCTGTTTGGATTCTGGCCAGCTTCATTTATGAGAACTACCAGAATCTGTACTTCTTTTAGAAAAACGAGTAAAACTTAATAAGAATGATTTGGAATTATGTAGCCCCAATAAGGACGACTTGGTTTGGATACAACTATTTACATTTGTAGAGTATGATAGAATAGACCCAAAGACCTCATATAACCCATGAGGCTGAGCTCAGACAGCCTTGAAAGGCTAAGTGGGTGGGGAAAGAGTTGCCTAAGGACACTGAGGCCCAGGAGCAGGGATGTTCTTCATCTCGTTTTGTGATTTAGTTAAGATGGGAACCTCAGAACGACATGCAGAGAGTCTGATTGCTGCCTAAGAGACACTCTGCTCCCCTCATTTCCTGGGGAACTCTGCTGCAGACTCAGTAATTAAGTTGAAAGATTACAGAGTAGATTGGAAAGTGGCCATCCTCACTGCAGAGCCTCCATTTAGGTTCTGACTTTAATGCTTCTCTCTTCTTGAAGGGGAGGGGGGCGGCGGCTCTTACAACAGTGAAGGCATTTCGGATTTGGGACCCATGCTCACCTTTGCCTACTTTTGTCCTAACCACAATTTCATTTCTTCTTCTCTTTCTCCTTCTCCTTCTCCCTCTTCTTGTTCTTCTTGTTCTTCTTGTTCTTCTCCTCTTCCTCCTTCCTCTTCTTCTCTTCCTCTTCCTCTTCTTCCTTCTCTTCCTCCTCCTCCTTTTTCTCTTCCTCTTCCTCCTCTCCATCTCCATCTCCCTTCCTTTCTCCCTCCTCCTCCTTTTCCTCTTACTACTCCTCCAACTCTTCCTCTTACTCCTCCTCTCCCTCCTAGTCTGATAAGTTTTAGACCTGAAACCTGATTTTGAGCCAATTAGTCCAGAGAAGAAGGGGTCAGGGCTATTTGGCAGTGTCACCCCTAACTGAGATGAGCTGGGAGTGAAGTAAAGTTCCTTGAGCCATTTTTTTTTTCAAAGAGGTGAATAACCAGTGACTTGTGACAAAGTCTGCTAGGGTGTGGTGAAGCCGCCTTTCTTATGATAAAGGTTAATGTTGTGGGGGTTTCTCAGAAACAGACTCCTCCAAGTGAAAAATCCCCTATTTTGTTGAGAGTCATGTGGATTTGCATTTTGCTGTGTGTTTGGTGGTGGTGGTGGTTCTTTGGGGGCTTTATTTATTTATTTTTAGTGTTTTAAGGTTAAAGTGACTCATGTATTTTGGAGAGAGATTTCTCCAATGACTAATGCTGTGAATGAGCAAGCCACTCTCAATTGTTAGAAATGAGGAAGCTATGTGGAAATAAATGGAGGGAAAGTTGGCAGAAGAAATTGCCTGGAACCTCCAGGCAATTGAGTTGACTTCTGGTGGATTAAGTGACAATTATTGACAAATGTGAGACATTTAGTAAAAACACTGAACCTTTTGTTTGACCATTCTGATCTTGTTCTGTGTTAGAGGAGAAACTGGGGACAGGAGACATGACTGAGGTGAGTGGGCACTTCCCTATTTTGTTGATTGGTTGGGGTGGTCCACTATAAGTTGTCCAAACCAGAAATGGTTGCCCATTGTGGTACGGAAGGTCTGGGTCCACAGGTAACCCCAAGTGATGAATGTGTTTATTTCAGAGAATTTTACTGTTTAGACATAGGATATTCTACATCTATGTTCTGACAGTCAAGGGTCCCACTTGTCTGTAATGACAAAAAAATATAGTGTTTCCCCTTCCCGGAGCATCATGGGAGAGGCATGTGCACACGTGGTAAAACTATGTACTTACAGAGAATCAGTGATGATGCCAGAGGCTCTGACAGAACTGGACTGACAGTCCATTGAATCTGTGCTTCTCCTTTGTAACTAGATAAATTGCTGAGCGGAACAATGCCTGTCACCGTTTATCTAATTCTAACCATAGTCCTGGATGATCTGGCCAATGTTTGGTAATAAAGAAGTCCTGCTAGTGAACATTTTTGTGAGTTATAGGATTTGCCCATAGGTAGGAAATAGGTGTGTTATGAGAAAACACCAACTTTATATTTTATAAAACATTTCTACAGAGTTGCTCAAAACTTCTTGTTTCCTAGGCTGTCATTAGAAATTAAGATTATTAGTCTCAGCAGCTGAGAGTGTGGACTGGTCTTCTAGAGGACCTGAGTTCAAGTCCAAGCACCCACGTCAGGTGTTGCAATTATTCTCTCTCTCTCTCCCTCTCTCTCTTTCTCTTTGTCTCTCATACACACACAACTTTAAAATAATAAAAAAATAAATATTTAAATAAAGCAAGTATTTTTAATAAATTAATTTGTTCATTAAATTAATGAATTTAAACTAAAATTTTAAGTAAAATAAAAATAAATTTAAATAAAAGAAATTAAGTTTATTAAGGGTTAAAAATACCATTACATGGCTGGTAACTACAATTTGAAATGACTTCTTAGATAAGGAAGGTAAGATACAATTTTGACAACTGAACCAATGAGGAAAAAAATTACTTTTCTGACCTTAGTAAAATGACTGGCTGCCCTTTACTGGGCAGTTATTATGGTGACATAAGGGACAATATGGGAACAAACTGTGGAGAATTTTTAAGATGTAAATCCAATAAAGGAATTTTTATTATGATCCAGTTAGCTCCAGTTGTGAAGGTGATATAAGACTGTTCAAGCATTGGGCATTAAGACCAAAGACATGGTTATGCAGAGTGAGAAGCCATTCCTTTCCTCAGGCCAGACTTTGTTGGAGGACTGACCCCTACACAGACAGGAGTGTTACCAGGTCCCTCGCTGGAAAAAGAGTCTTCTGCATGGATGAGTTGGGCTGTTTCTTGTAGCTGTCTAACTTGCTTTATTTAACTGTCTTGGGTTTAGCATCTGGGTGGGACGAATAAGTTGCTCATAGTGCGCTGTGATCGTATTTAAAATTGTGAACTTTTGATTTTTTGACAGATTTCTGAGGTATTCTTTTGACCTATGATGAGAAAGATATAAAATTAAGCATGCTTGGTATGGATGATCATACCTGATGCTGGGTCTTCTTCTCCCAGGCTGCATTTGTGTTAAAAGTTGTGTGATGGTCTCAGAAAGTAATTCTTCCCCCTTTGTGCTGTCAATCATAATTGTAGTCAGTAAGAGGTTGTCTGTAGCAGAGCCAGTGATTCTCGGTTGTTTTAAGACTGTAATGAACTCTCTCGAGATGTGGAGTCATGGCTTTCATGAGTCTTATACTACAGGTGGCTGATTGTTCATTCCGGTTTAAAGTATTTCATCTTCAAGGGAATTCAGGCAAAAGATTCTGACAGCCACAGGGTTTTGATCACTTCCAGATCCTATTACTGCACTGCATAAGAATTTCTAGAAGTCTTGCGGGGGGCTGGGTGGGGGGAGATTGATGGCTCAGCAGCTTACTGTGCCAACCTCAGGCAGACCAGGAATTGATGGGCTGCCAAAGAAACTCTGATGGATTTCCCCCCTGGGTTTGCAGGAGCATATGCTTTGAGCACATCCATAAGGAGGAAAGTAGCAACCTTAATTCTTCGCTTCCCTCCTTTGGCCCAATTCCTAGGCTAATAACTGAACTTAGAGACATGCATTCACACTCCCTGTCTGAGTTTAGCCAGCAGTGGATCACTAAATTACTGACTAGTGTGGAAGAGTCTGTACAGGTGTTAATATTTTGTGGTGCTTGTGGATAAACACATTGAGTAATACAGCAATTCAGTTATAAGAGCATTAACAGACAGGCTATTTAGTTGAAATAGATGCACTCTTCATGGGCCTGTGGTTTAACCATGTGATATGTAGTTGGTGAGGATGGGGGTGGGGGTGGGGGCTGGACCAGAAGCCTGGATCAGGAGCCAAACTCTTGGCATTGTCCTAACAGTCCTCACATTCTCCCTGGTGCACCGTGTTCTCTCGGTTTTAAATGTCTATGTGCAGCCATCTGCTGAATGTTAAATGGCCCCCTGTGGCTAGGATGACAGGAGTTCATGTGTGGTCGTGAGGACACTATAACTTACGCATGATGTGGAGTTGTGGAAATCTAGGATGGTGGTGACTGAATGGTACCCATGTCCTGGGTTTTGGTCAACATCTTAGTGGGATGTATGCATATCACAGACGAGAGTTGCCGGATGGGATTTGTGTAGGCAGCGTGCATTGGATGAGTCTGCTTTGGGTCAGCAGACCGAAGGGGAGTTTAATGTAAGAACTGAGCTGCCTGGCTGCAGAAGTGCTCGTCTCCCTTCACCTGAGGTGGCTGTGAATAAACGGCCAGTTAAGCTGGAAGCAACAGCATAGTTACCGATAACTGTAGCCAACCAACTATTTTCTATGTCTCCCTCAGTTGTATGGAAGTTCCCAGAAATCTCTTCGAATCTGTCCAACTTGCAAGTTATTTTGTTCTGTTCAAATAAAAATGAGCAAAGTTGGTGTATGGAATTTTCACTTTCACACAGTTATTACAAACAGTTATTACAAATTACAGCCACAAAAGTTTCAAAGTTAGAGGCTTATGATAACACAGGAGATCTGAGTTTCAGACACGGACAGGGAGGGTATGAGACATATTATGGAACATAAATGAATATAATGTACATGTGGACACCCTTCACCACATGAACAGTAGAACATGTCCTGAGTTCAAATTGTACTCCAAAAGTCTATCTTAAGCCATAGTGAGAGGTCTCATAAGTCATCCAATGCCTGTTAAATATCTCTAACTAATTTTGACACGAGAACTTCTTTCTTGGTCCGTGAGTAGGGGACTTCCCACCTTACTTAGCTTTGCTGGCTTCTGAGTAAAATGACTAGCACAAAAGGCATCATTAAACGGTTTATGCACGAGTGCAATCAATCCTATGGCCAAGTAAGTAGAAAGCTGTACCACAAGTCTGTGAGCATCTGTTCTGTGCTCTTCCTGGAGATGGACAGATAAGAAGGCACCATGCTTGCCTTCAGGGAGAGACAGCATTGGCTATGCATGTAGCTGAATTGGCAGAGTGCTCACTTAGTGTGGGGCAGAATGCTTACCTAGGATGTGGGTGACATGTTTGAAACTCAGTACTGCTAAAACTGGGTGCATCCCTGTAAGCACAGCATTCAGAAAGCTGTAGTGAAAGGATCAGAAGTTCAAGGTCAGACTCAGCTATATGGTAAGTTAGGAAGTAGCCTGCGGTACAGAAGACTGGATTTCAAAAGATTACTTAGTAGTGCAGAGTTTGCCTGCTGTAGTAAGTAGCCTTTTCCTTCAAAATAAAACATTTTCTCCTGGAAGAAGGAACAAGGCTTTCAAGGCTCAGAAAGCGCTGAAACATTGTTTCACGAGCACACAGTCCCTACCTGTACTCCCCGCCCACTCTACAAGCAGAAACAATTGTTGCAGCAAGGAGACTCAAGCTAAGGTTAGAAGCCTGAAATGAAAGTTGGCAGTAAATTTTCTGTCCTTGGCTTGTTCTAAAACTAACAGTCACAGCAAGTTGTATCATTGCCTTGATCAGATGACCACTAACTGCCATGCTAAACACAGCAGCTGTCCTCTTTCCGTTTGCTAGAATTTGACATCTCAGTAGTATTTCTTAGCACTGTCTGTCTACTCCCTTTCCTGTTAGATGGTTCTATCAACTCTGTCCGTTCTGTTACATCCCTAAGTTCTGGAACTGGAAAAGACTTACACACACTTGCCTTGTTCATTCAGTCTTATGCTGCTTTTTCCTCATGCTTCCTGCCTACAGCTTTTTCTTTATTCAATGGATTTGGTTACACGGTCAGTGGCTCATGGATGGTTTCTAACACACAGATCTGACTGTCAACATACCCGCCTTGTTAGGATGTTTCTAGGTATCTTAATCCTGGGATATACAAAATGCTCTGTGTAGTGCCCTCTGGTGCCCCTGTCAGTCATGAGCATTCCCTATCCGCCTGGGTCTCTAAGTCAGAAAGCTAAAAACCAACTTCATCTTTCTCCTCCATGCATAGTTAGTCTACAAAAGCTGCGCCTTCCAAGCCTGTGTGTCACTTTCTACCACGGTCACTGTGGTAGTATAAGTATTTTTTATTTGTCTTTTCTGTGTAGTTAGACAATAGTTTTCAAGAGCCAACTCAACCATTCATGCTGCCAGCTCTTAAACTGACGACTGAAATCTTTCACAGGGCTCACAAACCCCTTCTATTCTGATCCATGGACTACTTGATCATCCCCTTAAGAAATGTATCAAGTGCAAATACTCTTCAAAGCCTCATGGATTCACCCGAGCCAAACAGGAGCCCTGTCTTCATGGAGCCATGGGGGTTACCGCTTAGGATGATAATAGCATTGAAGGAACAGTAAACAACTAACAGTTCAGGAATAATTTTTAAAGGGGGGCAGAGGAAGCCTCTGTAGGCTTCTTGGGAGCCAGATTCTCAAGATGGTGCGAGTTATATTTATTTTGATTAATTTGTATGGAGGCAGGATCTCACTATGACAAAAACATTGGACTTGAATTTACCGTTCTCCTGCTTGCCCATCTGGATTCTATGACACCAGGTGTGTGCTACTATGGCTGGCTTTGACTGCCATTTTAAGTATTTCCCTATGCTGAGGTTACCACAGGTCACTATTTATCCCTCTCCCTTACGTCTTCCCCATGCTCACTATCCCCTGTCCTCTTCAGTAGCCTCCTGTTCCTTTTCTAGTCCTTCCAAGGATGTTTTGAATTTCCTACTCTTCAAATCCAGGCTAAACTCTCTGGGAAAACATCCCTGGCCTTCTAGATGAATCAAATCCTTGATGTATTCTCATGACCTTGTCTTATGTTGTCAGCTGACATTTGAGATGTATCTGGGAGATTTTAAACCTCAAATGGAGTATTTAGTATTTCTCATATTAATAATAAAATTATTAAAATTACATTTTAGCTAGTTAGGTCTTCCTAACATTCCAATCTAGCTATTGGCTGTATAAAAACAAGTAATACTGATACTTCGTTAATGTAATAATTATGTTTTCAATAGACTAAGTTCTTGACTTGGCTTTCTTAATGTGTTTTTAGATGCTTTAAATTATTTTTTCGTTCTTCTTTTTCTGTTTTCATTAAGGTCTGCCTCCTGAGTGCTAAGATTATAGGTGTGTGCCAACAGGCCTGACAGATGTTTTAACGGAGAATCACAAATATATCACAGAGTCTAATTCTCCCTAACTTACTGTAGGCATATTGACAACTTAAACACATTTTTTCAACCTTAAGTACTACTTTCAAAACTAGTCTCAGCTTGTATATGTAACTGGTTAGATTACAATACGCTGTTTTTACAAATGCTCTCAGTCAGATTATCTGTATAGGTTAGATTAAAATAGAAAGCCTGTTACCAATTCAACATCTGATCTGCAAATCCGGTGGAATGGATAAGCTTAACTGTAACTGTTTTCAATTAGTGTTTTTCTCCCAGCATGCCTCAGATTTGAAGCCTTGGGGACAGGCAGATGGGGACTGAGTTTGCCACAGTGTGTGTACACTAGTGTCCTGCAAGAGCATCCTCTCATATCCTTGCTGGTGCCTCCAGTTAGCAGCTCCCAGGTTTCTTTAAAATACATCGATCTAATACTATCACAAAGGTTGGGACCAGAGCTATAAATATCACAATCAAACTGTTGCAACTGGGAACCCTAGAAAGCCCAAACTGAAAAATGCTAATACCTTGGGTGGGGGCGGGGCAGGGTTGGGCTGGTGTTAAAACTCTGGGCTTATCTCCAAATTCCCAGGATATAAAAATACCTTCTGAAGTGAGGGGAACAGATTTTCCTCTCTGGCCAGCTAAGATCACTGGCCTAAGACTGATGGATTTGGCTACATGTTCAGAATAACTCTGCTTGAGCCATGGATTTGAAATCCGAGCGCTGTCTTAGAGTTGGGCTCTGCCTCCTTCCGGACTCTAGGATTCCAACCTCTCACAATGGCGCTGGCTTGTTAGAAAGGGTCTGCTTGCCCACTGAGCAGAATAAAAGTCTCTCCCGGTACTTTCCAGCTCCTGCTTCTCAGATGATACTTTCCTCTCTCTTGCCTTCATCTCCCCCACAGTGTTTCAAATACACAACAGCAGGGTAGTCTAGATTTTATAGGTATATCCATGACTGCCCATCTGTCCTTGTCACGTGACTGGCTTCCATCATACTGAATCTGCTTGTTGTTGGCCACCTATCTGCACCGTGTGCCTGAAAAGTACCTACATAATGTACCAGTGAGGAAATGAACGAGAGTTGTCTGGAAAGATGTGCTATACACTAAGACACAAAAGCTTTACATGGTAAGCTATTTTGTAGACCGTTACATTGTTTGCTTTGTGATATTAAGTAATATAGTTAAATAACATAATATTAAAATAAATGCCTGTATATGATTAGAGAGAGATGGCTCTATGGTTAAGTACTGTTGTTGCTCTTGTAGAAGACCCAGGTTTATTTCCTAGCACCTGCATGGCAGCTCACAATCATCTCTAACTCCAGTTCCAGGGAATCCAGGCCCTCTTCTGACCTCTGTGGTCCCCAGACATGCATATAGTACGCATACATCCCTGTAGAGAAAACCCTTATACACATAAAATCTAAAAACTTTGGAAATCCTTATGGAAATAACATGCAGGAGGTGCATGAGATGTTATATCTGCATCCCCCCAACCCCCCAAAAAGCTTGGCTCTAGCACGTACTGCAACTGACTCTTCTAAATAAGAAAGACAATGGCCAGAAGATCTGCACAGATGTGCAAACTGCATCCCGATGGGGCTGTGCAGCAGCTGTGGTTATCTCAGCGCAGTGCTGACATTGCCTGTCCTAGCAAACCCCAAGGAGGTGCTGAAAGTATCTGGCTTGCTCTCTGAGGAAACCGACTGTGCATTAGAAACGGCATCCGGCCTGTGAGGAACAAGACATATGGCCGTGAGTCACATCCAAGGCCCTCTTTCCAGCCGTCTCCCCCTTCATCTGTTTCTGCAGCCTTTCTTCTGATCTCTATCCCAGGATCACGGCCTCCAAGTTCATACCAATCTCTCTCTCTCTCTCTCTCTCTCTCTCTCTCTCTCTCTCTCTCTCTTTCTCTCTCCCTCTCTCTCTCTCTTCTGGCTCCTCACACATTTACTCTGTCTGCCCTGAGCTCCCAGAGTGCCAGGCTTTGCACAGAATTACACATTGAGCACCTTGCTTGCATCCTTCCTACACTGTGGACTGTATAGTGGCAAGAGAGTTGGCCAGCTTGAAAGAGAGCATAGCCTTCATCCCGGTGCCTTGTGGGGAACCAGGCTGTGGAAACTGCTCAGCGGTTGGCCAGTGAGCAAATTATGTTGGCCATTTATGCAAGGAGACACTCTGATCACACTGGCCTTTACCTGAAGAGATGGTGTTCACAGATCTGGGGGATGAGTCGAAAGGGGCGTTCATGGTCCACTTATGTTTCAGAATTTTTACTGGACTGTGGTAAGCAGGCATTCTGGCTTGTGGATCTTTCTGGGCACTGAGGAAGCAAGAAACCATTCCTGAGGGAGAAGCTGAGTATGACCAAACCCATCTGAAAGCAAATCCCTTGAGGAGTCTCTGTAGCTTCTCCCTCAGGCTGCAGCTTCTCCCCCAGGCTGCAGCTTCTCCTCAGGCTACAGCTTCTCCTCAGGCTCTAGTTACTTCATCTGCATCTCTTTCTCACTTTCAGCTTTGCTTTTGAAATATTCATACATGATAGAAAACCCAACTCAAGCTCGACCCTGAAGGCAATTCTGTGCTGAGAGAAATGGGCAGGCAAATGGTAAAAGGCGATTTTCACAAGACTACAGCCATTGGAGATGCCTTGTTCTTAGATTTTAATTCAGTTTGGTGGTTGTGCAGCTATTTAGCCCACAAATGTTATGATCTAAATTTATTCTGCATCGAATCTGTGAAGAGTTTAACGCGTGATGGGAGAACGGCTTGTCTTATAGGTTTCATCCCGGGAATCTATTTCCACTTGAGATGAAATGGCAGCCAGGGCTTTATTTCCTTCTCTTCTCAGAAGCCTTGGGGTTTAGTGAAAATGAAAATTAAAGCAGATGTGGGAAAAATATAGAAGGGGCTCCTCACTTAAGGTCTGGGCAGGGTCATACCCAAGGGAGGTGGTCATAGTCTCCTTGGGGCCAAGCCCTTGTCTCTCTCCAACTTTTCTCTGAATTCAGCATCCTCACTGAACAGCTGACAAGAAATGAATGCATCAGGTCTCATTTGAAAGTTTTTATGCTGTCCTTATTTCCAGAAAAGTCTGTGGCTGAAATAGTTGTAACTTTTAGGTAGCGCCTAAGTGTCAGCCCAGGATCTCCACATGCCAGAGCCGTGCATTACACCCAGCTGTGCATATAGCCCAGTTAATCACACAAGCCCCCCAATCTTGCACTCAAAGAAGAAGTCACATGACTTCTCCAAAGCCACAATGACATAAGCTATCTCAAGACTTCAGCCCGTCATGTTTGGTGTAAAACTTATTACTTTCTAGTACTCGTGGACAAGCTTCCACAGAAGAAGGCTGAAAGGCACTGGTTCTGACTGGGTCAGTGGTGTCACTGGCCTGTCCCAGATCCATGCTGTTGTGGTATAATGGTAAATAATTTAAAAACCTTGGTGTGGCTCTGCTTAGCTCAGGCCGCCATGTTCCGCAGCCAGAAGCCAAGTGGGCCACAACTAGAATTGGCCAGGGGCCATGCATGCCACAACTAGACCCACAAGATGCCAGCGTGGTGGTTCGCTCTGCCAATCCACCACGCTGTCTCCACATGCCCCTGGCTCCCAGTAGAATGAGACTGTCAAAGTTCAAAGGTCCAATTGGTTCATATATTTGGAAATGATCAGTTAACATGATGCCCACACAAATAGCACTGTTAACCCAGTTAACTAACCTAGATATGAATAACTACCTGAGACTGCTAAAGACATGACGACATCTTCTGTCATTTTCTCTCTTCCTCTTCCTGCTAGCTCCTCCTCTTCCTTCTCTTCCAATCCTCTCTCTCTTCCCTCCTCCCCCATCAGCTCCACTGCAGACAATGTAGCAGTAGCAGGAAACCATCCTGCTACATTGTGGTTTCTGTGACTCTTTGAAGTCACAGCCTTATTGGTCTGAACTTGGTAGGGATAGCACAGTGTGCTCAGTATAGGGCAGCCGTGGCCAAATACACACAGTACGTTTGCAACAGGATGACCACAGGTGGGTGGGTCACACCCAGTTGGCTTTCCCAGGGCCAGGCACCAAGGCTTTCTCTCAGAGATGGGATACTGGGCAGACCCACTAAGGCCTCTCAAGGCTTGTCTTAAGGAGGGTGGGTGTGAAGAGGAATCCTTCCCTATTAGTTGAGGAGATGCTCCCAGATGACTGACAGGGATTCTGCTTCCTGAATGATTTAAAATGAGAAAGGTGAAATAAATGCTTTCAGAGCAGCCTGCAGCTACTGAGCATTGAATGGCAAAGATCTTTCTCATATATTTTGAAAAAAAAAAAAAAAACCACTTCAGGATATGTAAGAAAGTGGGATGCTCTTAACAGTCACATTTGGTCTTTCTGCTTCTTGCTTCTGCTTGCCCTGGTCTAAGACATACCCACACAGCTTTCTAGAACGTTGTGTGTGGGCTTGCTTCTGCTTGGCCTGGCCTAAGGCATACCCAGACAGCTTACAGAATATCGCCTCTGAGTGAGTCTGCCCTTCAGGGTGTTTCTGGAACAGCTTGGCAGTGGAACCGCTTACCCGAGAATGGCAGACAGTCCGCACTGGTGAGGTAGCCATCACCTAATTAGTTGAATTTAGGCTGTGATTGCTTTCTGCTCTTTCCTTGGACACTGATGTGCCTGGTTTCTTCCACCTGCAAACTACATCTGAGTTCTGTTTCTGATTTTCCTCACTCTCTACCAGGCCTTGCGGCTCCTTCTCCTTCATGCCAATTGCCATAATAAGCCAGTATGTTCTTTGCATGTCTGTGTAACCATTTGCGGTCCTGTATCCATGGAGGGCCTTGAAACTGTCTTCTGAAACAGAAGAAACCTTGTGGTGATCACCTGTAACTCTTACTGCTTTTTCCAGGCCTGTAATTGAGAACAGGCAGCATCTGCTCTGTGGCAGGCAGCACCCATTATGGCCTAACCTCCTTTAAAAGCTTCTAAGAGGATGCACATGTCTATCTGTCTCTGTCTCTCTTTGTCTCTCTGTCTCTCTCTCTCTGTCTCTCTCTCCGTGTGTGTGTGTGTGTGTGTGTGTGTGTATTAATCACTCATTTTACTGAGGACTTATGTGCCAGCCCTGTGTTAAACATTTTTCTAGACACGATTTTAAGACCTAATTTCTTATATATGCCCATTATATAGTGGAAGGAAAATTATTTCAGTCACTTGTCCAAATAAGCAGAAAATCTGTAGGTCATATCCAGGTCTGACTTAATCATCACCATCTTTTCCTTAAACAATAAACTCACATTAAACAAGTAATTACAGATTTCCTACTGTGCACTGCTCTGCTAGAGGCTGGCCATAAATAAAAAGGCGAAAAAGATTGTTATTGCTGGTGGGGCAGTATTCCTCATGAGGAGAAGGAGCAGGCCCTTCAACCTCAAGGTTCTACCTCTCAATGCTGGCTATAGCACTTTCCTGGACAGCCAGAGCCACAAAGGTCCCCACCGCCACCCCACCCCACCACACTCCCAACCCACTCCCACCACACTGTCAACCCACTCCCACCCCTACCACACTCCCACCACACCACACCCCCATCACACTCCCACTCCACCCCTACCACACCCAAGCAGAGGCACCGATACAACTGGGAAGCCTAGAGCAGTGCTCTCTATCCCAGTGTCAAGCAAACAGAAAATGGTACACCAGAGTTGGGTACCCAGTGTGATGCCTTGATGACAAGTGCATGATATATATCTGTCTATCAGATGTGTGTGTGTTTATCAGATGTGTGTGTGTGTGTGTGTGTGTCTATCAGAGCTGTGTGAGTATATGTGTGTGTCAGATGTGTGTATCAGATGTGTGTGTGTGTATCAGGTGCATGTGTGTATCTATCAGATGTGTGTGTTTATCAGAGCTGTGTGAGTATGTGTGTGTATCAGATGTGTGTATCAGATGTATGTGTGTCTATCAGAGCTGTGTGAGTATGTATGTGTACCAGATGTTTCTATCAGATATATGTATGTCTATCAGATGTGTGTATCTGTCTATCAGATATGTGTGTGTATCAAATGTGTTTATCAGATGTGTGTGTGTCTATCAAATGTATGTGTGTCTATCAAATGTGTGTGTGTATGAGAGAGAGAGAGAGAGAGAGAGAGAGAGAGAGAGAGAGAGAGAGAGAGAGATCTGTGCCCAGGAAGCAAATGAAGGACAATTCGGACCATAAGGGAATATCTCTTAGATGCTCCAAGTTTTATTTCTTTTGTTCAAAAGAATCAAATATTCTGCGGCAGCCATGTATTTCTGATCTAATCAGATAACATAAATATTATTAAGAGACTTTAATTTTAGAAAAGCCCGACTGACCGCGTACTGTTCCAGCGGTCCCCTCTCATGCCTTCTCATTTCTGTACCTTCTGTGAGAAGAGTGCTGCTTTTTGCCTCTCAGCCATACCAAGTCACAAGTATTTCTCATTAGGAAGTGGAGCCTTTAACCCGAGCTTTCCTGAGTTTCCTCTACCTTTCAGTGCTGGCTGAGCACTTTCCTGGACAGCCAGAGCTACAGTATTCCCACCCCCCCTTACCCCACACTCATCCTCACTCTCATCCCACCCCCTCCCACATTCCCTCCACACTGAAGAGGAGACACAGATAGAACTGAGAAGCCTAGAATAATCTTCTCCCTCTCCCTTCTTCTCAGAGCCCCAGGCATGCTTTCTGGTAAACATCCAGGGTCGGGGTGACTAGTGGCTCAGAGTGTCCTCAGTCCCCACATTTCCCTCTGTTTTACTGGGTCTTAGATAACAGAAAATGTGGCCAGAGCAAGGCAGAAGATGGCATCCTAAACCTGGCTGGCATGGACTCGAAGCCCCTCCCTCTGACCTACTTACTCTGGCTGGGCTCACAAGGTGAGGACTCAGGACCAGAGGACAGTGGAGCTTCCTAACAGAAAATAGAGCTCCATACAGGTGGAAGACCAAGGGCATACTTGGTCCCTCTGAAATCTACAGCATTCTAGATGGGCACACACTCTGTTTTAGGACTTTGTCCTCTCTGCCTGCTCAGCCTGAAGGCCCTGTGATGCCAAGTCCCCCTCACTATGGCTAAATTCTCTTCCTTGAGGATGAAGCTCTCTCCTCACCTCCTGTCTCATTTCCTCACAGTGCAGGAGTTGATTTACACCATTAGCACATGTGCTTAGCACATCTGATTGCTTGGTAAGCTGTCTGCGTCCCTGACTAAGCTGGGAAAGCTTTGAGGAAAGGCAGTGTCCTGTCCTGATTTGTCCTATGATGAGCTTCCCAGGATGTTTGCCAAGTAGATGGATGGTCTTTGGGGTGCTTCCTTGTCTAGAGCTCAGCCTGGAGTCTGTATCTCCCAAGGTCACTGGCCATATAGTGGCATTTGAAAAGCATCTGTGTCTTTAACTCTCAACTTGTTCAGCTATGTAATGGGAATGATGATTGTAAGCATACAGGGTTTCTGTACATTAAGGTCATATGGCATGCTTGGAGTCCACTATAAAGGACAGGCACAAACAAGATGTTTTTAATTGCCTTTTCCTCAGTGAATTTCGTGAGCTGCCGTGATGGCTCTGGAAACCGAGCCTGGGTCCTTGGCAAGAGCCATCTGTGTTCTTAACCACGGAACCATCTCTCCATCCCTTTTCACAGACACTTAACTTTATGCAGAATATCTCTCAAAATAATTTTGATTAACAATCCTTATGCAGGGGAGCGTCCGTGTACTACGTTATGACTAGTGTCTGGCTTGGTGTTGATATGGCCAGTTTGTTGTTGTTTCTTGTTGCTGTTTTGTTTTCTAGAACCTAGGTGTTCTGACACATGTGCTGTGGGTTGTAGTAGTATCTCACTTTTGGTGTGGCCTCACCTTCTCTGAATGTCTGCTGCGGCTGAACACATCCTTCTGCCTTGTCTTTGCTATACCAAATGTCTATTCTATTTACTATGTTGTTTGTTTTTTTAAAGTTGGTTTGCTTTTTTCTTCACTTTTAAGGATTCTATAAGTTGAATATAAACCCCTTGTTAGATACTTGGCAGAAGAGGATTTTCTTTCTATGTCTACCCTCTCCTTCTCTTACCAACTCATCAGGGTCTGCCAAAGTGTAGACATCTACTCCGGCATTCACCAGGAACCAGATGGGAGTGTAAATGTTTGCAGGATGTTTTCTGCCCATGTCTTATAGCTATACTAAGATAACCAAGGTAGGCTTATCTCACAGGGCAGACTCACTTCAGCTCCTGGATGTGGAGGTAAAATGTCTGGAATTCCCTCTGGTGGTGGCTGATGCCCACCGAGGTCAGAAGGCTATGAGCCTGGGACAGGGGCTACAACAGTTGTGAGCAGCCCACGTGGGTGCTGGGAATCAAACCCATGTCTTCTGCTAGAGCAACCAATGCTCCTAACCCCTGAGCCACAGCAGCCAGTGCGCCTAACCCCTGAGCCACAGCAGCCAGTGCTCCTAACCCCTGAGCCACAGCATCAGTGCTCCTAGCCCCTGAGCCACAGCAGCCAGTGCTCCTAGCCCCT
>JANHMN010000006.1:6553011-6563520 GCA_030674055.1 Rhabdomys pumilio | reverse complement strand
CTCTCTCTCTCTCTCTCTCTCTCTCTCTCTCTCTCTCTCTCTCTCTCCTGTCTCTCTGTAAACAAGCAAAACAAACAAACAAAAACTCCACAAAAAGAAAGAAAGACAAAGACAAAGTAAAATAGACAAAAGGTCAACACACAAATCAAACGACAAGCATGGGGCTTGTTTTCTGTCGGCCAACTACTCTTGTGCACAGGACGTGCCCTGGTCTGTAGTTGATATTCCCAGGGACACTCCATGGGAAAGAATTGATTTCCTTTTGCCAATGGGTATCAGTTGTACATAGCTCTTGGGTAGAGGTGCAACCCTTTGTCCACTTCCCTTTCTCGACACTTGCTACTCTTACAGAGGATGTGGATTCAGGTCTCAGCACTCACATGGTGGCTCACAACTCTCCATAACTCCACTTCTAGGGGATCCAGTTCCCTCTTCTGGAATCCTGGAGGGCCAGGCATGCATAGGGTACACAGATACACCTGCAGGAATAACACTCACAAAATAAAAATACATCTTTAAAAAGTAAAGAGTTTGGATATGTCTTGGTGAAAGCATCTGACACATAAAGAGAAAATACAAGTTACAGATTCTATTGAAAATATAATTGCCAATATAATCTTCTTTAGAATAAATATTAGCAACTGTTCAGATAGTTCAGTCAGTAAGGTCCTTGTCACCAAGCCCAAGAAGTTGAGTCCATTCCCTGGATCCACATTATAAAAGGTGAGAATGGATTCCCTTAGTTGTCCTCTGGCCTCCACATGAATGTTGGCACCCCCCCCACACACACACACACTAAACAAATGTAAAAACTTAAACATTAAAATGCTCTCAGGAATTAGCTTTGAACGTCAATCCTGAGTGACTATTTTCCACACACGTTTGCTCGGCTTTGTTTGTCTTCTTAGCGGTCATGGTTTCATATGTATTTTGAAAAGTTTGTGTCATAAGGAACTTGGACCTCAGCGGGTTAGAACTTTGGTTGCCTAAACTCTAAAGAGAGTAATTGAGACTTAAACGAGAGTAATTTTTATATCCATCTAATTTTCTCTCTAAGCTCCAGATTAAATGCTTATACAGTTATTGAAGCAATTGCTAGCACGATTTCACCCACCACTTGGAAGTCACACTGAATGTTCGCACAGAGGCACAGGGTGAAATGAGTCTGGCAGCCCGAGGTTACATGTCATCCCCTTAAAGGGAAGCTCCAGAATGCTGGGCCAGTTATCAGCCAGTGCCTTCCTCTAAGTCCCTCCCACTGGGTGAGCGCGGGGAGTTGGCACTGCTTACTCTGCTGCAGAGCACCCTGTACTTCCTTTCCTCTGAGGGATTTGAGGGGCTGGTATGTTAAAAACCCTATTGAATTTAGATTCCCTTGCATCTTCTCACAGAGACGCTGCACTGTGCAATGCCCATCTGTATATATGCAGTGTACCCTTGGCCCTTGGATGCTGGCCTCCCAGGCAGTTCCTCAGAACATACCCCATGGAACATTCTGGTGAGTAGGTCCCAGTAGCCAGGGCCCTGAATCTTAAAACTTCCTGTTCTACCTCTCCTGATAGACTGCTCACTTCTTTCCTACCACCAAACCTCATGATTCATTTGAGTTGATTTTTTTAAATTATTTATTTTTATTTTATGTGTATGTAGATGTGTGTGTGTGTGAGAGAGAGGGAGAGGGGGAGGGGGAGGGAGAGGGAGAGGGAGAGGGAATGTATGTGTGTGTGTGTGTGTGTGTGTGTGTGTGTGTGTGTGTGTATACCATGTGCATATACACATGCAGGTACCTGAGGAGTCCAGAAGAGTATGTGTTGGATCCCCCAGAACTACTGTTACCATGTGAGCTACCATGGAACCATGGGAGTTCTGGGAACTGAGTTAAGATCCTTTGCAAGAGCAGCGAGTGTGTTTAACCACTGAGCCGCCTTTCCATCCCCTAAATAATTTACATTAACCAGAAACTGGATTGAACATCGTGGAGACATCACAGGAAAAAGAAGCAGTTAAAAATGAAGGTGTTTGACACTTTTCCCAAATCAGACTATGTAATCCTTAAAATATTAAGTACTTAACACTTAAGTGATTCACAATAGATGCCCACTAACTCTACTATTATGGGGAATAGCCATCAAACCAACACTACATATTAGTGATATTGTAGGGCTATGTGCCAAGTTCCAATGAGAACTATAGACCTCAGCGGGCCCTCCAGTCTGACAAGCTGAAGTGCCTACGTGCTTGTCCCTCATGATTATAGTACATAGAAAGATTTAATCAGGGCTGGACACCCCTCCCTTCCCCTTCTGCCAGAGAAAAACAAGATAAAAGTAGCTTTTGTTTTGCTGTATTCTGGTTTCTTTTTGAAAAGTAGATCTTAGCCAAAGCTGAGAAATTATAGGGTTGTTTTAAGATTTATTTTCATTACTTTAAATTACGTTGACATTTCTATGTCTATGCACGGGTATGTACACTTGACTGCAAATACCCACAGAGTCTAGGAGAGGGCATCAGATACCCCTGGAAACGGAGTTACAGGCAGGAGACAGATGCTTGACTTATAGAATACCAAACTCAGGTCTTCTGTAAGAGCAGTAAGGATTCTTAACTGCTGAGCCATCTCTCCAGCTCTGACTGTCTGACATAGTGTGTGCTTAACCAAAATAAACACATCATTTTAGGCTTCCAGCATACCTCATGCTTCCTCTGGTGTAGACAGGACAGACACATGCACGCACATGACTTTTCTGAGGGACTGTCTTATACAGAGTGACTCAGAGCCCCAGGTCACTTCCATGATCCTCTCCACCACCTTTGAGGGATTTGTGCTTCTGACTGAGCAGATAGGAGACAGAAAAAAGGGAGAGTTGTTCCAGACCCAACCACCTCAGACCACAAGAATCGAACTTTCTAGATTCAAGAGTTAGTGACAGTTATGATCACCTCTCTATCCCAGCAGTAATGCATGCACATGCGCGCGCGCACACACACACACACACACACACACAACACGCAGAAGGGAGATGGATATTTGATGAGGATTAAAAGCCTGTGCTCCAGTCCTTACATGAAATAGGACACTAGCTGGAAGAGAGCTCCCATCAGACAGCTCTCCCGCACTTCCTTCCTGTGGCAGTTTGGAGCATGCTGGGCACCTGTATGGGTCTCTCAGAGAAAAAACAGTCATGCATGTGGCCAGTGAGTTCTCAGCCACAGACTTCTGCTTGTGAAGCTGGGCCGTGGGGTAGCATTGATTCTCTGAGGGAAAGTGAGCAGCTTTCCTGTCCTGATGGTGTGAGGGCCAGATGAGGAGCTTGCTACCCTGGTAAGCTACTTCTGTGCACTTTGAAATCTGAGCTTCTCTTCTGTGACTAGCTCCCTCAATCCTCAGGTCATCAACATAAGGAAAACTCACCCTTCTGGTCTACACCTGAAAAGAAAAACAGTTTGTAAAAGTGCCAGTTGTAGGAATGGCTCGGAAGGAAGAGAGATGGGATATTTTGGTTTGGCCAAAGGTCTCTGTGAGAAGGTAACACATGAACAGATATTTGAATGTGTCTCCTCCTTTCTTCTGGGCCACAGCAGGTTGTACGCTTATAAATTCTCATCACCTATGTGCTATTTATTTTCTTCTTCCCTTCTGGCTCGTTCTGTCAGTGTGAGCATTTGGAGGGAAAGAAATGTGTCTCGTGTGTCTCTCACATCAAAGCGCTGAGTTAATTTTTCCTTCTGACATCTTAGTAAGTAGCTAAATGTCTGTATTATGCACAGGGTTAGTAGTTACTCAATACATAGAAATATTACACTATTGGACATGCACATACACACACACACATGCGTATGCACACATGTTGCCAATGCATCTAAGAGAATTGAATAGACCAGCTATCAGGAGTAACTCACAGTGTTAGACATGTCTTCATGTCTAGCTTGACAGCAAGTCAATCTCTTTATAGCAACTGTCAAGTCAGACTCCACAGTGAGTTATCACTTCTCCCACATGTCACTCTAGGCACATGGCAGGCCCTCCACCTGTCACTCTAAGCACACCACTAGCCTATACGATCTTCTTGGTACCTAAGCACATTTCCTTCCATAATATATTGGCTGGATCTCAGGCTTAGAAGAACAGGATAAAATACTTCTTCCTGCAAACCATGGCATCTTGTCAAAGACTGAACACAGAGCAGGCTTTGTAAAACTCCTGGATCTTTTCATAAACAGTCCCAACAGTTTGGGTTACAGAGGGTAGAAGACTGTAGTCAACATAATGTCCTTGTCATTACCATGCCAAGTTTCAAGAAGTCATTCCTGCCTGAACATAGTTCTGTGATTGTCAATTTGACACATCTGGAGGAAAGGAGCCTCAATTAAGGACTTGGCCCCATCAGCTTGGCCTGTGAGCATGTCTGTGGGGCATTTTCTTGGTTGTTAATTGGTGTAAGCAGGCCCAGTTTACAATGCACAGTAGCATCCCTAGGCAGGCAGGCCTGGGATGTATAAGGAAGGGAGCTGAGCAGGGACCCAGGAGCCAGTAAAATGTGTTAGTCCATAGTTTCAGTCTCAGTTCTTAGCTTCTGCTTCATTCTTTCAGCTTCTGCCTTGCCCCACCTTAATGATAAACTGTGACCTATAAGCTGAAATAAGCCCTTTTCTTCCCAGGTTGCTTTTGGCCAATGTTTTATCATAGCAATAGAGAAGTAACCTGGACAGTCCTTGGCATATGAGCTTCCCTTAAGCTGCCTAACAATCTTACATGATGCATGCTGCCATTGCCTTGGGCTTTGTGGGTTAAGGATCTTGACGTGCTTACAGACATGATGAGAGACAGGGCACACTTAGAATGTGTAGGCTAACTCCACAGTCCCTGTACGACAGTACTGCTCTGGGGACAGACAGCCTTCCTTGGAATTTGTGCAAAGCTCAGAACAGTTTTTATGGGAAAAGATCCTGTGCCGGCTTCTGTCTACCTGATGCTTTAGTGCCTACAAAACACTGTTACATGAAACAGATTGAGAAGCAGAGCAGAACATATGAGGACTCTCCCCAAAGGGACACTGGTTCTTCTAAAGCCTGCCCTCCATTCAGAATTTTTAGATTCTAGATCTATGCTCATTTTGTGTGGACTCTCTCCTTCACTAGTCTTTGGTGATGGATATGTGAGTCAGCATTTACTTTAAGCTTAGTCAGTTGGAATGTCTTCCCATCAGCATAATTCCAATCAGTTGGTGGATGTTTTAAGTCTTATTTTTTTTAAAGATTTATTTATTTATTTTGTTTATATAAATACATTGTATCTGTCTTCATACACACCAGAGGGCATTGGATCCCATTAAAGATGATTGTGAGCCACCATGTGGTTGCTGGGAATTGAACTCAGGACCTCTGAAAGAATAGTCAGTGCTCTTAACCGCTGAGCCATCTCTCCAGCCCTGTTTTAAGTCTTATAAGAAGCACATATGGATTTTTCTTGCTGAGATTGTGTGACCTCACTTCATATTATTATATATACTTACTTTATCCTTTTTTCTTTAGAGTTGAATAGTAGGACTCTTAAATGCAGATCTTAGCCATATATACACATATGCATATATACACATACACACACATATATACATAAATACATACATACACACATATATACATACATACATACATACATACATACACACAAGCATATGTGTGAGTTTAGGATAGCATATGAGAAGGAAAACAAAAACGGTAAATGGCAGGAGATGGGCATATGTCATGAAAGAGAATGTAAAGCTAGTCCTTTCTCTGGTTTCAACCCGTCATGAATGTTTTGGGTTTGGGTGGTGGATAAGCATGTAAAAACAAGCTCAACAGTGAAGGGTGTGACATTCGGTAGAGTGCTCTGCGGCTTGAGAAGGGCTGTTCTAACTCAACAGAGGTTCATTAAAACATACAGACTTTGGATGTAGTAGATGTTAGTATGTGGTGTTTTAAATTTACAAGGTCTTTATAATAAAGTTTTAATAAATAAAAAGAGACCCATCAGAATATGGAGATCCAAGGCCAATGTGAGTGCTTCCTGCCACATTCTCGGATGGCAGAGAATGCTCATTTCTGGAGATGGGAATCAAAAGACATGTTCTTTTGCATGCCTGTAATCCTAGCACTCAAGAAGTAACAAGTCTGAGGGTGGCCTAAGCTATTTAGAGAGTTGGAGGCAAACCTTGGCTACATGACAATAAAAGAAAAACAAACAAACAAACAACAAAACCCAACAACCCTGAGTAGCTCAGAATCCAAAGTCTGAGTGACAGATGTTTCTCCCTCATAAGGTGCTGCTGCCCTGACTAGTTCTCACGAGGCTGCCTGATGATCCCTGAACCCTCTGTTCCTCAGAACAGCCTGTAACTCCAGTAAACATGCTCACTCTAGTTTTTATTTGGGGATGTGCAGATAGGAGTGCTAATTGCAACAATGAGCTTGGTGCAGGGTCATTCCTCCAGATGAAGGACCAGGGTGAGTGACTTCCTTTCTGTGTCCAAAGACACACTGGCTAGAATGAAGGGGGTTATTTACTGCTTGTGCAAAACACTGGCAAGCTTCCTTTCCTGACTGTAAAGTAGGCTGCTGTTTCTAGCATTGCCCGCCGGCATGCCACACCACATGACCTGTAGCTGCTTGCACATGGTCACTCACTGTATACTTTCTCAACACTACAGTGTGTCTCTTGTTTCTGGAAGGCTATGGCACTTCCAAGATTCCCTTTCCCACATGGATCTGACTGATGACTATGAGATTTAAGACTCAAAAATGAAGCAGAAGCTGAGCTGTCATAGTTAAAAGATAAGCAGGGTCATCTGGTCAACCTTGAGCAGCCCTCCCTCCCTTACTATTTCCTATGCATTTTGCCAGGTCTATTAGCCCATAGCAGCTACACAGCAGTATATTACAAAGGCATAGTCAACTGTGTAGATATAGATGTAGGACTCTCTCTTTGTGTTTCCATATTGGCAGCTGGTTGCATGTAACTTCTATTTTTCTGCGGACTTACACTTGGCCAGTCCTGCCTTCGCATCAGGCAGATGAAGTCAGTAGTTCTCTGCTTGATTATTCTGTGCTCATCTCACAATCTTTACTTTCCCACATTGACATTTTTCTACATACTGATCAATCTATTGAGTCTTTTATTTCATATTTCTAGAGGTTCTGTTCTTGTAACTGACACATGTGAAGAAAAAGTAATAACAGATAATAAGGTTAAGACTTATTAACAGACCCCTTTTGTGCTACTATAGCAAAATACCTGAGGTTAGAGCATTTATAATAGAAGGAACTTCCTGGCTTACAGTTCTACAGGCCTGGGAGTCTAAGATCCAGATTCCAACACTTGGGTTTTCTTAGTATATGATATTGTTCCACTTCAGAAGCTAAAGAGCCTTCTAGTAAGAAAGCCAATAGATCAAAGGAAGTCACGGGCATGAAAGGACCCATGACTGTGGGTGTGGGCAGCTCAGGCCTGCTCTACAGGCATGATGAATGGAGTAACCCTGCTCTCCCAAAAGACTCTGCAAGGCCAACATTTTCCCTTTCATCTCCTTCCCTTTTCCTCTTTAGCTTTGAGACAGGGTCTCACTAAGTAGCCCAGCTTGGGGCTTGATGCTCAATGGCAATCCTCCTTCCTCAACTTCCTCAGAAACCTCAGCAATATGCTTCTGGAGGACAGATTTTTACCTCCATGCTCTAACTCTATAAGAAAGTCCTGGTGACCTTGGTGTTGTCTACCAATACTCAGGGTTGTAATGAGAACTGCCAGTGAATAAAGAGCCCTGCTCCACACCACCATGTGCCAGCCTCCCTTTGTGCTAATCCTCTGTCACACAGGTTCTCTTTGTTTACCTGGCTGGCCCTTTTTATTCTGAGCTGTGCATTGCATGCTTCTTCCACTATTTTGAATGAAAAGCTATTCCATCAAAGTTGCATGGAAAGCCCATCATACATCCCCGGGATTTGTGGGAACAATGAATTGAAGTTTGTTAATTCCATCCTAGCCTTCTTCATCCTGTTTCAGACTGCTTCCCTGGACCATGCCAGTTTATAGCAGAGTGCAGATATTCTTAAAGCTATAAAAATTAACAAACCATTATTTGTCACAGCAGCTATGGGGACGTGTGTGTGATGCCACATCTTAGGCTGGCATCCCACCCCTCACCCCCAAGTATCTAAACCACACAAACATCATTAGGAATTTAAAAAAACAACATTTTTGAAATGTCATAGATATGAGATGAGCTTCAGGCTGGGTCAGGAGAGCCATTTCCTGGCTTCTTTCTAAATGATGCTGCCTGGGAATTCTTCCCAGGGTGTTGAGAGATGGATGCAGACTTCTGTGCTCAGTCCCCATCACAGTGCCAGCCTGTGAGAGCCAGCTCCATCTGTTCCACCTGCAGGAAGATCTGTTAGTGGATCTGAGGAGCCTTTCTTCCATCACTGTTTAGAGGATGGGGATGAACCCAGCTCCTCGCTGTTTAGAGGACCAATCATAGAAAAGTAGACTTCTACTAAGGTGTAATATCATCAAAAGGGTCTTTCAGGGACCCCCAGAATTGGTCAGTAATCTGATCATTTCTTCAACTGCCGCCTCCGTCCTATACCTGATGTAAATGCTATTCAGAAAATTTGAAGAGTCTTAGAGCTTTCTCAACTTTCCATTGGTTGGTCTAGCACAAACTTAATACAGTTAAGCAACTATACAGCTGCAGATACAAGCTGGCAGGAATCAAAGTTGCATTTCTCTTTTCAAACAAGTTTCTGCAACCATATGAACTTGTGACAATGTATGTCAGAAGCAACAGCTTGCTTAGAGTGGTGACAGGCTACCAGAGAATAAGGGTGAGTTGGGGTTGAGTCTGCCACCCCAGGGAGTACCAGAGATTAAGCTGACTAATGAGGCAGAAGAGTGGGAGAGAGTCGTCTGGAGAGCCCCATGGGAAGGCTGCAGGGTGATCATATGTAAAGAACAGGTTGACCAAGCAGGAGGCTGGACTGTGCCCCACCTACCCTCGCTGAGGCAGACGAGATCTAATTGTGAAAGTGCAAGAGAAGGCACAGAGACACTCCAGAGTTTATGGAGGTGACCTGGGCTCGTGGATAGAGGCATCAGATGCTAATAAAACATGTGACATGGGAAGTTACATGCTGATGGATAAAGCATCCAGGAAGTCTGTGATATTCAAATAACCATAAAAGCCTGCCCTGTGTAAATGACTCCCAAGCCAGTGTTATGTGACATTAAGTCCCCATCTCTTTGAGTTACTAACTTTGAATGTTTGGGACTCCATTCTTGCTTAGAAATGTATCTTTTCATGGTGAGCTCTCCTGCCCTTGCCCTAACTGCTTGCCTCTCTTCAATTCTTTGTTCTGAGAACCCCCTTGGAGGTGTTCATTAAACCTCCCAATCCCATCACAGTAAACCCTGCAGGTCTTCTTGTCTCTCTCTATACTTCATGGCTGTTACCTCATGGTCTCCTACACATTTCGTGACTGCTACAGAACCATGGAGAAACATGATTCTTTCTCCAGTTTGTCTAAACTGTAAAGAAATCCATTTTCACTTACAGTGAGAAACAAGAACTTCACTCTGTGCTAACAAACACGTGAGATGAGAGGCAAGGCAGTTTTGATTTTACGATTCTGTAGTAGCGGGCGTCAGCCTAGAGAAAAGGCAGAAATGGCCCCTCAGTGCATTTAGTGCAAAGTGATGGTTTTTGTTGTCGTTATTTTGTTTTTTTTCATTCATGATCACATTTCTTAGCCACCCTGAATTCCTCATTGGCTGGATTCTTCCAGGAGATCTGCTCTTCCTGGTGTCCAGTGTTGTTCCCCCCCGCCCCCCCAAGGCCCTCATCCCATTGGTTCAGGACACAAAAAACAAAGCCTTAGCTAGTGAATACTTGGGGGCTTGAAATTCCCTCTCATTTCTAAGTAGATTCAGTCACATTGCAGATTGCCTGTAACTTTCCTACCCTAGGATGAATTGGGAGCGCCCAGACAAGCACGTGCCAACCTCCAGCTGTGGAGGACAGGGACCCAGTACCTCCTGTTCACTGACACTCTGATGACTCTAAAGACACTTTACACTGAAATTGGAACATAATGACTTATTTCTTACATTTGCTCATATATGCTTCTAAATTTTCTTTGACCTATACAGAAAGTAAGGCAGAAGACAATGAACCCAAGGGGACAGTGATGTTCCTAGGAGCCAAATAGAGTCATGAATGCCAAGGGGCCCTCCATAAGAATGAATATTATCTGGAAAGGCTATTGGTATAATAGCCAAATGATGTCTCACTTGACTTTGTAAAACTCCTTCCAGGTCTGGTTCTTTTGTCTTCTTGGTAACCTGGGTTGGCTTTTTAGGTGGTCCACTCAGACTTCTTGGGAAAAATCCCTGTCTCTGACAGCTCCAGCATGCCAGGGCAGCCAGCATCCCAATGTGTCAGTTAAAAGGAAAGGCGGGGGGGGGGGGGGGGGGGGGGG
>JANHMN010000006.1:6541043-6552911 GCA_030674055.1 Rhabdomys pumilio | reverse complement strand
GGGGGGGGGGGGGGGGGGGGGGGGGGTGTTGAGAAGAACAAATAGAAAAGTCCCATAATCTCGGGTTTGTCTTCAGGGTATTAACATGAGCTGAAGGTGCCAACAGAGAAAGAACTGAGAGGCAGAGGATGACAGTGTGTAATTTAGTCACTCTGGTGAAGGACGGGGGATAAGAGGTATGAGTCATTTAGTCAAGTTGGTGCTGGCTGGTTATTGTCTAAGCGCTGGTTCTGCAATGTGTCAAAGAGATCCTTAACCTTTCACGGTGTGGGACACAAGCTGGTCCCCATGGGATGGCCACCCCACTACAGGGTACAACCTCACTGTACAGGTCTGCCCTGTACAGCTCTGCTCTTCCTGGACCCCAAGATGGATGCAGGTTTAGGACAAGGACTTGTTTTGTTCTGTCTTTAAAAGGGGTTGATGTGATAAGTTATGAGTTCCTGAGTGGTTACTATGTTGCATCTATGCACAGTCAAGCCGGTGACTGAGCAGGGTCAGAGGAAACAAGCACACAATTAAGGCAGCAACACTGGGTGTTCATTCTGCTTCTAGAGAGCTGCTGGGTTCCTTTAAGGACTCCAACAAGGATGGCTTAAAGCAAGAGTGGCTTCTAACCCCCTGTTGTAAGATTGTTATAGCCTCTGTCTGTATTCTAAGCATCCTGCCTGAGGCTGGATGAAGGACTCTATGGCAGCCTCCAGGATTACGTCACCATATTTCTTACCAGCTCTCTGAGGTTTGTTGTGTTCTGAGTCCCCTCAAAGATACGCACTCCACAGATCAGCACCCGTTTTCTTATTGTTTCAGCCACATTTTGTTTAACTTCATATTTAGGAAACAACGACTTTCATAGTAATCTCTCCCTTTAGGCTTCTAAGACAAGGTATGTGTCAACACTTACTTAACTCTAATCATAGTAATAATATTTTTGCCAAGCACCTTTTACCTTGTGCCTCTCTCCTGTTTTTTAAGTTGCATGTGTTAATCAACACATGCCTAAATGAATGTTGGAAATTTCATCCCTTTCTTTTTTGCTCACTGATTATCAGTTTATCTGTCAAAAAGTGCTCAGTTGGTTTTCTGTGGGTCAGCAAGAGGAAAAAACTGATGGAGTCCTGGGAGAGGAATGGGGTCAAAGGTCACAGACTGCCTAGAGGGTGCTCTTCTCTGGCTATGAAATGGGAACTGTCCTGACAAAGGTGAAGATATTATGGAGAGACTACATGCTGTGTCCTCCTTTAGACTCTCACACCACTGAGACAGTAGCCATCAAAGGACTAGCAGTTTCCCAGGGGTCTCATGCCTGGGACCCCAAGGCAGCCAGAGTAGAGATTTGTAAAGGAGTGTAAAGAGATTTCACACAATGGAGACAACTTTCCGAACCATCTTGTAGGAGACACAGAAGGTAAGAGAAAGATGCTGGGCAGGACCACACCTTGACCAGGCCTGCTTAGTTAGCTATGCAAGCTTCTTTGCCCTTCATTTAAATGCAAACTTTATGCCAAGACCCCAGGAGATGGACTTAGGGGGTTCCTGGGGGCCCTTTTCATTTACTCTTCTTGTCAATACTGTTGCAGTGATTAGATTTATCTCTTTTCTCTGGTTCAGCCCAGCATAGTAACCAAATTTTACCCTCAAGGCTGTGGTCCAGAGGGGGTCTCTGTCCAGAGCCACATTTCACTGTGGCTCACACTGCTCTGTGACAGATACAGCTCATCCAAATCTTTCAAGTCTGGGGTTTTTCATCAGTAAAAGTATTGATTATACTAGGTCATAAGGTTAGCAGGATGATTCTACTAGTGTGTATCAGCTTGGCACTAAACTCAAAGCGTATTAAGTGCCTTGCAGTCAGCTTTTATGGATATGAAGGACTTCAGGAAGGCACAGGGCTGCCCAGTCTCCTTAAATGCTGACACCAGGGCTCACGTGAATTTGTTTTGGATTTTCAATTAGGAAATTAATCAACAGTTTTCCCCAAGACACTAACCAGAGTGAGAACGCAACTGGCTATTTCCCCAGGATAAATTGTGCCACACAACATTTTTGGACTTTATGCCTTTCCTTGGCTAATTCTTAATCCATTTATAATATCTGTCTGTTGTAGGAGGGGCTGAGGTGGGAGGAGTAAGGAGAGGAAGAGGAGAAGGAAGAGGAGGAGCTACAGAGTGCAGAGATGTGGGAGGATGAAGAGCCATGCAGGTATGGAGAGCAGTCAAGGGTAACAACTTTTATTTAGGTTAGCTAATTGGGAAACACCTCTAATTGTATGGGCATATTGTTATTGAGCATTACCAAACATATAAAGCCTTTGATTAATGTTTAAGCATTAGAATCTCATTTTCCTACCGGGCCTGCATGGATGGCAGGATGGTCTGGGCAATGCCCAGCCTTGCAAAGAGAGCGTAGAAGATTGGCAGAGCCATCTTCCACGCTGATGTTTTTATGGGTGGCAGGGCTGGTGTTTCTGGCTGGCCATTTCTAGCTGCAGCGCGCACTAGTGGCGGCTGAGCTAGGCTGAGCTAGGCTGAGCTAGGCTGAGCTAGGCTGAGCTAGGCAGAGCTGCTGCAGTTTAGATAGTGGGCTAGACTAGCAGCTGTTTTAATTAATTACTTCAATATTCAACTGTGGTACAGTGGAATGCATCACAGGTAATATAATTCTAATGATATATATATACATATATATATATGCGCATATATATGTATATATATACATATATATGCGCATATATATATATGTATATATATATACGTATACATATATATATGTGTATATATATATATATATATATTTTTTTTTTGAGACAGGGTTTCTCTGTGTAGCCCTGGCTGTCCTGGAACTCACTCTGTAGACTAGGCTGGCCTCGAACTCAAAAATCTGCCTGCCTCTGTCTCCCAAGTGCTGGGATTAAAGGCGTGCACCATCACTGCCTGGCCAGTTGGGATAATGTTATATATATTTTTACAGCCAGCTGTGGTATAATATCAATACTTCTGTGTCAGTCAAAATTGTTCCACCTAATTATTCCATGGTGTGAAAATTGACTTTATGAATTGTTCAAGATTTATTTCCGATTTTTACATTTTTCAGAGTGACATTTTGATAAAGATCTTGACGTGTGTATCTTTGTGTATAGTCATTGGGCTCGTATAAAACTGTCTAGACACAGGAACTTGGTGTCAAGGGATATGCACATTTTCATAACACTTATTCCATCTTGCCAACTTTTCCATCAGGAATCCTAGATCAATTTATACTCCTGGAGAAGAACACTGCCAACTGAGGTATCTTCACTTCAAAACCCACGCCAGCTGGAGAGATGAACGCACAGCTTAATCCTTCTTTGATTTACATATCTTTGAACATTTTCACACCTTTGTTGCCTGCCCTTCTAGACCGAACCCGCACCGCAATGGTGGGATAAGACTGGGAATGTAATTCTTCCTAATAAGTCTTGTTGGCTCCTAGGACTCAAATGTGAAGTTAAAAGTGACAGTGGTAATAGAATATGACATCTCACAGGCGATACCATATCCAACAGAATACACCAAGTCCAAGAGCTCACAGGCGATACCATATCCAACAGAATACACCAAGTCCAAGAGCCACCATGTCTGCTGTGGACACCTCGAGATTAGAGCAAAGAGTTCTGGTAGCAAACATGATGATCAAGAGACTCCGGCCTAGAATAGTTGCTGTAAAGGGGTAAAGGAGAAGCCCTCCATCTTAAAACAAGAAGGTGTAGTGTAGCCTTCCCATGAGCACTACCTGGAAATTTGGGAAACCGACAGGGATCTTGGGATTCTATCATAGAATAGCAAGGTGTACTCTTCACCCACAGACACTTGGAAAGCCAGCTTCCAGCAGTTCTGTCCCCACATTTACCCAAAGCTGCAGCTCTGAGGCATTGCATTCAAATGAAAAATTGGAAGAATTCCAATGAAAACCCTGCTGTATTTTCTACCGAGGAGATTAACCCCCAGGAGATTGCCTATAGGCCACCCCAGGGGAGACCTCATTCCAAACTCACAGGTCTATTCTGCCTATGATAAATGACTTAGTACAGGAGTTGGCACATCAATGTGTGTGTGTGTGTGTGTGTGTGTGTGTGTGTGTGTGTGTGTGTGAGTGTGTGTATACGTGTATGTGTGTGCTCATTTATGAAAGCACATGGGGTAACTTTTGATTGGAGAGTCCAGGCCAAGGCTAGGTGGTATCATCTCTAGGTGGGAGGGCTTGTGCTGTATGAGAATGTTAACTAAGCATGAGGCAGGGGAACAAGCCAGTAAGCAGCCTTCCTCTGTGTCGGGGGAGGGAGTAGTTCTCACCTCTTGAGCTGGAATTGCAGGCAAGCTGGCACACCCACCTGGTGTGCTTTGTGTGTTTAAAGTTTTCTTGGTTGTGTGGCCAAGCTTTAACCCCAGTGCTGTCTCCCAAGCCCCTGCTGATTGGTTTTTAATTTGTTCACTCTGCTGTTGCTTTCTTGAGCCCCTTCTATGCCAGTTGCCTTTCTCCTTGGGGATACTGTGTGCAGATCCACTTATAAAATGTTGAAAACATTAACCTGTTGAATGTGCTGCATGTTGAAGTTTAAATGTTTTTGCTTGTCTTGGATTCTTTCTTGACTTTCTCTTCAGTTACTTCTTTTGCTTCTGTGCTTTTAAGTGCCCCTCCCCACAGGACACAGTCGCTCGTCTGTATTTTGTGGTGGCTTTCTCTTGGCTTTCCTTTCTACAGTCCTCGGTATGCTAGAATGATATTAAATAAAGATCTAATTTTAAAAATGGACACATTCCAACAGTACTGAGAAGGGCAAATCCGTTCTCCTTGACCTATCTCTCTTTCTATATTGATCCCATATCTGGGCCTGGTTTTGGAGTTCCTATTTTTAAAATTTTATTTTTAAATGACACATTAAAAAAATGATCCGCACTATTGAGAGACCATGTGGTGTTTTGACATGCATGTACTGTGTACATTTAAGTGCATTTAAGTGTATCCACTCCGACATCTGTCTTTCATGGTCAAGCATGGCAGGTTATACCTTCTTTTTTTTTTTAATTTATTAATTGTTTAGTTATTTTATGTATATGAGTACACTGTCACTGGTTTCAGACATACCAGAAGAGGGCATCTGATCCCATTACAGGTGGTTGTAAACCACCATGTGGTTGCTGAGAATTGAACTCAGGACTCTGGAAGAGTAGCCAGTGGTTTTAATCGCCGAGCCGTCTCTCCAGCCCCAGGCTATTCCTTCTGATGGACATGTGCAATGTGCACTTGTCTTTGCTGCTCTTCTGTGCACCTGCATACAGGAGCCTCTGATTCTTATTGATAACCTATTCTCCACTGATCAGCCATACCTACCCCCTCTCCCCACTCCCATCAGCCCCTGCCAATCACTCTCCTACCTACCTCCCAACTGCTGTGAGATCAGTATTTTTTTATAGTTCACATATGAGCAAGGTCATGTGACGCTTGGCATTCCAAACCCATCATGCTTTGCTTTACAGAATGATTTCACTTATATTTTATTTTTCATTCCATAATCTGTAAAAATATATTAATCATATCCACCCACAGCTACTTTCCTCCAACTCTCTCTGGAGTCTCTTACTCTATATCATATCCTTGCCAATTCCATGTCCACATTTTATTTGCTGTTGCCATTAATAACTCCCTGAGTCTAATTAGTGCTACCCGTATATGCGTGGGTGTGGGGCTATCCACTGGGGCACGGTGAACCTACTAGTGACCACATTCCTAAAGGAGAGGGATTCTCCTTCCCTCAGCAGCCATCCATTTCCAAGAGCTAACATGCGCAGGGATCCCTTCTCCATCCGTGTTGGCAACTTGATTAGCTTCATGTTGTGTAGGCGACCACAGGCACTGTGGACTGGTGTGTGTTCCAGCCATGCCGCGCGTGTTCAGAGGGAGCATTTCACGGCTCCCCTCCTCATCTTCCAATGTTTGCATGCTTTCCATTGCCTCTCCACAAAGCTCCCTGGGCCTTGGATGGTTCGAGGTTGATGTAGATGCCTACCCGCAGCTGAGCACTATAGGTCTTTGTACTCAGCACTTCGACCCATAACACAAAGTCTCTGCATTAACCACTACTCACTACACTGCAAAGAAAAAAAAGAGAGAGAAGCTTCCTTGACTAAAATGGAGAGCAACACAGATCAAAGATATAAATATTTAAAGGAAAATTTGACTGCAGTGGCCATTTAGCAAAATAACAACAGTAAGTTTCCCACCTTGCCTATAATCTTGCCCAGTCATGGTCTTTTGACCAGGTTTGCAGTCATGAATTTCATCCTGTGAAGCAGAACTCATATCCAATGAGAGACTGGTTGGTTGCCTGCCGTTATAGCATCTGTGAGTGTATCTCACCAGCAGGTCAGGATCGTAGCAGCCAAAGTCTTACACTGGATGAAACCACTGATGTCTTTAATCCTCAAGCAGCCTGCCTGGCACATCCTGGCACTATGTAAGGTAGCCAGCAGAGATGGAGTTTCCTGGTCTCTTTGAGGTAGATTTCTCTTGTCCTGGAATGATGGGCACTAACACTGTTGCTGTGTCTTGGCTGTTATGAATAGAGCAGCGATGAGCAAGGGCATGCAAATGTCTCTGCAAACTACAGCTTCCATCTCGCGTGCATAGGGGACAGTGATGGAGGAAAGCTGGATCGCCTGGCAGCTTGTTGTTTAGCTTTTCAAGAGGTTTAGGTACCATTTGCATCACTGCTATTTACTTTCCATTCCCATCAATGAGGGCCAGTGTCTCGATGCTCCACCTCCTCCCTGGTACTGTTCTAATATTGACAGTCCATGTAATGAGGGAGAAGAGATACTTCACATGTGAGTCCTTCTGCTTTAATAATTCTAACCTTTTATGCACCTATTTATTAATCAGGCAGTTCAAGCTTGCTGTTTCTCTGTGAATTTCTTTTGTGTTTGTGTATGAGAGTGTGTGTCTGCATGTATGAAATTTCATAAATGGATTTTTATAGTAGCACATGTCCATCATGGAATATGTATACGTGTGTGTGTGTGTGTGTACTGTTGTGTTTTATAAAAAAGGAAAAGGAGGAAGGAGTATGTTTGGTAGGGGGAGGTATGGTGTGGGGGAAGGTGGTGCCTCTACGGGCCCATGCTGAGGCATCTCTTCTCTCTGAGGTACCAGCCACGTGTACAGTATAGAATAAAGTTTATTCAGGGCATGGGGAGAGAAATTGAAGGGGTATTAGAGACAGAGAAAGGGAGGGGGGAGAAAGAGAGAGAGAGAGACAGAGAGAGAGAGAGAGAGAGAGAGAGAGGAGACAAGTAGAGGCTGGCCATGAACATGTGAAGAGAGGGGGAGGGGAGTGGTAAGAGAAGGGACCAAGAGGGAAGAGAAGAAGGGAAGAAGAGAGCAAGAAAGGAAAAGAGAGAGGAGGGGGCAAGTAGCCCCTTATATAGTGAGTCAGGTATACCTGACTGTTGCCAGGTGACTGTAGGGTGGAGCATAGAAGACATGCTAACATAGACCAGCACATGTTTGCCATGGTATGTGTGTTGACAGTCTAAGGATAACTTTAGATGGTTGCCTTTCCCTACCTTGTCTGAGACAGGATCTTTCTGTTGTTGGTTGCCACAGGCACCAGGAAAACTAGCCTGGAAACTTCCTGGGATCCCGATCTTCTAATTAACTTTAGGAGAGCCAGGTTTGCTGAGGCTCACTCCTGTAGATTCCAGGATTCCAGTCCAGCTCTCCACATTGCCTTGTGCTTTACCCACCAAGCAACCCATTGCCAGCCCTTACTTTCTTACAAGTGAACTCTTAAATTCATCTTAAAGTATCTCTTAAAGTCCTAGTAGGATTTTTGAAATTATGTTACATTTGTAAAAGGATGCGTCAATGATGGTCTAGGAGTCTTTTTCAAGTTCCCTCCATTTTTCTCCGCATCTCGCTTATCTCCCGACTCACCCCTTGTCTATATTACTTCTAGCTTTCCTTTAAATCGTATAACTTTTTAAAGTTATACGCTTGTTAGTATTCTGTCTAAACTCCACCTCCACAGTTACCTGGCAACAGCCAGGTATGCTCCTTTCCACAGTTACCTGGCAACAGCCAGGTAGGCCTGGCCCACTATAAAAGGGGCTGCTTGCCCCTCCTCTTTCTCTTGATCTCTTGCCTCTAGCATCTCTCTGTCCCCTCCCCCTCCCCCTTTCTCTTCCCCCTCTCTCCACGTGGTCATGGCTGGCTTCTTCTACTTCTCTTCTTCCTCTCTTCTTCCTCTTCTTCCATCTTCTTCCCCCCACCTTTGCCCTATCTCCTGAATAACCCCCCCCCCCAACCGTTTGGTCTGGAGTGGTCTGTTCTAAGCTGTGGGCAGATGTCTAACAACACTTGCCTCCATGGCTGTGAGAGAAACCACCGTTACTTTTAAATGCTGGATGACACCGAAGTCTGCAGCATCTCATCAGTACTAAATATAGCCTGCTAATTATGCCGTTCTGTCTTTCAAGAGAAGCCAAGCGATGTTCTACAGGCAAGACTTCGCTTTTATTCCAATTCTCAGTGTCGTGACCTTTCTGTGACACCCAGGGGGAGGGGGCAACCTTACTTTAGAGGGAAGGAAAGCTCTCATCTCTAAAGAGATTAGATGACGTTTCCTCTGGAGCCCAGGATGAGCGAGCACCTCCCAGGAACACAGACACTTATCCAACCGCCCAGCTGATAACACAAGGCCCAGAATCTGTGTGTCAGTTACACTAAGACACTTCAATTGTCTCAAATGAGGCCTTTCTGTTTACTCACCAAGCACTTGGCTTGACACAACAAGGACCTGATTAATGCTAACTACTCAGAAAGAATCTCATTTCACTGAACACATCGTTTCTTTACCACTCCTGGTGGAGTCATGTCCCAAGGGAACAAACGGTGATCTTCACCCTTCACTTCTGAACGGGAACAAAGGTCTTCATCCCTTCTAAGATTGGGTTTCTGTAGACATAGGCTGAGAGAAAACATACCTGTGACATGCAGAGAGGGCTGGGCTTGAAATCTTATTCCACATACAAGTCCCCTTGCCTTTCTGTGTGTTGGTCCCCTCAACTAACTCGCCACCTGCCTGTCTCATAAAGATCAAGCAAGATGACCAAAGCAAATTCAGTTAAACCACTAGGAGAGAGCTCTTTTGAGAAATAAGATTTGTATTTTATTAAAGATCTGGTGACAGACCCTAGACCGAGTTGTTTAACAAACATCATTTAAACCTGCAGTCACCCTCGGAGGTGTTCCATTGTTGCTGCTTTGTGGATGCGAAAGCCCAGACAGACTGGCTTGGTCAAGATCACAGATAAGTGTGTCTGTAGCTTCTTCATTGCATTCAGCTTCTCAAGTCAGCTCTGCTCTTTGAGTCTGATGAACCTGGAAATACTCTGAGACAATGCTCCTACCTAACCACTCTCCGACAGCTCCAGCCTTCATGTGCACACATGCGATAACAGTGGCATCCTCCCCTGTCTGCCTCCAATTCTCCTTTCAGAGAAGTCATTTCACATTTACTTCACAGAAAAAGGAAGGAAGGAAGGGAGAAAGGGAGGGAGGGAGGGAGGGAGGAAGGGAGAAAGGAAGAAAGGAAGGAAGGAAGAAAGGAAGGAAGGAAGGAAGGAAGGAAGGAAGGAAGGAAGGAAGGGAGGAAGGAAGGGAAGAAGGAAGGAAGGAAGGGAGGAAGGAAGGAAGTTGATGAGGTGAAAGAGAGTGCCCCGGACTAGTCAACAGCACTGTCAGAGCACAGCACTGTCGCTCAGAGCTGTCCTGGGAGCAGAAACATCTTTTACACTATAAATAATATTGACTCCAGATTGAGATCCACCTCACGGAGATCCTAACAGTCTGCTCTCTTCACAACTAGAACACTGACGAAGAGCAGGCAGATCTCAATCTAAGGACAAGGACACATCTCATCATGTGTAGGTCAGTGAGTGAGACACCCCCTTCCATTCCTGTTGGGATCATCTTTTTGTGTGCCATGTAAAGGCTGTCTTTGTATTATTCAGGTGTTGATTTCTGTGCCGGCAGAGAGGTGAGTATAGGCCAGACTTCACTGGTATTTTTATTGGATCGTCCCCTGCCTGAGTGTTTTGTAAACATTCTTCTCCATCACCTTCTGATTTGGTTTAATAAAGAACTGACAGCCTATAGCAGGGCAGGGATAGAAAATGTGGGACTTCAGAAAATAGATTCTAGTAACATAGAAGATGGATTTCTGCCCAGCTCTTATGCTGTTTAAGGCTCATTGTAACTAGTAAAAGTTACATGTCTTTTATCCAATAACTAAATGGTTAATGCTAGGGTAAAAACCCTGGTTTAAAATTTAAAATTTCTACAACAGTGAAGAATTGAGAGGCAGGATACTGGCCAACCAGATGTGCAGGAAGTCAGATGTACTAAGACCCAGTGAGAGGTAATGGGCCATGTGGCAAACATGGATTAGTGTAAACTCTGGTTGTAGCCCTGCAAGGGTGTGGGGTCTGGTTATCACCCTGCAAGAGTGTAGACTCTAGTTATACTCTTGAAGGAGTATGATATCTGGTTGTAGCCCTGCAGGGGTGTGGGGGTCTGGTTGTAGCCCTGCAAGGGTGTGGGGTCTGGCTGTAGCCCTGTAGGGTGTGGGGTTTGGTTGTAACCCTGCAAGGGTGTGAGGTCTGGTTGTAGCCCTGCTAGGGTGTGGGGTTTGGTTGTTATCCTGTAGGGGTATGGTGTTTGGTTGTAAACCTGCAAGGGTGTGAGGTCTGGTTGTAGCCCTATAGGGGTGTGGGATATGGTTTTAATGCTGCATGGTGTGAGGTCTGGTTTTAATGTTGCAGGGCTGTGGGGTCCAGTTTTTTTCCTGCAGGGTGTAGGGTCTAGTTGTAGCCCTGCAGGGGTGTGGGGTCTGGTTGTAGCCCTGCAGGGCTGTGGGGCCTGGTTGTAGCCCTGCAGGGGTGTAGGGTCCAGTTTTTGTCCTGCAGGGGTGTGGGGTCTGGTTGTAGCCCTGCAGGGGTGTAGGGTCCGGTTTTTGTCCTGCAGGGGTGTAGGGTCCGGTTTTTGTCCTGCAGGGGTGTGGGGCCTGGTTGTCATTCTGCAGGAACATGGCTCTGGTTATCCTCCTGTAGGCATGTGGGCCCAGTGTGCTCACTGCTTTCCTGAGAAGGTCTTTCCCAAACTCTTTCCTCAGTGAGTAGACTCAGAGCTGTTTGGGACGAGACAGCCGTTCCTTTGAAGTGAAGCAGCAGTGTCTCAGGCATAAGTAGACTGGCAGGATCAGACTGGCAGTCGGGGGTCAGAGTTGGTACTCTTATCTACCTCCCTGTTACTACCTCCCATGGCCAATGTCAGCCAGTTCACATATCCTGCCACTCTTACCTATGGACTCGGTCCCTGCTGACAGGGAGGACTTGGCATATGCTGAGGATCATGAAGTGCCTGATTCAGGGTACCTGTCTACATCCTTCGCCCTTTGTACTGGGTTCTAAAACGTGACAATGCACTCACTAGGGAGACTGTAGAGCAATACTATCTAAGCCTCCCCCTAAGGATTCTGGGGAACCGATGGGGTGTGGCATGCACACTGACTTTCTGAAGTACCTGGAAGGTGCTTGCAGGCCCCGGCTCTGATACACCTGCCATTATCTGCTTCACCTCACAAGCAAGAGTAGGCTCGTCTGTCTGAGCAGATTATACTTCTGGATGTTGAAGAGAGTCAAACAAAGCCGAGCACAGCGGGTACACGTCCAAAGTGGGAATCCATTTATGTTCTGGTTCTACGACATAGCAGCGGAATGCGAGTACACACACTCATGCATGCACACTCACACACACTCATGCATGCACACT
>JANHMN010000006.1:6502981-6533182 GCA_030674055.1 Rhabdomys pumilio | reverse complement strand
TGGCTGGCTGGTTGGCTGACTGGATGGTTGGTTGGTTGGTTGGTTGGCTGGCTGACTAGCTGGCTGGCTGATTGGTTGGTTGGTTGATTCATTGGTTGTCTGGTTGGTTGATTGGTTTGTTAGTTTACTGGCTGGCTGGCTGGCAGGTTGTTTGGCTGGCAGGGTGGTTATTTGGTTGGTTGGTTGGTTGGTTGGTTGGTTGGTTGGTTGGTTGGTTGGCTGGCTGGCTGGTTGGCTAGTTGACTGGTTGTTTGTTTGTTTGGTTGGTTGGTTGGTTGACTTGATGGTAGGTTGGTTGCTGGTTCTAACTCCTTAGCAGATGTGTGATTTATACATATTATCTCCCACTGAAGAAGCCATCTTCTCAGTCATTTTCAGATATACAGGAGTTGTCAGTTTTTATGTTATTCAATTTGTTTCTCCTTTGGTTGCTTATTTTTTGGGGGTCATCTCCCCCAAAATGGAGTCCTGGTTCAGAGAAAAATAAAATTTCTCAAACTTACTCTTTTGTGGCCATAACTCTCTTAAAAATTCTCCAGGAGTTCAGGGGGCTTTACATTCTCTGAGGCAAATTTTGCCAACCTGTGGGTGTTAACTATGATACACTGTCAGCCCTTTGAAATGGATACCACCAAGGTCAGTGAAGTGGCATCTGCCATCTGTTGGCCATAACTCTATTTCCCATTCAAATCTTGATTTCCCATAATCCACCACTGCCATGTTGAATAACCTGCAGAAGAACTCAAGGCCTCCATCACACTAGGGCTGTATAGACATTGGAGCTATGGTGTAGTGTGAGTTCACATGGGACACACATTCCCACCTCTTCATGATGGCTCATTGTCCTAAAGTACCCAGTGGGCTGTTTTGTTTTATCGGGTGAAGCACTCATGTGTTTGCTGACTGCATTTTTCTCTCCCTAAAATTCAAACTCATGAATCTGAGGCTGGGCTTTAGATGTGGCCGTTGGTAGGTAGCCACGTGCTGTGCCCAACACTTATTCAGACAATACAGCTTTGTCACAGGGCAGAAATGATGACACTGGGAGCCACTTTCCCTCTGGATGAATGCTGCACATGAGTCCCAAGTCACTCTAGAGACTCACCTCTTCCTCTTCTCTCTGTGTTAAGTGCCCCATTGTGGCACCACTTGAATTAGACTAGAAATAGCCTGAGCTCTGAAGTCGCCTATGGATCATCCATGAGTCACTTATGTACCTGATGAAGCTCCAGTGTGGGCTGTTCCTAAGTAGATCCATGGGTCTTATCTCTTTGGCACGGATGAGTAATCTTTGTTCTTTATTTAGAAGAGATATTTGTCATATAGCATCCGATATTTATGAGTTAATTTGTATCTCACAGTAAAACCAAATACGGACTCTAACAGAAACCTTGTTACCCTCCAGCTGTGTACCGCTGATGACTGTTAACTTTGGTCTTCTTGAAGTCTTACCGATGGGGCGCAGGAATCTGGGTGGCCGTCATTCAAGGTGCTCCGGGAAACACAAAGTGACCTGTCAGTGAAGGAAGAGTTAGGAAGTTCACCGCCGTGCTAGTGCCTATTACACACGTGGAGAACCTGAGAGGTGCCCACAGCCCCTCGGACTGCCTGCATCTGAAGAAAAATGGGGTTCCCTGGTGACTGACAATTTCACTAAACTCACGAGTGAGTTCTCCAATAGTACATGTGCAATTAACAATTTGTGTTAACAGAGGAGTGTGTGAGCAACATGGGAAAGAAGGTGGTACCCTTTTTGTTTTGTTCAGTACATGCTTATTTAAAAATAATTTCTGGGGGGAATGATGTACTTATATTATAATCTCAATGATAATAATAATAATAATAATAATAATAATAATAATAATAAAATTTCCCTAATTTTTGTAAAAGTATATCATGGATACCACTACTCCCTCATCACCACTCCTACCCCACCATAATCACCACCATCTACCACCATGACCATCACCACTCACCACAACTACCATTACCACTATCCTCCTACCACCATCACCACCATCCCCATCATCACCACCATCACCATCATCACCACCATCACCATCATCACCACCATCACCATCATCACCATCACCACCCTCAGTACCAATATTGCCAGCCCTGCTTGCTGAGTTTTAACCACAGCCCTTGATACATGGCTTGGCAAGGATTCCAATCCTGGTCTGCATAGATCTTCAGGCTTATACACAACATATTAGACTTTTACTGAGATCACCAAGGCTTAACATAAAGATCATGGGCTACAGGAAACTCTGAATTCATAGCCTGACACCAGCTGGCCAGGGTACTGTCCTCTGGTAGTGAGGTCTCCATCTCACCCTAGGAAGTTATTCCCAAACCACCATGTGATGTGAGAGTCTAATTCTATTTTTTCTTTGTCCGTAGGCTATCAGCTGGAGGGTAGAGAGGAGAAGAACTTGCTCAGATTTACAAAAGGATTTTTTTTCAGGTCTGGTCAGAATCTAGTCTGCACTTGCTATCCAGGGGACATGAGACAACACTGTGTGTCTGATAGCCTCATTGTGGAAGTCTATTCTCCTTCTTTGAGAAATAAGATTTAGAAAATATCCCCAGTGAGCTCGCATCATTTCTGCAGCCATTTCAGGTGACTGGGAAGTGAGCAAGGTCTAAAGAGTTGCACTCAGCACTTTTTCTACTGACCCTTCTATCCTATACTTCACTAACTCTAAATATAATGTTTACATATGAATGTATATGTAGTCTATGGCACACACACATACAAGTGCTATCATTTGATTATATGTCATGCAGTACATATTCCTGAGAGACAAGGCTGTATCACCAGATCTACTTTGTGAATGGGGGTTTAGCTTCTTGCTTGCTTCTCTTTCCTCTTTCTAGGAGGAGAACCATTCTCACTGATTTTTTTCTGTGACTCATTCTCAGCCATGCTCCGTGTATCAGACATGTCAGTGGTAGAAATTAATACATTATTAATTGTGTTGAAAGCTGAACTTGGAAGACAGTTTGCATCTCAGAAGAATCCAACCCAATTTACATCAGAACATACGGAATCCATCTAGACCTGAATGGAAGGCAGACACCTAATGTGTACTAATGTATTAAAGTGCTCTGCTGAAGCCACCAGAAATAAGTAAATGATGGCAGGCCACAGCTCTGACCCTGGTGGCACCTGTGGCTGCTACTATGCCTTCAAGACTGACTCTAGGACCCTCCTCAAGGCGTGCCCACCAACCCAACAATGACCCCTGCTGTTTTCCTCTAGGTTTTCCTTCCCAGTCTCATGCAGGTTCTATTTTATATTTTATTAATTTTTTATCTTTCTTCCCAATCTAAGGAGGGTTGATTTCTTCATCTATTCTTTCACATCCTAAAACAGCCAACTGAAAGATTACTTACGTCCAAGAATAAGGTCAATGGTCACACAACGCAGATGAAAAACCGATGAAACTCTTGGCAGTCAGTTCCTTTTGTAATCCCAAGTGAATCCTCTGCCTTTGTCACAGAGACATCAACATAAAAATATTCTCCTTCCTTAGGGTCTCCAGAGCTCAACACACTGGATCAGATGAAGTTTTTACTTAGAAATTGTTGACTGTTTGAAGACCACATGTTGTCTCTGGGTCTAAAGGGTTCTGTCTTAAGTTCTTTTCCTTTGCTATGATAATAATTAAAAAATAAAAAGCCTGACAAAGGCATTGTATGGGAGAAAGGGTTTTCTTGGTTCATAATTTCAGGTTACTGTTTATAATTGTGGGGAAGAGGAGGATTTGAATCAGGTCCACAATCAAGAACAGGGACTGATGGATAAATTCATGCCTGGCTCAGCTGGCTCTGCTCTTACACAGCTGAGGGCCCCCTGCCTAGGGAATGGTGCCACCCACAATGAGCCTGTCTCTCCACTTCAATGTAGTCAAGACTCTCTCTCTCTCCCAGACATGTCCACAGGCTAGTCTAATCTAGACAGTCCTTCACTGAGATTCCCTCCCAGATGATTCAAGGTTATCAAGCTGACAGTTAACAACTAACTGCCACAGCCTCTAGTTCTAAATCTGAGCATCTCCATTTTAAGCTGTTTTCTACTCCAGATCCTTCTACTGATGAACCTCAATGTTTCCTCTCATCTGCAACCATAAAGTTCTCTAAGTTCCCGCTGGTGGGTAAGAATCTCTTACATCTGCTTACTTGTGAAGTTGAATTTCAGTGGGTTCAGTTAACTCACTTCAGTAAAACCCAGTGTGTGATCTTGGATCTTGGGACAGTGGGAAAGGTCTTCTGAAAACTGACTTGGTGTCAGCAAGTAATAGGTGAAAAGAAATGAATAAGCACTCAACAACAGAACAGCTCATGGGGACAATAACCGTGTCCCTAGGAGCTTTGGGGTGTAGGCATAAATTTTTTGCAACTTATTTTTAATAAGGGTTCAACCTTTCCTCTAGCCTACCACCCAGCCGAGGCAGTGGGAGAGAAAAGTTACTAGGATACAAAGCACATGGACCTGTTCAGCAATAGTTCTTTGGGGGTGAGTTTGATCTTTGGCAGCATTTCAGTTTTTTAGCAACCATAAAGCATTCTTTCAGGTGTCTGCTATATCCAAATATCCTCTCACCCATGTCTGCTTCAGGAAAACAGTCTTTTATGTGTTTGCTTTAGCAAGACACCCTTTCATCTGTGGGTCCCAATCAAACATCGTATGGTATAAGTGACTTTCCAAAGAACTGGAAGTTTCTACTTCATTGGGATGATAGGAGATGAAAACAGAATACTGTCTGCTTATCTCTTTGTGTTCTCAAAGTGGTTCTAATGCTCTACAGACTTACATTGGGCTTAGCTTCTTTCTCAACAGGACAGGCTCTCTATAGTCCCTGATCAGCAGTGACTGGGTTTCCAGGTATAGTCTTGACCTCTTTGGTAGTTATGAGCGTCTACTTTTTTCTCTCCTCCCTGTGCTATTAGTCCATATCCCTGGCCACACCAGGGCTGTGTGTCTTCCTGCTCCCACTCCTGCCAGCTGTAGGCCTGCCTGAGAGTTGCCCATGTGAAACCAGAGGAGTGTGTCTTCTGTCTAAGGACTTCCCGTGCAATGTAGAAGTCTCCAAGGTCCTTACCTTATCCTGCAAGGCCACTGTGATCTGAGACCTTCCTAATTCCTTCAGTCTACAGAGCCTTTTTTCCTTTCCTGAATTTCTTGTCACATTCCACATCAGGTGTGCTTCAAGAAACACAGACGATGATTCGAAGACTTTTAAACCACGAGAGACTGTTCGCACGCAGTGGACTTGTAAAGGAAGGTTCCCAGGTTAAATATGCTGAACTCAAATCGTGGTGCCTTTTGCTGTAAGGTGTTCACCAGCTGGCTTATCTTTTCGGAGCTTCTGTTTGCTCATAAGACAGGAGGACTTTGTGAACTAACAGAGATGAGCTGCCAGTAGAATGCAGGGCACGTAGCAAACACGTGACGAGTGTTCATCCATAGACAGGGAGGAAGTGCTAGCTTCTTACCCAACGGTGGAATTTCTGTTGGCCCAAAGCTCTTTATTTAGCAAGTAGTGGTCAGCTTTGACTTAGGGGAATGGTAAGCAAAGATGGATGGAGATGCAATGGGAAGCTAACTGCAACGCCTTCTGTAAGAAACTGATGGGCATTGAGGAGGGGTGGGAGCAGCCAGTGAGAAGTGAGGGAGCCAATGTGTAAGTTGGGGTTGAATAACTAGTCAGAAGGCTAATGGTCTGTGTGGAGCTGGTGGCCTTGCTCTGTGAGAATAAATATGACATTTTTAAATTTATAATTTTATTAGTGTACTGTCTCATGAGGATTATGAGCTAGCCACGTGAAGCAGTTAATTTTGCTTTTTTTAAAATCTTGTATCTTTGCACTTAAATTTACTTGTGATACATAAAAAACATAAAACTATACACACATGGGGCATGGCATGATGTTCTAATCCATGTATTTATACACAGTATTTATATACAATGTTATTTATATACAATGTATTTATATACAATGTTAAATTCAAGGTAGGCAATATTTGTCTTCTTGAAAGCTTACTTTTTAATGGTGGAAATATTCAAAAGCTGTTCTTTCAGATTTTAAGGTATATTGCATGTTAACCTTTTCTATATCCATTCTACTGTGTCATAGCAGGAACATGGTCCCGTGACACTGCAGCTTTAGTATCCACGGATCAAACACATCTCACCCCATTCTCCTCTCTATTCTCGATGTCTGGTGGCCACAAATGTATTCTCAACTTGCACGTGATTGCCTTTTCTATATTCTTCTTACGAGTGAGATCATGAAGTACTTGTCTTTCTTTCTCTGCCTAACATGCTGTCTGGTCTCTTCGGTTATCTCCTTTAAGACAGAAATTTCATCTTTTTATGGATAATTAGTGGTGTGTCTTCCTATCTTCCTCTCTCTCTCTGTCTCTCTCTCTCTCTCTCTCTCTCTCTCTCTCTCTCTCTGTGTGTGTGTGTGTGTGTGTGTGTGTGTGTGTGTGTGTGTGTGTGTAAAACCGAGCCAAAGCCCTCACTATAAGGATGGCTGAATTACAAAGGGAATTCAAGCCCGAGGCTAGGAGGATGCCCATGGTTACAGTAAGAGCATTAAGTGGTAAAGAATGGGTTCTATACTTTGGGATAGACATTGTGGGAGGACCCTATTGAAGCTGAGAACACTGAACCCTCAGATTCTCAAGGGTTTAATCTCACCCAAGAAAGTAGTCTCTGAGTATAAGATGTACTCACACCTCCACCCCCTGAACTATTTTGCCTTTCTGCCTCTGACTGGGGAAATCAATCCTTCATTGTTCGCTAAGCCAGCAGTAGCTTTTTCTGAAGGAGATGCCAGGCAAGACAATACCTATGTCCCTCAGGGCCCAGCAATAGTTGCCTTCAGACCTATAAGCAGATTTAAGGCTAACCAGGCTCCTGGAGGGAAGGTTGAAAGTGTGGCCCATGAGGAGAAGCTTTTTCCAACATGAAAGGGCTTAATGAGTTTGCTAATTCATTCTGAAAAGAAGTCTGGGGACTATGTGTGGGGATGGATTTAAAGATGTGGGATGATGGTGGGAGGAACATAAAATGGGATCAGGCTGAGTTTATCGCTATGAGCCCTACAAGTAGAGATTCTAGGTTTAATATAGAAGTTTGCTCACTTGAAGAAAGGTGTCAAAAGTTTGAATAGTTGGCTGAGGCATCTGCTGAAAGTTGGCCTACTGCCTTGAGGAGTTGGAGCTGCCTGATATCCCTTGGCTGAGCGTTGGTGAAAAGATTTGAAGGCTCAGGGAAATTGCAATGCTGGAGTGGATACACTGTGTAAAACCTAATCCTCCACAATGGGAAGGCCCAGAAGTCATGCCCTTCAGGAATCTTGTAGGATGCAAAGTGGTGAGAGGGGTACCAGCACATTTGAAGAGTTTTTTATGGCACCTTTTTCCTTGTGCCAGACCTTAGGGTTGGAGACTCTGTTGCTCGGTGAATAAATTAAATGCAATGGGTTTAGTTGGGCCCTAAAGTAACAGGGGCCAGGTGGCAGCATTGAATCACCAAACACAAGGTGATCATAGTTATTGTCATGGACAGCATAGAGAACGCAATGTCCATAATGGCCTGACCCACAATGGACAGCACAGGCAAAGCGGTTTTTATTGGGGCAGTACTTGTATGGACCTTTGCTATTGGCTGATCAATCACGATATTTCCAGGAATAAAATATATAAGAAGCCTACTGCATTTTTGTTTGATCTATATAAGCAGAAAATCTCAAACAAATGAAAGAAAGGTCCCATTGGATTTTGGCAAAAGGGAATCTCAGCCAATTGTGTTAGCTGATTCTATGTCAACCTGACACAAGCTAGAGTTGTCTGAAAGGAAGGAACTTCAATTGAGAAAATGGCTCCATAGATCAGGCTGTAGGCAAGCCTGTAGGCATTTTCAAACTCAGTGGTCGATGGGACAGGGACCACCCACTGTGGGTAGTGCCATCCATGGCCTGGTGATCCTGGGTTTTTCAAGAAAGCAGGCTGAGCAAACCATGAGAGCAATCCAGGAAGCAGCACTCCTCCATGACCTCTGCATTGGCTACTGCCTCCAGGTTCCTGTTCTATTTGAGTTCATGCCTTGACTTCCCTCAGTGATAAAGTATAGCTTGGAAATGTAAATTGAAATAAACCTTTTCCTTCCCAAGTTGCTTTGGTCATGGTGTTTCATTACAATAGAAACCCTAACTAGGGCAGTCTACAAACCAATTTCCAGACTTGAGCCAGTTTTCAGACCTAGAGCCCCTTTAGTGAAGGATCAATCAGATTCCCCTGAGGAAGGACCTTGATAAAATACCCAAGTTTTATTGTTAGCCTTTCTCTGTTACTGTATGCTGGGGAAAAGGAAACAATCAGACTTTTGAGGTGTATTGGATACTGGCTCTGAATTGATGCTGATTTCAGGAGACCTCAAGTCACATTGTCACCCCCTAGTTAATAAGTGATTAATGAGGGTCAAGTGATGAATGGAAATTGCTTGGAGTTCAACTCACAGCAGGGTAGGTCCAGTGTGTTCTCAAACTCATCCTGTAGTTATTCCCTCATGCTCAACATATAATCGTGATAGCTAGACTCAGAAGTTGGCAGAGTTCTCTCATTGGTTCCCTGACCTGTGGAGTGAGAGCTATTATGCTTGGAAAGACTAAATAGAAACTTTTTAGAGTTGCTTCTGCCAGGGAAAATAGTGACTCAAAAACAGTGCTGTATTCTGGAGGAATTGAAGAAATTAGTGCCACCATCAAGAACTTGAAAAATGTAGGTAGTAGTTCCCACCACATCTTCCTTTAACTCTCCTATCTGGCTGGTACAGGAGACAGATGAATTGTGAAGAAGGACCATTGACTTTGGAAAACCACATCAGGTAGTAACTTTGATTACAGCCACTGTACCAGGTACAGTGTCCTTACAGGAGCAAATTAACACATCTCCTGGTACCTGGCAGACAGCTATTGATCTACTAAGTGCCTTTTTCTCAGTACCTGTCCATAAGGGCCACTGGAAGCAATTTGCCTTCAGTTGGCAAGGCCAGTAGTATACCTTTACAGCTTTGCCTCAAGGATGTATTAACTCTCCTGCCCTGAGTGATACTTAGTATAAGGTGACCTTATCATCTGCCTCTTCTACAAAAATATCACATTGGTGCCCTGTATCGACTATGTTATGTTGATTGGACCAGGTGAGTAGCAGGTAGCAGCCACTTCAGACTTGCTGATAACACATATGTGCAATCAGAGGATAGGAAAGAAGCCAACCAAAATTCAAGGACCTTCTACCTCAGTGAAATTCTTAGGAGTCCAGCAGTGAGTGACATGCAGAGACATACCTTCTAAGATAGAGAGTGAAGCATTGCACTTGGCCCCTCCCACCGCCGTTTAGTGGCCCTATTTGAATTCTGGAGACTGGACATTCCTCATTTGGGTGTGTTACTCAGGCCCATATACCACGTAACTCAGAAAGTTGCTAGCTTTGAAAGGCTGGGATAGGAGAGCGCTCTTCAGCAGGTCCAGACGCTGTGTGCTCTAACACATACAACATATGATCCAACAGATTTGATTTTAGGTGTCAGTGGCAAATAAGGATGATGTTTGGAGCCTTGATAGGCCCCTATATGTGAATCATAGAAGAGAATTTTTGGGGTTTGGAGCAAGGTTCTACCATCATCTACAGACAACCATTCTCCCTTTGGGAGAGAACTCTTGGCTGCTATTGGACCTTAGTGAACATTTGATAGTGGGTCACCAAGTTACTATGTGACTTTAGCTTCCCATCATGAGCTGGGTACTATCTGACCCAGAAGTCATGAGGCAGGACATGCAGAGCTCAGTCCATTATCAAATGGAAGTGATAAATAAATATATGATTGGGCCCAAGCAGGTCCCGAAAGCACAAGCAAGTTACATGAAGAAGTTGCCCAAATGGCTTCTATATGATTTCCACCCGTGTTGCAATACTGTCTGCTGCCAAGCCTGCACCTATAGCGAGCGTCATGGGGTGTGCGTGATCAGTTAACTGGGGAAGAGAAGGGTCTGGTTTACTGATGGTTCTGCACATTATGTAGGCATCACCCAGAGGTAAACAGCTGCAGCAGTAGACGGACAACCCTGCAAATCAGCAGTAAAAGGAAATATTCACGATGGGCAGAGCATATGGCCACGTGTGACCAGAAATGACCAGATGTGTGATCACACTGATTCGTGAGCTGGAGCCAATGGGTTGGCTGGATGGTCAGGGACTTGGAAAGATCACAATTGGAAAATTAGTGAGAAAGTCATCTGGGGGAAAAGTATGGAGATCAATCTCTGCAAATGGCAAAAGGATGAAGACACTGTATTGATGTAAATGTTCATCAAAAGATGAACTCAGCAGAAGAGTGGGTCAATAATGGCCTGTTCTGTGGACCATCAGCCTCTTTCCCCAGCCATCCCTGTCAGCTACCTGATGGAGGTTCTACATTGGCTCTAAAGCAGGGACTGTCACTCATCAGACTGATCTGGCTATAGCTGCTGTTAAATGCTATCATATCTGCTAACAACATAAACCAACACTGAACCCCCAAAATAACACTCTTCCTTGGGGCAACCAACCAGTGACCTGGTTACAGATTGACGACATTGGACCACTTCCTTTGTAGACAGAACAGTGCTTTGTTTTTACTGGAGAAGATATTAATTCTGATTATGAATTTGCTTTTCATGCATGCATGCAGTACTTTTGCCAAAACTACCATCCATGATCCCAAAGAATGTTTTATCTACCACCGTGATATTCCACATAGTATTGCTTCTGATCAAGTAACTCACATCACAGGATCATAGAATCCACTAGTCTTACCACGGTCCCTGCAGTTGACCTGATAGAAATGTGTAATAGCCCTTTGAAGACACAGTTACAGTGCCAGTTAGGTGGCAGAAGCCTAGAGGGCTGAGGCCAGGTTCTCCAGAAGGTGTTTTGTGCTTTGACTCAGTGTCTGTGATGGCTATTCTTGATTGTCAACTTGACTGCATGTGGAACTAAAACCCCAAATGGAGGGATTTTCGCTTAATTTGAAGTAGGAAGATCCTCTTCTTGTCTAGATTTTCTTTTTAAGATAGGAAGGAAAACACACACCTTTACTCTGGAACTTGAGGTAGGAGAGATACACCTTTAATCTGAGCCACACCTTCTGCTGGAAGTCTGTATAAGGGCATGAATGGAAGCCTTTGTTCTTTGCCTGCTTGCTTTTGCCCCCTCTAGTAAGTCCTTTCCTTCGCTGACATCAGAGCCTACTTCAAGATATACTGAAGACAAGCTGAGACAGCCAGCCTTGTGGACTGAACAACTACTGGATTCTTGGACCTTCCATTCAAACAGCCATTGTTAGATTATCTGGACTGAAGCCTGTAACTCATCCTAATAAGCCATATATGTATGTGTGTGTATATATATGCATATGCATATGCATATGTATATGTATATGTATATGTATATGTATATGTATATGTATATGTATATGTATATGTATATATGAATGAGAGAGAGATATTCACTCTATAAGATCCATCAGTCTAGAGAATCCTTATTAATACAAGGTTCAATATATGGTAAGATTTCTCCCATAGCTAGAATCCATGGGTCTAGAAATCAAGGGGTAGAAGAAATGGTTCTACTCACCATCACCCCTAGTGGCCCACCAGGAAAATTTCTACTTCCTGTTTCTATGATCTCAAGTTTTGCTGACCTACACATTTTGGTTCTAGAGGGGGAGCACTCCTGCCAGAAGACACAACAGATATTTCATTGAACTGGAAGCTGAGACTTCCTCCCGGCCATTTGGTATTTTGATACCCTTAAGCCAACAGGCTAAGGAATAACAGTCTTAGGAGGGGTGACTGAGCCAGAGTAATGTGGGGAAAAACTGGGGTTCAGGGATCACCTCACAAACCACACAAACACTGTCAGTCAGATAGTGATAGTTTATTGAGCATACACCAGATTTGGGAACTGAACCATGACATTGAGTTAAGATTCTACAAAGTTTTAAGTCCCAAATCCACAAACATCTGTGTCAAGTTGTTTTACCAGTCAGGGTTTAGGGATGGGAGATTTCCTTAGGAACATGTCTTTGCTATACATTTATCCTGTTTCCATTGGTTGCGGTATTCAACTGTGGCAGGACTTGCCTTGTCTAATATTCATGTTCTAACTTGTCTGCCAGGATGGAACTTGTCTAACATCATGTCTTAACTTGCCAACCAGGATGTCAGTTACCCACATACGTGTCCCTGGTTGATCAGTTCTGGAGCGTACAATGAATAAACTATCCCTGTCCGTCTGAGATCAGTGTTTGTGTGATTTGTGAGGTGATTCCTGGACCCCAACAGAAAGCAGGATTAGAGTTGACATGAGTGTCTCTTTCACATTTTGCTGAAATGTGTTTGCATGGATATTTATGTTTTCTTTTCTCAGTTTCTTTATTATGTAATATAACATCAATTGAGAGACTATCAGTGGCTATCATGTTTAGGTTTTGAGATACAAAAAGAATGTCCCTTATGAGACATTGTCACCTAGTCTAAATTTATAGTGCATTTGTGGTTTACAAAGGGTGGCTATGGTGAATGGTGAATGGTTGTTGTTTTCATTTGAAAATTAGGCGTGACATAAGGATTGTGTGTCAAGTTGACAAGGGGTGGACTTGTAATGGCTATTCATGGTTGTCTACTTGACTGTGGCTGGAATTAACTAATATCCAAGCAGCTGGTACACCTGTGATGGACTGTTTTCTAATTAAATAAATTAAAGTGGGAAGGTCTACTTTGATTCAGGATCATTGGAGGTGGGAAAATATACCTTTAATTTGGATCTTTGGGGGTGAGAAGACCCATCTTTCATCTGGGCCACACCTTCTGCTGGCAACTGATACAGGACATGGAAGAAGGAAGCTTGTTCTTGCTCTCTCTGTCAACTGCATTCCTTCACTGGCTTTCTAGCCCACTTTTTCAGGATTCTGGCATACAATAAAGACCAGCTGAGTCATCCAACTTCATGAACTAAACAACTACTAGATTCTTAAAACTGTGGTTGGTAGACAGCCATTTGGACTAACTGGACCCCAGTCTGTAAGCCATTCCAGTGAAATATATATATATATATCACATATATATAAACACACATATATCACACACACACACATATACATGTACACACACACATATATCACACAGGTACATACATATATACATCATATATATATATTCATACACACTTACATGTTTATGTATTTATATATATACATAGATATACACATGTATACATTTATATTATGTTGCAGATGACAGGTGAGTTCCCGTTTGAAAAGAGGTGCGGATAGTTTCAGTTAATTCAGTAATGCCACAAATACTCCGATTATAACACACACCACTCACAGCACATTGAAGTGAGGCAGATCAGAGTCTGTCTCTGGCTGTAACATAGTGCAGCCTAAACTACATTACGGCTGCGTTGATTTTTCTTATATATTCATATGTGTGATGGCATTTAGTTTGTAAATTAGGCCCAGTAAGAGATCGATGCTAACTGTGAAACAAAACAATAACAACAACACAGCATAATAGAAGTGGAAGTGTTTATTGGCTATGTCTAGGGTTTTTTCTTTAATGTTTTCAGTGCCTGGTTGGCTCTAGGCAGCTGAGGCCGTAGGAAGCACAGGCTCAGATAAACACAACCCCTCAGTTATCCAGGCTGAACCACCTGTGCACAGACATGCGCCTGAGGCTCAAGCCTCTAGTCATCACGCATGAGATAGTCATGATCCACTCTCTATCTCTAGATTCTGCTTCTGCAGATCTGCAATTGAAATCACATTGCCATCCTGGGTCCTCTTTTTCCCCTTGGGGTAACCAGGCCTGTTGCACACAGAGCTGGGTTGGAGGGAGGAAAGCTTAGCTGGCTGATGTGGGGGTGGGTTCAGGTAGGGTCTTGGTCAGAGGTGAGTGTGCAGGTAACAAACACATACATACCTGTGAACAGCTTCAGAAAATGGATTCATTTATTGGAGGGAGGGGTGTTTATGCCCCTGGAGAGGTGGCCAGGATCTTTGGGGCAAGGTTTGTATGGCTATGTACAATTGACTAGGGCAGGGGTGTTGGAAGATGCTTCATCTGTGTACTCAGGGGCTGTAGAGCATTTGTGGTGGTGGCAGCAGCGGAGGTGGCAGCAGTGGCGGTGGCTCGTTGTGGTGAACCTTATAAGGTCCAGCAGGGAGAAAAGCCTTATAACTATCAAGGTAATAAATTCTTACTAGGTTTGATGCTGGGGGAGCTGACTTTGTGTCGGGTAGGGGTGGGGAGGTGGGGACTCCTGCTGTCCTGTCTTTGAAGTTTCCAGGATGGAAGCTGTCTCAACCCTTCCTCCAGGTCTGTGGATCATTGTGCCCCCCCCCCCCCCCCCCCCCCCCCCGTCACAGGGCGCACAAGCCTCTTCAGACATGTTTCCTGTACACAGCCACTTGCATCTGAGGTTCTTCGTGTCGTCTCCTGGAGTTTCTCCTCAGCACTTACTGTTGTTCTGTTGATGGCTCTTGTTTATGTGCTTACTTAGGAGAGAGACACCTTGGTTGTCTCTGGGATTTGGTGATCATGATAAAGCTCTCATAAACTGTTATGTGCAGCGTTTTATAGGACCGTGAGTTTGGAGCTCAGCTAAGTGCTGTGCCCTCACCCTGTTCCCTAAGACCTGTCTGCCTTTGCCCCTGTGAACAGTCCTCCGTCCTCCCCTGCGGACCCTGTGATCTGCTTCTGCCTCCTCCTACTGCCTGCAGGCATCTTTTCAATGCTGCTTTGATGGCCTTTGGGGTCTTTCCACAAAGCCACTGCCCTTTTCACTGTCCAACCTCAGACACCACGGTGTGGGGAGTGGAGAGAGGGAAAGAAATCCTGGCTTCCTCCCAGCTACGGTTGTTGTTGCTTCTGGCTCTTACAACAGCCTGTTTCCTGATTGTCTTTCTGTCTGTGCCAGGCCTGTATCAAGACCCTTCTTCCTTTTAACACTTGGGTGATCCACTGGAGTGGACATTAGCTCGTCTCGAAAGCCGTCTCTGCATCAATTCTCAGGCCAGCAGTAGAGAAAGGTGTATCATCCCACGTATGGTGTTCTCCGTGAAAGCCAGAAAAAATGTTGATACCTGGCATCTCTGTTGGTTTATCTGTGAATGAGAAATGGCTGAGGTGGTGGGTTACTTGGAAAGGTCTCTCCTGACAGGCGCTAGCTGAGTGGAGGTTTGAGTTACTGGGAAGAACAGACTCAGGACTGATTCAGCAGCTGACTGCATCTGGGTCTTCAAGGCCACCTCCCTGTCTGGTTAGCTCCCCATCAGATCAGTGATCTGGTGAGATGACTGGGGCTGTGCTCCCCTGTAATATCCCGTATAGACACACTGACCTGACGAACCAAAGGTGGATAACAATGTCCCTTTCTGTCCTAGAGACCAAAATAAACAGTCGTAATAATGCCACCCCTTTGGGGCTAGGCCCTTTTATTTCTTCCTCAGTATTAACATTTCAAATCCAAAGGGCTAAATGCCTTTGTTCATGAAGGTCACAAGAAAAGCCACTCGGAGTCCTATCGGCTTTCTTAAACAGTCCATCTGGTCAGGCATTCCAGAGGGCGTAGGCTCTGGAGGGCCCATCACTGGATGACAGGAGACTTGGGGCACAGGGTTTTAAATATTAATTACCCAGCTCCACAGTACCACACCAGAATAAACCCTGAGCTTGCCCAGTCCTGTTTCTGTTACAGGCTTGCCAGTTGACTTCTCATTGGGGACACTGATTCTTCATTCTGCATTAAAAAAAAAAAAATGGTAGAGACACCAGAATAACCACTTCACTTTGGAATTGCCTGACACGCGGTTTCATTTTTAATTTCATTTCAATGAGGATTCCTGGAAAGAAGCCATGGCTGCAGAGATGGGCTGATTAGATCTGTGGTGGTGGGGGAAGGTTGGGATGGTGCAAATCCAGAGGCTGATTGCCGTGTGTCTCAGGCTAGCTTTAGGCCCTGGAATAACCCTTCCCTGCCCACCTCTGTGCTGGAGCCAGCGTCCAGTGACTAATAGATAAACACTTTTAAAGGTCTATTAACATATCAGATGACTAGATACCACCAACCCAAAGACTAAGAATATCATTGGATTGTATCTGAGGCTTGAAAGGGAACTCGCCCAACCCTGCAATGCAAGCCTCTCTAATGCTCCCAGAGATGTATTCTAAACCTTCCTTCATGACTTTCTTTGTCCTGTGAAACTATAAAATGTCATGAAACTGCTTCCATGTTCGAACATGAAATGTGGGGTAGCTTAAAGCTGTTCCCTGGACGTGGTGGCTCAGATTTGGCTCTAGAATAAAGTATCTCTGTTCCCTTTAAGATGGGCTAGTTTGTTGTTGATGATGACGATGTTGCTGTTTTGTGTGTGTGTGTGTGTGTGTGTGTGTGTGTGTGTGTGTGTGCCTCCCTGTGCATGCACATGTGTGTTGATAGGTCCAATACCAGGCTTTCTGAGTCGGCACTCTGGGGCTGTGATCCCAACTTTGTAGTTAGGTTTCTTCCTCTAAATGGTAAGAAAGCCAGCTGCGTCCCCAGAAAACTGTGTTTAGGAGCCACTGAAGTAAATGGTCCTTCCGGGGCCTTTACTATGATAGTTCTGAAAAAAATTTAATTATCGTGTAGCAACATAAAATATGTCTGAAAAGACAAATCAGAGGGGTGTCGAGTGGCCAGCAAATGGCTCTAAGGGGTGACAGCTCTTTCCCGTGACCTCACTGTCCTTGTGCGTGTTTCTGAGATTTTTCATGGCTGTTTGGTTTGCATATTTATAATCAGACTACAGACTCAAATTGGCATATCTCCTGGATTCTTTTTTTCACCAAATGTTTTCATAAAAGGATCTCCCTATGTCTTACCCATTTCTCCCAGTGCAGATCTTCAAAAGTAAACCACAATTTGCTAGTATAGACCCCTGTTTCCTCTCGGTGCTTCCCCTCCCCCGCCCCCTGTACTTCAGTCTAACTGCTTTCCCTGCATCTAACTGGTATGAGGGATGAACACCGGCTCTTTCCAGCTCTCCTGCTCTCCAGCTCTCTGGCGCTGGTCTTTGTAGAGCCCTATACCCCATACCATGCTTTGCTTTGGCAGTTTGTACCAAATAAGGACACACTCATTCCCTTCTAAGAGAAGCTGGCACAGGGCCTTCTCCACAGCTTATTGACCCTCTGACCTTGGTTCCCTGTGCCATCATTGCTGATGGATAGGATTAGCGTCGGAATAGATGGTTCTGGCCTAGAAAGCATCTCCTGATATTCCCTGTCAGTTTTCATTTGCCATGGCGAATTTGGCTGCTTTAAGGGGTGCAGTGAGTTTTGGTGTTAATTGGTGAAATCTCAGGTCAGGGAACTCGTTCATCAGCCCTGTTAGAAGCTTCGTGGACTGAGGGACAGCAGGTATGGAGCACTCTGCTGTGGTACCAGAGGATCTGCCAGCCAGCAAACGACAGGCTGGCACTCCGGAGTACCTTAAAGGGGCCTCGGCAGTTCACAGAGAAGCCTCATCCCAGGCTTGAAAGAAATGGAAGAACACCCACCTCACAGTCAAATCCCCAGGGCCTGGGCTGTGAGGGTGAACCTTGTAAGGTGTGAGCCCGAGGAAAGTGTACAATGCATAAAGGCTGTATGTGAGGAACCTTGTGACGTGTATCCAAGGAAAGCATGAGTTCTGGGGGCGGGGGTACAATGAGGGCTGCAAGCAAGATAGAAGATAATTAGAGAGGTTCAGGCCCTCAGTGGACTGGCCATACTGTCATTTAAACTTAACCTGAGGGGCGGAGCACGCTCAGGTTGTAACTGGACCATGACTGTAGGGACTGAACTCTCTCGAGGGGGGAGAAGCAGTGGTCACAAAAGCCAAGGACAGGCAGGGAGAGCTGGGGGTGGTGGGGAGGTGGGGGGGGAGGCAGGAGGGGGGGGGGTAGGGGAGGGGGAGGAAAGAGGTGGGGTAGTAGGGAGGTAGGGGAAGGGAGGGGAGGGAGGGGTAGTAGGGAAGTGGGGGAGAAGGAGGAGGAGGCAGGGAGAGTGGGGTAATGGAGAGGTAGAAGGGAGGTAGGGGAGTGGAGAGATGGAGGAGGGGGAGATAGGGGTAAGGGGAGTGGGGAGGTGGGGGGAGATAGGGGAGGTGGGAGGGGGAGACATAGGGAGTTGGGAGGTGGGGAGGGGGACCCAGAAGGAGTTGGACAGTGGAGAGGTAAGAGGGAGGTAGAGAGAGTGGAGACGTGGGGGAGGGAGAGTCAGGAATCAAATATTTCTGTCACAGAGTCCCTTTCTTTGGGCTTCAGGCCCCCAAGGGCCACTGTTTACTTCCAGGTCACCTCTCAGGGAGTCCCCAAAGCAAACAGAAAGCCATCCAGCTCAGTTTACTGAGTTTGTCTTTCTCTAGTTGCGCACCACCTGTGGCTGATTCTGACTGGGCAGAGCCGGCTCAGCTTTAGGAGGTATAATGGCCAGAATGTGTACCTTTGATGAGGGTTAATTGAAGTTTTGTGTTTCTAAATTCATTATTGATGGCCAGAAGAGGAGGAGTATTTTTCCTTGTTATCTAAATAAAACAGACATCTAAAAACCAGCCCTTAAAGCTTGCAGCCAATTTTTCTCTCACCTAAAAATGCCTACTGGTACAGAGCAGCTTTGGTGACAATTCATACATAAAATTGCACACACTCTATTCACCACTTTGTACGTAATCCAGAGTTTCTGTCATGCATCATAGCCAAAGGATAAAGAAGAACTCTGCAGAAAATGCAAATGGAAGGTTGAGGTGGTATGCAGGACTGAACCAGAATCTCAGCATTCCAGAGGCTGAGGCAGGAGAACAGCCAGTTAATTCAGGCTACATAATGAATTCTAGTCTGGACTACAGAGTTGATAGGAGGAGGAGGAGGAGGAAGAGGAGAGGAGGAGGAGGAGGAGGAGGAGGAGGAGGAGGAGGAGGAGGATATGATACTGCAGCAAAGACCAGGGTAAAGTTGAAGCCCAATGGTAAAACAACACTTACCTGGCATGTAAGAGCCCCACTCCCAAGTTCAAGCCTCAGGACAGAAAAAAAAGTTTATATCTGTGATTGTCTTAGTTAGGCTTTTATTGCTGTAAACAGACACCATGAACAAGGCAACAACACTTTGTTAGGGCTGGCTTACAGGTTCAGAGGTTCAGTCCATTATCATCAAGGCAGGAACATGGCAGCATCCAGGCAGGCATGGTGCAGGAGGAGCTGAGAATTCTACATCTTCATTTGAAAACTACTAATACTGGCTTCCAGGCAGCTAGGATGAGGTCTTAAAGCCCACACCCACAGTGACACACCTACTCCAACAAGGCCACACCTACTCCAACAAAGCCACACCCACTCCAACAAGGTCACATCTATTCCAACAGGGCCAAACCTTCTAATAGTGCTACTCCCTGGATGGAGCATATACAAACCATCACAGTAATGACAGACGAAGTGGAGGGACATGTCTTCCTACCTCTCCCATAAGTGTGTGTGTGTGTGTGGGGGGTGGGGGGGATCGTGGACGTTGGCCACAAAGGAAAACATCACAGTAAGCATTGGTCACTTGTGCCAATCCCCTTGAGGCCAAAAGAGAAAGCAGTCTCCTAAAGACCACTTCCAAGGGCAGCTAATACTTGGAAGACTCTGACAAAGCTGTGTTCTCTCAGATACCTCTGCTCTTCCTGTACCTCATCATTCTGGCATCTTGGATGGGCATCAAGGTGAGAGAGAATGGGCAAGGGTCAGATAATACCCAGGCAAGTTCTACTTGTCCACATAGGGCTTCGCTGTGACGCTCCAAAGTGACTGACGGAGGGATTCAGAAAATGCAGAAAACACCTGCCATAGAGTTGACAGGAGGAAGAGAGCTGGGGGCCAACTTCATTCTCCTGCATCAGCTGTGTTCTGAAAGCCAGACTCGGCGTCCTTTTCTCGGGGATCTTTGATGGCCATCGTATCTCCCCAGTATCCTGGACAGGGGGCTGTGTTGTTTTTGTCAAGACAAATAATAATGCATTATAGGAGTTTTGGGGGTTTTTGTGTGTGTGTGTTTGTTTGTTTTGTGGAGCTTGGATGCTATGCTTTATCATCTCTTGGCTTACAGACTGGTTCTGGGTGACTTCAGCTAGTTTGAAACAGAAGATCCTCGGACATTGTTGGTAAGTCTTATTTCCCCCTTGCTGTGTTGCTAAGGATCTCATAGAATTATTTCGGAGGCACGTGGTCCAGCTGCACTCTGTTCTCTGAGGAAGCTATGAAACTCTAGGAGGCAGACAGTGTAAAAATAAATGAGAAGAAAGGGAAAGGCTGGAAGGCTGATTGGCTCTTTCACTCTTCTAATTCAGTTTAATCCTCTGTACAATTCTGGGAGGAAGGCTTACTTATCTGCTTTTCTTATTGAGGAAACACACAAATGAAAATAGCTGAGCCCATGCAGCTGGGTGTGGTCGAGAGGCAGGCCTGAAGGACCCTTGTCTTCTAGTCCTTCCCTGACCATGGGCAGAGCCTGTGGATAGAATAAGCATTAATTTCATATTTAGGTTATGTTACATAGCCGAAGAGTTCTTTGAATATCATTTAGATTATTCCCTAGTTGATGGAGTTAATCAAAAGAGACACTGTCCATCTGGAAGTGACAAGGTCCATGAGCCCTTCAAATAGACAGAATGAGGAATCTAAGAGAGATTAGACCACTGTTGTCTTGAAGAGGGGCAGATGAGAAGGGACGCAAGTGACAATAGCAGTGGAGAAGTGTTCCTAGGAATTTCCTAGGGGAAAGACAGCAACAGAAACAAACGCCAAGAGATTCACCTAGCAGATACTTGGCTGCAGCCTTGTAAAGTGCAGCAGAGACCTGAGCTCAGCTCTGTCAGACTTCTGGCCCGAAGAAACCAAGAGAAAAGAATCCCTGTCTTGAAATGGGTTTGTGCTCATTGGTCATATTATAAAAGAAAGTGCATGCAGAATGACGAGCCAGACTTGAACGCCAAGGACCTACCTACGGACACAGACATGCTGCTGCTCCCTGTGAAGTAGATGCCCCATTTCCCACTCCATCCGGGAAGAAGAGGGAGGAATGAGTGGACAAGGAGCTTCTACATGTGTTTAGTGAGAGTCTCTCTGTGCCGATGGATCGGGCAGCGGGAAGAGACAGGATGACATGCCCAAAGGAGCTTCAGACTAGCATGAAAGACAAACTTGCTGATGAAGATACTGCAGGAGAGTCATGACAGACACCAAAGCACTGTGTGGGGAGAGTAGGTGAGGGGCAGGTTCAGATGAAAAGGAACTTTGAACTTGGCCCTGAACCTGGGAAGGAGCAGGGGGAACAAATGGGAGATGCATGTGAAGGAGTGGAAATAGCCAACATGAAACACACAGTAGGCTTCTGTTCTAATGAGAAGCCTGCAGCCTGTGCTGCCTGGCACATGGGAGTCAGTTTTGAGGTGGGTTGAAAACACAGGGGTAGAGAGAAGGATGCAGGACAGTTCATGCATTGATGTGGCAGTTGGACCGCTTTCTTGGTGCCGTATAATGCCTTTACCCTTTCCGCTCCTTCTGTTCAGGGACCTTTAAAAAAAGAACAGGCCACCCACTAGACCATGATCTAGGCTGAGTTAATATACACTGAGCGGTAAACTATATACCCTCAGGTGGCTTCCACTCCCTTTCAGTTCATTTAATCCACAAGTCATTCTACAACCTCACAGTTTCTCTTGCTGGTACTGTCAAGGTCAAGGAGGACATAAACTCCCTCTCTTTGCTGAAAGCCTTGTGAGACTACCTTGATCATGGGTTGCAGGCCAAGTAAACGGAGTGGGAAGCATTAGGAGGCTTTTCCCAGAGAAGTGAATCTGGCTCTTGGGAAGAGAGGCAGGAACAGAGCAGAAAAGATCAAAGACTTTTCTTTCTAAAGCATTCTGGAACTCCCTATGCCCGAGAGACCTCTCACTTTGATGACTGGCTGTCAGACTTCAGTGGGAAAATGTATGCAGTTTACCAGAACCAGCCCCTCGCTGGAGCCTGTGCCCTACTTAACTGGAGGCTCAGGCAGGAATCACCACAAATCCGTCACCTTAACTGCATGATGGGATGGTTTCTTTTTGTGAAAATTGTCATGATGACATCATAGGCAGCCAAGTATTTCAGGCCATCTTTGGGGAATGTGCTTTTCTATGCAGCAGATCTGACCTCCTGGACCTGAGGAGTCTATGGTAAATAGGAACAAGAAATGTGCAGGTTGGAACTGGCAATTAGTGGCTCAAACTCAGATCTGGTTTGTTTGGACGATTGGTCAGCTGTATAGTAACCATTGAGAGGTTCCAGCCTGTGTGCCTGGATTTGGTAGCAAGGCCTCCAAGGAGGTAGTTAAGGTTAAGCAGGGTGATGCTACCATGCAAGAGGATGAACCTGAACCTGGGCAAGAGGGAGGGAGACAAGAAGAAAGTCTTGTAGTTGATACAACAGAGTACCATAGGCTGGAAGAGCTAGAAACAGTAGATACTTGCTTCCTACACTTCTGGAGCTGTAGATCAGATGTGGGAGCCGATGGAGAGGGGTGAGGGCTCACCTCTGGGTTGGATACCGGTGTTCCATGTGGAGAGCACCACCTTGTCAATGCACAGATCAAAACCAAAATCAAACAACCAAACAAACCCACAGCTCTAACCCCCCAAAGCATAAGAGATACTTTATTCTGGAGCCAAGTCTGGGTGAACATGACCAGGGACCAATTCAAGTTACCCCAAATATCTCCTGTGGTAGCAGTTTTAGTAACTCCTTTTTTTATAGAAATAAAACAAAGAAAATAATAGATCAAGACATGTTTCAAAACATCAGGGAGTTGGTGACAGCAAAGCAGGACATTCGTGGTGGTGGCATGGCTAGAGGTTATCTGACGACACTCTTAGCATTTGGGTTGATGGAAGCTAGGCATCTGTGTATACATTTAAAAACCTTTACTTAATAGTCAAAATATCAAGCACAATGTGGCCCACAGATGATATTTTTTTTTTGTACTGAGATAACCCAGAATACTCTGGGCCTGTACTATTCCAGTTCTACAGAGCCATTGGGGATCTGATCGATAAATCAGCTTTGTAAAATGTTAATATTGGTGCAGCTTCTTTTTTTTTCTGGAAACATTTGCATACAATCTTGTTTAGCTTTTCCCACATCCTTGAAGACATTGAGAAGTGGGCATAAGGAGGTCAGGGATTCAGTGTACAGACTTTGAGTGAACACAACTACATCCATAGAAAGGGTTATACAGTATTCTAAACTCATGAATTTATGTCTTTTACATGAGTGCCCGTGGTTATAGATAAAAGGTTATTGATAAGTTATATATTGATAATTAGCTTATAAGGAATATAAGTTAGATGCAGTGCCTACCTATAATCCCAGCACTAAGGAGGTCAAGGCACCATAAGGAACCTTTACCAAATTAATTAATTAAAATAATATAACCTAACAAAACTAAAATTGAAAAGTCCTGAAACAAATGTATGGCGTGTTTAGTGTGGTCTCTAAGAAAGTCAGACTAGTTCTTACTTGACAGTGAGATGACCAAGTCACATATCACCAGCTGAAGAATGGCAGCAACCATCTCCCTGATCCTCCCATTACCCTGGGTTTTCATCTGTCCTTTGGTGACCAGTCCCCAGAGAACAGGGCTTGAGGTTTTCTGTGTCCTGAGCCTGAACCTCCTCTTACCCAGGAAGCTCTGCTCATGTAACCTCCTTATTCCCCTGGGCATTCAAAGCTCTAACATCTGAACAAAAGATCGAGTGTCTCTGATTTTGATGAGTAGTCTATTCACCACCTCCTCCTGAGGACAAGGCATTCCAGAAGAGCCATGGGGTAGCTGTGCTTTGGGCATAGTGCTCTCAGTTGCTACACAGTCCTGCAAACTAGCCTCCTTTGGTCCAGATTCCCATCAAGGCTGATCTTGTCCCAAGGGGCTTTGAGATCCAGATCTCCTATCCTGTTATTGACTCCTGCATGGAACGTGCTGTCTTGGGCTCTATAAAACTTGAGTTTCAGAAAATAGCCTGCTGGAAGGTAATGACTAAGGTGCTCTACGGCTGCCTCTGAATGGAACAAGCATTGTTCTGGAAACAATGTAACAAGCAGTGTTCTGGAGACAATGTCCGAATCCTAAGCCATCCTCCCACGATCACCGGATCACCGTGGTTCCCACTAAACTCTAACTCATCCTCCCTACTGTGTCCAGATGGTTCACATGATTTCACTAAGGAAAGTCCCTATTATTTATTCTGAAAGTCGCTAAATCTCTGATGCTCTCAGCCCCAGGCACTCAGAATATGCAGAGCACTTTCTGACCTTAGGAAGTAACTGTCCAGCAGTGGCAGATAGACTTTATCTTCTAGTGGGAGATGAGAGTCTTGAGGCTGCAGACATGATGGGATTTCAGAGATCTTGAAGGAAAGAGGTGTCATTCCTTCCTAGATGCTCACAAGCTTGTCAAGGAATGCTTCAAAGAGATAGTGCTCCTTGAGCATGGCATGGAAATGAGAATATAAGACATCTTTGGGAGGAGCCACATTGCAGAGGACACCTGCTCATCACACTTGTCACATTCCCCCTTTGCTAAAAAATGCCGTGTGGTAGCTATTATCCTAGGGACTGAGAATGCAGCAGCAAACAAATCCAGGTTCAAGCACGTGATTCTATCAGCACTCAATACTGCAGTGTCTTATTTTCTTTCTTTTTCTGTGTGCACGAGTGGGTGTGTGCATCTCATGTGTGGGTGGCACATGTGAAGGTTCACATAGAGGCCAGAGGTCAACCTCTGTTGTCAATCTTCAAGGTTTCTCTACCTTGGGGTTTTTGGTACAGGGTCTCTCACTAGGACTAGGCTGGCTACCCCAAAGCCCCAGGGTTCTGCCTCTCTCTTCCACTCTAGTGGGGATTATGAATATGTGTTACTACAGCTGCTCTTTGTGTGGGTGCTGGGGATTGAACTCAGATCCCCATGCTTGCACAACAAGGACTTATGTTGGCTGAGCTGTCTCCACAGCCCTTCAGCAGCACCTGCCCACCTTAACTGTGTGATTGACATGTATGAGACATTTAGGGGAATGCAGAAATGCCTTATGCAATACTGGCCTCAAATGCTTGTCACAGAGGGATGGAGATTACAGGAAAGCACATGTAACATGATTGCCCTTTCACCTTTGTAATGTTAGCAACTGTATTTTGTCTGTTTGTTCTATGTTCTTGGTGACAAAGTATAAACATTACAGCAAAACCAAAATTATATTAGCCTGATTCTTAGACATTGATCAAAGTTTCAATATTTATGTTCTTATGAACAAAATAAAATAAACTCTGGCCCCAAATTCTGTTTGTACTCAAATTTAGGTCAAACAATATTAGGTACCCATTGCAAAGAGGTCTCTCAACTTGTACACAGGCCTCTTGTAGTATCTGAAGAGGGACTCAGAGTCAATATTGCCTTGGCTGTTATGTTGAAAACCCTTGTCACATGGATGTTTGAACACCTACCTCTGGATGTCGAAGGGAAAAGCAGAGATGTGACATTTATATGTTCTGTGAAGGAGAATTCTGTCATTTCAACTAAAATCATCCTGAGCTAACCACAAGTACAAAAACTGTGGTATCCTGGATTGCAGGCTAGGGAATTTGAGAATCAGCTCTTTGGAGCACAAGGTTGGAGCCTAGAAGTGATGTTTCAAGCCCATCCAGATAGCCCATCCCATGCCATCCCACAAATAACCAGAGATCTCTATACTACCTGCCTGGCTCTACAAGAGAAAATGTTATGAGCCAAAGTCAAAAAGTTAACTAGATATAAAATTTGAACAACTGATATCAGATTATTTAAATTTTTTTCATGGCAGTGGAGTCTAGAAACACATCCAGCCCATGATACACCATTTGGTTTGTGAGTTCTGAAGAGAAATAGCATATGGAACACACGTTAAAGACAGTCTGTAGTCCATGGACCTTTGACCTAAATCTTCATTCAGGGAGCAGCACTGTCCCTTTCCTTCCACACTAACTAAGCTCCCTCCTGTCAAACTCTGGGCCCCAGTCAGACATCACTAATCAACTGCAATGCACTGCTGTTGATCCCAGAGAAAGCCTTAGACTCATTTCCATCACAAAGTTCCCAGGAGCCATTCATGATGAGGGGCAAACTGGGGAAAAAAAAAAAAAAAAAAAGCTCTCAGGAAAAGCCTAATTTTGCATCACCCCAGGCAGTGGCAGGGCATGAGGGAAGCTAGCTCACAGAGTGTGTCCAGGAGCCTGCTGGTAGCTAGACCACCCTCTGGGCATAACACTATTAGCATTCTGTCTAAACTCCACCCCCACAGTTACCTGGCTACAGCTAAGTATGCTCCGCCCCACAGTTACCTGGCAACAGCCAGGTAGGCTTGGTCCACTTTAAAAGAGGCTACTTGCCTCCTCCTCTCTCTCTTGATCTCTTGCTCTTGCTCTCTTGATCCCTCTGTCCCCTCGCCCCTCCCCCATTCCCTTCCCCCCTCTCTATGTGCTCATAGCTGTCCTCTACTCCTGTTTCTCTACTCTCTTCTCTCTCTCTTCTCTCTCTCTCTCTCTCTTCTTTCTCTCTCTCTGCCTCTCTCTGCCTCTACTACCCTCCTGGCTCCCCTCTCATGTCCTGAATAAACTCTATTCTATACTATACCGCTGTGTGGCTGGTCCCTCAGGGGGAAGGGATGCCTCAGCATGGGCCCTACTGAGACATCCCCTTCCCCCATACCTCACCACAGCTCCATAGAACATACTGTGTATCTCTTTATCTTTTTATAAACACATCAAACACCATCCTGTCTTTATCATGAAACCATGGTCAGGCAGTGAAGTAACGGGACAGTATAGTGGTAGTTAAGTATTCCGTTATGGTAACAGGATTGTGAATGCTCACACACACAAGCAGAGAGGGAGTAGCGTTACCTGATCCCGACCTGAGATTGTGTCTACCATTCCCTCTACCCTGGAGCTGTGCATGATACTGGAGGAGGTAAAATATACAGGAAGCAGACATGCTGACAGAGGATTTCCCTCTTAGACGGGCTTTGTTATGAAAGAGACCTTCATGGCCACGGGCAGCCATGCTATGATCAGGCCTTGAAGTGGGAGAGAACTGGAAGAGATACCATAACAAAGGCAGCACAGGGTGGGCTTTCAATCTGAAGATCGAGGGGTTTTCTCAGTCAAGGTAACTAAGGGTCCTGGGACCTAACAGTGATGATTCCTAACAGAGTGGGACATTTTTGTGATGCACCTTTTCTACTTTAAGTCCACCACATTCCTGTAAGTAACCCTTCCCGCATGCTTCTTCTATAAGTAAGCCCAATAATAAAGTCACTGGCTCACCAAGTGGGACCTGGATGCAATTATTCTTCTGCCCTGTTGGTGGCGCTTTATCTGGCATGAATAGATGTTCAGCTCCCTAGGGAAGGGCTACAAGGCTACATGCAGCTCCACCTTTAAGAGCCAGAGCAACAAGGAGCTATGATTGTTGTGTGTTTCTCAAGGCCTCCAAGGCTATTCTATTGGGAATGGCTTGTGGTGACATAAGGCTCACCCAAATGGCTACTTGATCAGCAATCCTTTGTTAAAGGAAGTCAAGACACCAGGGAGGAGTCTAAGGGCTGTTAATAAGGAGACACAAATGGCCCCGTTTTCCAAAATCCCTGTTTATTTACAGAGAAAATGCACACGTCAGAAGTACTTACAAGAAGGACATATCATTAATATTAACAGTGCCTTTTAACAGTGTTTAACGATGCTTTAATAATATCTAACACCTTCTCAGCACTTGGGCAAAAGTGGGACCTCAGTCTGTCTTAACTGATAGATGCCTTGTGTGCTGAGGTTTGAGGAGGGAATGGGGGCAGGCAGGAGAGATGATCTCTTTTGTCTAAAACATTGCTTTTCAACCTGTGGGTTGTGGCCCCTTCGGGGGTTGAACAACCCTTTCCCAGGGAGTCACCTAAGACTATTGGAAAACACATATTTACACTACAATTCATAACAGTAGCAAAATTACAGTTCTGAAGTAGCAACAAAAATAATTTTGCAGTTTGGGGTCACACAAGATGAGGAACTGGATTGAAGGGTCACAGCACTAGGGAGGTTGAGAACCACTGTTCTAAAACCGATTAAACTCAACTAAGGAATCATCAGTGGTCAGGGGACTACGGGTGTCTTCAGTGTGCCCTATCAGTATTCGTGACCGTGACTCTTGGGCTCCATTTCTCCAGCTTTGCCTCTAGCTAATGCATTCTGAGCATCCATGATTGGATGAAATGTGAGGACCAGATCCTATCTCTACGCTTGGAAAGGCAAAATATTCATATATACAGACAGAGATCTGGGACATGATCAGAGAAATGATTTTTTTTGCTGAGGAGAACGAGAGAGCCTGCACACCCATGCCTATGGCTTGCTGGAGGTCACAGGCTCTGTTACGGAGCCATGCACGTCTCAGTCCTCCTGGGGGCTGCAACAGCAAGCAGAAAACAAATGAGAAGAAACTAGAAGACAAATAAAGAAAAATCAAAAGATTTTGCAATACAGTCTTGACATCACAGTCTTACAGACTTCCATGTTCATATCAATCAGGAGGCATGTATGGGATTCCTTCCAAAGCTGAGCATTCTGGATCCTGGGCCATTAGATGAACTGTTTTCAGTTCTGGGCATGGCCAAAAGCAGGTTGGAGGTGGTGCCATCTCTCTTTGCAGAACTCAGGGTCTGATTAAGAAATGCTTCCCGTGTAGTTGGAGAGATGAGGGGCTGCTCCTTCCAGTCTCTGTTGGAAGGAGCCACCGCCAGCTGTCAATGCTGAGGCATGAGGAGCCAAACCAGGGGGAGGCCAGGGACAAGTCTTGGGGGAAAAGGTACCAAAAGTCAGACCTGAGAATGTCAGATGAGGGTGTGTTAGGTAGAGAGGACAGAGGAGCCTGGAGTCTGAAACAGGAACAGTTCTGCAGGAGACACCTGATCTAAAGCACCGTGGAAAAACCGGGACTTGGGGTCAGAGTCAAGGGCAGGCAGAGCTTGTTAGAAAACCAGCTTTCAAGACAGATCCTTGGCTGAATGAGGAAAAAGAAATCTCTTCCTTGGGATAGAAGGCCAGAACACCATCAGAGTTTCTACTGCCTCTGGTCTTAAAAGCCCAGCCATCCAGTAGTGTCTGCTATAGGCTTATGGATGTCAGGGCTGTATGTGGGAGGGAACCCAAAAGGACCCACATTTCAGCAGGGGAGCAGACTGAAGTTACTGCCCTGCCTGTGCTGCTGAGCAGAGACAGGAAGCGAACTCTAGCTGTTTGCACCCGAGCTTTTCCATCCAGAACATTTTGCATTTTCTGTCATTGAATTTGTACTAATTATTCATGCAGAGATGTCACAAAACCCAAATTTGAAAACTGCATGTAACCGGTAGCTTTGAGGGTGATGTTAGGGCCCCCCCTGGTAGATCTCTTTGCCAAAATGACATTCATGGTGCAGATGTTTCTAGACAAGCTTCTCTAGATACGAGGGCACCATCCTTCCAGTGTCTGGGCTCCCAGAGAGATGCAGAACTGGCTGGCCTTCCATAGTTCATTTTTATATTAAGAGTGGAAGCCATAAAAATAGGCTTGGTTTTCTGTCGTTGTTCTATTTCTGAGATGGAAACAGCCACTAAAAACATAAGATAATCGGCTGTTTGACCCAAGAAACCAGAGAGTTAAGCACAATGTTCATATAATTTTTTTCTCTATGATATTCCTTTTCTTCCCTTTGCCTAGAGGCATGCTTTCAGATAATTCCTCAACTTTAGAATATGTGATTTCACCAGAAGAAGGGACAGACAATCTGTCTACCTACTGTGAGGTGCTTTATCTTTGTCATTTTAAAGGCACTGGATTCTAATACTCTACCCTGGCCTTGAATGACTACGGAAGCGATTACCTTACCAGTCAGATGTTTGTAGCCTCAGCCCAGAACATGAAGAAGGCCATCTAGGAATGTGGCCTTGGCTGCTAGGAATGACAAGGATACTCATTAAAGAATAACCCTACCT
>JANHMN010000006.1:6447087-6500081 GCA_030674055.1 Rhabdomys pumilio | reverse complement strand
GTGCATGCTTAGTAGTAGATTTTCATGTGACTTTTCAGATGTCTTTAGTGTTAGTTATTCCTCCCCACTCCCTCGGCTGCACATCCCTCCCCTCCCCAGCCCCACTTACTCCCTTTCTCTCTGCTATTCCCCATATCCCCTCTGCATTCTATCTCCTTCCTAGGAAAGCTCCCTCCCCACATGGCCGCTTTCTCTGGGTGCTCCATTAAAACACACACATCTGAAGATGCAGAGCCAGCACCAGTTAGTTGAAGAGGCAGCCGCCAGGTGGGAAAGTCTTTCCCAGGTCTACATCTGACAGAGGCCAACGTCTAGAATATACAAAGAACTCAGCAAACCGAACATCAAGAAAAGAAGAAACCCAATTAAAATTGATAGGAAACTAAAAAGAGTTCTCAAAAGAAGAAGTACAAGTAGCTCAGAAGTATTTTCTTAAAACTGTTCAATGTCTTTAGTCACCGAGGAAATGCAAATTTAAAAAATGCTTTAAAATTTCATCTTACTCAGTAAGAATGTCTAAGCTCAAAACATAGAACAGGAGGTGCTGTCGTGGGCGTGAGGAAAGGAACCTCACTCACTGATACCTATCAGAGTGATGTGACCACTGTGGAATTCAGAGCTTCCTTCAAAAGATAGGAATACACCAGGTGTGTTAATGCATGCCTTTAATAGCAGAACTCGGAAGGTAGAGGCAGGCAGATCACTGTAAGTTCAAAGCCAGACTGGTCTTCATAGTAATTTTCGGGCAAGACAGAGTAACAGGGTGAGAGCTGTCTCAAACCAAACGACAACAACAAAGAGCTGGAAACAGACAGAGCATAGGACCCATCTGTACATCTCCTCAGCATATACTCACAGGGCTGAATTCCACTTCACAGACACAGGCTCATCTATGTCCACCACTCTGTTCGCAATGACCAGGAAGTGGAAGTGGCCCAGCTGTCCATCAACTGGTGAATGGAAAATAAACATTGTACATTTTCACAGGGATTATTATTCAGCTGTTGAGAAAAGAGAAATCGTGAAACTCACAGATAAATAGCTAGAGCAGGAAGTCATCATTCTGTGTGAAGTAACTTAGACGCAGAGAGACGGGTGTGACTGTGTGGACTCTCAAGTTTTGTGTCGCTTGTTTTGTATATTTCTCTCACACTGGCTTCCTGTCTGCAGAATTTCCCAACCCCTCCTCATAATTAATCCCGTTTTCCCAGTCAGAGGTAGGTACAACTTTTACTATGTAGCTGTCTATCCTTAATTAAAACTCTGGGTTTTCTGGATCACCCATGGCCATGAGAGACGTGGGTAAGAACACTTGAAGCTTGGAGTAGAAATGAAAGGAAAACAGACTCCACCCCTCTGGAGTTGGCTGGGTGAGGCAGGGTATGATCAAGTAGGATAGTCTAAAGCATCCTGTTGCAAGCAGGTCTCCCCCCCACCCCCCCCCCCCCCCGCGGAGACATAGGGACCACGCATACACAGGGAAATGTGGCTTGTGGGATGTCACCAAAGCTATTCTTTCCTCTTTCCTTGTTAACTCAGAGGTGTGTGCAGAAGCCGAAATGAGCCATGAAATGTGTTTGTTCTGTAGCATAGCACAGTGAGGTTGGTTTTAACAGCAGGTAGAAATGAGCTCCTTCCATAAATTAATTCAATTGTAGTGACAAAGCATTCAGACGCCAGGAGGCTACAGCTGGCAAGCCTACAGCCCGACTGTATGTAATTAAAACAGGGGAGTTCTCCTTCCCAGAGAGATGAGCCAGAAAAGCAAATAAAATGAATGCTCAAGATGGATTTTCTTTCCCCAATTAGTTCAAGGAAATGCTAGTTAGTTGAGTCTATTAATGAATCATGTTTCTAAAACAATAAAGCTGGGTGCTTCACACCGCTCCTGTAAGAGGCACTTTGATGTCTCTCGAGTCCAGTGTTCCCAGTTAGTCTCCTCATCACAAACAAACATAGCACAACTATACTGACTTCTCTTCCCACTCGGTGACGTAACTCTAAGGAAAATCTAGACACTCCTGTTTAGGTAAACAGGAGACAGTCCTGCTGGTTTCCCAAATAAATCTTTTGTTTGAGATTTGCCACCGGTGTGGACACACGTCATACAGTCACACATACCCCACATCACATCACACACACACACAAACCACTTATACAAGTGCACATGTAACACACACACACTCCATACATACACATACATACCATATAAACACATACCACACATATAAACACAGCATACATATCCTACACAAACAAAACTGCAGACATGCAACAGATACACACACATACATACACATTCACTACACACATAACATACTAAAAATGTGTGCATACACAACACACATACTCCACACACACCACAGAAACACATGCATGTACATACACTGATAACATACGTACACACACACATACACACACACTTTATTTTTGTCACAAATGCTAGACAGTAGTGAGCTCACTGAGTGGGAGACAGGGTGACTAGTTTCTTTGCTGGGGCCAGTAGACGCTGGGGAAGTAGACACTGACTTTAAGTTAGGAAAACCAGGATGTCTCAAATTCTGTGAGGTCGCACACACCTACATTTTCTGGTTTCTGTTTCTCCATGGCTAGGAGAGAACATGCTCTAAATCCCCTACTGTAATAAAACAGTGTTATTTTAAGAAAAAAAGCAACATGGGGTAGCTAGAAGCAATATACTTATATATTCAATATATGGTTATTGGATAAATTTATGACTTAAAATATTAATGTTATAATCATGAAATACGACTATAGCAATCATGATTGGGATAGTTTGAGTTCCTATTTGATGTGAGGCATAAAATCTACAAGTGTTTCTGAAAACTCTCAGAGATGTTTCTGGGCCTTTTTCCTAACCACGAGTGGTAAAGGTGTGTTCATTCTCCAGAGTCCTCAAGGTGACTGTGAGTGTGGGGAGCCAACAGAAGGCGGCTATCATCCTTGCAGTCATCTTGAGCCATGTACCCTGACAAGAGACTTGTTTACAACAGCCTACAACAGCTGACCACACTCTAATAACATCTTGTTTTAGATACCCAGGATCTTCCGTTGGGTGTGTGAGACTTAAAGGCATGATTTAAAGGTGTAACTTAGAAGTGAGACATATAAAAGGCGAAAGGCAGACAGAAGAAACTTCTTGAGACTTGAGACAGGCAACTTGGAAGGAGAACTTGGAACTGGGAAAGAGGCTAGCAACTTAGAACTAGGATAAGGACTTGAGACTTATTACAGCTGGAACAGGGATTAGGACTTGAGACTTGGTGCTAGGAACTAGGGACTTGGAACTAGGGACTTGGAGAGAAGAAGAGAGACTGAAGAATAAATGGGATTGAATCACACTCTGTCTGGTCTCCATTCTTCGCTTCCATCCTCAATCTCTCTCTCTTGCTGAACCCTGACCCTCGGACTGGAGCAGCTTGGGGCAGTACAAGCTGGAACAATTTAGCCCCCAAGGCTTTTGGCAGTGCGAGTTCCCCAACATTTTGGCCCCCAAGTGTGGGGCAGAGCGGCTCTCAACATGTGAGGACACCTCTGATTTCACTAAAGGAAGTTTGTGCACTCAAATTCTGTAACTTAGAAGCTGTTGGGGAAAAAAATACCTCAGTTTCTCATGATTTATCCTGGTCACTAAGCTGAGCTTTGTGCTCTTGAAAATTATGATGTCCTCCCCCATTTGGAAATAATTGTCCAGGCAAATAACATCAAGAAGTCATTCTTTACTGGAAAAACAGCTGGGGTATCTTGGAAGAATTTTCACTCTCATACAGGTTGGAATAAAAAAGCCTTCATGTTTCAAACCAAGTTAACATGCTAGTGCGTATGAAAGATTCACTGCCCCACCTGGTGTTATATTTGGCATAAAATGGAAAAATGTACAGTGGCATCTTCCAGTGCACCTGGAAGCTGCACCAGGAGCCAGCCCACCAGGCAGCTGAGGTAAATGATGCAGAAACTCTGTAAGAAACTGTATGGGAGGTCTGATTGTTAAGGACCATCTCAGACTTTACAGTTCTGGGTGCTTTCTGTGTTCTGCTGCCCAGGTGAAGGGGGCACCAAGTTTGCTCACTGGACGTACGTCTTCCTCAAGAATGAAGTTGCAAAGTCTTCCTTTTCCTAGAAACCAGCTATGATAGTTTGTACATGCTCAGCTCAGGGAGTAGCACTATTAAAAGGTGGGGCCCTGTTGGAGTAGGTGTGTCACTGTGGGTGTGGGCTTTAAGACCCTCATCCTAGCTGCCTAGAAGCCAGTATTCTGCTAGCAGCCTTCAGATGAAGATATAGAACTCTCAGCTCTGCCTGTACCATGCCTGCCTGGATGCTACCATGTTCCCATCTTGATGACAATAGGCTGAACCCCTGAACCTGTAAGCCAGCCCCAATTAAATGTTGTTCTTTTTAAGTGTTGCCTTGGTCATGGTGTCTGCTCACAGCAATAAAACCCTAACTAAGACACCAGCCAACATCCCTGGTGCTTAAAGAACAGAATTCCGAAGCTAACACTGTCTTAATCAGTTTTCCTTGTTGTGATGGTAGGATGCCCTGACAAAAAACATTAATGGAGATAGGATTTCTTTAGTGCAGGATTATAGCCCATCATGGTTGAGAACCATAGAAGTAGGAGCTGAAGTTTGTACTGCAGCCAGTGGCATTGCAAGTAAAAACCAGAGTGGCCTCCCAAAGTCATAGCCTCCAGCACTGTGATCAAGGTACTACTGAAGGAGCACACAGGCTTCTACACCTACACCCCATAAATCCAGGAACACTCAGGCTCCCACATCAGCACCCCATAAATCCAGAGTATTGTATTTCTTTTAGGAAGTGCCCTGGGCCTTTTGGAATAAGAAATTCTAGCCCATCAACCACAACATGCCATGATTCTAGCCTGTGAAAAGCTCCAGGATAATGGCGAATCTGTAACTACCAGAAAGGAACAAAGCTTCTGTCTAGGTGTCCTTTGAGTCATAGATGACTATACCAAGTATCCAAATCTGAGGGAAGGGACAGTGTCATCCTAGCTGAGCACTGGGGTTTGTTTAGAAAGGCACTGGCTGGGCCATATTATTCTCTGTAGCTAAGAGGTTGACCTGCGAGGTTTTATAGAGTATTACATTTATTTTGCATTGCAGGATGCAGGACTTCCACTCAAATACAAATTTGGGAAGGTGGAAGACAGCTTGGAACTATTTTCCCATGGAAAGAGTGATATAAAACTTGACATTGTTTTTCTTCTATGAAGCAAGAGACTGATTATACGTGGAATGGAGGCACTCGGGCTGAAACAGGAAAAAAAGTTTAGTGCCTGTCTTCCGAGTTTACACTGCACTGGATGGACTAGGTAGACATGAAATCTCTTTAAGAATAACTGAATGCATTGAAGCCAGTTGAGGTAAAAAGCTGGAGGATTTCTGAAGGGTGTGGGCTGCAAGAGCTCCCGGTGCCCTGAATGTGCAGCCTAATGGGCTAGGGCCTATTTCTGAACAAGATGAAATCATTCAGTTATACTGAGAATATAAGTTAAAGTGGGACATTTTACACAAAAAGATGGGAAGTAATCATTTAAAGAGTTACTGCCTTTTTGTGTGACAAGTTTAAAGATACAGGGTTGACAACAAGCAGGGAATGGTAAAATTTGTGCTCAGCTCTTATCCTCCTTAGTATTCAAAACTAGGATACTAACCCAGGGAATGGTGTCACCCACAGTGGGCAAGTCTCCCACCTCAGTTAACCTAAGCAAGATAATCCCTCACAGACATGCCCAGAGGCCTATGTGATTCAGCTCTTAACCCAGTTTGACAACTGAGGTTAACCACCGCACAGCTGGGAACTTTCCTTCAGTGTGGATAACAGGAAAAGAAGAGCCTGCCTCTGCCTGGAAGACATGTTGGTGGGGACATGTTGGAGGGCATGCAATAAAGCCACACATACCATTGTACTTTCAGCCTTTGCATTCTGGGCATGTGGGTTTCTTGCAGATATACCCTTTCTCCTTAGTGTTGGTGACAACTAGCTTGGTCCTGGGTTACCCCAGGCCTTGGTTATTCATCAGTGATTACCAAGGCCATCTCTTAAAAACACATACGGACAGATTCCCAGCCTCCATCCATTTCAGTAAATTCAACTCTACTGCTCCATTCTAATCTGTGGAACATCTGTAGACTGTAACTTTCTAGGTCAGACTAGGAAATCCTCACCCATCCCTTAGCCTCCTCCTCTGTCTACCTGCCAACAGAATGCCAATGTCCAGGGCGAGTGTGGAGGTAGTTACAAGTGGAAGATGGCGGAGTACCTGCAGCCTGGACTGCTAGATGAGTCCTTCCCATGAGTACTGCGCTCTGAGAATGAGAGAAAGTTCATCTGCTGAAGTGACGGAGCTAGTTCATCACGGCTACTTAGTGACGTGTGTAAATGTCTGCCTGGGTACCCAAAACCAGGCCTTGCAGTGCTGATGTTCATGAAGCTTTTGATCTTTCCCCTAATTAAGTTAAACCATGCACTGCGGCTCGGAAACCATTGTCTGCAGTCTTGGCAGATGAATAAATCATGGGCAAAAATCACTGGATACATAATAAACAGATCTGCCGGAAGCAGGTGTCCTGCAGGGCACTGTGGGGCAAGATGGTAGAATAGCTCCTCCCCTGAGCCCTCCTGTTCTTATGTGGAACAGCTAGAAACAGGCAGTGATTTATTCATATTCAAATAAGCTCTACATCACAATTTAGGCCTCCAACTCTTGGAAGTAATTAACAGGAGACCCAGAAAGAGAAGCCAGCTCTCTCTCCTGTCCTGTGGGTGAGCAGAGAGGATGGACACAGAGGGAGGTGAAGTTGCCATTACTTTAGGAGCAGGGCAGTGCATACCCTAAGATTGGGTGGCTGGGAACAAAGCCCATTTTTCCAGAGAACTTATATCCAGTTGTAATTTTGGAACAATAAATACCATGACTCATATAACACAGAATGACTGTGTGCCAAACGTCATTAACTAAGTAATGACAGGCCCAGGAAGATGGTGAAGGTACTTAAGAATCTATTCTGAAGAACGGGAGCTACACAGTTGGCCACCACTCTGAAGTAAACTCACTGTTAGACAGAAAACTGGAAGAGCTCGGAAACAGTAACTACAGCCTTTAGTTATTTCTTTTTAACCAGGGAGAGAAAGGGAGCCGCATGGTGCATGTTATTCCGTGTCTGATTATGTGTGGGTGAAGTAAACACAGACCGACTTCCCATGTTACTCATGAATCCCCACAGATGCTAAACACTACTCCCTTTTAATGTGGGAGAGCATGATATACCCCCTTTGGGCCTTATTTCTGAGTTTTTAATGATTTTTACAGCCAATACCTCCCACCTGTTTTGGATCATGAATAATCTCCATAGATGATTCTCAGTCTTGGAAAATGGCCAGTCTTGCTCTGTATTAATTTGGTTATTTTCAAAAGTGGTTTTAAGTCACCATATAGTACCCCTTCAACATATGCACTGAAAAGCTTCCAAGTCCAGAGTCCGTCCAGAAATTTCTTTAAAGTATCTGAGTCTGGGTGTTTACAGATCATCTAATCCCCAGACTGGAAGTCAAGCCCATGAATTTCCAGCTGATGTCTCAGGTGATCTAAGATTACATGGGCTTCTGATGTCTATAAACAGAGCCCAGAGGTAAGCCATGGCTCTTCTAGGTAGGGCTTCTCATGGCTTAAAGGTGGCCAGTCCTCATGCCGGTCCAAGGTCAGGCCTTAACTGCACAGGTAACTTTTAAAAGTCAATCTCAGGACTTTAGAATGACATCTCCACAGAACCTTTGCAAATAAGCACACCATTGTGGAAAGGCAGAAAGTGGAGCATCTCAGTGAAAGTGAGTCTCTGGGCTCTGAGGTTGCTTAGTCAGGTACCATAACAAAGCTTACAGTTTCAGTTTCCCACAGCACATTGTATGTCTTCATCCATCTGAAATAGGATACTGAAAGGCACACAGAGCTACAGCTAACTCCCTCCTGTGCACAAGTCCTCTATAGCGTAGTTTACCTGCCATGCCTTGGGTCAGCAGCTGCTTCCATGGAACTGATTCTAGACTAAAGAACCCTGGAAGTTCTGACCAGTCCCTGGAGAAATCTAAATGAAGGCAGCTTTACTCTCTGAAACTCACTCCAGGAAAATGCATGTGAAGCTTCGGAGATCACCGGTATCTAGGGAAGTCCTTCTCTAGACTCAGGCCTATGCTTCCTCGCTGAAGATGCTGGAGGCCTGTGGGCTTCATGAAAACACAAAGTGGGTAAAAACATATGCAGAAAACAGTATCTGCCGTTGTGTCACAATATACAGTAAATGATAATCCTGGTTAGGTTTTTGTTGTTGTTGTTGCTTTGTCAGTTGACACACTGTGACACAATTTGGCACACTGTGTCACAATTTGACAATGTTTTTTGATGTGCATTGAGATCCCTTTGAGGATCACATATCAGATATTCTGCCTATCACACATTTACATAAAAGTAGCAAAATTACAGTTATGAAGTAGCAATGAAATATCTTTGTGGTTGGGGGTCACCACAGCATGAAGAGCTGTGTTAGAGGGTTGCAGCGTTAGCAAGGCTGAGAACACCTTCGTTAGATTGACCTAGAGGCAAGTCTATAGGGCATTTTCTTGATTAATGATTGCTGGGGGAGAGCCCTACCCACGGTGAGGGTACCATCTCTGGGCACATGGTCTGTGGGTTGTATAAGAAGACAGGCTGAGCTCCTCACGAAGAGCAGCCAGTGAGCGGCGCCCTCCAAGGCCTCTGTGTCAAAGTTTCTCTTGAGGCCCCTCACAGCTTCTAGACTGGTTTAACCTCTAAGCTAAATAAACCCTTTCTTCCACAAGCTGTTCTTGGTCATGATATTTTATCACAACAATAAAAAGAAAACTTTGTCAATAAAATCAAAGTATAGGAGGGTTAGATTTTCTTTGGGGATCCAATATTCTTTTTCTAAGAATCTAATTGATGTCTGTCTTGGGCAAGAGCGTATTGTGGTCAATGAAAGTATTGGAAAATGTCTGGGGTCTCCCAGTGTCTACTGTGAAGTTTATTTTTTCTGAGACATCAGTGATATTTGAACCATACACACTTATTCTTTTATCTGACAAATCAGTTTTTGTTGTTCAGCTTTTACAACCACATTAAGTCAACTCATGAATACTCAGAGTGGGCCTAATTCTTTCTGGGTATTCTTTCTCTTTAAGATTACAAAAGAAGTATTTGTGAACCCCCTGTGGGAGCTCTGAGACAGCCAACGATTCTCAGGTTGGAAAGGGCCTTTTTTTTTTCCTTTAAATTCTGGCTGATTTCAGGATGGCTAAGTGGGGAGTTAGAGCGCCCTGAGCACTCAAGATTGTGGCAGTCGCTTGCCTGCCCGTTAGAGCGGCTGTGCCATATTTGATGACTACCGAAGGAGGCGCAGGATTTCCTGGAACCTTGGATTATTAGTAATCAACAGCGTGATGAAGTCAAGTGAGGCACAGGAAACTATTCTGGTGAGAATCAGAATCCTTGCTATCCAACAGATAAACAGACACACAGAAGAGCCTTTGCTTTGCTCTCCTAAGGGCCCGTCCAATGCCCTCAGATCAAGTTACCATGTGACTGATATATAAGCATATATATGGCATTTCTCAGCCTAGGCTGGGCTAGAACTTACTATGTAGTCCAGACTAGCTAGAAATGTATGGTGCTCCTTCTACCTCTGACTTCTGAGTGCTGGGATTGCAGGTGTGGACCACCACACCTGGGTGAACAGCCACACCTGGATGAACCACCACACCTGGGTGAACAGCCACACCTGGATGAACCACCACACCTGGGTGAACAGCCACACCTGGATGAACCGCCACACCTGGATGAAGTGCCACACCTGGATGAAGTGCCACACCTGGATGAAGTGCCACACCTGGATGAACAGTCATGTCTGGGTCCATTTATCACTTTAACAGAGATCCAATTCTCATTTTTATAATATCAGACCCCAAACTATAGATTCTCATGTTCTGTTTATTAAACTCGGGGATTTTTACTGTTATGCTGCATCATAAAACATCTTTCTTTAACTCTGCTGATGAATTCCATCTGAAAGAAATAACAGGGAGGAAGTAGGAGGGAGGGGAGAAAGGAAGAAAGGAGGAGGAAGGGAGGGAGGGAATTAAAAACTACCTGTCAAATGCTTGTATTCATGCAGACCCCAAGGCTTAGAGGATGGTAGAATATGACTCCCAACCAGTGTGTCTTTAACACTTTCTCCTGTAGCAAAAGAAACTTCCATTTCATAGGATCCAAAGGTATGGCCACTTTGTAACATGACATAAGGACACAATCACAGTTACTTAGATACCCAGACCATGATCAGCAACCAATATTTTTATATTCGATTTTATTTAGAAATTACCCAGGTAGCCAAAGATTATCCATCAATTACTTTAATTTTAAATTGGCATACAGTTTTAAAGTTGACTAAGGATATTGAAAGCTACATTCAAACACATTTGACAAACATAATCGGTATAAAAGGCTTGTCAGTATTGCACAGCTCAATTTACTTTAGAATGATCCAATTTAGTTGAAAATGTTTACATTCCTCAGTCCTAAATATTACATAGGAACAATATTAGCTAATTTGTATTATACCCCCTACTGACGAACCCCCCAGTTATATATAGCTATTGTTGATTCAAAAGCCTGATGCGGTTCACTTTGTATGAACTGTGATTCCTTAAAAAATGCCAGGAGTTTCTAACCCTGTCTCATTTAATACATCAGAAGTGTAGTTTCTTTAGTTTGAGGGGAATTCTGGGAATATTAATATAGGTGCTTAAAGAGCTCTATGAACTAATTAAGGAGATGCCACATTCTAATTTATTAGTGCCTTTTAGGAAAAGGAAAATACTTCTCTCTCTTACACACACACATACACACACACACACACACACACACACACACACACGCACACATTCATACACTCACACATTCATAGATACACACTCATACACACACCCATACACACATACTCACATATGCACACACTGAGTTTGCCTTGGTCACGTGCAGTTATACGTGCACAGACCTTGCAGTTTCCCTCCGAGAGACTCAGTCACAGGAGAAGATCCGCCCATATCTGAAAAGGTCACACTTTGTATCACAGGTGGCCACACAGTTCTGGAGGCCAGAAGTCAAGCAGATGAATAGAAACAACCAACAAAGTAGAGTCTTGGCCATTTCTCACCCAAGAGACGTTCTCATCCCTGTTGGGATTGCCAGATGAACGCATGCCACCCGGTCACTCACGGGGGCCCCTACAGAATTACAGTAAATTATTGATTAGTCATAAACCAGGAGCAGAGCCGAAGCTGGATCCAAATCAAAACAGAGGAGGGAGGCGGGAAGTGAGAGGAAGACCAAGGGAGAAGTAAGAGACTCTGGAGAGAGCTGGAGTTGGGAATGATGCCAGGAGCCAAAGTAGCTGCGTCAGTGGCGGCGCCGCACCGTGCTCTTCCCCGGCACATTTTAATTGGCACAGACAGGTTTCACTGAAGCCTCCAAACTGACAACTGTAATGACTTCAGTCCTCTGAAAGTTAAAAGCACAGACGGAGTGAGTGTGTGTGTGAAGGAGGCTCTGAATCATCAGCCGGGATCAGTCCCGGAAGCAGGCAGGTTGTCACGCTGCTGAGAGGGACCTGTTTTCAGGAGGCGGCACCCTCTCCTGATGCTCACTACTTCATTTTTTTGTCAGTTTTCATGCCAAGAAAATGGGACTGTTTAGTTTACCAGGACCCAAACTCTGAAATAATCGTTATTTATCTATTGTGGTGGCCGGACGAGTGACCCAGCAAAGATGACTGTTCTTTCGTCTTTAGAGCCGGATAGGAACCTGAAAGTTTTATGGCAAGATTATTTTGCAGATTCACTTGTTTAAGGATCCTGAAATTAAAGGAGGGTCTTGGATCATCTGAGCATGATCAGTTAAACCACATGAATCCTCTCGGGTGAGAGAGGAAAGCAGGGGCAGGTCAGCATGATCCTGCCTGGTGAGGACCAGCTGGTGCCAGTTGTCAGATGGAGGAGGAGGTGGGGCCAGCAGCCAAGAATCATGCTGGCCATCAACTTTCATCAATACCTGGGTCTGGTCTCAATGAGAAAAGACGCACCTAACCCTTGAGAGACTTTAGGTCACAGGGAATTGGGAGGCCTGGTGGGGTGTGTGGGTGTGGGAGGGGACAGCCTCTTAAAGACAGGGGAGAAGGAATGGATAAGGAAGTGTTGGAGGGCAGAACGGGGTTGGGGGGATAACGACTGGACTCTTAAAAAAGATTAAAGATACAAAGAAAAAAATACCTGCAAGGAACTGAATTTTTTCAACTACAACCAATAAGGGGACCTAAATTCTCTCCTAGAACTTCCAGAAAGGCATGAGACACTTAATTTTAGCCCACTAGGATCTGTACCTGACTTCTGCTTTCCAGAACTGCACGACTGCTCCTAGCTTCGGCCGTTAAACTCGTGATAATTTACTATGGCAACACTGGGAAATAGTCAGTGAGACAGACATAAATTTGCTACCCTTCTACAGGATGACAAAGCTAATTACTGATGTTACCTTTCTAGTGACCTAACTTCCCTCTGACTTCATGACTACTACTTAGGGCAAAGCCAAACACAGGTACATTATTCTACACAATCGGATCCTTATAGAGTAATTGTGTTAGCCGATGTTCAGTCTGACAAGGAAAGAGGATGGCTGCTGCCCTTCGCTGTCACCAAATGGGAAAAGTCAGGAGGTATCTTTTCATTTTGTAGGATATAAGACCCATGCGGTCAAAGTTGTATTTGTATTAATTCACATGGACCTTCCAGGGTTTCACACAATGCCTGACATGTTGTGGGTGCCAGGCATGTATTTATTGAGTAGAAATGACCCTCCAATACCTTGTCTTTATTTCTGGGTATGAAATCAGTGACCAGCCACACTGAATTCTTCCTGTTCCCTGGGTATAACCCTGCCAAAGTCTCCCGCCAGTGAGACTTCTGCAGTTATTGCCTCAGTTTGGAACCCATATCTCCAGTGGATGAGCTAATATGCAATTGGGCGCAGAGTGTCTCTACCGCATGTCCTCTGATGTCTGGCTATTCTCGCCCTCTCATGAATTCTCCTGATTCTCACAGACCCTGTACCACCTTTTCATGGCCCCTAAACATGACATCATCTGCTTACATGGCCTTCTTCATGCTCTGATGCAACAGAGTAATCATTTAAGCATGTCTGTCTCTGTAATAATTAATGGCTGTGTTATTTAGATAAGCTTGCTAATCTCTGACTTTATTTTCTTACCTGTAAAACAGAAGTGGTATTAATCCTGACTAGGAGGGGTGTGAAGATTGGATGTCCAGGGCTTAGGGCAGAGCTCAGTGCATAGCTAGTTTACAGGAAGCTCTTGCCATATGACATGATCCATATTGGCAACCTATCCCAGTGTCTGACACGGAATATCCATCATTGTGTTTCATGTGCATGGTCCATTTGGTGATGTTCACAGGGTTCTGTAATAAGATGAACTGTATTATGGAACCATAGACAAAGCAGCACTGTCTGTGTAATGAGAAAATCTGCCCAAAGCCAGGAGACACATCACCCTCTACTTCTAAAAAAATGCCTGGAAGCCCATGTGCTCAGGGGCTGGCCAGGGCTGTAGACGCCTAAGCCTTGCTTTGTCACAAAGACAAGCATCTCATTCTCCCAAAGGACCATGAACTCTCTCTGTGTCTCTCCCTCCCTCACCCTCTCCCCTTTTTCCAACCCCACCACTGTGCTTCCTACATCAGGAACTTCTCTGGAACTCAAAACCCATTACAATAACCCCAGAACCAGCCTTTGAACTCCCAGCAGCCCAGTCAGGCCTAGGATGTGTCTTCGAGGATCATAGGAATTTGTTCTGGCTGTGGAGATTCAGTGGTCACTTCCTGCCTTCTTTGGCTCCTGGGTTGGTAGCTAGCTGAGCCAACACCCCTTTGGGTGTACAAGTTGAGCACTGCCCTTCTCCAGCCCTTCTGCCTCAGGTTGGGAAACACTAGACTGTTTGGTAGCACCAGGGAACTCTGTCAACAGTCATGGTGGCTTTACTAAACTCCTCTTCTTTTGGTCATCTTCTTGAAGACCTGCAGAGTAGAGCAGGATTATATATAAATTTTGAGAGACGAATAGTCACTTTGCAGCTATGCACCCCCGAGCCAGCATGGATTTTGTACATGGAGGGAAGCTATAACCTTTATCGTATGTTTATAGAGCCCTGATATTATTAGTGATGTGGGCTGCATCCAAGGAGCTGGGAAGGAGCTTTGTTCATTGATAGCCATCCAAGTCTTCCTGTTTCCCATCTGTTATTAGATAAGGTTTTACGATCATCATTTTGTGGTTCATATTTGGATGCTTTGATTTTCTTACCATGAAAGAGCCAAATAATGCATAAATATAAGCATGAAAAAAATCTAAACAGAAACCCCGAATCATTAACTTTGCCTCTGAGCAAAGTGATCTGGGAAAGATTATGCAGCCTGTGAAAGGTTGTCTCTATAATAGGCACAGAGACCAGGTCCTGGGGCCAGAGCTGTAGAACATGACCTCATCTTTTGCTCACAGCACTCTGCATCTGAACAAGATAAGATTCTGGGGCAGACTCATAACAGAAAGTGTGGTTCCTAGTCTCCATACCTGAAAAGAGGTCACTGAGATGCTTGGCAGGACTAGGGAAGGGAAATCCCAGAGCCATGCCCTTTTGTTTCCTTTCTATCTACCTAGCATGACATTTGAAGGGTCACTGTCCCAAAAAGCAGCCAGCCTGAGCTCACAATGCTGCCAGAAATTATGGCACCTACTGACACTGCTGTGTAATTTCAAAAAAAAAAAATAGCTCACTCCCAGCCTTTCTTTGGAGAAATATCACCTTGGGTCGACCTTGGGAACAGATAACATTTTCAAATATGTTCCTTTCCATCCGACTTCCCTCCTGTGTCTCTCCCAGGTGGCAGAGGAGGAGGGACAGTGTGATGCCACAGAGAGGACAAGGTCACACTCTGACAAGGACTGGGAGAGTAGAATGTGTCAAGTCCCCTCCCCTGGTCTCTAATCTGTAATTCTCATTGTTCCTTCAGGGCTCTGAGATGTGTCTGGCTGAACTGGACCCATCTGCTGGATCCTTGCTGTGATTGTTTGTGTATGCTGGGCCCAGGGAATGGCATGATTAAAAGGTGTGGCCCTGTTGGAGTAGGTGTGTCACTGTGGGTGTGGGCTTTAAGACCCTCATCCTAGCTGCCTGGAAGCCAATATTCTGCTGGCAGCTTTCAGATGAAGATGTAGAACTCTCAGCTCCTCCTGCACCATGCCTGCCTGCATGCTGCCATGTTCCTGCCTTGGTGATAATGGACTGAACCTCTGAACCTGTAAGCCAGCCCCAATTAAATGTTGTCCTTGTAAGAGTTGCCTCGGTCACGGTGTCTGATCACAACAGTCAAACCCTGAAACACTTGCTTCTTCTCCAATCCTCTGTCCCCGCTCCTTCCTGAGAGACTCAACCAACATGTTGATCTCCTTAACATTGCACTGGGGTATCTTCCCTTGAAAGTGACAGAATGACCAGATGGAAGATTCTGGAAGGTTCTGGCACTAGTTCCACATAGCCAGTTGCCAATAAAAATGTTTTATTTTTTGTTTTTATTGGCATTTATCAAGTTGCTATACCCCTATTCATTCTTTAACTTCTGATTTCCTCTGGTCTTAGTACTTATAATCTAGAAAGAGAAGGGTTGATGGAGTCAGGCCGGCTACAGTAGTGAATCAGGCAGTCAGTCAAGAATGTAATTAGATTAGGAGGGGGGAGTGGCCCAGCAGGTAAAGGCTCTTGCTGACAAATCTGACAGGCTGAGTTCTATCCCAGAAGAGAACTGGCTCTTGCAAGTTGTTCTCTGACTTCACATACACGCCACAGCTCACACATGCATGTGCACACAGATAAGTGCTGCTTATTTTTTTAAAAAAAATGTTTTAATTAGAATAAGTGAGGAAGCAGGAAAACATGCTCTTTAGAAGACACAGTGGGCTAGGCAAAGCAACGTCTCGCTCTCCCACAGTGGGCTAGATAAAGCAATGTCTCACTCTCCCATAGTGGGCTAGGCAAAGCAATGTCTCACTCTCTGCACGAGGCTTAGGTTTCACTTCATTCGGCTTTCTCTGAACAGTCACTTCTAGCAAAGGGGAAAGCATTCCCCCAGAAGCCTGTTTTACCCATAATTCAATCTTTATAAGAAGATATATAATATGAGAATCTATATAGGAGTTTTAAGTACTTCAAATACTAGGTGGCTTGGATAAAGGTAACAGCTGATGCTCTCTTGAGAGGAGACATGGGGTTGCTTCTGACCATTGTCATTTATTGCCTCTTACATCTGCCTTTGGAGCACTCAGCTGGCCCCAGCTAGAATCAGCTGCCTACATATTGTGATATCTTGGCTACCAATTGACAGCACTGTTATCTTTACACCCCGATTCAGGGCCTTGGCCGGTCACCCCACTGTTCTTTTCTCAGATATTTGGGGGCCTATTGTTTAGTCCCTGCTGAAGCGCACTGCCTAGTGTGCCTATTCCATAATGCTTGACTAGAACTCTAGTGGGAATGGGGGTGGAGAGGAGTGCATGTGCATGCGTGCGTGTGCATGTGTGAGCGAGTGTGTGTGAGTGTGTGTGGATGTATGTGTGCATGCCTGTGAGTGCATGCGTACATGTGTGTGCCTGCATGTGTGTGTGAGTGTATGCACATGTGCATGTATGTGTACATGTGTGTCTGTGCATGTGTGCATGTGTGTGAGTATGTGTGTGTGCATGTGTGTGAAAGTGAGCATGTTCGTGTGTGCACACGCATATGCGCATCTGTGTGTGTATGTGTACATGTGTGTCTGTGCATGTGTACATGTATGTGAGTATGTGTGTGTGCATTTGTGTGAAAGTGAGCATGTTCGTGTGTGCACACGCACATGCGCATCTGTGTGTGCATGTGCGTGTGCGTGTGTACGTGTGTACGTGTGTATATGTATGTGTACATGTGTTTGTGTGTGTACATGTGTTTGTGTGTGTGTGTGTGTGTGTGTGTGTGTGTGTGTGTGTGTGTATGTGTATGTGTTTGAGGGTGAGAATGAGACACCAAAACTTAGAGTACTTTATCTGTGACACTTTCCTTCCACTTTCCCATAAGAAAATAAACCTACGTGAAAGAAAGATTATTTTGTTTCGTGGGTTAAGTAGCTCCTGTCAGGGTAAGACGCCTCTATAAACTGTGGTGAGGTAGAATACCAACGGCAGGGAACACATGGTGGACAAACATGCTTCCCCATGTGTCTGAGTTGACTTCTATGGCCATGGAGAGGCATGATGACCATGCTAACACTTCTGAAAGAAAACATTTCATTGGAGACTTGCTTATAGTTCTAGAGGATTTGTCCATTGTCATCACAGTGGGGAACATGGCGGAATGCATGTGAGTATGGCCCTGGAGCTGAGAGCTGCATCCTGATCCATAGGCAGCAGGGAGACAGAGACAGAGACAGAGACAGAGACAGAGACTGAGCCTGGCTTGGTTCTTGAAGACTCAAAAACTCACCTCCAGTGACACACCTCCTCCAACAAGGCCACACCGCCTGACCTCACTCCACGGAGGCTAAGTGTTCAAACATATGAGTCTCTGGGGATCATTCTCACTTCGACCACCAGACCATGTCTTGGGGTTTATTTTCCTAGAACATTCTAGACGGGAGCAGGCCACACACATCCACATCATGGCTGTTGCCTGCAGTGGGATCAAGATGATCAGAAGTCTGTGGGGTAAAGAAGAGTGAAGCCACAAACCATAAACTCTCAAAACCTTCACAGCGCAGAACAGCTCAAAAACGAAGATTAAAGTGATCTAGTCAGGCTCTGTCATTTAGTATCTTAACTCCCTTCCCTGTCCTGCCTGGTGTAGCCATCCAGGAACTTCTTCGTTAGTGTTTGTCATCCTCTCTGCACACATGGCAGAGGTCTCTGTTTATTTCCAGTCTTAGCTGCAATGAGGACAAGACAGACACAGAGGGAGGAAGGTGGCGGAAAGTGTGGTTGTCTCTTGGTCCCCTGCTCAAGAGTTCCAGTTCTGTCACCATTCCTCTTGGGGCATGTGGGGTTCATTTTCTTTTTAGTATCTGCTTCCTGATTACCATTGTAACGTGACCCTGTGGCCTTGTGTTGAACTTTGAGCCATGAAACCAGCATTGTTCATACACTAGAGGTCAAGGTCAGATAAATTAACCTCCTGTTAGTGCTGAAACAGCTCTCCTTTCACACCTCTGCTGGTGTGAGGCTCAGTCCCTGTCCCAGAAGCTCACAGTTACCATGGCTTGTGTGGGACAAAGGCATAGACACACCTGACAGTGTGGGTGTTCACCCACTCATAAACACCTGCTGGCCAACTGGCACAAACCATAGAACTCGGGAATCTTGTTACTCTCACCAAGTTGTGAGCTGACTTGTGACCAAAACAGAGTGGCGGTATCTGTCAGGAAGGCCTCAAAGCTCATCTCCTCAACACAGCAGATGCTGGCATGGCATGGCTCTGAGGTTGTCTGACCAGTGAGCCTCAGATACAGAGGTTTACTGTAGGTCTTCTCTGCAGTCTGCAGGGAAACTACCCTCCGAGGCCAGAAGCATGTTTAGACAAGATGGCTCCCATATCTAGAAGGAGCAGAAAGTTCTTGGGACCCAGATCTTGGTAAATTCTTCCCAAGAAAGTGTTTGCTGCCTGGCTGCCAGAGGTGAAGGTATTCTAAAGAGACGTTTGGTTCCCTCCCTTTGGCAGTCTGACTGTTGAGACTATAGGTCTCAAGGAACTGGACCATGCCCAGCAATCACATACGGAGAGCAGGAAAAAGCTGTACCCTGATGCTGTCCCCAGGAGAACTGGTTTCAAGAAAGAGATTTCACACGATTCTGACAACTTGCTGGACAAATATGCAGGAGAGCCTGAGCCAGCTGAGACAATGCTGAGCAGTGATGGGCAGGGCCCTGCATCCGGGGAAATGCTTAGTTATACATGCCCCTTGCCTTTTATTTAAAACAAAACCTCACAAGTAGAGTAAATCTTTGGGTTTGTTGTTGTTGTTTTGTTTGTTTGTTTTTAAGTCTTATATACCTATTAAGGACTGATAGGCAGCCTAGCATAAATGTTGAGACTACAGGCTCCAGGCTTTGACTCTAGTGTCTCTAATGATAGCATCCAGCTATAGTGTCTCTGAGACTGGCCTTAGCTGTAGAGAGCCACTAGTCCATCTCCACCTTCCCCTGTGTGGTTGTTTGAACAAAAATGGCCCCATAGGCTCATTAGGAATGGCACTATTAGGGGGCATGGCCTCATTGGAGGAAGTGTGTCATTGGGTGTGGGCTTTGAGGTTTCAGAAGCTCAAGCCAGGCCCAGTGTCACTCTCTTCCTGCTGCCTGTGGATCTGGATGTAGAGCCCCAGGCTACCTCTCCATTGTAATTCAGCTCCTCACCCAACAGCTTCACTTCTACCCCACCTCCTGCCACAGGTACTCCTTTCTGGTAGAAATGGTCCCTTCTCAGTGCTTAGCCTGTCTGAGGGCCGATCACAAGGGTGGGCCAAACACAGTGCTCTGGCCCTGGTCACCAGCTTCTCTCTGGATTACTCTCTAGATGCCTTGTTAGCATCCTGCTCTCATATCCCCAACACTGTCCCATTGACACCAACGCAACCATTTTCCTCCTCTCCGTGTCCCTTCTGCTTCCAGCATCTTCTGCACTACCTCTATTCGAGACACAAAACACAGATCAGATCTCAGCACATCACTCAAAACTTTCAGTGGCTCTTGCTGCATCTGGACTAAAACTCTGAACTACTTAACTCATGTTGGGATCTTCTCAGCAGACTGGCCCCCACACTCCAGGCTCTGAGCCAGGTGCTGCTGACACAGCACCAAACAGAACAGAGTAGGTGGTAACAAATCGCTGTCACACCACCACGGAGAGAAACAGAAAGTGTCCCGAGTAGATAAGGAGAAGACAGAGAGGAGTTGGTTCTCGGGAGGCCTCCATATCAAGATGACTTTCAGTAGACATGAAAGATTTTAAGACAGGAAGATACATGGAGTGTGTGTGGGGGGTGGGGGTTGGGGGGTGACCAGGAGAGGCCCAAGGGCAAAGGCCTTGAGGGAAGAGTGTACTCAACATTTTAGCAGAACAAGCAAAGTGGGAGGAACCAATATGGAGGAGAGTCCAAGTGAGTGAAGGCCGCCAGGTCACAAGAGGCATGGTAGCTGTACTCAGAAGGAGGTAGGACCCTTGGGGGTCACAGGATTCATGGTAACTGTACTCTGAAGGTGACAGGTACCCTCAGGGGTCACAAGATTCATGGTAGTTGTACTCAGAAGGGGGTGGGACCCTCTGGGTCACAAGACACTTAGGTACTCAGAAGGAGGTGGGACCCTCTGGGTCACAAGACACTTAGTAGGTGTATTAAGAAGGTGGCAGGACCACCAGAGTCTGGGTAGCATAGCACCATGAGCTTGCGTATTTTCACAGGTAAAGAAGATAGAGCAGGGTTTGGGCTAGAGTGTCCACCATGTATGGGGAAGGTGGTCTGACCCCAGAGGACAGTAGAGCTGACTGCACCTTCTAAAGACTGGTTGTAAAGCACAGAAGAGGGTCAGCTAACTGCCTCTGCTCCAGCAGGAAGAAAATAGAGTCTCCGAGATGTGAAGACAGCCGTGAGGCAGGCAGGTTTTGTGATGAAATTGTTGTAGCTTGGATATGTCGAGATCAAATTTTCATCTCCCTCCATATACACTCATACTGTTTATCCCTCAGTTGCCTGAAAAGTGATTTGTGTTTTACCTCAGGCCCTTTGCACTTGTTATATCCCCTCACACACAAGAGTGTGTGTGTTTGTGTGTGTGTGGGGGGGTGTTAAACCAAGCACCTCCTCTCTGGTTCCATTGTGATGGTCAATTCCTCTCGTGTTAAAAAGAGTTTGAAGTCACATCTTGTCTTAAATAATGCTTATTGCCACCCGTCACTGAAAGCGTGCCAGCTGGTAAGACTTACATCCTGTCTCTTGAGCTGCCTTGTGCCAGCTTGGAGGCTGGCATGCAGTAGATGCTCAGTAAACATTGGTTAAGATAACTTAACAATGGATAGGAGTCATGTCTTTGTGCCCCAGTGGCTCCCTGCCAGGGCAGGATGTCCCTAATGATTAGTCAGGTGAAAGAGAGCAAGCATAGATAAGGGCCAGCAAGCCTCTGTGGGGTGGCTGGGGTTGGTGTTGGAGCAGAGACAGGATGAGGCAGGGTCAACTAGATAGAAGTAAGCAGAGGAGAGGACTGTGCTTAGCAGGATGAGAAAGGGGCGGGGGTGAGCCCTGGAGGAAGGAGCAGGGGAAGAGGGGTACAGGCCCAGGCCTGGGTGGCTCCCTTCTCTGATACAGAGCTTATTGGGAATCGGGCAGGGGACACTGCAATAGCTCCTTCTTGGGGTGGGGATAGAGCCACTGTAGCCTTAAAGTAGAACTCACAGCACTTGTCAATCAAAGGCTGTTTCCCCAATGTGCTTTTCCAAAGAAAAGAACCCCCATTGAGCCAGCCATCAGGGCCAGGGCTAGTGTTTTCTAAGGCCTGCTTGAGCTACTCAAATCCTGCAAACACTGTCAAAGCTTCTGCTGATGCTGACCAATGAGTTTGAGCACAGTGGGAAGACTGGCCTTTCCCCACCTCTAGTCAAGTTTAGGCTTCAAGAACCAGAAGAATATCAATGTGCTGACCAAATCTAGAAGTTTCTCTGAGGTTGCCAGTAGTGGCATTGTGGGAGTGGCATTTCTGTATTATGTTTAACTTTTCCTGGAGAGATAGCAACAAACTGAAGCAAGCATAGGGAGCAGGTTAATAGCCCAGGACTCCACTTGGTATGGACTCTGTACAAACCTCTTTGAATAACTTCTCAGCCTGAGATCCTTTCCTGTATTTCCTATGCACACACCCACTCCAAACGATGCACCTAGCAACCTGTTGGCAACCTAGGACTTCTGCTTGCTTTGATCCACATGCATACTACACTGGAGAACACAGTAGAGTTCTCTTCCCCTTACCAGCCACCAAACAGATGAGTCTGTTCATTTGTACTCAGGTAATGCCAGGTACAAGAGTAAAAAGGACAATCAAATTTGAACTGGTTTGGGGCAAACTGTGCCTTCAAAGTGAACTTTTAGGGAGAATTCCCTACTTACTATCTTACGCCTCTGTATAATTGATCATGCATATAAAATAGGTGCAGTACAGGAAGAAATACGCACAGTGGAAAAAGGTTATATAATAACCTGTCAATCAAAAAAAAAAAAAAACAACAACAACAACAACAAAAAAACCAACCCATCCAAATCTTAACCTTAAATGATAATCTTAGCAATCAGCCCTCCTTTCCTAAGTCCCCATTAAAAACCAGCTCCAATCTATATCCTGGGCCCTGGACTTCCTTCAGTTTTGTGGTTTCTGTGGATCCTAACAATGTATCCCTCTGTATCTGTACTATTGTTTTCCTGTGATTGGAGTATTCTTACTACGTTGTAATCGGTGCAGTCTGTTCTTTCTTAAAAGAGACAGGAGAACTGGGAACACCAGGCCTAGTGTTGAGGGCTGGTAACAAAGGCCCTCTTCACCTCAGATAAGGCGCTGATGAAGCTAACCAGAGCAACGAGTCATCCCACCCCAGTCTAGATTGGTGAGCCAGTTTGTTTAGGGTACTCACAGAGGCATGGCTGAGAGGCAGCTGCCTCACCAGAAATTCCAGAGGAGTATGAGTAAAAATTCAGAAAAGCTGCATCATTTGCGCCCCTGGTGTACCTTGCAGGAGACCCCACTGCACCCACCCCAGGCCCCATGTTGTTGACTGTTGACTTAAGCCAATGAGTGGCCGCATGACTTTCTGATGAGTCTCCTGAAACTCCTCAATCCCTCCAAGGAGAAAGCTGCAACTCTCTTTATCACCAAGGGAGGCAGACAGCTGTCAACTCAGAGCAGGGAGAGACCAGAATAGGAAGGTGCTAGGAGGGGGCTGGGCACCACAGGACAGGCTTGCCTGTCAGGCTTCCTTGGAGCTGTGGGAGCGATTGGAGGCTTTGTGGAGCCAAGCTTGATTGGACCAATGGATTCCTTGGCTGTGGATGTTTTTCTTGAACTCCCACAACCCTGAACCATGTGGTATTCCTTTTCTATGACTCTAGCTAGGATGTGTGCAAGATTATATGCATATGATGAGACGACCTTTTCTTCATCAGCAGCATTCATGGAAGGTCCCAGGCCCCTCTGAGGTGATTAGAGGCATATCCACAAGCATGGGGACTTTGGAAGACCTGACTCTGGGTAGCTTCTTTTCCTGCTTGCTCAGTCTTAGGAACCTGGAGAGTGGCTTTATTCTGGGTCATCATCCTCCCTGGGTCGTCCTCCCTGGCTGATGTGAATGTCCTGCCTTCCTAAGCCAGAGGCCTAGCCACAGTCCCACTTTGATCCTTTACTGCCCTCTGGTGGTCACCTGGGTTCATTGCCTGTGGATTTGACGCTTCCCTTTCCGCTTGAGTGACATTCAAATGGATACAGTGCTGCTCCGGGAGAGTCCACCATGGTTTACACACAGAGAACACATTTCAATCCCCGCGAGTGTCTGGAACTTTGATAGCACTACACCCTCGTTTCCTGTGCTTACCCCAGACACGCACATTCCTTTGACAACGATACAGTGAGGACTTGGTCAGGTTTGTCTTCCCTGCCAGTTGAGGAATGGAAAGGAAGAAAAATCTTGAGCAGCCCAGGTAGCAGTGGAGAGATCTCAGACACCCCAGACAGGAACAGGCTGATCTGCAGTTGAAGAGAGAGAGGCATTTATTCTCTGCAGCAGACAGTAGAGAAAAAGATCGTCTGCAAACAGAGGAGATGAGGAAATCCACTGGGGGTTTTAAAGTCTCTGAAGAGTCCTTCCCTAATTTAAGTCAGCCGCCTTGAGGAAGGGATGGCCCATTGGATGACCTACAAATGCTATGTAATCTGTCCTTCAAGCCGGGCGGTGGTGGCGCACGCCTTTAATCCCAGCACTTGGGAGGCAGAGGCAGGCAGATTTCTGAGTTTGAGGCCAGCCTGGTCTACAGAGTGAGTTCCAGGACAGCCAGGGCTACACAGAGAAACCCTGTCTTGAAAAACAAAACAAAACAACAAAACATCTTTCCTTGAGCTTGTTAATCCAGCTCATCATGGGGGCCTTGCTGGTTGTGGGAGGTGGGGGGGGACGGACCCTACAAAACCTTTGTTTTAAGTGGTCAGGCTTTTGTCTCAAGTCAGGAGGGTGAGGAAGAAGTGGCTATCTTGGTAAGTCACCTTTATTACCTAGCCATGGCTCCTCTCCCTGTCTGTCTGCCTACTAGGGACTCTAACTCCTGGTCTCTCAGTAGTTTATACATTAGACACTGGAAGAGAGTAACAACGCAATTCCTTGATAAAATGGAACAATTTTAACAGCAGATGGATAGTATGGGAGTAGACTTGGCATCCAAGACAGCTGTGCATATAGAGCCAGAAAGGTCTGAACCTAGCTGCCGCCTGCTGGGTGTAAGCCATGGCTTTGCCTTGCTCTGGAAGAATCCCCTCAGCCAGAACCCAAAATATAGAAGTTGTGTGTAAATTACAGAGTTAGTTACATACTTTCACGTTCATGCATGCTTGCTTTAATTTGTTCTTTGCATTCTGCATGCACTTGATTTAGAATCTGTTGATGAGGACTGGAGAGACGGCTCATTGGTTAAGCGCACAGATTGTTCATGGAGCAAACGCTGGGGTTTGGTTTCTAGCATGTACCTAGGTCCACTCACAGCCTCATCTGTACATCCTGCTCCAGAGGATCTGACATAGCTCCTGTGCTCTGAGGTATCACACTCAAGTGCACACGTATACACACACACATGCACACACACACATGTGCACATACACATGTGCACACACATGTACATACTTGTGCACACACACACAAACACTTAAGTAAAAGTAAAACATTACATCTGACAAGACAGTCTGGGGCTGCAGGGATGGCTCTACCATTGAGATCACTGGTCACTTTTCCACAGGGTCTGGGCTGGATTCCCAGCACCCACATGACAGCTTACAATCATCTGTAACTCTAGTTTCAAGTGATCTGACACCCTCTTCTGGTTTCCACAGGCATACATGCAGGCAAAACACACACACACTTAGAATAAAAATAACTTACAAATATAAAGTTAACACATGAAAGAAAATCCATTGAATCTCCTACCAATATGAAGTAAGTGTGACCTTTCTTCTCCATGTATATAGATGGCTCCTTATTTTATATAACAAGACACTCTTTTGCAGCCACACAGGAAGACATGGTCTTTTACTAGGAATTTAAATACAACCTAACCTATGCGCGGCTTAGCTGACAAGGTGATGACAAGCTAATGACAGGAAAGGACCCGTGGATGAAACAGTGGTGTGAAGACCTGCATTTCCACACTTACTTGTTTGCACAGAGTGAATCCCGAAGCGGTGGGGTATAGCACTTGAGTTGTCTTTGGGTTAGCAGGAAGACTGGTCTAAATGAGGTAAACGAAGTTCACCTTGAAGACGGTCAGTCCCTCCAAGGTTAGGCATGGTTGTTGGGACTGGCAATCAATGGTGGGACTATTGTGATGTTTTCTTAGTCTCTTACCTTCTTTGAACCTTGATTTTCTCATTTCTGAAAGAGAACAGTTGTATGAATTTCCCCCAAGACTCCTGGAGTCTTAACAAGCACAGCACATGATTAGAGGCCTGAAGGGTCAGCACAATGGGGGCCCAGTGAATGAGAGGGTCTTCCTGGCACTGTAAACTACACAATGCCAGGTACAAATAGCAGGCCATGGTCATGTGATAGTCTATCCAATCTCTTTATGTTTGCAGAATAAACTCCAGTTATTTTTCTTATAATCAAACCAAAGACTTCCTCTCTCAGTTATTTGGTTTTTTTTTTCCCTAGTCACAAAACAAAACAACTTTATCAAGGCTCTTCCCTCTGCCTCTTTGGGTAGCTTTTAATGTCTGGTGCACATGATGGTGTGATTATCCTGATTTCTTTAATGTCTGGTACATGTAATGGTGTGAGCATTCTGATTTCTTTACTAAGGGGAAATCTTTGTAGCAGGAAGACTGTCTGAGGTGCCACTTCATCATGTTCTCGTCCTATTTTCTGGAGAAGAAGCTCCTTCAGAAGAACCTCTTGCAATCAAAGGAAGGCCGTTTATTTTTGAGATCTATAAATAGTCACAGTTCTTTAAGGTGCTTCTAGAACATTCTATTCTGCTGACTCTCTATAGTGGTCTTTTTTTTTTTTTCCGCTTTCCTTATTCCACACAGCCTTGGAAAATGCTCCTTTGTGTGGCAGGGTGTGACAAATGTATTAGAACAAAGAGAAGCTCTCTGCAAGTTCACAGAGGGTGGCAACTGCTAACTCAGACAGGGGCAGAAAAATGGCAGGAAGCCTCTACAGCTCAGGTACAGACAGAAGCAGATGACTAAGGCTGGATTCCTAGGGGAATTTAGTTAGACGTGATCCTGAATAAACACAAGAAGCCTGTGCTGTTAGAAGCCAGCTATGGGCACTCACCATGGCTCTAGCCTCTGTTATGACCTCGCCTGCTCTCAAAGAATTCACCTGTTTGGATTCAGAATCAAATACAAGAACACAGATGACCTGGCGACTAGGGGAATTTGCCCATAGATACTTGAGACAATCTGGTTTCCATTTCTCCTTAGTTTTATTTCTGCATCTTGTTTTATTTGGATCCAGTCTCCTAAGCCATGCACATGTCAGCACAAGATGCTTTGCCACAGTTTATGTCAGCCAACCAATCTTTAGGAATAGTAAATGTGATTAAGGTTTTTTTTGTTTAATATTAAAAAAATAAGTGTTTGAGTGTTTGCCTGTGTGTATGTAAATGCACTATGTGTGTAGAGTCCCAGAGCCAGAAGAGGGCTTTGGACCCTGTACAGTGAATTAGTTACACTGCTTTGGCTCCAGCTCTTTCAGCCACCTGCCAGAGTCCTCTGGATTTGCAAATGAAACACACACACATATGTGCTCTCGGGCACACACACACACACACACACACACACACACACACACACGCAAACTAATTTTGATATGCCTTGGCTAGCTCAATAGCTGGACTGTTCTAATCCTCCCTGAGGCTAACAAACTTTTAAAATCTATATTTTCATCTTTGCTATCCCAGATCCAGCTGGAGAAGGAGCCTCCAGGGCCGCCTTCTTGGATTCTTACATGCTGACAGGCCTTAAAGTTTCATCTTTTTCCTTCCCTGTTGTGGCAATTCTGTCTCTCCTCTCTCTCCTGGCCCCTCGGCCACACAATCTAAAAGTCCCACCTCCATCTTCCTGCCCAGCCATTGGCTGTATGATAATTCTTTGTTATCAATTGAAGCCAGCTGGAGGCAGGAACCCTCAGGTCTGTCTGGAAGCACATTTTTTTGGGGGGGGGGGCATTAGAATCAATTTCCAACTGGATCTTCTGAAACTGGAATAATGGACAGCAGTAGTAAGTTACTGTGTGTGTGTGTGTGTGTGTGTGTGTGTGTGTGTGTGTGTGTGTGCTGGAAACCAAGTCTGGGTCCTCTTCAAGGGCAGCCAGTGCTCAGCCTGTGCTGAGCCAGCTTTCTGGCACTGAGATAAAGATTTTTGGTAGCTAAAACAATCCTGACTAATAAAAGAACTACTGGAGGTATCACCATCCCTGGCCTCAAATTGTACTACAGAAATATCATAATAAAAATAACACAGTGTTAGCACAAAAACAGACATGCCAATCAATAGAATTAAACTGAAGACAGACAAATCCACACACTTGTGAACATCTGAGTTTTGATATTAAAGAAAGCCAGAAATACACACTGGGAAACAGGTAGCATCTTTAACAAAGGGTGCTGGTCAAACCTGACAGCTGCATGAGGCTGAATTCAAATAGATCCATACTTATCGCCCTACACAAAACTCAACTCCAAATGGATCGAAGACCTCAACATAAATCCAGATACACTGAACCTGGAAGAAGAGAAAGTGGAGAATAGCCTCAAGCTCACTGGCACAGGAGAAGACTTTCTGAGCAAAACACCATTTGTACAGGCACTACAATCAACAATTAATGAATAGGATCTCATGAAACTGAAAAGCTTATGTATGGCAAAGGGCACTGTCCATCGGACAAGTGGCAGGCAGCCTACATCATCATCATCATCACCACCACCACCACCACCACCATCATCATCACCACCACCACCACCACCACCACCACCACCACCACCATCATCATCATCATCATCATCATCATCATCATCATCATCATCATCATCATCACACATTTAGCAACTACACATCTGATAAAGGACTAATATACAAAATATATAAAGAGCTCAAAAATCTACATATCAAGAAAACAAATAATCCAATTAAAACATGAGTTACAAACCTAGACAGAGAATTCTCAAAGAAGAAAATTCAGATGGCTTATCAAGAAATGTTCATCCTCTTAGTCATTAGGGAATGCAAGCGAAAACAACTTTGAGTTTCATCCTGCACCCACTGAATGGCTAGGATCAATCACGCAGGTGGATAGGTCATGCTGGGGTGGGATGAGGAAAGCATGATCCATTGCTGATGGAAATGCAAACTTGTACAGCCACGGTGGAAATCAGTGTGGCAGTTTTTCAGATGGGAACTGATCTACCTCAAGATCCAGCTGTACCACTCTTGGTACACACTCCCTCTTTTAGGAGAATACTCCTGAAGGAAGTTTCATCCCACCACAGAGACACTTGCTCAACCAAGTTACTGCTGCTCTCTTCATAATAACCAGAAATTGGAAACAGCTAAGACGTCCCTCAGAAGATGCACGAGTAAAGAAAAAGTGATACATTTATGCAATAGAGTATTATTCATTCATTTTAAAAATGAAATTAGCAGGTTAATGGATGAAATTAGAAAAAAAAATCATCCTACGGAATCCAGACCCAGAAGGAGAAATATGTTATCACCCACTCATGTGTGAATACTAGTGGTTAATCAATGATAACTGAGCTACAATCTACAGAACCACAGAGGTTAGGTATAGAGTAAGGGACAGGCGCTGGCGTATAGGTTTCCCTGGGGAAGGGGATTATGGTCACTAGCTGTAGATGGATGCATGTGTGGGGATCTAAATGGGAGGATTTAGTGGAGAGGAGGAGGGAAGAGGGGACAAGGGAGGGATGAGGAGAGAGACAGCTAGAACTGAGAGCCATTTGAGGGGTGATATGGAAACCCAACATAGTAGAAGCTTCATAAAATATAAACATAAATGACATTTCCGATTACTAAATAAAATCTCCAAACAATGGGGAGAAATATTCCCCTCACTGAACACCTCTTGTCACCAAACAAAGCTTCCAGTACCAAGACTGTGTTTATATCTAATTGAATTGTTGACCAGAGTGGTTTCTTGGAACCCCTAAACAACCCAGGCTGTTGCCAAGTCTATAGGTTGCTCTTCACAAACCGGTATGAAGGTCCCATTGCTGAAGAGAACCCCTACATAACTCATTGAACATGGAGAAGTTGAGGTGATGCCTACACAGAGCCTTCATTTTCTGTGTTAGCATCCATGGTACAGGAAGGCATCCTACCTGCTACCAAAGGAGAAATATCAACCCAGCCACAAGCTCTTTGATCTACAATGGTGTCCTGACTCCACCATATGCTAAGGGCAATGGTGGCATGCATTCTGTGAGGGTCACCAGCCAACATCTGATTTGACTTAAGGCCCACACGTCTAGATGCTAGAAAGCTCAGGAACCAATGTTAAAACCAAACACTGCTGTTCAATAAAAAAGAAGCAATACAATGACTCCTAGAGACATTCTGCTTTAATCATAGCTCAGTGCCTTTGTCAGCCATCATCAGAGAAGCTTCCTCTGCAGCAGATGAGAACAAATAACCCACAGCAGAGAGTGAGAGACCTTGGGACACTCAATGCTAAAAGAGATATCTCATACAGTCCCTCCTCTAAGGGTTTGGGAACACTAAGCAAGAAGGAAGAATGTAAGGGGATGTGTGGGGCCGTGGACCGTGCCACCAAATAGAACTGGTAGTAGCAAAATTCAGAACCCTGTTAAAACACATAATTGTCAGCAGCAGGAGTTTGAACAAGCTCCCGGCCAGATTCCTGCCCTGGATCATGTGACCATCGACACCCCACTAAGATGACCATGACAACCGGTCATGTAACATAGAACTTACTGTTTTCCGTGCTGAGGAGGTATTTAGATGGGCCCGGAGGGTTTAACCAATGAGCTAGCCTTCCTGGGCATCCCTTCCTCTAAAGGGTATTGACTCTCTGGTTCACCCTGAGTATGCATCCTCATCCGACGTGGATAAAGCAGTTTGGACAAGCAAGGACTGTCTCCTTCATCAAGGACGGCCAGGGAGGGAGGCCTTTGAGTTACAGAGCCACGCCTGTCTCCCGTGCCAAAGTCTCCGGTAGAAGGCTTTCTTCCAGCCCCTCCACACTCCTGGCACTCAGATCTAAGCCGGATTCCTCTTGCCCCAGGCTCACCGCAGGGCCACTGGCCAGTTCCCAAGTCTTCACAGGAGTTTGAGAACCACAGTCTCTGTCCCAGTACCCATTAGAGTAACGTGGGCTAGGATTCCTATCTTAGACCGGTTTGCCTACCCTGAGCAGTGTGCCGGGTAGCTGTCACTCCAGGGGCAAGGAGAAATGCAGCCTAGCGCCTCCCCCAGCAGCGAGGTGGAAATGCAGAGGCACAGAGATGGAGGAGACCAAGGAAACAAGGCCTTTTAAATCAAGACCGACGCACATGTGATCCAACAGGAACTGGGACAGCATGCTTAGCGCCTGCACCAGTCTGCTGCTATTGGGATCCTAGAGTTGAGAGGAGAAGCAGACACATGCCCCCATCCCTAACCCAGAAGCTATCTCCAATTGATAACTACTCGTAAATAAAAATTTAGCTTCCTCCAAGAGAGTCTCAATGGGGAAACAAGGTACCATTAAGAGTAGGCTGCATGCCCAGCGGAGAAGAAACGCGAGGGCGTCTTCTGTGGGTCCGTGTCACATGATGTTGCGTCAGGGCTCTTCCTATCACAAATTTTTATTTTATTATTTATTATTTTTATTTTATTATATTTATTCTTCTCTCTTTTTACCCTATAGGTTCTTTGCATATATATTATGGCTTCCAGTTCAGTATGGGATTCCTGAGTTTCAGAATGAGCAGGCCTCTGTCTCTTACTTTCCTTCTGTTGGTTTGTTTTGTCCAACTCCAATGTGTTAGATTTTGCTTTATATATTATATATTACATTATATATTATATCTATTCCATAGACGCTGTTTGCCTTCTAGTGAGAGGCAGAAATGGGACAGGAAGAACTGGGAAGAACAGCAGGAGGGGAAACTGTAATCAGGATAGGAGAAAAAAATCTATTTTTAATAAAAGGAAACGGGCTCTTTTTTTTTTTCAAGATTTAAATTAGGGAATAACTGGACAAAGTGTCCGAGAGAGATGTAACCATGCCTGTCCCTGGCCACTCTGCTTTACCCTTAACTCACACGTGGGGGTTAATGATCTCCCAGGGAGCTCAAGGCTTGGGAAACGCTTGGCTTTCAGTCTGTGCCATGCTCTTTCCATAGGAGAAGAATGAAAGGAGGCTCGGGGCACAAGGAGTCACTAGGTGAGGCTAGGGTCTGGGTCATGCAGCCTATCGGCTGTAAGCCTGTCACAATGGCAAGGGTAGATGGCCGGTGCACAGCAGCAGCACCAGTGTGGAGGTTTGGTTTTACCAGTTATTTGTCACTCAGACAAATGTCAGTCAGGTTCCTGCCAAGTTAGAGTCTCCTCAGAGTCCTCAAGTACTGCCCGACATTGCTATCCTTCTTCTCAATGTTGACTCAAAGGCTTCATTTACCAACTGCCTCAAACTCGTCCTTAAGAAGAGCAGTTTTCCTGTCGTGCATACAGGAAAAATGTATTCCGGGATTTCCATTTTCACATTTCCTTCTGGACAGTGATAAAGCTAAGTCACATTATGTGCGGGTTCATATAGACACAGCCCAAAATCGAGACACCATGTTTCTTGTTTTCTTGAATACCTGCGAGGGAAATAAAGGCAACAAACTGCTCTATAAAGCACGGCGTCACGCAATGTTAGGATCCAGTATTACTAACCCAGCATGCCTCCAGTTCACAGGCGCAACTCTGACTTCCTGAATTCACATTACAGAGTCTGGCTAGGCCTCCCACCATAAAGATATGCTGTCTAGCCTCTTTGCCTTGGATACCCCATAAATTGATACCTAGCTTCCCAGATCAAGGTCTCCACTGTGTTTGGAGAAAAGTAGACGTTAAAATCGAACACATCTGGTATGAAATTTGGGACATCAAAGCTTAACACTCTGTTCTTGAGCCTATATATGTTTCTTCACCTATATAATTAAAGAGATAAACTCTCTATAACAAGGACTTTGTTGTTTTTAGGACTGAACAAAGCCATGTGCCCAAAGTGGCTTCCTTACAATCAGATTTGTAGAAAATATAAGATCCATGGTTTCCTTTGTATTTCCCTGATTGACTTAGCTAGTTGAGAAGCTAAAAACTATATTCCTTTGTGTGGGGCAGAAGGTGGGGATGTTGCCTGAGCTTTGATGCTAACTGGCAAACACTGAGAGGTGAACGCATGGGAAAGGAACAAAGGAAGGGGTAGCCATCAACAAACCCCTTGTTCTGGTAGAGCAACAACTTTCCATGTCTCAGGACCATAGCCACCCTGAACTTAAAGAAAACTGGATTTGAGTGGGTGGTTTGCCCATGTTACAGGAACAATGCTCACGACAATCCAGAAACCAATTGGTCTTAAATCACCTGTCATCAAACCTGGAGTCTCCGTTTGCACAGTTAGACTGAGACTTTGCAGTGGGAAAATCTCGTCACAGGCTTGCTATGAGACATACATTTATTTATTTTTAAAAGATTTACTTTATTTTAAATTATGCATACTTACGCTTGACCACTTGAGCACAGGTGCCTTTGAAACCAAAAGAGGGCATCAGATCCCCTGGAGCTGGAGTTAAACATAGCTGCCACCCGACTTGGGTGCTGGGAACCCAGCTTGGTCCTCTATAAGAACTAGAAGAGCTCTTAGCAGCTGAGCCTTCTCTCCAGCTCCTGTCCTGAGACTTTTCAACGTCCGTCTGTGACGATATATTCACTAAGTGGCTAATCTGTCACATAGGTCAAAGGGTCCTGTCAATCACTTTTAAGCCTTCAATCCTCAGCAGCTCTTGCATATGAATCAAAACCATCTCTCCTGTGTTTGAAGTCTGCTCTGCATTGTCTCTTTTACCCTGGTGAGGGAACTCACTGCTGTGGACGCTTCTAGAACCTTCCTTCTTGTAGCTACACTGAGGTATCTAGTTTCAGAGTCTCTGCAGCACCAGGAGGTTAGCTGTCAGTACAAGGGATGTCAGGTCTTCCCGGCACCAGGAAAGGATGTTTTAGTCTGGGCTTTCTTCTAGTCAGCTTCGCACAAACACCCGGTGTGAGATGTGACTGCTTGTTTGCTCTATTCCTTGGTACATGAATGGATTCAGAAGGGGCTTTGATCAGACACCAAAGGCTCTTGGCTGTAACAAGCCCACACCAAGGATTCCTGCCATCCTCAGTTTCAAACATTACATCAGATTTTCATGTCAGGAGTTCCGAATTTCAGTTGTGGAAACAGTCACCATGGTTTCACCCTGGTTGGGGTGAAGGGCAGGGGAAGTGCTGTAAAACTGACCCAGGTCGGAGATGTTAGTGATGAGGTCTTGTCACTGAGCAGAGCCAACCCGGGCAAAGAGGTGCTCCACGCGTGTGACTCTGCTGCCCTCTGGTGTCTCTGGATGAAATTGAACCTGGGACGTCGCTACTTCCCATCCACTCAGGGTCACTGATCGCATACAACACTACTTCAGCCACAGCAACCAAAACACAGGTAGGCAAAATTCAGTGAGCACCATTAGCAGCTGGGCAGGAGGAAAATTGAATACCAGAAAGAAAGAAACTATGTCATTCTGCCAAAATTAGCCACAGCAAGAATTAATCAGCTTCCCCACTTATTTCCTGGGGGCCTGTGGGTAAAATTTACTATGGGTAAAATTCATTACATGCTCTGTTCACTTCTCAGATTGTTTTCTCTGAGGTTTCCGTGAGGAGCAGTACAAACCGGTTCTCTATTAGGTCTTTGTTCCTAAGCCCTTTAAATTCCCCAGGGGCAAACAGAGATGTCCTTTCATTTCCTCTGCCCACTTCCGCTCATCTCCCTGTCCGCTCATCTCCCTGTCCCAAGCACTTTGCAGATAGGGGTCTGTGTTTGTCCTAAATCAATATTCCTTGGATACAGAATCAATGAATGAGTGGCATACTAATTTGTTGGAATATTTACTCAACAATCATAGTTAATGGCTAATTAATTAACGGCTTATTAATTAGCCATGCCTGTTATTCTCAGTGCCATGGGTCTGCAGCTTGTTCAGACAGCAGTTTAGGCAAGTATGGTTTCAGAGGAATTCTCTTCCAGCTTCTAACATTTGAAACCTGCTTGATGGTTTAGGTTTTGCATTTTGAGTTGTGTTCTTTGCAGAGTGTGGTTACTTTTTTACACAGTATGGAACAGTCTGTCACTTGGGGTTGGCTCTCACAGTTCTGAAGTCACTTGTGAACACAGGGAGGGGCTTGTTTCCTGTGAACTCATTGGATGGGACAGATCAGGTTTCAGGGCCTCCCAAGAAAGAAGGGGGGTCCTAACAAATAACCCTGAATTTGCAACTGCCCCCTTCTCCCCAACCCAGTCCCATACAGCTTCTTACTGTCAGACCAGCCTTCACAAAGGATGAAACAAAGCCAGCTCCTAGCTCCACTATGGTGATGTGCCTCTTGACAAACTGCCTTCCAGAAGTATCTGCAAATCCCCTCTGGAGGAAGATAATGTCCCCAAGACTTCAAACAATCTTCAAAGTTTTAAGAACATGAGCCTCAGTCAACAACATAGTACAATCTCGACTATATCTCCCCAGCCACTGTAGACAGCAGGGTAGAACTTAGGGGATCTGAATGGACAGCACCTTCCTACCCAGAGCACGGGGCCACTGTATATCAATAGTATTTAAATATCTATTCAGCATATCCAGCAATATCAAGACTTCAAGAAAATATGTATTGTGAGTACATAAAAATTTCAAATTACAAAAAAACTGAAAAAAAAAACCCAAAGTTTATAGTAAACTAAACCAGAATTTTATTTAACTTTGGTGAGTAAGGGGCAAAAGTATATTTAAGCCACAAAGAGATTGTGTTAAATAATAATACCATGTCAGGGAATTTAAATGTATACAAATAAGTCCAGACATGTTTATGAAACTTTATATTAAAATGTTACTTTAGTATACTTACCATGGTCTTTGATATGTTATATTAAATTATAAATAAGTAATAAAAAGATTAATAGGAAATTTTAATGTATGTGGAAACTTGGCAATATTCTAAAAATTATTAGATAAAGGAATTATAAATAAAAATAAAAACATTATAAACAAGTGATAAATACTATATTAAAGCTTTTGAGATGCAGCTGGTGATGTCCTTAGAGGTATATGTATCATTCTGAGTGCATATCTTAGTTAAAAAGGAGGCTAAAATTTTATAATTTAGCTATTGCAAGCAGTTGTGGGAAAGGGCACTTGAACCCCAGAGAAAGAACTGAAAAGGAAACAATAAAAATAGAAGCAGAATGGTTGAATTGGAGAACAGAACAGACTCGGCAGCAAAGTCAGTATTGTTTCCTCCAATAGTAACAGCGCAGTACTGTTGGAGTGACCCAGGGGAAGTAAGATACAAGATACACTCTCAGCAGAGGTCATATGGGATGGCAAACATCCGTAAGAAGCAACAGGAAGAATGGATCACCAACACTTTGCATCCATCCTCGTGCAGAAATGAGCTACGATAGCCCTGCTTTTCCTCTGGAATGAGTGAGCTTGTTAAACACACAGCAAGCAGACCTAGAATACACAGCGAGCAGCAGGTAGACAGCAAACACCAAGCAGATGCTTACAACATCCAGCAGATGCTTACAACATGCAGCAGAAATAACAGGGGAAGCTAGACTTCTGTACTGAGAGAGTTTGGGAAGAGAGCTTTCTTAGCATGCAGGGCTTCTGGCTGCTTGTGCCTGAGACAGGTGATTGTATATCATGTGATGGGCAATAGCAACCACTGTTGGCAATGGTTTTTCTTCTAGCTGCTCTCAAGACTTCAGTTTCTACTGCTCTGAGATGTTTGACCCTGTTACAGGCTCAGTGAGTGGGCAGCCTGACCATAGCGGGACAGTGAGCATCAGAGGACACTTGTGTCAGTCATGTTAGACAGTTTACCATATAGTTTACATTGCAGTGAACACAGCTGAGACTTTAGATGAAATGGACAACACAGCTTATCAGAAGTGATGTTCAGGTTTTACTTAATTATATTGGCCATTAAAAACCTTTGCTCGTGAAGTGTAAGGTACTGAGCCAACATTGGTAAATCATTACATTTAAAGAAGTACTAATGTCGGCACATGCAGATCTTTCCTGATGATAGGAAAAGAGGAAGCATAGCCCAACTCTTCTTGTAAAGCTGTAACTTAAGAAGGATGTTGCAAAGTACGAGAAACCATAGACCTAGTATCTTATGTCCATTGCAGAATGGACCACGCAAATGTCAGCAAGCAGACTCCATCAAGATTATGTAAATATAAATGTATGTATTATGTATTACAATACATATTATGTAATAAGTTATATGCTATGTATAGTATGTATGAGCATAGTTTATAATATTTTGTATACATTAATTATAACTAATATAGTGAAAGAAATGTAACTTGTTTCTATTTGCTTTTATTTGTCTAAATTTTCTGTGCATGTGTATCAGTCAAACGGGCTCGAGAGTCTTGAATATTTTCAAAGTAACCAGTGTGATTTATTACATTAATATGCACAGAATAGAAAAGTCACATGATGTTTTCTAAAGATAAAATGATAAAATTCAATCATTTATGTTTCTCAAATCTCTAAGAAAACCTTATTATTCAAGTATCTGAATGTTTACATGAAATTTACTGAGAATCCTAGACTGGAAAATACAGGACAATAAAGAAGCAAAGCCATAAAGGTTTGAGAGGAAGAAATTAAAAATCTGGCATGGAGACAACAAGCTAGTTAATTACTAGGTGCAAGTGACCCCATGATGATTACAGGACATAGGATCAGTAGCCCACTGTTCCTTCCATCTATAAGCATCACATAAATAATTAGACAATCAAATGTCATAATATATTCACAATAGCATTACAGATATATATTAGGTAACATTGTAATGAAAGATATGTAAGACCTCTGCTTAGAAAACATCATAATTCAAAGAAGAAAACCATAAAAGATTCTTCCATATCCTTAGACTACATGGCTATTTTAAATAAGTTATTTCAATTTGACTTATGTACATAATAATGCAACCTTAGAAATATATATTGATTGTATACATCTTCTTATGGAAATCAAGAAACGTAAAATTTATATGGCGAGTAAAGAGCTAAGGATAGCCAGAAAAGTTTTGCTAAAGCATGGAAGTGCCTGAGTTGTAGCCCTGGACAGCCGACATCAATAACAGGGCTCAAAACAGCAGGGGCAGTAGAAACAGGAATAGACTCACAGACTCAGACACACGCGATTTGTGGGAAAATGAAACATAGTAACAGTGAAGAAATGAGTCTTCACTTGATGCTTCTGGGTGTTTAGCGCCCTTAGCCAGCAGGGGGATGTGAATGAGAACTTCCCTGAGGCCATCCTAATGAAAACAAATGAATCCGTGAAATGCTGGAGGGAGAAGGCAGCCCCATTCAGTGCTGCTAAGAGTGTAAATTAGTTTAGCTACTGTGGAATCGGTATGGAGATTCCTAAGAAAAAACTGAAAGTAAGAACTGTCACACAACCCTTCCCTGCAACTTCTGGGTACACGCCCGAGGGATTCTAAGGCAACACACCACAGGAACATCTGCTTATCCATGTTTATTGCAGAACACTGTTCATGACAGCCAAACTTTGGAGTCTGCCTAGGTGTCTGTCAACATGAATGGATAAGGAATGGATAAGGAAACCAATTATATATGTTAGTAAATTATATGTACATATACACATCTATAATTCTATGTGTATGTATATGTGTAATAGAGCTTTATTCACTCATAAATAAGTAGAATAAAATTATGTCACTGATGAAAACTCTTGTACATTAAGCAAAGCAAGCCAGGCTCAAAGGAACAAATACTAGGTTGGTTTTCTCTTGTTTGTGGATCCTAGGATATTTTAGATACATAGGACCACATGTACATGCACACACACGGTGCACACACACAAATATACACACAAATGCATATAAACACACAGAGAGAAACATACACATACAAAAACATACAAACACATACACTAAAACACATATACACACAAACACATAAACACAAATCACACAAATACACATACATATACATACAAAGAAACACACGGAAACACACATGTACACACACAAACAGACACACAAACATATACAAACATACTCATACACACATATGCATACAAACACACAGAAACACACACAAAAACATACACACAACACATACAAACATACACACATGCATACAGATATACACATGGAAACACACACAAACACATCAACACAAACACACATATACTAACACATACACACGTACACACACAGCGCACATAACAAGAGAGAAGACAAATAGAAAGAAAGAGAAGAGAGAATAGAATAGAATAGAATAGAATAGAATAGAATAGAATAGAATAGAATAGAATAGAATAGAATAGAAAGGAAAGTGGGGGGATGTTTGGAACGCAAGCCACACTTGAAGGAGATTACTTTATGAAACCCATCACCATGTACAATGAATGTGTGCCAATAAAGAGAAAACATATACTTTCAATGGATTATGTATGAAACTCTCATCAAATATGTTTAAAGATTTAAAAAATGTAATATAACCTACTATTTAGGGATTTGGGCTCTGGAGTCAAATGCTCACATTTAAATCTCAGCATCTGACAGCCCTCTGTGATTTAGTGTTTTCAATCTGCAGAACGAGAGAAAGTAGAATAAAATATGCTCTGTAATAAAATCCTTGATAAATTGTTCTTCATTAAGATTATGGATTTCGGAAGCTGGAGAGAGGGTGCAGAAGTTAGGGAAACTTGCAGTGTACAACTTTGTCCCCACCTCCCACGCTGGCCTGCTCACCACAGCCTGTAACTTCAGCTCCAGAGACTCCAACGCCCTCTTCTGGACTCTGGAGACACTGCACACATGTGGCATGCACATAAATAAAACATTTGAAAAATAAAATTGTGAACGTATGTTCATCAAACATGCCATCGAGGGGTAACATGAGAAACCATAAAGTATGAAGAAGACACATCTGCAATGTGTATGAACAGTGCAATTCTCATATCCATATCTTTAAAATTCACAAGAAAAATGACTCAGAGTAAGTAGAGAAACAGTCTGAGAGGGACCTCGCTAGAGACGCCCCATGGGAAGACACTCGGGGAGAACCAAAATCACAGAACGGCTCTACTCTCCTACCACTCTTGCTGAGCTGGGAATGATTATTTTATTAGGGACCAGGGGCCACTAGAAATGTCACACACTGAAGGCAGAAGTGTTCACTGGCACATCCTCTTAGATAAACTGCCTAGTACCATCTACAAAATTTATGTGTGTACGCAGAAAAATCAAAACATCGATACCAAAAGACCCAGAAATACATGCATATCTCTTTATTTCTCATGAGATGCAGAAAGTGTCAACGACCTCAGTGTCCACAGCCAGGACAAATAGGTGGCATATGTCATTATTTTCACACATGAACACCAGCTTTAGAAGGTCATGAAAATGCATATCAGTGGTCATGTGCCACATCTCAAAAACAGACTAAGGAGTAAAAGATGTCAGACCCAAAGTGTGAGTTACATGGCTCCAGATATAACAAGGCACGGGCCCAGGAGAACTCATCTATGCTGTTGGATGCTGGGATAGCAGCTCTGCTTTGGAGCAGGAAGAGCAATGGCAGGGGCTTGAGGATATGAGTTGCTGGTGGTGTGTCGTCTCCTGATCTGCGCTGTGGTTCAGCTGCCTAACAAGAAGTTCTTAGGCTGGCTTGCTTTTCCTTAAGCTATCCGTATAGCATTGTTCAGCAATGCACTTATAAACAATTGTCATGAAACAATGTAACCAGAGGCTGGAGGTGTGGATTCGCTGGGAAGAGTCTTTAGCAGTCTTGCAGAGGACCTGGGTTGGGTTTCCAGCATCACATAGGGGTTCGGTCCCACTCCTAACCTCAGTTCCAGAAGATTCTTTGTGTCCTTCTGATTTCTGCTACATCCCCCATGCTCAAGGTGCACATACATAGACTCAGATGCACACACATACACATAAAAATGTTTTTAAAAAAACAGTACAATCCAGTTTCTAATCCTTTAATTTGGGGAATTTTACTTCATAATATAGAGATGAAGTAATTGAAGATGTACAAAAAGATAGAAAGACGTATTTATGAAACTTTTAAAGACAGCATCGTCTGCAACAGGGAAAATGGAAATTGTCTTAGTGAGAAACAAAAGATGGTTTAGAGGGGACAGTAGGGAAGCAGCTGCAGCAAGCTCCTGAAGGCAAGGCTCAAGGCTCGGAAGCCCACTCTGGCCCAGCCCCACCAGGTCAGCCCTGCCCAGCCATGATCAATTTCATTCTCATCTTCAGTCACCACGGGAAGCCTCTGGTCCCCAAGTTCTACCCGCCCTACGGTGAAGATGAATAACAGGAACCATTAGGAGATGCTCCATTCTATATCTAAGCGAGATGGGAATGTGTGTCATTGCCCGGAAGGATTATTAATCGGAGGATCTGGCAACAAACTGATTTCTAGACGTTATTCAACATTATACTGTGTCTTCTGTGCGAATCCCTCAGAAAGTGAAGTCGGCATTTTAGATCTAACTTAAGTATTTGGGTCAACATTAGACAAATGTTGAAATGTTCTGAAAATGTTTGTAAACTGGGTTTGCTATTTCGTATAGACAAGGTTCACAATATTCTTGCAGAAACGGTGATGAGGGAGAAGAGATATTGGAGACCAACATGAGTAAGATTGTTGCAAAAAAATGATGCACAAAATTAACTGGAGAAACTGGAGGTCTCTGGGCTATCCAGCCTCCGATTCCGGTTATCCAGGCAGTGTGGGGCATGGGCTTTAAATTAGACCAGTCATTGGTTGGCCACTCCCACAAGTTCTGTGGCCTCATTGCCCCAGTGCTTCTTGCAGGCAGGGCAGATTGTAGATTTTGTGGCTGGGTTGATGCTCCCTCCCTCTACAGGAACCCTTGACTGCAAACCAGGTTTCTAAACTGTCTCTTCTAAGAACTTTGGCTGGGGTGAGAGAAACTGTGGAGACAGTGGCCTCTAGTGGACATGGGAAGATGGTTGGTTTTAATTTCTTTATTGTGATGGTGGATGACTCCAAGAAAACAGAATCTTCTAGACTCAGCAGGGCAGGTAACAAATAAACTCACAAAGATAGACATAGTGCACAAGACCAGCACAAGTTCAAACCAGACAAAAATGTCAGCATAGAAATTGGGAAATGGACACAAAGTTTCATTCCTAATCAAGAAGCCATCTGCAGGTGATACCCACTGTCTAAGGAAAATCCATTTCCTCCCATGGAGTGTCAACCACTCCAGGGCAAGCTCCATGCTCAGGAGTAGTTGGCTAACACAAAAATAAACTCCATGGTTTTCTTGTGGAGAAAAAATGGCTTAATTAATTGTATTACCACAAACATTAAAATGTGAAAGTAAATGTTTTGACTTGAAAAGCTACAATTAGGTAGAAATACCAAGTTACCAAATAACATTTCTTTTAGGATTCTAATTATATTAAATAAATTTGTCAGACTATACCTGACCAAAACCAACTTCTCTTCTTCTGAGTGGCACTTAAGAGATCTTAATTTTTGCTTCTCTTGTTCTAATTTGTTGTGCAACACAACACATTTAGGCATGTTTGATGACTTGGGTCTGGTGTTCTTTTAAGAGCTGGGGGCCTGCCAGTCCCTGTGACTGGCCTGATGTGCGGACAGGAAGCTAGTGTGCTCCTGGCATGTCTCCTTGTGATTAGGAACGGGGTAGGTGGGTGATTACTTTCTGCCCTTTGGTTCTCCTAATCCCTAATCAAGGAAACCCCTTGGGTCTAGGGACTGATTGGTGGCTGGCGTGCATATATAGTAACAACTTTTTCAAGAAAAATAATGCCCCCCATTTTTTTTCTGGAACAAATTACCACAGGAAGGCTTCTACCATCACAAGCTAGGTGTTTGGGTGTCCTGTAACTGAACTGGAATTCAGGGAAGGGTGTTGCTCTGTCACTCCCCTCTGATCATATCAAGTAATGATAGAATATTTCCTTTGCATTTTAAGTTTTATCTTCCATATAGGAGTATTTTGGCTCTGTGTGTCTGTGCATCACCTATGTGCCTGGTGCTTACAGAGGCCAGAAGCAGGCACTGGATTCTTTGTGAAATTTTCAGACAGTTGTGAGGTGCCATGTGGGCGCTAGGGCTCAGATCTGGGTCCTCTGTGGGAGCACCTGGTGTTCTTCACCCCTGAGCTATCTCTTCAGCCCTAACCTCCGACTGTTTCTATTGATTCTGAACTTGTGGACCACTAATGTGCAGAATCTGATCATTGCAGCTCCCACGAAGTTTGTTCTTTGGTTTTAGAGGCCTCCCCAAATGGAGTAGAGTTGTGCTTCCCCATGCTGCTGCCAGCAGGCTGTGAGGTTTGAAGATGAGACTGTTGCAAAGTATGAGTTGCTTAGGCGCTCACCGAACGGAACCTGATGCTACTGCCGTCTTTGTATGGAGGGATCTGGACATCAGAAAGCTTTGCAAAAATCTTTTAAAAAAATAACCTTTGGGGGGCGCTGTAGAGTAGATTGAAGGACACTGATTGAACCTTCAGCTAGGATAAATGCACTCAAGAGTGACTATTGTTCTTTTTGAAAGTCGCTAACTGTGTGTGTGGTGGTGCCCATCGTATATGTGCACAGGTGCATGTATGAGTGCATGGCCATGTTTGTGTGTGTCTGTGTGGAGGTGAGAGGTCACTGTGACGTATCTTCCTCAATTACTCGGATAGGATCTTTCAATGAATTTGGAGCTCTAAGGCCAGTGAGTGCCAGGACCTAGCTGTCTCTCCAGGATTGAAGACGTGAGCCACTGTGCTCGACTTTTACATGTATGCTGGGGATTTAAACTTAGGACGTCAGGCTTGTTTGTCTACTAAGCTATCTCTTCTGATGAAAGTTGCCAGTAGTTTTAGATTTTCATATTGCAAAACCTGAGAAGTACGTGAGTTGTTTGGTGGGCTGGGAGCTGGGTTTCCTCAGGCTGTGCTGTGTACCTGTTTCAAAAGGTCACGCGTAGGCGATCAATACACACAACCTTATTTGTCAGTTAAAAATAAAGAGAGAGCACTACCTCTTACTAAGTGAATATCTTGTTTGAAACTGGCTTGCTCATTTTACAGCTTTATTAGGTTGGGAGTAACTGACTTGCCTAAATTCCTGTCTGGTGACTGGCGTGGTCAGAGTAGAATGTGCATTTTCTAGCACCAGACACCTTTTTCATTTTTCCAACGACCTCTCTCCTACTTCAGCAGCCTTGTGACTGGGACTTGGCTGACCCGACTGTTGGAATAGGGAGCGTTGTTGAACATTGCGTGGATTTGCTTTTCCCAAGAGTTGTGGAGCACCTTGTAGTGTGTCCCAGATCTTTCTGTCAGGGTGATTGGTTCTTAAGTGTTCAGTGGTAACTCTTTGATATTTCTGATCTTTCCCATGACAGTTTGTGGGGGAGAAAGTCACACACAGTCATTTCTGGTTTCAGTATCCTCATTTAACCATGACAACTGCTGGTCAGTCCTTTGAGAGCCGGGCTGTGTTCTCTACCTCTGGGTGCTTGCCAAGGTACCTAGCACATAGCTAATGATCACTAAGTGCTTATCACCTGGTTCCCAATGTGTGTTGGTGACAACTCTTGTTCTCATTTTGGGTGTACATAACCAACCATTTTCTGGGGTAAAACACCCCCAAATAAAATCATACACACACCTGAAAAGTTTTAAACAAAGACTTCTAAAGGTCTCAGAGTAACAAACACGTTAATCTCTGTCAGAAGTTTACCGAGGCAGCTTGGTCACGTCCTTGCTATCTGATATTACCTGCTCTCTTTTTAAAGTTTTATCTAAGACTGCAAAGTTTTTTTCTGCTTGTTTCCACATGTCTCTAGTACATGTGGCACATATGGCCTTTTCTTTTAACATAATACACATCTTGACCTAATGGAAATCTTCTGTGAGCTTTGTCTTTAAGAGGAACTGTTACAGATACAACAACTTCATTGGCATTTTCTCTGTGTTGGGATGGTCAACTGGGGTCATTTACGGCTTCCTTTCTTGCTATTGAGTGCCTTCGCATTGAAGGTATGGTGTGTGCTCATATGTGCACACTCTCAGGCATGCACAAGGAAGTCAGCAGAGGACGTTGGCTTCCCCTCAGTCACTGTTCACTTGGCTCTTTTGAGACAGAATTTCTTACTGAAGAAACTGTAGTTTGAGGTTTGGCTTGAAATCCTGGCCAGCAAATTCCCATCATCCTCCTGAATCTTTTCCCCATGCTGGAGTACCAGGCACATGAAGCCATGCCTCATTTTTGTGTAGGAGAGACTTGAACTCAGATCCTCATGTTTGTTCTGCAAGCCCTCTTACCCACTGAGCCATCTACATAGCCCCAGTATCTTTTAGATATGCCTCTTTTACACACTTTGGTTCTCTACCCCTTAGGATAGACTCTGAAAGTGTGGATGTTAGATCAAAGGTCTGTGACCTTGTTTACAATTCTTGAGATTTTCTAGCAATCCCCTCTATACAGTGTATATCACATGCACTCCTGAAGAGAATTTTAGCATTTTACGTGAGGAAACCTGAGCTTCTGTCACAAGCAAATGTTCCAGCTGTGTTTTTGTGTCCAGTGCTTATAAAGGCCTCCTGGGCGAGCACAAGCACACGATCTCTTTGGGGGACCACACTCGCATGTGTGCGTGTGTGCATGTGTGTTTTTGTGTGTGTGCACATGTGTGCATGTGTGTATGCATGCGTGTGTATGTACTTGTGCGTGTGTGTGTGTGTGTGTGTATCGTTGACACAACCTAATTTCAGATACCAAGTTTAGCCTTTGAATTTCTTTTGCTTAATTCTTCACCTGCCCCCTTTACATTGTCCAACCCAAATTAGCTTCTTTGATTCCCATTTCAACAGCAACCATTGCCCCCAAACGATTCATTTATTTCAATCTTCATATAGAGAAAACTAACATTAACAACCATTTCATTAGGAAAAAAAACAAAAGCTTTCAAAGAAGCTATATCTCCAAGTTACCAGCAGGGGGCACTGTGGGCCTTACTCTACTTCAGAAACAATCAGGCACAGTCAGGTTTTGAGATGGTTCCTCCTAGGGGAAGGGGCTGTCCGCTGAAGGAATATTAAACTAGTAGCCCATGTACAGAGCCCTTTTCCGATGAGACTCATTGGGTTTCTCTCTGCATGATTTATCCACACAAGTGAACAATTGTGTTTTAAAATGAATGTGGAGCCATGATTTAAAAGACGTTGAATTGTTTTAGGTGGGTATGTTAGCATCGCACTCACTCCCATGGATGTAAGACCAAATTCACATTTTCCTTTTAGAGTTTAATAGAACTGGGAGCTGGCAAAGGTCACGAAGAGGCTCTGCACATTTGTACACTTTGTTCTGTGGGAACTGTTGATGTATGGTCACATTAGCTCAGGCAGAAGGCTTGCTTATGCTCTCTGAAGATGCCCCTCCCTGCTCAGAGCTGAGAGCTAGCCTTGACCATGGCTGTAGCTTCTTAATGAGGTCCCCTGAACCATGTCAATCGTCCGTCTCATCCCCATGCTCACCCCAGCCTGTACTGCTACTGCATCCAGGATGAATGGATAGGACTAGACCCATCTCATCCCCTGCACGAAACATGCCAGTGACTCCCTGCAGGAAAACAAAGGCCTTTGTTGTGGTTTGGTCCTATGCTGGCCTCACAGTTGAGCCACTCCTGGTACTCCCTGACAGCGCCATGCTGTGCTTCCTGACACCCACGCTGCTGCTATGGCCCGGGAACCCTCATCTTCTGCTGCCCTCTGAGTGGGCCCTCCAAAATCTGTGTGCTGGAAAGGTCTTGGGCATGAGCATTAAGAGGTGGGGCCTGGTGGGAGGTGTTCGATTCACACAGACCGGCACTGTCCTGGTGGGTAGATTGATACTGTTATACAAAGGGACCAGGAAAGACAATCCCTCCCTCCCCAGCCTTCTGTGCGAGACATAGTGTTCCTCCCCCCAACCCCCTTGAAGTTTGTAGCAGAAGATGCTGTGTGGAACTAGGGAGTGAATCTGTCGACACCAAGAACTTAACACTTCCCAGCCTCCCGAACTGTGAGGAATAACCGTCTGTTCTTTATAAATAGCCTAGTCCTCCTCTGCCACAGCAAGGCGAAATGGATGAAATGGACGAGGCGCCCTCCCTGCAATGTGCGCGCTAAGCTCCCTGTGCTCTGCGCTCTGCTCGGCTCTCGAGACCCTCCGAAGCTTTCTGTTACAGCCATTCTTCACCGTTTCTCCAAGCTAGCACATGCTTCTTTTCCACCCTCGGAGCTAGCATAGCCTTACTCATTCTTCAAAACCCAATTAACAAGTCACTTCTTATTCACACCCTCCCCAAGTCTCCACGTTTGATCTACCAGAATTCTTCAAAGAAGCAGAGCCCATAAGGAACCACAGTCGCCAGCCACAAGGCTGAGTTTACTTCCAGTCTAAAGCTAAAGGCTTGAAAATCTGGAGGCCACAGGGGCCAGGGTATAGTTAGACAACAAGGCACTGATATGGGTATCTGGGATAAATCAGCTAAATCGTGACTAACAGTGGACAATTTGGGGCCAAGAGTCAGCACAAGTTAGCTGAGACCTAATGTCTAAGGAATTGAAAAGAACGGAGTGTTTTCTTCTGTTATATAATTTTTTTTTCAGACACATTTGAGTCTGTATAAGCATGGCCTTGAGGTCAGAGACCTTTTCCTGACCTTTGCCAGCCTGCCTGTGAGTGTGCGGTTGTAGGTAAGTGTGCATCCTGTGTGCTCATCTCTGTGTGTGCTTGCTTGTGTGAGTATGCTGGCATGCCTGCCTAGCAGCCTTCGACGGAAGTGAATAAAGCACATCTTATCTGCCCACAGCTCCTCAGAATCTCTTCATCCTCCTAGCTTCCTTGACTATCCTTCCTGGCATCCTCCTACTTGTGATGGTCCTCCCTGTCACCCTCCTCCCTGTGACGGTCCTCCCTGTCACCCTGATCCCTGTGATAGTCCTTCATCGTCCTCCTTTCCTGGCATGGAAATCTTTCTTTCTTTCTTTTTTTTTTTTTTTCCCCATGAGACTCGACAACAGAGCCTCACCGGATCTGAACTCGCACAGGACGGTGCGCGCCCGCCCTCTGCCGGCAGAGGCCCAAACGCTGCGCCACAGCGTGCTCTCTTGTTTCTTTTAAAAAACTAATTAACATGTTCGATTGTACACGTTAATGAGATTCAGTGTGATGTTTACATGTATGTAACTAGTATGCACTGATCAAATTCAACCTCTCATTTCATCCCTTTCTTCCCCCTCTCTCTTTCCTACTCTATTAGCAGTCGACACTTTTCTTTAACCCAGGGAAGTGAAAGAGAACAGGAACCTTTGAGCCTTCCTGTGTCAGCCCAACTAGCTTATTCCACTTAACATGGTATGTTCTACTCCCAGCCATTGTGCTGGGAATGACTGGATTTCATTCTCGGTATTTTACTTACTCATGTGCTGGTGGACACCCAGGCTGATTCTCTGTCTCAGCTATTACATATTATGGCAATGAATGTGAGTGTGTGGCTATCTTGATGGTATGCGATTTTATTTCCTTTAAGTTTTTAATGAGTGGGGTAGCTGAAGCATAGTTCTATTTCGACCTATGCTAATCTCTTATGAAGCATCACAGATCTATTGTCAGTGTTTTGGAGAGCTTCTATGCCACTCCCCGGAGCAGACATCCTAATTCATAGTAGCCACATTACTGGCCATGAAATTTCCTTTTCTACACATCCTTCTTAGAATTTTTTTTTCCATTGCCATTTGCCTTGGGTACAATGGCTAACACTAATAGATGATCCTGAATCTTTTCTGTGCATTCATGGGCCATTTGAGAGTCTTCTTTTGAGATGCATCTATACCTTTCATTTCCTCACTTTTAAATTAGATTACTGAGCTCTTTTCTTGCTAAACCCTGTGAATTCTCTAGATTTCTAACACTCTGCCAGGTAAAGGGGCTGCCTAACAGCCTCCCATTCTGTGGACTGTCTCGTTAGGGCATTGATCGCTGTCTTTTCAGTGTACAAGTCTTTTAGTTTCCTGTATCTGTCAGGCTTCACCTTCTTTTTTTTTCCTTCCTGTCCTTTTGAGGTTCTCCCTCGAGACCACTGCCCAGACCTGTGTCTTCTTTAAGTCATTTCGGAATTTCCTGTCTGATGTTTTGGTTTTGATCCTTCTTGAGTTGACTTTATGTGGAGTAAAGGAGAAAAGTCAAGGGCCCGTGGTCTTCACATGCATCCAGTTTGCTCAGCAGCATTTACTGAAGACGCTGTTTTCTTCAGTGTGTGTTTTCGTCTTTGCCGGGAACCATCTGTGAATGTGTGGGTTTCTGTAGTCTATTCTTTTCTACCTGTTAGTGTGTCTCCTTTGATGCCTGTGACACGTTGCTTCCAGGGCTGCAGCTTTGCAGTATATTCTGCAGTAAGGCAATGTGATGCTTCCTCCACTGTTCTTTGGGCGCAAGATTGCTTTGGCCATTTGTAGTCATTTGAATAGGTTTGGCTTCCATAGATTTATGTATTTGAATGCTTGGCCATATAGAACGGCACCACTAGGAGGTGTGGCCTTATTGGAGGAGGTGTGGCCTTGTTGGAGGAGGTGTGGCCTTGTTTAAGGAAGTACCCTGGTCACTGTGTAGGCAAGCTTTGAGACCTCCTATGCTTAGGCTCCGCCCAGTGGGGGGAAACTATCTCCTCCTGGCTTTCTGCAGAAGGAAGTTTCATCTTGGCTGCTGCCTTCAGATTAAGATGTAGAAATCTCAGCTCCTCCTCCAGCCAAGCACCATATCCACACTGCCTTTCTTCCCTCCATGATGATAATAGACTGAACTTCAGAAACTGTAAGCCAGCCCCAATTGAATGTTGTCCTTTATAAGAGTTGCCATTTGTTGTGGTGTCTCTTCACAGCAATGAAACCCTAACTAAGATACTAGTTACTAAGATACTAACTAAGATACTAGTTCCCGGGGCTTGTGGTTGTATTCTGATTTTAGAGTTGATTTCTCCAGCTCTGTATGAAATGCCATTGGTACTTCGGTGAGGGATTCATCGAATCTCTGAATTATTTCTGATAAATGGACATTTTAAACAAGACTCATTCTTCCAGTCCATGAATTTAAAAGGGTTTTCTTTCTGTTTCTGTTTTCTTTGATATTTTAAGGTTTGCTTTCTAGAAGGCATTTCTTTCCTTGGTTAAGTTCATCCTCAAGCACTTCATCAACTTAGCTAGTAGCTACCGCGATGACACGGTTTCATGCTATTTTTCTTTTTTAAAATATTTGTTTACTTTTATTTATGTATATTAGCATTTTGCTTGAGTGAGTGTATGTGTACTACGGGCATGCAGGAGCCTTTGGAGGTCAGAAAAGGACATGGAATCCCTTGAGGCTGGAGTTATAAGCAGTTTTGAGCCTTCATGTAGGTGCTGGGACCTGAGCCCAGGTCCTCTGCAAATGCTCTTAACCATGGAGCAGCCGCTCCCTCCCATCTGGCACTACTAGTTCTGACTCTTTCCTCATAGTTACAATGGCGGTCTTGTACAGTACAGGACACCTGGCAGGCTTAGCTCATAATCAATGAACCAACCTGAGTTTGTAAGGCAGCTGCTTGAGTTCTGAAGATGAGAATATAGCTCCTGGAGCAGTCTAGACTCAAACCGCAGCTCCTCTCAGGATGACGCCTTGGGTCGTCTGGGATGGGCTGTATGATCCTTCATGACCCCCTTGCAAGGCCTGGGAGACATTGTTGTACTCATCCCTGCTGGATACATCCTTGCCTACAATATCACCTCCAGTCAGGTACCACACTACACACCGCTCATAGGTGCTAGACGAAAGCTGACAGACTGAACTGGTGATCAGTCAGGCTTGTCATATTGCAGAAAAGACAAATAAAACGCTGTTGGAGATAAAACAGGAAACTGGAGTAGATTTGGATACCCATCCCTCCGTCTATAACTTCTGTTTCTGCCTCCAGTCATAGAAATGAGTACCACTGAAAGACCATTGCCAACTTTCTATAGGTTGAATATTTTCAGCAGAGCAATGGCTTCCGAGTGGCTGTGCCATCTTGAAGTGTGGAAAAGAAACATTGTTCATGCAGAAATCCGTGGAGTCTGACACTTCGCAACGTACATTGTTTTGCTTCAATATTAAACTCTGTATGCTGGCCCTACGTTCACATATGGAACCATGGCCACCGGCAGCTCTAACCACAGGAGGATATGTGCAAAGGCACAAACATGGGGTCCCACCCACCTGCATTCCACATGGAGCAAAATTCCATTTTCCTGCTGATCGATGTGGCTCTTGTGTTACCATGAACCATCTGTCTCCCAAATGGCACGTCTAGTGTTTCAAACACATCTCCAATAACCACTTCCCCTAAACACATTAGTGGGAAATGATGTAAAAAATAATTAAGCACGACTACCCACTGCATAAGAAACCGACGATGATCTGTGTTTTATAAATCAGAGACAGAGATGAAGATGCTGCCGCACAGGGGTCTCCTATCTTGTGGTGGTGGAATACAGCCTGGTAAGAAGAATGTTTGAGAGCTTGGCGGTGAAAAGGAAGAAGAAGGAAGTGAATACTCTTAATAAAAGACAGAGATATTAAAAAAAAAACAACTGGTAGAGACAGGTCGGGGGTGGGGTGCCCCCATGGTTAACACTGATAAGGGCCTGGGTAAAGTTCCAATACTCATATCAAACTGCTATAACCACCTGTAACTCCAGCTCCAGGGAATCTGAAAACCCTCAGCCCCTGTGGGCACTTGCATGTATGTGGTGCACATAAACCCAACAGGCAAAACACATATACATAAAATACTTTTTTAAATGCTACAAGTGGGTCTTCAAGGGGGTGGTAACATATACGAGACTATTGGGGGCTGGAGAAAGCTCACGTCCTTCATTCAAGGCAAAACATCTCTGGGACCTGTCTTGTGTTCTACAGGATTGGTGAATAGATGTTATATTAAATATACAGAAAAAAAAAAAAAAAAACAAAACACCAGAAAGCCTTTAACGATAATGAACTACATGAAAAACAGGTTCAGTAAATAAATTAGTTTGATCCTTAACAGAATACCAAGAAATGTGGCCTCCATGAAACAGAAACAGACATGCACACACCATTAGTTAGAATAAAAAGATAACAGTCTAAGTCAGAGAGGAAGACTGATAACATGTGACCTATAGGATAAGAGGGTTGGGTTAAGTCTGTGAGGGAATCACTAAACATTAGAAATTGACAAAATTCAATTTAATGCTACAATAATATAATTGGAAAATATTTAATAATTAGAGGCTGGAGAAATGATGCAGCAGCTAAGAGCACTTGCTGCTCTGCAGAGGACCTAGGTTCCATTCCCAGCACCCACATGGTAGCTCTAACCCTCTGTAATCCCAATTCCAAGGGATCCAATGCCCTCTTGTGGCCTCGGCAGGAACTACACACACACACACACCCACACACACACACACACACACACACACACACGTGATACACAGACATAAGTGCAGGAAAAACATTTATACATATAAAACAAAATAAATAATTCTGAAGAAATAATCTAAGGAGTGCAGCAAGTGTTCAAAATGGGAGTAATAGTAAATAGAGAGAAAAACAGAAAGTAGACAATTCAGTTAACATTTTTTAAAAGGAGAAAACACAGAATCCCCGATATTGAATCAAAAGTCGAGAATTTAACAAGAGAAAGTTCTGCAGAAAGAGGTTTTAATAAGAAAGGATTTTAATGGCAAATACAGAGGCAAGAAAACACTATATTCTCCAGTGGGATCAAAGAATTTCACTCACACCTAGATATAACCATGAAATAAATCATTTTTATTATAAAATAAATCTACATATACTGTTTTATGTGATTCACAAATGACCCTCCTCAAACACATCCCTCCCAGACACAGACTCACATATTTGAGTAACTCTACAGTTTCTTCTGTGACACTGAACTACAGAGAATAAAAAAGAGTTAGAGAAAACCTGGTAAATGAGAACTCATGTAAAGGCACAAGAGGATACTCTTGGGTACTGTGATGGTTTGTATAAGCTTGACTCCGGAGTGGCACTATAAGAAGGTGTGGCCTTGTTGGAGTAGGTGTGGCCTTGTTGGGGTAGGTGTGGCCTTGCTGGAGTA
>JANHMN010000006.1:6419954-6437454 GCA_030674055.1 Rhabdomys pumilio | reverse complement strand
GCCTTGTAGAGAGCTCCCTTCCCTCGAGTCTCTTGACAGTCTTCCCTCTCGCCATCTCTAAGCTGAAGTTGTCTTACAAGATCTCCAGTCATTGGCCTGCTTCAAACTGATCGCTCCTGGAGACTTTCTATTACCCCTGTAAAAGATCTCCAACTTTAGGACTTCCACATTTACTTTTTGGGAGGACAAAACAAAATGCCTCACACTTTCCAATGGCCAAACAAGGCACTGACCTAGTAAAGCAGAAGCATGTCGTTAGGAGCCATGCTATTGTTACTGCTTTTCATAAGTAGTATTTGGTTTTACCATAGGTCCTTGGGCTGTCTGCTCCCAGGATCTTGGTCACCCACACAGTGCTGAGTATGGGTTCCATCTTGTAGAGTGGACCTTACGTCAAATCACAGATTGGCTGGTTACTCCCAAAGCTTTGTGCCATCTCTGAGCTAGCATATGTTGCAAACAGGACACCATTGTAGATCAGAGGGTTTGGGTCTGGGTTGGTGTTTACTTTTCTCCATTGGTAGAGTGCAGAGTACCTTCCTGTACCAGAGCTGTTAGCACACAGGGTAAAGGCTCTACGTAGGCACTGTCTTGACTTCTCCATGTCCAATGAGTTCTGTAGGCATTGCCTTCAGCAATGGAGCCTTGCAGTTAGTTTGTGGACAATAGCCTGTATAATCTTGGCAATATCCTGGGTTATTTGGGAACCCTTTTGACTAATAACTCAACTAAACATAAACCCAATCTCAGTCCTGGAAGCTTCACTTGGGGACAAGAGACAGATCCCTTTGGAGCTCTGTTCCCCAATTATTTGATTACTTTATTTAGACTGCCTTTACTCATGTATATATTATAGGAAGTTTCTACTGTGTTAGGTTTCTATACTAACCCTCAAAAGTCCCTCACTTTTATCTGTCTCTACCCATATTCCTACCTTTGATAATCTCTTTCCCCTCACCACTTGATAATCCTTTTTCATCTCCCAATCCATTTGTAAGTATTTTATTTCCCTTTCCTAGGGAGATCTATCTGCTGTCATACCCTACCCCATGCTCCAGTCCCTTATCTCTTACCTAACCTTGTCACTTAACAGCTAATATCCACATGTACGTAAATACATACCATATTACTCTTTCTGGGTCTGGGTTATATTGGGATGGGTTTTTTTTCTAACTTTATCCATTTACTTGCTAATTTCATGATTTTTTAATACTCTATTGTATAAATGTGCCACATTTTCTTTACCCATTCTTCTGTTGTGGTACGTCAAGGTTGTTTCCAAATTCTGGCTACTATGAATACAGCAGCAGTGACATGGTTGAGCAAGTGTCTATGGCAGAATGAAGTGTCCTTTGGGTATATGTCCAAGAACAGCTGGATCTTGAGGTAGATCATTTCCCATCTGTTGAAGTTAGGTCTAGTTCTTCTCAGCCCCATGTTCCCAGAAACAAGACTCAGACTCAAAATATATTTACAAATAGCTTGGCCATATAGCTAGGCTCTTCTCTTACAAGATCATCACTGAAATAGCCCAACTATTTTAACCTACAATCTGTCACATGACTGTTACTATGCTCAGGTACCACATGTCCATCTCCTCACATTTTCCCAGGCTGATCTTCCTCTGCCTGTTTCCCTGTGCCTGGCTCTATCCCAGAATCCTTTCTCCTCCCAGATGCCCCACTTTTATTTCCTGCCTAAGCCATAGGCCATAGGCTTTTTTTAATTGACAGGTGATGCATCCGTAGTCTCTACACTCGTCTTGAGGAACCACCACACAGATTTCCACAGTATAAAGTCTGCACTCTCGGGAGCAATAGATGGGTGTTCTCCTTGCTCTCCATCACCAGCACGAGCTGTCACTTGTGTTATTGATCTTAGCCATTCTGACAGGTATAAGATGGAATCTCAAAGTTTTGATTTGCATTTCCCTGATGACTAAAAATATTCAACATTTCTCAGTTATTTTCAATCGTTTAAACTTCCTCTTTTGAGAATTCTGTCTAGATCTGCACCCCGTGTTTTAATTGGGTTATTTGTTTTCTTAGTGTCTGCTTGTTTCTTTCTTTTTCTCATTTTTTTAAAATTTTGTTTTAGTGTCAGATATGTAGTTGGTAAAAGTCCCCATTCTGTAGGCTGACACTTTGAATGACAGTGTCTTTTGCTGTGCAGAAGCTTCTCAGTTTCATAAGTCCCACTCACTGATGCTGATCTTACTGCCTGTGCTAGCATGGTTCACTTCAGCCTTTTCCTGTGCCACTGAGTCCAACCAAGGTGAGTCCCCATTTTCTCTTCTCTCCTGTTCATTATATCTGGATTTATGTTGAGGTCTTTGATCCAGTTGGAGTTGAGTTTGTGCAGGGTGAGAAGGAAGGACCTATTTGAATTCTTCTACATGCAGACATCTAGTTTGACCAGCACTCTTTGTTGAAGATGTCTTTTTTCCAGTTCCATTTTCTTTATCAAAAACCAGGCATCAATGGGCATAATGATATATATATATCTGCATCTTCAATTTGATACCACTCATCCACCTGTATGGTTTTGGGCCAATACCATGCTGTTTTTATTACTATAGCTCTGAAGTGCTCTTGAAATCCAGAATCAGGCCTCCAGCAGTTCTTTTGTCTAGAATTGTCTTAGCTATTCTGGATGTTTTGTGTTTCCTTATGAAGCTGAAAAAAATTTTTTTTGAGACCTGTGATGAATTGTATTGAAATTTTGATGGAGATTGCACTGAATCTGTAGATTGCTTTTGTAAAAATGATCATTTTTCTATGTTAATCCTACTTATCTATGAGCTTAGGAGATCTTTCTATCTTCTGATAATCTTCAATTTCTTTCTTCAATGACTTGAAGCTTTTATCATCCAAATATTTCACTTGTTTGGTTAGAGAATTTCCAAGATATTTCATATTATTTGAGGCTCTTGTGAAGAGTATTGGTTCTCTCAATTTTTTTTCCTCAGGTCCTCTGTCATCTGTACAAAGGGAGACTATTCATTTTTGTGAGTTAATTTTGTATTTAGTTACTTTGCTGAAAGTGGTTATCAGCTGTAGGAGTTACGGTGGAATTATTAGGGTCACTTATGTATAGTATCATATCATCTGCAAATAAAGAAACTTTGACCTTTTCCTTTCCAACTAATATCCCCTTGATCCCCTTCAGCTGTCTTGATGCTCTAGCTAAAGTATTGTATTGAATAGCTATGGAAAGATGGAACCATTTTGTTCCTGATTTTAGTGAAACTGCTTTGTGTTTGTCTCCATTTAAGTTGGTGTTGGCTACAGGCTTGCTGTAAACTACCTCTATTATTTTGAGGTATGTCTCTTGTATCCCCAATCTCTCCAGCACTTTTATCATGAAAGGGTGTTAGATTTTTTCCAAAGGTCTTTTCTGAATCTAATGAGATGATCATGTGGATTTTTTCTTTTATTTTGTTCATATGCTGTTTTACATGTATTGATTTTTGTATGTCGTGGCATCCCTACGTCTCTGATCTCTGCAATGAAGCTACTTGATCGTGGTTGCTGCTCTTTTTGATGTGCTCTTGGATTCGGTTTCCAAGTATTTCATTGAGAATTGTTGTAGCTATGTTTGTAAGAGAAACTGGTCTATAATTCTCTTTTTTGTTGTTGTTGAGTCTTTGTGTGGTTTGGGTAACAGAGTAACTGTGACCTCATAAAACGAATTTGGAAATACTCCTTCTGTTTCTATTTTGTGGATGAATTTGAGGTATATTGGCATTAACTTTTCTTTGAAAATCTTGTAGAATTCTGCCATAAGACCATCTGGCTGAGTATTTTATTTATTTATTTGTTTATTTATTTATTTATTTATTTATTTATTTATTTAGGTTGGTGAACTTTTAATTCCTGCTTCTTTATAACTAGAGTTTACACAACTGCTTAACTCCTCCTATCTGATCTTGATTTAATTTTAGGAAGTAGTATAGCTGAGGAAATTATCCATATCTTTTAGATTTTCTGATTTGGTGGAGTATGGGTTTGTTTTTTTTTTTTTTTTTTTTTTTTTTTTTTTTTTTTTTTTTTTTTTTTAAGTATGCCCTCATGACTCTCTTGATTTCCTCAGTGTCTGTTGTTATAACTACCTTCTCATTTCTAATCTTGTTAATTTGCATATTCTGTCTCAGCCTTGTAGTTCTTTTGGATAAGGGTTTGTCCATCTTATTTTCTCAAAAACTATTTCTCCTTCATTGATTCTTTGTTTTCAGTTTATTTCTATTGTATTGATTTCAACCCCCGAATTTGATGATTTCTTGATGTCTATACCATTTATTTGTGATTTCTTCTTTTTCTAGTACTTTCAGGTATTCTGGTACGTTATCAGTATGAGATATCTCTTTCTCTGTCTTTCTGTCTCTCTGTCTGTCTGTCTGTCTCTCTCTCTCTCTCTCTCTGTGTGTGTGTGTGTGTGTGTGTGTGTGTGTGTGTGTGTGTGTAAGCACTTAGTGCTGTGAACTTAGGAACTTCCCTTCTGGAATACCCTTCATTGTGTCCATAAGATTAGACATGTTGTATATTCAGTTCTAGAAAGTCATTAATTTCTTCCTTAACTTCTCTCTTTTATCATTTTCCACTCAGTGCTGAGTTGTTCAGGTTCCCTGAGTATGTCATTTCTGTTGTTGTTGGCACCCAGCTTTAACTCGTGCTGGTCACATAGGATACCCAGTGTTATTTTAATCTCCTTGTGTCTTTTGAGACTTGCTTTGTGTCCAAGAATGTAGTTAGTTTTACAGAGAGGCCCATGATGTGCTGAGAAGAAGATCTAGCCTCTTGTGTTTGAGTGAAATATTCTATAAATATCTGTTGGGTCCATTTAGTTTATAACTGCAGTTAGCTCCAACAGTCTGTTTAGTATTTGTCTGGATGACTGGTCTTGGGATAGTGGGGTTTAAAGTCTCTCACCATCAGTGTGGAGGGTCAATATGTACCGTAAGATGCAATAGTGTTTCTTTTTCAAACATGGGTGCTGTTTTGTTTGGGGCATAGAAGTTAAGAATTGCAATGGTGAATCTTTTTTGGATGACGATGCAGTGTTTGTCCCTGTCTCTTTAGTTTTGGCTTGAAGTCTATTTTGTCAGATAGTAAAAAGACTATGCCAGCTTGCTTCTTAGGTCTATTTGCATAGAATATCTTTTTCCATTCTTTTACCTTGAGATGATGCCTGTTCTTGATGTTATGGTCTGGAGTTTTGAATACAGCAGAAAGATGGATCCTGGTTTTGCATCTTTTCTGTTAGTCTGTGTTTTTTTGTTAGGGAATTGAGATTATTGATGTTGAGAGATATCAATGAGTAGTGTTTGTTCACTCCTGTTATTCTGCTGTTGTGGTTTGTGTGTGTGTGTGCGTGTGTGTGCGTGTGTGTGCGTGCGTGTGTGTGTGTGTGTGTGTGTGTGTGTTTCCCCTCTCTTGATTTGCTGGTCTGGGATATTTATTCCTTGTGCTTTCTTGGATATAGTTAAACCTCGTTAAGTTAGAGTTTTCTGTCTAGCACCTTCTGTAAGGTTGAATTTGTAGATAGATGTTGCTTAAACTTGGTTTTATCATGAATGTTTTATTTTATCTATCTCTTGGAATCAAAACTTTTGCTGGGTATAATGGCCTGGGATAGCATCTGTGGTCTCTTAGAGTCCACATGGACATAAAACTTCTGTCCAGACTTTTAAAGTTTCCATTGAGAATTCAGGTATTATTCTAGTAACTCTGCCTTTATATGTTCTTGGTCTTTTTCTCTTGGAGTTTTTTATACTCTTTCTTTGTTCTGTGCATTTAGTGTTTTGATTATTCTGTGCTGGCAGGGACAGGGTGGATTTCCTTTCTGGTCTGGTCTATTTGGTGTCCTTGTATGTCCTTATAGGCTTCTAGTACTTAAGTCATTTTCTTTTTTATGTTAAAGAAATTTTCTTTTATGATCTTTTTGAAAATATTTTCTGTGCCTCTGACCTGGGTTTCTTCTTCTTTCTCTATTTCTATTATTTTTAGATTTGATCTTTTCACAGTGTCCCAGATTTCTGGATGTTTTGAGTCAGGACATTTTTAGATTCAGTGTTTTCTTTGACCACTGTATCTATTTCTTCTATCATGTCTGCAATGCCTGAGATTCCCTCATCCAATCTTCAAGTCTTACCCTTGGCTCTGTAGCAGACAGCCTGCTGATGACTCCCTTCTCTCCCAGGCCCATCTCCAGTGGCCCACACAGGTCTCCCCTCCAGTGACTCACACAGGTATCCCCTCCAGTGGACCACACAGGTCTCCCCTCCAGTGGACCACACAGGTCTCCCCTCCAGTGGACCATCCAGGTCTCCCCTCCAGTGGACCACACAGGTATCCCCTCCAGTGGACCACACAGGTCTCCCCTCCAGTGGACCATCCAGGTCTCCTCTCCAGTGAACCACACAGGTTCTCCCCTCCAGTGGCTCACACAGGTCTTCCCTCTAGTGGCTCACACAGGTCTCCCCTCCAACATTTCTGACCCCTTCATTGCTTTAACTGAGTCCCCAGCTCCAGCAGACGTTCTCTGGGAACCCGCAGACAATGTGGACCAGGGAAGCACGTGGCCTAACTGAGGATCGTCACCATTCTCTCCTCTCGATCCAATCCCCCGGTCTCACTCTCTTCTTGGTAGCAGACCACTTGCTGTGGCTTCCCTTTCCCTCTGCCCTCCTCTCCAGGGGCTCATACAGATCTCCTCCTCCAACTTGCTTCTCCAATCATCCTTTTAGCCCAGACTCCAACTTCAGTAGGCATTTCCTGGGGACCCACCAGTCAAGCCTGCCAGAGAAACAGCTAGGTCAGGGAAACAGACAAGCTAGCCTCAGTTCTTCTCTTTCTCGCCTTTCTTCCAACTCCAACCCCAACAGGCTCATCCACAGCTCCATAGCAGATGACCTGCAGTGACCTGCCCTCACCTTCTGCCCCCATCCCCAGGGGACAAAGCAGATCCTTGTTGAATTGTTTTCCTCCCCTCATTTGGATCCCTCAGCTTCCCCCACCCCAGCCCCATTCCTAAGTCAGCTCTCAAAATCTAGAAACACATTCATCCAGAGCCCCTAGAGGCCATACCTAGCAGGATCCCAAAATAATTCCCTCCCAGGCAACATACCCCAAGAACCAGAGAGGGCAAACAGAAACCAAGGAACGCAATTTCTACCCAAGAAAAACAAGACTACATATTAGCACCTAGACTTAGAATCTTTGAAAATACCTAGATGCTGGTATAAAAATACAATCAATAGCATTCAAGACAGTATGTCTCCCCTAGAGCCCAGCAACCCTACCACAGCAGGCCCTGAGAACTGCATATTAGCTGAAGCACAAGACAAAGACCTTAAAACAGTCTTTATGAATATAATAGCAATCCTTAAAGAGGAAATGAATAAATCCCTTAAGGAAATTCATGACAACACTGGCAGTGGAAGGGAAGGAATAAAACATTTTAGAACCTGAAAGTGAAAGTAGACTCTATTAAGAAAACCCAACCTGAGGGAAATACTAAAATGGAAAATTTAAAAACTTGAACAAGAACCTCAGAGGGAGGCCCCAACAACAGGACAAGAGATAGAAGAGAACTGGGGTGACTCTAGCGATTGGATTTGGAGTAGAGTGGAGATCTGCAGATTACCTACATGTTTCATGGGCTGGGGTTCCATAATTAATTTCTCAACCAAGAATTGCTAAAGACAGCATTTTGAAAGTTTTGGGGTTTTTTTGTTGTTGTTGTTGTTTTGTTTGTTGGTTGGTTGGTTGGTTTTTGGATTTTGTTTGTTCTTTGGGGTTTTTTTGTTTTGTTTTGTTTTTTTGGCTAGTGTTCAGGTATATGGCCTTAGCTGGGGGTTTCTATTGCTGTGATGAAACACCATGGACAAAAGCAAGTTAGGGGAAAAGGATTTATTTACACCTCTAAATCCTCAGGTCACGACAGGAGGAAGTCAGAACAGGAACTGAAACAGGGCAGGAACCTGGAGGTGAGAGCTGATGGAGAGGCCATGGAGAGGTGTTACTTACTGGCTTGCTTCCCATGGCTTGCTTGGACTGATTTCTTATAGAACTCAGGACACCAGCCCAGGGATGGCCCCACCCACAATGGGCTGGGCCCTTCCTCATTAAGAAAACGCCTTAGATCTGGATTCTATGGAGGCATTTTCTCAACTAAGTTTCCCTCTCTTCAGATGACTGGAACCTATGTCACGTTGACATAAAACTAGCCGGCACATATGCCAAATAAGTTGAAGAATTTGCACACAATTTGGCTATACCTCTTTCCTTTGCATAGAGCTCTGAATAAGCTGACAGAGAACTCAAGAGTTTCAGACTGAGCCTGTCCTACATCTGTCTCTGTCTCATCCTTGGCTAGGACTGTCTGAGAGTCATTATTTGTCCTGTCAACACAGACCAAGAATAGCACATTAAATCTGAGTTTTGTGAATCCTGCTTTTTCTCCATGAAGTCCTATACTTTGTGTCTGGAATCCCAGGGCATGCCTGGCATCTTCCCTTAGGGCAATATGAAAGAGGCTTTTCTCTCCTGGGCTTAGATGCTCAGATTGGTTCCAGGCTTCCAAGTGTTAGATGCTCTGCTGCTGGGAGCTGACATTTCTCTAGGGCTCGGCAGTGAGCCTGCGTCAGAAGCAGGCAAGGCAGAAGCCATGGGTATTCTTCTTACTAATGTAGAAGCTATAAAAAGCAGCCTGCAGGATAGGTACTAGGCTGGCCCAAGACAGAAAGACAGGTGGGTGGCAAAGCTCTGCTTTCAAAGAACTCACAGCTATGTGTCATATCATGAACTATTAGGAATGAAGACCCAGGAAGGTTGGGCAGAGGTTGCCCTAGAATCATGTAACCAGCATGAAGTGGACTCTGTCCCATTTAGGGGATGAGCTTTGAGATTCTTCTTGTCATTGAATCTCTGCATGATTTTCATCCTAGGCCCATGCTGAGATTCTTATGGGGAATCCAGCTACATTATCATTTTGGGTAGTGAGGGATTTGGAAGGTGGACCCTACTTGTGAAAAGATAACCATTTCTCTCTTTCCCAGGGTCTTTCTGATTGACTCTGAAGAACAGGGAAGGGTGTTGGTTTAGAGGTAGCCTTGGGAAAGCCATTCATTCCTAAGAAGTAGAACCCTTAGGAAGAGACCCCCCAGGCTGGGACCCACTCACAGCCGCTGCCCTTTCCCCATCTTACTCTCAGCACTGAAACTGACATTTCAAAGGCACAGCCTGATCCATGCTGTGCTTACTGCAGGTGATGGGGAGGTGGACAAGGGCACCTTCAAGGATGGCTGGCAGCACTAGCTGGGGGACGAGAAGAAGGATCATTCACTGACAGCAAAGGTGTTGGGATACGTCGCTGAGACTCAGATCTCCAAGCAGGTAGGGGAACTCGCTCTGATAAAGGCTGTGCACCAGGTAAGCTCAGGTTCAGTGTGACCACAAATGTAGTTTCAGAGAGTGCTTCAGGACAAGAAGTTTGGGGACCAGTCAGCTGCAGTTTGAGGCTGTTGGCACTGGCTTTTCTGGTGGTTAGTTTGGTTAAGTTAGTTAAGCCTCAGTTTCTTCATCATACAATATGGAAATTATATTGTTGAAATGTATTGTTGCCCTGTAAGAGTCTCAGTAGAAATAACCTGTCGTAGATTGTTGTCATGTTGCTGTGATAAAGCATCACAACAAACAACCTAAGAAAGAGAGGGTTTTTTTCTGGCTCACAATTCAAAGGTGCAGTCCATCATGACAGAGAGTTCAAGGCAGCAGGATCTTGGCCCTTGCATCTACAATCAGGAGCAGAGGCAGACGGCTCAATCCTGCTCAGCTCCCTCTTTTCGCTCATACATCCTGGGATGGGAGCCCCACCAGGGAACAGGACCACCCAACATGGTGGACAGAATGTTGCACCATCTCAAGAAAGTTAAGCTAATTGCCCACAGGCATGCCCAGAGGCTCATCTCCCACGTGGATTCTAGGTTCTGTTGACAGCTAATTGTCACCATCAGATGTGTTTGGCATCATTTCTTCATTCATAATCCAGAGATATGTGCTGATTTCCGACAGAGTCACCAGCCCACGCCTCACGTGCAAGTTATGTCAGTAAATAAATAAAATTCATCAAAATCCTTGCTCACACTCAAAGGTCCACTCTACCTCCACTATTGAGAGAATGCCCACACAGTTTAATGCAAGCCCTTCAAAGGTTAACAAGAGTTAGCATTTCTCAGTGGCATTTGGGAGAGGAATGAAAGGGTAACCAGGAAATAGGGAGGTGAGGGCAAGGAATTCACAGCAAAGCCAGCAATACGAGCAAGCCTAGGACGACAGGACATGGCACTGGTGCTGGCGCTGGCATCTGAGTGGCCTCAGGCAGCCTCTCTCTATCTCACTAGGACTGACCATGTCAGCAAGTAGGGGAGTGACTCGCTGAATTCATAGCTTGGAAGTCCTTTGTTTGAGGCCAGAGAATTCTGCTGTGAGCCCGAGTGTGCTTTCGAGCAGGCCCCTGACAACCAGGGGAGAAACCTGAAAGGCTCTAAGACACCTTTCCTGTTCTCACAGCCCAGCTGTGATCTCATAAGAATTTTTCTGCTTTCTATGGGAAGAGCACAGGGAAGAGGATGAAGCAACTCAGCATGTTAGCCCAAGAGAGTGTGTTACTGTGATAGAAAATGTGACAAGGGGACTTTAAGAGCCGTAGACACCCTGGCCGAGACAGTCATCCCGTGAAAAATTCTAGTGGCGCTGTAATAAAACATTTCCGAATTCATCTGAACTAAAGGCCCCCACTGCCTCCGAAAATTGGGTCACATCCTTGCGCTCTCATCTCAGGCCTCCTGCTATGCCGAGCCAGCCAGTGTGGGTAGAAAGCTTTCCCAGACTTACCTGAGGAGACTAGCCATTTGTTTCCAGCTTAATCAGTTCTCTGTATGTCCTTAACTAGTCACCTCCCGTGCTCATTTAGAGAATTCTTTGTGCAGGAACATTCATCAATATCCTCATACCTGGTGGATCATAGAATACAGCACTCACAGAGGTGGCAAGTGAGCCTAGGCATCGGTGCATTCTGTGTGACGGACACCGGCACTGTTTACCGTGGAGCCAGGTCTACAGGAGGAGCTGTGTGGCCTGGCCTGGTCTGGTAATTACGGAGACAAATTGTTAATACCAATTAAAGAATATTGGTCAGAGGACAAGTTACTGCTATGAATTAAGTACGAATGTTCTGAATAGGTTGTTTAAGCACCACAAACCTCTCGTAAGGGAGGTGAAATTATTAATTCTGTTCTACGGGTATTGTAGTTTATGTTTGTTAAGTTGACACAGAACTAAACATGCCTGCATACCTGGGGAGAGGGAATTTTAGTTGAGAAAATGCTTCCACCAGATTGGCTCAGATACTAGTCTGTGGGGCATTTTCTTGATGAAAGGTTGCTGTGGGAGGACCCAGCACTTTGGGCAGTACTACCCTGGGCCTGTGATCCTGACGTGTATGAGAAAACAGGACAAGAGAGCCATGAAGAGTGAGCCAGCAAGCAGCTCCTCTTCATGGTCTTTCTTCATCTCCTGCCTTCAGATCCTGGCCCTGACTTCCCTCACTGATGGAGTGTGACCCAAGAGTTGTAAGCTGACATAAACCCTTTTCACCCTGAGTTGTTCTTGTTCATGGTGTTTTTCATTATTCACAGCAATAGAGACCCCAGTGAAAACAGCAGATTAGGCAACCAAGATCCTATGAACTTAGCCATCTTGTTTAAAGCGAGCTATAGAAAAGTGTTTAGTAAGTAGTTAGCAACCTTACAGTTGTGTTTTAATGTTCAGACGTGGAAGGACAGACAGACAACTGAACGAGCAACAGAAGACAGTGCAGCCTTTCTTTCAGGGGAAAATCTGCAGAGGGATCTTTGTAAGAGTCGAAGCCCACCATCTGCTCACAAGCAAAGGGCCCCATGACAGAAGTAGGGGAGGATGGACGAGGTCAGGTCAAATGCCCATCCCCCTTCCTTTACCCAAGATTGGCCATTGCTAAGAGTGACCAAGGTGAGTTGTAAGGAGAACAAAGTCAAGTGACGGATGGTCCTATCTTAGCAGCTCAAATCTTAGCAGTCATATCTTAGATAGCTGTAACTCCAATTCCAAGGTATCTGATGCCCTCTTCTGGCCTTGGTGAGTACTGCATGCATACGATGCTTACACTCACACTCAGGTACACATGGACATAAAACTGATACATCCCTTTTCTAAGTTTACAAGGCAGAGAAAATTTCAAAGTAAAACATGGTGAAAGAAAATAGGGAGTGGTGTACCTAACCTATCAAATTATAAAGTGAGAATAATTAAAACTGTAGACTGTGGATACCAACAAATAGACTATTAGAATAAGGCAGAAGTTAGATATGTTTCCATGTGTGCAAAAGCCTATGGGACAGATAGATTCTATATAAGTAGAAACAGAAACGGACACTTTTGCCTTGGCAGGAGGGAGAGCTCTCCCAATGCTATTGACTTGAGAAAATTAGACACTCACAGCCCTCTGGCTCACATTCAAATGAGATGCATTTAAAAAAATATACATTTAAGGCAGTAATATGCTAACATGAATGAGAATGTTTTGATGACCTTGGAATAAATTAAGCCCTGAGGTAGATAGGGTGCAAAATGTCAGGAGTTAAAAAAAAAAAAAGCAGTTTCCAGATGTGTAATATGTAATTAAACTGTATACAAAAGCTGCCATAGAGAAAGCTAAAAACATTTTTTTCAAGCTACTGAGTATTTGGAAGTTTTCTTTGAAAGTAATACATTTCTGAGAAAAACAAGCAACAATCTAAGAGAAAATGTTTGTGATACAAATTATAGCAAGATTAATATTCAAAATTCATAAAAAGCCCTGTAAATTCTAAAACACGAAAACGGAGAAGGAATACAGATCAGCGATTTAGCATAGCAGCAGACTGTAAATGCGTAAGGTTGTCCATTGTGACTAGGAATCAGGGAAACAGAAAGTAAATCAGCAACTGGTTCGCATTTGATACCCACTGGATAGGAAATAATTAGACATATTGATCACAGCCCATCGCTGCTGAGGGGAGAGCATGCTCATGCTTCTGTTGGGACGTTCGTTGCAGAGCCTTTGGTAAAGGCAGTGAGAATTTTAAATGTTCACAAAACATAGTCCACACATTCTGTGTCCTAGAATTTATTCCACAGAAAACTTTATGTTTATCGGGATTAACACCTCTCCCAGTAAAGGTATCATTAAATAAACCATTTCTATACATAAACTGTGGCGGTTAGCAAGAATAAAGTGTGGTCTCTGTGTGTAAAGCAGTAGTCCAAGGGCATTTTCTTTTGTCAGTGAGAAAGGACATTGAGAAATCAACTTCTGGAAAATGGTTCTCATTTTAAAGGTTTGTGTGATTTCTTATTGCTTGTGTGCATGTGTCCTATGGTGTGTACGAGTGAACACAGGTGTGCTTGGGGCCAGAGATGTTGGATCCCTCGGGTCTGGAGTTATGGATAGCTGAGCTGCCCAACAGAAATGCTGGAAACTGAACTTGGATCCTTGGGAAGAGCAGCAGGCACACATCACTGGGCCATCTTTCCAGTCATTCCTCTTTCAGCAGGGAGGGTAGGATGCTGTCAGCTCCAACCATGGCTGATACTGCTAGGGCCAGTCTTATTCAGCCTCTGTGAGTTATGGCTGCAAAGTCATGCCGCGCCTCCAGGACATGGCTCCACCTCCAGGACATGGCTCCACCTCCAGGACATGGCTCCACCCCCTTTCTACTCCCTCTTCCTTTCTCGTTGTTCCCTGAGCCTTGCTAAGTGGGATGGGATGTGTAATACAAGTCCTGTTTAGGAATGAACACTCAACTTTTACTTTTTCTCAGGACCTTGAACAGTCAAAGAACAAATTTAATTAATAAAAAAGCACGAGATACTTCAAAGAGGATGAAAGGGAATAATTTACAAAGGCCGTTCTGAGCTCCACTTCAAGTGTTCTGAAGTGTGGATTAACCATCACATCATGAGCAAGCAGGAACAGTGCTGGGCCAGTGGAGAAGAATCTAGAAAAGAACAGAACAGGCAAGAACACTCAGGTGCTCAGGGGAAAGGCAACTGTGATTCTGTCAGTGAGAAATACTGTGCAGATTTAAAAAATCAACCAAGGTTCCCTGTCCCATGGAGGAGTTGTCCCATGAAGTGAGCACTCAGCCAAGTCTCCAGGAGGGCTTGTGACTGAGTGAGGCTTACTTTATAATCCCCAGTGATTTTTTTCCTTTGGCACAATTCTTCCCCTAATTTAATTGTACACAAGTTCCTCTATGACAAAGACTGTATATCTCATCTTACTTTATAGATTTTGTGGCCATGTCACTAGGATGAGCCAATGGAGCTGAGAGCAGAAGAGTAAGATGTCAGCCTTGAACTCACAGACATCCAGCTGCCTCTGTTCCCAAAGCACATGAGACCAAGGAAAAATTTCTCCTAGCCTCTTTACAAACACAGTCACACACACACACACACACACACACACACACACACACACACACACACAAATACACAAGCACACATACACAGACTCACAAACACATGTACACAGAGAGATACATGCATACACACAGACTCACAAACACAAATACAAACACAGACACACACTCTCACATACATACACAGACATATACAAATGCACACACATATACTTATACATACACACACACATTGACACACATGCACAGAGAATGAGAGATACATGCACACACAGAGACTCACAAATACACATATGCAGATAGACATACACTCTTATACAGGCAGATAAACATGCAAAGATACGTACATGCATGCATGCACATACACATAAACAGACACACAAATGCATACACAGATATACACATATACACATAAGCACACACACAGAGACATATACACACAGAAGCATACATATGCTTGCAGACACATATTCAGATACATACACATGCACACACAGACACATGCACATACATATACATATATATATACATTAATGCATGCACGCATGCATGTGCATATGCACACACATACACACGTGCACTGGTCATAGAATTAGGTCCTAATATTATTGTAACTTATTCCCCTGCTGTATGATTTTGTACTGCATTCCCCTGTCTCTCATATTTATCATAATTGTTCATTCAAACTCTGCTCTGACCTGCAGGAGGGAGGGGCTGTGTGTAACATACACATGTGTGGTCACATGTTTTCAGCACAGACAGGCACCTAATGTTTGTTGAAAGCATGACTCCTCTGTACATGGCAGTGTTGGTAACTGGCTGGATCTAACCATCCTATAACACATAAAAATACAGTGAAGATGCCAAGCTCTTTGTCCGTGTTATTTAAAAAAAAAAACTAAAAAAAAATAAAGGTGTTATTGAAATGAATAAATCATTGTTAATGAGTGAATAACTTAACATTCCCCATATCAAATTACTAGTTGGAGAAGGTGTTTACTGGTGACGTGGACTTCTTCATGTGCACACACTCCCACAGGTATCCCTGCTTTTCTTTTGCAGGGAGATGGAACCCGCTGCTCATCCTTATTTCGGGACATGCGCACAAGCATTCTTACCAAGTGTCCTTTCCACACCGCTGATGTGTGAAACTCTGACACACTAAAGGGATGAGCCAGTTCATCCTTGCAAACACTGTCACCCGACTTTTATATTAACAGCAGAACATTTACACCACTGTAGATAAAGCAGGAATGGGGCTCTACAGAAATGATAAGCAGTAAGAATAATCTGTCCTTGTGTAAACACAGATAATGTGACGTCTCTCCGGGTCTCACGGGTAGAGAGGCATTACCTATTCCCATGTGATCATTTGTACTCTGGCCTAGACATCAGTAGCGGCCATGTTATTTTATCACTAGGGGTATATTTCCAGAGAGAGATAGCGATAGATATGAGACAGAGAAAGAGAGAGAGAGATACAGAGACAGAGACACAGAGGGCTCGATAGCTGGACATGCGTGTCAGGAGGAGGAATCTTGTGTGGTTAGGCTGAATGGAGTTTGTGGTGAAATTGAACCCACTTGTCTTAGTGTTAACCTTCAGAATGAATCTCAAACAGGGTTTGCTGGCCTTGAGCTTTGGGAGAGTTCTGTGGGAAAAGTGTAGTGGGATGGACTTGTATGATGTCATGGCTTAGTTAGTATTCCTGGACATTGGTCACATGGAGCCGTAGAGGAATGTCACTTGCCTAGTTCTCCAGTGCCAGCATTTTAGGGGTGGAGCAGGTACAGCACAGAATTCTGGGAAATCAGTCATTTTGCATATTTTTTTATTTGTTTGTTTGGGGTTTTTGTTTGTAGTTTTTAAACACGGAAATAAGGATGCTGTCTTCTGTTTGAAAATGGCCAGTGACTTTAGGAGAAAAGAGATGGGGGCAGGGAAGGCAGGAGTGTGGGGTGGAGATGAGGGTGGGGACTGTGAAAAGCCTTTACCTTCTCGTTGTTTGTTTTGATTGGCCTGTGAGTTTTCCCGTGGGTTTGGGTGCACGTTTAAGTTTTGACCTGTTTGGTTTGTAATATCAGGGGTGTAGAGGAGAAGTAACCTAGGTTCCCTACTCCTTGTTCTTAGAAGATTCTTATTTAGCATCAGGGTCTCTCTCTGTGTCCTTTGAATAAAGTTAGAGAGGCCCAGGACAAGGAAGTGTAATGAACCCCAGGTTTTTCTGTAGTTCAGTTTTCTTGTCCTGTATTTTCCTCACTGAGCTCTCTCTCACTGGGCAATGACTGTCCTGCCCTTCCTCCAAGAATCCCAACAATCTGGACACGGTCTGTTGAAAGGGCAAAGATGGATAGCCACGACAGTAGCCCATTGCTGCAGAAACAGGAGCAAATCAAATCCTTGCCTGAGAATTCCACCTCCCCTGAGAGCCAAAGCCTCCTCTCGATACTGTGCAGTTAGGAGACTGTGTAGAAACCCAAGGGCCTCTGTGACAGGAGGATTCCAACTCCACTGCAGCCGTGCTGAGAGCCAGGGTCCTTGAGCAGAGCAGCCACCAGCCTGGGAGGGTGGGGCTCATGCCAGGAGCTGGCTGAGAGTCCATGGTCGGGGTAGAGGCAAGGACAGAGATGCTGGACCTTAGAAGCATGTCCCCACAGCTACATGCATCAAGGGACTTACCTATGAATGGCTATGAGATTTCTTTTTTACAATAAAAATCCTGGCATGGTGCTGCCGTGGCTGCCATTTGTTTCTCAATGTTTCTAGTCCCTGAGACACTTATAAACACAAGAAAGTTATCATCTGTTAATACATATTAGTGTGGAGTAGTGTGTGTGTGGTATGCATGTGTCTATGTATGTATGTATGTATGCATGTATGTATAGTATCTATTGTGATATGTGGTGCATCTGTGTGTGTGTAATATGCCTGTGTGGTGTGTACAATATGTGTATATGATGTGTGTGGAATGTGGTGTGTGTGCATATGTGTGAGTGTGTG
>JANHMN010000006.1:6391741-6418964 GCA_030674055.1 Rhabdomys pumilio | reverse complement strand
TCTTCTTGTCTCCAGGCAGTGTTCCTCCCCTCCAACCCTGGGCCCTGTGCTCACCTGGAAACAGGCCTATCTTTTTCCTCTCATATCTTGCCTGTTTTTTAGACTGACTCAGACTCCTACTGAATGTCTCCACAGAGACCTGAGGAATTCCAGCTTCATTTGTCCCAGAGATTTACTGATCTAAGCTCTGGAGTTTTTGTGAACACACACCTACCCAATATGCCCTCTGCCATGACAAAACTCAGCAAGATCACGACTAGAACATGACATCTTTAGAAATACTCAGGATGTGCAGCCTCCATTGGTGGAGAGAACTGGATACTAGACGAGGTCTGTCCCTGCTGTGGGACAAAACACAGATGTCTGTCACAGCTATGGACAACAGACACAGATGTCTGTCCCAACCGTGGACTATAGACACAGCAGGACCATTTCTCCCCATTCCAGTGTTTTATTAGCTCAGCCCCATCTGACTTAACTAGAACAGACAGAGGCTTATTAAAATATCATGCTGGCCAAGATGTAATTCTCAGAATAATGTTAACATCAAACAAGCAGTTGGAAGATAGCATTGCCCTATCTTTGCAAGTGACAAGCATTTTACAGGGTATGCATGCTACTCAGTGGTGGGGCTTACAACCTAGAAGAGAGAAAATGGATGTTGCTCAAGAGGCTGGTATGGGGACTGAGGATGTGGCTCACCAGTTAAAAGTGTGTGCTGCTCTTGTGAAGGACAAGGGTCTGGTTTCCAGCATCCATGTTAGAGCTCACAACTGCCTATGAATTAGTTGCTTTTCCATTACTGAGATAAGATACCATGACCAAAGTAACATATAAAAGAAAGATTAATCTGGGCTTATGATTTCAGAGGGATAAAAGTCCATCACCATCTCTGGGAGATGCATGGAAGCAGACAGTCATGGAGGCTGGAGAAGTAAGTTGAGAGATCATATCTTAAACCACAAGCAGGATGCAGAGAGCAAACTTGGATGTCAGGAGACTTTGAAACTTCAAAGCCCACCCTAGTGACATACTTCTTCCAACAAAGCCATAACGCCTAAGCATCTCCAAACAGTGCCACCAACTGGAGATGAAACATTCAAATTCTTGAGGCACTGGGACACATCTATCATTCAAGCTATCACACACTACGCTCTAGCCCTCCCTCCCCCATAGTCTTGTGGCCATAGCATAAAGCAAAATGCTTTTAGCTCAACATCAAAAGCCCTCATGATCTTTTACAATCCCAATGCTGTTTAAAATTCCAAAGTCTAAAAATCTATTTGTAACCCGCTGTATACTCAGAAGAAGCAAATTACACACTTCTAATACTTGGTGACACGGATTATACATTACCATTCCAAAAGGGAGGAAAGAGAGCATAGTGAGAAGACACACACCCCTGAAAACACCTTGAAATGACACATTCTCTACCACAGTAGTGGCCCTAAACAAACCTGAGATGGTAACGAGCATATTTTGTATGCTGATTAATCATTTCATGGCCACAAATAAGTCTTTACTCATCATGGAAGATCTGAAACACTCAAGTTGAGTGTCTCCATGAATGGGAGAGTCTCCCATTCCCGGCAGACATCTTTAATTAGGCAGGCTCTTTTTTTTTTTTTTTTTTTAAGTTAAAGTCCAGAGTTTAGACTAGGCTTGAGCCTCGGCACACAATCCTCTAGTGTATAACTCTAGATCTGAATCGACACGCAGATTTAATTGATTGGCCCTCCCCGATTTTCTTGAGCAAGGCACAGAAGTCAACCTCGGCAACAATAGGAAATTCTGGATCTTCAGATACATGTGTTCAAGATTCCACTGGTTTGCAGCCTAACTTCTGGGAATGTTTTTCCAGGCGTAAAACAGAATCACATAGCTTAGAGTAGCTGTGGGGACAGTGACGGCCATGCAGCAGGCTCCCCAACCAGAGGAGGAGGAGACGCACAGGCAGACAACTCTGAGAGCCTGCTGCTTGCAAAGGTATCAGGGGCTCACGATGTAACAGCAGCAACTTCTTGGGGTCACTCAGTGATTATGGGGACAGAAAAGATCCTATGAGCTCTCCAAAGTGCATACAGAGTGACAATGTGCTTTAAAATTCAGTTATTGCTCCCAGGCAGGCTCTTTTTGAACCACCAGGGTTGCCTCTAGGTCTGCAAAGGAGGTTAACTGGAAGCTGTTCAGAAAAATGACTTTGCCTTCTCCCCCTGCGCAACTTCAGCTGTCACAAGCTTAGACAGAGATGGATACATTGTCAAGGCCCATAGAACTAACGATACTCTCTGAAACTCGTAAGGCTCTCAGCATCAGTGATAGCCAGCCTCACTTTGCCCTCAGACTGTTTTCAAGAAGGTTAAATAAATATTTTCTTTATCAAAATATGTGTAGGGTACACGGTATATTGAACCTACCACTGACTGTGCCATAAGCAGGCACAGAGGAAGGCTTTTATAGAATGAAATTAAGAGTTAGTTAAAAGGACTAGGGGAGTCGAACTGTTGACCTAGTCAGTGTGTTTGTGTGTGTGTATGTGTGCACATTTGTGTTTGTGTGTGCATGTGTGTGTGCATGTGTATCTATTTGTGTTCATGTGTGTATTTGTGTGTGCATTTGTGTTTGTGTTTGCATGTGTATTTGTGTTTGTGTATACATGTGTGTACATGTGTATGTGTTTGTGTGTGTATTTATGTGTGCTTTTGTGTTTGTGTGTGCATGTGTGTGTGTTTGTGTTCATGTGTATATTTGTGTGTGTTTGTGTGTATGTGTGTGTATACATATGTGTGTGCTTGTGTTCATGTGTGTATTTTGTGTGTGTTTGTGTGTATGTGTATGTGTTTGTGTTCATGTGTGTATTTGTGTGTGTGCACGCATGTGTGATATTTTACTTGAGAATATTCAGAAAGTCTTAGCTGAGGTTCTTCTATCTAAAACAATGTTTCCACGAAGAGAAGCCAGGAAAGGCAGGCAGGGAAGTCTTGGAGGGAAGCCCATCCAGGCGGGTGAAGTCCTCTCAGTTCTAATCACTGGGTGTCCCATGTCCTTGCTAAGAGGTGTTCAAAAAGGTTTACTCTGGTGTGCACAACCGTAGCACCTAATTCCAGTTTTCACTTCTGAGTGCAGTAATGTCTACATGTCCCTGGGAGCTGGTTCGTCCTGTATTTCATTTCATTGCTATGTTTGATTTTATTCATGGCATGAAAACCTCACACTCCATTCCATCAAGTTCTATGATGCTGACTCAATATTTCTTATGCTTCTGCAAACCCCTCTAAGGAAAGCGCTACTGGGAAGCATTCTTATTAGAGATTAAAATCTTACTGTTTTATACAAAGCTCTCTAGCAAGCAAAAGCATGTATTTAAGTGTGTTTGTTATGTGTCTCTAGCACAACGTGCATTGCTGAAAGCGTTAACACATCCAGAAGCCGATTGGGGAGGTTGTTAGTACTGAATGGGGAGAAAATCTGGATAAAATATGGAGTTTAAATGCACTATTTGAAATTTTACCAATGGGGTAGTTTTAATGAATATACGGATATATAAGACAACCTTTAATTACATTTATCTCCCTTCATTGAAGTAGCTATTTGAAATCAGAACAGTATTGTCTTTGAGTAGGAGGAAAGGGCACATACAATCTAAAGATGATATCCTCGGTTCTAAGCAAAATACAATAGGAAAACAAGAATTTAAATTTCATTTCAAGAAAGGTAGTCACAAAAGTGTGTGCAGGGAATGATGTGTTCAGCATACAGAGATGGCGGAGAATAGCTTTACATAGTTTACTCCTGGACAAAGGCTTAAGAAAAGTGTCTTAGAAGGACTCCGGTCTGAGTCTGCAGAAGGAAATTCACCCCGTGTCATTCTAATGGCTGAAGCCAGGAGTGTGTGTACCTAGGGTAGGAGTCTCAAGTTCCTCCAACCCCACAGTGATTGAATCAAGGTTGAAGAGACAAAGAAGAGAGAACAAAATAGAAACAGAGGAAGAATTCTTCAGCTGAAGAATAGGAGATGAATGGAGATGCTCAGACCTGACCCATGTCTCTACATTCTACAGAAAGGAATCAGAACGAGGCTCTTTGGTTTTTTTTTTTCAATAAATTTTATGCTTTTATTGATTAATTGATTGGTTAACTGATTGGTTGATTGAGATGGGATTTCTCTGTGTAATAGCTTTGGCTGCCCTGTAACTCACTTTGTAGTCCAGGCTGGCCTCGAACTCACAGAGATCCAATTCCCTCTGCCTCCTGAGTGCCAGGATTTAAAGAGTGTGCCACCATATCAGGATTATTTTAAAATTTTTAACTACATATTTTTTTTTAAAAATTGTGTGCTCACGTGTTGGTTCATGCTTGGAGGTCAGAGGATTAAATTCAGGTCAGTGGGCACCTTTATCCCATGAGCCAGGTCAAGTTTTGTTTTCGTGTTTCTGGAACAGTTATTGGATACTTCAAAATGTGGGAGGGTAGTGTATAATTTCCATATAGTTCACATGTGGTTTCTTTGTCTACTAACCATCAGCATTACTAAGGTTCATTTTTACAGCTCGTGGACCAACTTTGAGATGACGCTATTGGCTAACTGAAAGACCATGGTTAATGCAGATTACCTTAGTTTTACTTAATGTTTGTTTAATTCCTAAATCCCTCCCAGGAGGCCGCGCGACACTGTTATGTATCCTTGGGTTCTTCTGGACTGTGACAATTCCATATTTTCTTTATTTTTGACTAGTTTGACAATTTTGATGTGTACTTGCCAACTCTCTTGTAGCATGCCCCACCCATCGGATGTGTCTGGTGTGTGGGTTTGGGAAAAGCAGGCCCATAGAAGCAATGGGCTGTTTTCAGCAGATCTTGTCACGTGGGTCTTATAGATGCAGGGGTTGACAGTGACCACACAGCTGATGACATCGTGTTTATAAAGTTTCTTCTTGTCTTCACTGTCTGATCCCATGCCGTACTCTCAGAAAGGAAGTCTGTGCTGACTAGTCTTATATCAACTTGACAAAAGCTAGAGTCATCTGAGAGAAGGGAGGCTCAATGGAGAAAATGTCCCTTTAAAATCTAGATGTAGGACATTTTCTTAATTAGTGATTGATGGGGGAGGGCCCAGCTCATTATGGGTGGTTCTTCCCCTGGGCTGGTGGTCCTGGGTTCTATAAGAAAGCAGGCTGAGCAAGCCATGAGGAGCAAGTCAGTAAACAACACCCCTTTATGGCCTCTGCATCAGCTCCCGACTCTAGGTTCTTGCCCTGTGTGAGTTCTTGTCCTGATTTTTACTTCCATGATGAGCAGCGACGTGGAAAGTGTAAGCCAAATAAACCCCTTTCTCCCCAACTTGCTTTTTGGTTGTGGTGTTTCATCTCGAAATAGAAACCAGAGAAAGACAGAGTCGCTGAGCAAAAACTCCTCTGATGGTGTGAAGGTTTATGTTCTTTCCTTATTTGCACCATTAATTTGGTATTTTGTGAGGGAACCCTGTCTCTTACCCATCTCATCTTCTCAGTCATTCCTGATATCTGCATGAACCATGAACTGCTCAGATCGGTCCAGCTTTTACCCCTAGGACAGTTGTCTCTGTTGACTTCTGTGTCCCTCTGCTCTAACTTCATCCCTGTGTTGTGTTTTATTTGAAGCTTGCTGGCTTCCTAACAAGCTCTGGGCTCCTGTGTGTTGCTCCTCCTCATATAGTTACAGACTCTTCTCCATGGGGTCTTAGCTCTTTTAAATGGAAAATGTCATCCTGGATCAAGACGAGGGAGCTAGCTTGTTTGTTGCTACTGGGGCATGGTCATTGCAAGCCCCCTTTCCCAGATAGAACCAGGACATTCGTATGTATACTATGAATATACATACAATGTCTGTACAAGTACCTGCGTTGGCTAAGCGTGAGGCTGACTGGTGTCTCTAACAGTAACCTGGGCGGCGACCCTAACGCCCACATACCTGTGAGTTGTTCCCACCTGAGCAGTAAACCTGGCGCTTGCACTTACACTATTGCTACTTTGTATAAGTTTTTGATTCCTTATACGTCTAGAGAACCATCAATGACTGAGCTGTGCCTCACGGAAAACCACCATGCAGCATCCGTGCAGCCCCTTTGCCTGTAGTCTTGGAGACCGCAGCACTGTGCTCAGAGCTCAGCACCACCGGACCTGGGTCTCAGAGGTCAGCATTTCCTATTCTCTCTGCAGGGACAGTTTCCTGTCTGCCGAACTGTCTCTTGCTAGGATCTGGTTCCTTGCCGAGGCCCCGACCTCCTGCTATTTTTAAAGCACTGCTTTCATTAGGGTTTGCTCTTTGTGCTGTAAATAAATTCAATGAATTTTAAAAAATTATATTGTGTGTCTGCAATCACAATATGGAGAGCAATTGCAGCCTCCTCGGGAGCTCCTGGGATATGGATATTTATTCACCTCCCTCGAACTGAAACCAGAAAACAATATTTACCACCACAATAGCACTACTGATTTTCAGAAATATCTGTAACTGGAACCATTTGGCCTGCAGCCTGCTCAGCCTGACTTTTTTACTTAGAGACTTGTGTGAAAGGCTCCTTATATCTTTCTATGGTTCATTAGATCGTGGTTTTTGTCATCAAGTTAATGTTGATCTGTTTATCTCACTTTTCACCTATGGAGTGACAGTTCATGGCTTTTAGTTCTTGTCAATTATGAACAAAGAAGCAGTAAGCTTTCACTTACATCTTTTTACCCGGATGTAATTTTTCAGATAACGTTGGTAGGTGAGTAAGGGTGTGATTGCTGACGTGACTGTGTGCAGCTTAACCCAAAGAAGCAGATGAACTGCCCTGCAGGGTGGCGTTTTTGACTCTGGCACCAATGAGTGAGATCCCTTTGCTTCTACAATGTTCTTATTATCACCTGAGGGGGATATTTTAGCCATCTTGATGGGTGTGTAAGATATCTCATTTTGGATTAATTTTAGTTTCCTCTGACAAGCAATGGTCTTTTATGTGGTTATTTTCTCTCTGCATAGCTCCACTGATGACGGGCATGTCTAGACCTTTGCATGTTTCTAAAGTTACATTGTGTTGTTTTCTTTTGTTACATCTCAAGGGTGTTTGCGGTTTGGATACAACTTCTTCATCACACGTGGGCTTGGTAAACATCTCCTCCAGTCATATATTTTCTTCCCTTTCCTTTATTGGTGTTTCCCACAACAAAGATTTTAATTTCAGTGAGGGATAACTTAGCAACCTTATTCAATATGGACCGCATTTTAATGTGTCACATCTAAGAATTCATCACCAAGCTCAAAGTTACTGCAATGGCTGGCTTAATCTGTCCACCAGCCTGTGTGGAATCCCATGGCCAGAGAGTCTCAGGGAAGGGTTGCTTAGACTGGACTGGCCTGTGGGCAGGCCTAGAAGTGATTTCCTTAATTGAGTTCACTGATGTGGGAAGACTCCTCATTTTGCTGTGAGGGTGGGTGGTACCATTTCATGGTGTGAATCTTAGACTGTGTAGGGTAGAAAAGGGGCCAAGCATTAAGCAGATGTGTCTCTCATCTCTGCTCTTGGCTGTAGATGTAATGGGACTGGCTGCTTCAGGGTCCTGTGAACTTCACATCCTTACAACAGTGATTGTAACTTAGGATTGCAAGGTTAAACAAATCCTCTCTCCCCGGCTTTGTTTTTTGTTGGGATATCTTATCACAGCAAAAGGAACAAACTTAGGACAGTCACCAGGATTTCCTCTTATGCTTTCTTCTAGAGGCTGTGTAGTTTGTATCTTCCCTTCAGGCCTATAATACACTAATTATCTTTTTTGAGAGGTCTAAAGTCATGTTTATATACTTGGGAGTTTATGTTGGTTTGTTTCTGCATTTTGACACGTAAATTTTCCAGCTTCCTTCATTGAAAGGATTATCTTTCCTCCACTGAATTGCTTTCAAGCCATTCATTATAGACCAACTGACTATGTGTGCACCGGTCCATTTCTGGACTTGCTATTCCAGGCTAGTGATTTATGTATTGTTTTTTTCACCAGTACCATACTGTGGTGATGACTGCAGGTTCATTGTAAATCCTGAAGTCACCCAGTGACCTCGTTCTCCTTCAGTGCGTACACGTTGTGGCTCTTCTGGGCCTTTTGCATTTCTATAGAAACTTGAGAAGCAACTCAATGATATCGAGATGATAGCCCGCTGGGATTTTGATTGGCAAAGTGTTCAATTTTCAGAACTACTTGGGAAGAAATGAGGACTCCAGAATATTGATCTTTCTCTAATTATTTGGCTCTGCTACTTGTCTTATGAGAAGTTCTATAGTTTTCTATACTAGAATGGTCAACAGTTGAGACTAAATTAAGATCAAAGAGAGATTTACCTGGTGCAGCGTTGATTTGCCCATTGGAAACTCGGGTTAAATTAGACTGAGCATCTGGGGTGCAGAGGGAAGGGGGTGGGCTGGGTGGGACTTTTCAAAGCAGGTGTGAATGCATCTTAGCATTCTTTGAGGAAAGATAAACCGGAGTGGAGGCCAGTCAGCAATGGGACATTGACATAAGCCAGAGGAGTGTTGAACTTCCTAAGTCTATTGAAATGCTTGGGTCAAGGGGCAAAACTACTCAGATTTTTCTCAGCCCTTGCAACATATTGTTCAGTTCCAGAAAACTGTTCCCTCAGGCAGATTCTGTCACTGGCACAGCATCTGTGTGGCCATTAGCCCTGTCGGCAAGTCTCTGAGGCTTAGAAAAGATTTTCACTTGTTTTTTGACCATCCTTTAGCCATTTTTTTTGTCACTAAGGTCTTATACGTGTCTTGGTTTTATATCCATGCATTAAATATTTATGCTACTCAACATGGCATTGCATGTTAATTTCACAGTTCTTTGCAAAGGTTCTTAGCTACTCCTGTCCCAACTCTTAGTTGTAACCGAGACTAAACAGAGGCCTGTAGTAAGTCACATGCTTCTGTCCCCTCTGCCTAGGAGAATTGGGTGCTCTCACAGTCTTCTTCAGTGGAGAACAGATGTATCTCGAAATGGCCCCTCTTCCTGCTGGAACTGAGGAATGATTTTCTCATACTCAGCTAATACTCTCCTGTGTCCTAGTAATGCAACCCTGCCTCAGGAATCTCTCAGCCTTGAGGACTGGCATGCAGCATCTATCGACTCACCAAAATTTGTATTTATGCATTTCTTCTCAGTTCTAGCACCTGGGACTTCCTGGCTGTAATTTCTGTGTCCACTTGTCTCTTCAGATTTAGAGGTTGTGACTTAAGCTGTGACATTAATTCTTTGACTGGTCAGAGAACACTTGCTGATTTTTTGGCTGGTTTGGCTTCCTGTTGTAGTAAACAGGACAGGGGAAGCTTCCAGATTTCTTTACAGGTCAGAGCTCAAACTAGAAGACCATGGAGGGGGGAGGGGGAGGGGATGAGGCAGGGCACAAGTTACAAATGACATACAATTTAGCTTTGAGACTGTGTGGGTGGTGGGGAGTGAAGTTGGGAGATGGTGGGGGAGTTGTGTGGGGGTGGGGGGTGGGGCTCTAAGTGCATAGGATGTTGACTCTGATTCATGGAGATGTTTAGATGTCTATTTACCCAGCTGGAAGTAACAGTCAAAAAGGCAGAAAAGGTAGATTAGGCAGTCTTTCCTGAGACATGGCACCCAGAACTGGAAAACACTGTTCCCAACTCCTGACATTGTTCTTTCTTATTTTTAAATTAAAAAAAAATATTAATTTAATTGTTTGAAACAAAGTTTCACTATACAGTCCTAGCTGTCCTGGAATTCATTATATATAGACCAGACTGGCCTCAAACTTACAAAGGTTTTCTTGACTGTGTCTGCTTCTAGAGTGCTGGGACTAAAGGTGTGCACTGCCCCACCCCATATTTTTAAGCCAAAAATATTCAGCCACAGTTATTAATGTTAGTAGTCTCAGTTTATCTTTCTCTATATACTGACACATTTCCCCTGAACCTTCAAGAGTTAGTTGCAGACATCTAGAAATTTAAAGAAGGCATCTTTTATAATCACCATTCTTACTACCATCTTCAGAAAAATCCCATGTCCATGCATGAGGATCACGAAACATGCTGTTCATGTGCCATTTCTCCAGGTGTCTCCCATTAGTTTGGCCCTTGTCTTTAGTTTCCTCTCAACATAGAATCTTGTCCGAGTGATTCCTTGGTGCTTGATTTTAGCTGTGGAGTGACTTTGATGAGGTAGATGCTCTTAAAAAATGTAGACCCTTATTATTTATTTATTTATTTATTTATTTATTTTTGAGCACTCTAAACTTGAGTTTGCACGGTAGTCTTCCAGTGGCCACAGCAAGTCAAACATTTCAGGGAGAAATTCTGTATTGATCATGCCATATCTCGTGTGTATGTGTATATATGTTCATATGGATGTGGACATGTGTGTGCAGGTACACTGTGTGTGGGGGGGGGTGGGCAAAGTTGATACCATGTGTCTTTATTGCTCTCTGCTTTCTTTATCCGGGCAGATCTGTGAGATTCCAAGACCATCCTGCTCTTCACAGGGGTTCTAGGTCAGCTGCATCTACACAGTGAGACCCTATCTTAAAAATAAAAAAGGCAGTTGTGAGTGACCCAGCTCCTGAGGATACAAGGGTGAGAGACCTACCACTAGTCTCCCTTGCAGTGGTGTGGATGAGAGAGATACCCTCCTCCCACTCAGCACTCACTACCTGTGGCAGATGGGAGACCTGGTCCTGGAATCATGAGGGCAGGAGAACTGGCCCTGCCCCTCAGCAGCTGCAGCACTCAGGAGAGCAGGCCGTGCACCTTGCTTGGGCAGCATAGTAGAGCTGGCCCTGTGTATTGGGGTTATAGGTGAGCCCACTCTTCCCTTCCCCTTCCCCTCCCCTCCCTGTCCCTCATCCTTCGACATCTATGGCAGGCAGGAGAGCCAGCCCCGGAGTCATGAGAGTAGGAGAACTGGCCAAGGCCCTCACTGGTGGAAACACTCAGGAGAATGGGCCCTACACCTTGCCTGGCCAGCAGCATAAAGCTGGCCCCCGGAAACAGGGGGTGCTGGCAAGCCTGCACTGAGGGTGTGAGAGTGGGCGAGCTGGTGGGCTGAGCAGCTCAGACACCTCTCAGGCTCAGATCCAGGGTTTTGAGTTGATTCACTAGACATTTACCCTATCAGTGAACTGCTGGAGGACACGGACGGACCAGACCTGTAGATACAAAACTACAGGGTCTCCATGACATGGGCCAACAACAGAGTATCTGAGAGAAGCCCCAGTGAGGTTCCAGTATCAGCAGTGCAGCAGAAACCAGAGGCCTCAGACCAGATCAAGGAGTCATTGCAACGAACATCTTCGAGCAAAGACGTGTGGGCAAAAGGGTAAACTGTGGGCCACACCGACACGCTACAGCTTCCACAACAGGATTTGGGTTTTCTCTGTGGAGGGGGAGGTTGCAAGAATGGAGGGCAGGTGTGAGGGGAGGGGTAGATGAGTGGTATTGATGAGCACATGATGTAAAATTCACCGAGAACCAATAAAAAGTAAAAACAAAAAATTAGAAAGGCATTATTTGACTGTGTTTAAATTTAATTCAATGTTCTTACATCAAGGGTTTTTATTTTGATTAAATATGTAAGCCATTAATTTAAAATCAAAGGCAAAACTATAAAAGTGTATTCGCAGAGAGGTTACAGCTCCCTTCCTAACCCCTGTACCCTGTTTCTAGCCATTCTTACAGGTTCTCCATTAGTAGCTAATTAGTGTTTAGGTATCCTCCTGTCCTGCCATGGGCACAGGCTCCTCCTCCTTTCCCTTGCTCCTTCTGCTTCTTTATCAGATCTCTCTGTCTCTCTGTCTCTCTGTCTCTCTGTCTGTCTCTCTGTCTCTCTCTCTTTTTGTGTGTGTGTGTATCCCTCTCTGTGTCTCTATCTCTGTGTCTCTCTGTTTCTCTGTGCATTTGTCTGTCTATCTCTGTCTCTCTTTTTCTGTGTCTCTTTCACTGTCTCTCTGTTTCTCTCTGTGCATTTGTCTGTCTATCTCTCTCTGTCTCTCTGTATATATACCTGTGTGTTGCATTTTTATAAAAGTCTTTAATAAAAGGCTATAATATCTATAATACCTATAGAGAAGTTTTGGGCTCAGGGAAGAGCTGAGAGGACACCACGGATCTTCTCACTCAGATACAGCCTCCTTCATTATCAGCATCTCCCAGCATTGCTGATGTACCCGTCCATCCGTCATCATGCAAAGCTGTAGCTTATATAGGGCTTGCCTCTGGTATTGTGCGTTCTGTGGGGTTGAGCAAGTGTTTAATGGCACACATCCCTTATAACAACACCAACAACTGAGTATTTCTCATTGCCATGGAGAGTTGCTGTGTTCTGTGCGTTCACCCCCACACCCAATTCTTGGCCAACACTGATCTTTTAACATCTTCATAGTTTTCCCTTTCCAGGGTGTCATTTAGCAGAGCAATGTCTATAGATCCGTTTTTTTTTAGTACACGTTCTGTGGTTACAGACTGGTAGAGATCCTATACTTTATATAGAAAATGTTTAATGTTAATGTTTTAGGTGTGTGTGTGTGTGTGTGTGTGTGTGTGTGTGTGTGTGTGTGTTGGCATCTGATTAGCTCCCAGTGAACCTTAGATTGTATTAACTCATGGCAGAAAAATAGAAGGGCAAAGGGTGGTGCAGAAGAGGCCACACAGTGGGAAAAGAAGCAGCCTGTGGTAAGCCTGGCACAAGGGACATTGGCACAGAGCCCAGGACAGGAGGCGGTAGCCCTATCATGGCATAGGAAACCCCTTCTTGTTATTATACCTTTCTCTCCTTCCTCCCCCTCCTTCCTCTCTTTCTCTCTCTCTTTGTACATATAACATGTGTGTGTGTGTGTGTGTGTGTGTGTGTGAGTGTGTGTGTGTGTGTGTGTGTGTGTGTGTGTATAGTGTACACACTTACATGTGAAGGCTGGACAATGATATCTAGTGCCTTGACAAACTCTCCACTTTACTCTTTGAGGCAGGATCTCTCCCTGAACCTGGGCTCACCAGTTCAGCAAGACTGAGTGCCAGAAAGCCCTAGAGGTCTTACCAACTCTACTATCTGGCACATCCATTCCAAATGTGCTTTTTATATGGTTGCTGGAATCTGGGCTTGGGTCCTCACACTTGTGGAGCTCCCAGCCTGGGAAACATTTTAGAAAAGCATATTCTGGGGCCTGGCCTAGACTCAGGACCTGACAGGGAGAGATGAGTGTGAGGGTCCGGCAGCTCCCTAGGCGTTTCTAAGCCAGAGCAGCAATAGTATAGTTTGTAATAGCAGAGGGACTTCCTGGTTGGCTCCTGAGTCGTTGGGTCTCCTTGTCACTTCACCTTTGGTTCCCTGGTCTATCTGACTCCGGGTTCACTCACTCATAGCCTGAGCTAATCACTGTGCCTGCTTTAACATTGCCATGAAAACTTTAAGTTAGTCAGGTGCACAGAAAACAACAGGAATGGAGCACAGGCCGAGCCTGTAGAGAATGTTCACAGCTGTTTGTCAAACAAAACTAAGCTGTTGGGAGACATTAGGTGATGGATGTAAACCATGTTTGGTCCCATCATAATTGCTCAGCAAATATTCACAATTGCCATCATTAGAGACAACAGTTATCTAACAAATTGTCCAGAAGTTCCAGAGTCCAGCAAGCCTGAGCTGAGCCACAGTCTGCTTCCCAGGGGAGATGAAGATGAAAGGGCCAGACTAAACAGGCAGATGTCACCAAAGAGAGATACCCAGGAGGCCCTGGGCTGTCTCAGGTAAACAGCTTTTTGTGAGTGCGGAGGAGGAGCACCAGGATGAGGGAGGCAGGGGAGGGAGGAGGGTGATGGCCTGCTGGGTCACAATTGAAAGGGACACACCATTTCCTCTGGAGACACTCAAAACATCATTACGTGGGAATTGCCAAGTAAATTCAGTGGCTGGTATTGCTGTGTTAATGTGTTAATAATAATCCCGCAGTTAGGCGGGAGCCTGTGCTGTTAGCGTTCAAGGCCACTTAAATTTTAAAGAGTCATTATATGGAAAGTTTTAATTAGCTCTGGATTGTAACTAACATTCTATTTAAAACTGTGGTGAGTGTCTGATTAGGTCTGGGTTTCAGAGATGGAATGGGAGCTAGATTTTACACGACTTTCCTGTCAGGTCTCTCTTTCTTTCTTTCTTTCTTTCTTTCTTTCTTTCTTTCTTTCTTTCTTTCTTTCTCTCTTTCTTGGAGTGGGGTCCTCTGCATGAGTTTTACGTAGCAGGTACTGGACCCACTAGGGTATTCTGGCATGGGTATCCTCTGACCCTGAACCCAAGACTGCTTCTTTCCCCTCAGAGTCCCTGAGCTCGGATTGCCTTCAGCAGTGAGAGACCTTCTGAGACATCTGTGTGTTTCTAGTTCTGTGTACCTCCCCCTTTCTTCCTTAGAGAATCCCACTGATGTTGCAGGTCCGACTGCAGCTTCTGCCTTTCTTGCAGTGCGAGCACAGTGCACCAGCGTCAGTGGGATTCACGAAGACCTGCGTTAGAAAGCTGGCTTTGGTGTGTGTGCATTGCTCTACAGGCTTGTTAGTCTTCCAGACTCTGTTTCTTCATTTATAAAATGGGAGCAAAGGCATTTTTAGTAGTGTCACTTTGAGGAGGTGAGCTCATCCAATGGCTGCCAGACAGTGAGTGGGCTTGTGGTAATCCTTACTGCCATCCGTCATTTCTACTTACTCAGCGTTTACTTCTGTTCTTCCTGTATTCTCCTTTATCTATTCTCTGGTTCCTTCTTTCAGTCCTGGGATTAAAGACTCAGGTAACCTTGAACTCTTTCCTCCCCTTCCCCCCCATATTTCCTTGCATGGTGACAGAAAACCCCTGTTGACATACAGACTTACACCCCACCCTGTCACGCAGGACACTAGATACCTTGTTAATGGTTCAGTCAATACTGCTCATCTCTGGGGCCCAGGCTCACAATGGAGCCGTAGGAAGTTCTCTGTTAGTATCTTACTTAAACAAAATGGCAGGGAGCCCAAAATGCCACCTGGGGCTTCTTCCCGGTGCCCGACATCAAAGAAGCAAGCCTGATGTGAGGTGTGGTTTACATGGGTTCTATTGCTGTTGTTTCTTGAGGGTTAGGAGGCCGGCAGGAAGCCAAGATTCTCAGTGACAGTGAATCTCACCCACAATTGTGACTGGGCAGGAGGAACATGATAGACTCAGTCAGCCATCCTGAAGGGAACACTAGGCTTTTGCTGACAAAACCAGGATAGGGCTAGAGAAAGATAAGTGCTATCAAACCATGCTTCCCGTGGATGTCTTCAGAGGAGTTGACTGGTTACTGTGTGTGCAAGAACTACCTCTAGGTTTCCTGCTATATAGTCAGTCACCTCACAGGTTGTGTTGACAGCACTCTTCTCTCTAGCAGGAGAGGAATACCTTAGGATATAAAGTTCTGGCCTTACAGATTTTGAATTCTGAACATCTACCCTGTACCAGGTCCATACGGGGAAATGACATGGAGACTTTTTTTTTTTTTTAAAGAGTCTTTGGAATTAGCCAGACCCAGATCTGAATTAAGCTCCCATGTCTGTCATATTTGACAAGTCATCTCCTCCTGTTGCCTTTTGTCTACACAATGGCCAAAAGAAGAGCGTTCTTCACCTGCAGGACCTCTGCGTCAAGACACCTGTAGCTTGTCACCTGCTAGTGGACAGTGCTATCTGGTCACATCCATGGCTCTCAATCATCCTGGTTTAGAAGACCCAGTGAATTGTTCAAAGAATGACAAACAAACCCTGAATGACTAAACACTTTATTTCCTAGCTAATTTAGCCCTGCCATCTTTAGCTAGTTTAATCCATTCTCATTTGCCAATGGATAAATTGTCTTCATCATAGACTTAACCATGCAGCTAATATGCTTTTGAGATAGATTGATTAACAAAGCCTTAATTGGGGCTAAATAAGGAGATAGATTCCGAAGTTTGTAAGGCCAATGGATAGGCCAGAAATGCCAGTGGCAAAACTCGGCTGCCAAATATGTCTACTTCTGCAACAAATCCTTATGCCCCTACTTTATGTATGGCGGGGCTAGAGATAAATTCTTTGTTGACATTGGATATTAAGTGAGCACCAGGACAGAAAAGTCCAGAGAAGTTTGTCTGCTTGGGAGTTTGAGCTGAGGTGTGAAGTTTAACTAAGGCAGGGGCAGTGAAGTCAAAGTAGAAGCAGAAGACAAAGCACTTGGGCCAGGCAGTCAGCTGGATCCAAGCCAAGAGTTCTGGAGGCCATTACCCACTGACAAAGGCAGGTATGGAGCAGGAAGGGAGAGGCTCAGACCAGCTCTGATTGTCCACTTCTTGGTTGAAAGTGTGTGCTGTCCTGTTTCAGTCTGTGGTGGGGTTTGCTTTCCATGTGTTAGATTTTCATCTCTGTGATTACCTACCTGAGAGAAAAAACTGTACTGGGAATGATTTATTTTTGAAAATGTTTTCATTAGCCTCAGCCTGATGGGGCTGGGAGGAGTGCTTGTATCATGGCAGGTGTGTGTGTGTGTGTGTGTGTGTGTGTGTGTGTGTGTGTGAGAGAGAGAGAGAGAGAGAGAGAGAGAGAGAGAGAGAGAGAGAGAGAGAGAGAGACAGAGACAGAGACAGAGACAGAGACAGAGACAGAGACAAAGAGACAGACTGAGGGACAGAAAGAGACAGAGACATATAGACAGAGAGAAAGAGAGAGGAGCAAGAGAAAGAAAGAGACAGAGAGAAAGAGAGAGAAACACAGAGAAAGAGAGGGAGAGAGGGAGAAAAGGAGAAAGAGAGAGAGAGGATGAAAACATACTCTGCCCTCTTTTGCCCACTTTATGCCATTGGCCCCGCAGTCGATGGCTTGGTGCTGGTACCTCACAGACATCCCCACAGCTGTGTTTAACTGATGCTCTAGACCTCTCTCAACCCAAGCAAGTTGTCAATCAAGGCTACCCTTTGCAATTCATGCTTCTGTTAATGCTAAGCCCAAGAAAGCACTTGCCCCTAAACCACAACACTGGGCCAGCTACCGGAGCTTCTGTCACCTGCCTCTGCTCTTAGCCTAGAGTAGTGGCAGAGTCGTATTATCACAGGAGATGGGGAAGCATGATAGAGTTCAAGGACATCCTTGGAAATATAGTAAATTTGAGGCCAGTCTAGGTTACACAAGAAAGAAAAGAATAACAAAATAAAACAAAAAACACACAAAAGAAGAGGTTTCCTACAGTGGGTAGAGGGTTGTCTTCCCAGTGACATTCCAGACAGGGATGTTAGAAACTGGTGCTTGCCCACAAGCCTCCACTTTAACTGTCAGAGCACCTCCTCTTGTGCCTACATCTGAACAAGCAATGTACCCCAAGAAACCTTCTTACAATCTCACTTACAAAAGGAAACTGAGGGAAGAGAAATAAGCAACCCAGCACATCTATTCTCACTAAATAGAAAGCTTTCTTCAATCTTTAATCTCTGCCGGAAGTTAACATCCCTTATGCAAAGTAACTTAGAAAGCCACGAAGTCACAAAGAGCCACCGTGAGCCAAAGCGTGTCTCTTTTAAAAACCCCACACTCAGAATTTTAGTGTGTACCACCCTTTTCCTTACTGTCTTTTTTTTTCTCTACATGTTTGATAAATTCACTAATTTTACTTCATTCTGTCTAGTTCTGAAATGCTTTTCTGTAGTGTAGCCAAAGGCTGGCTTTAACGACATCACAGATGTCCCATGGGGCCCATGGAGCCTTCAATGCTGCCTATCAAGTGCTGTGATATGGGGGCAAGTTTGATCTTTTAAAAAAGAAAACACGAAAAACCTTTTTATTGATTCTTTGTGAATTTCCCATCATGCACCCCAGTCCCACTCATTTCTGCATCCTTTTATATCCACTCTCTGCCCTTTCAACCTCCCCCCACAAAGACAACAAACAGTGGAAATAAAAACAACAACCGTGGAAGCTGTGGTGTGCTGCACATCCTTTTGTCCAGACATCTTCACTTACAAATAAATGTTCACTGCGATGAGTTGGTCAGGTTCAAGGCCTCTGGCTTCTCCTACTCCATCAATACTGGCTCCTCACCAGGATTCCTGTCAGCTATCTCTGTGTCATGGAGATCCATGACAAGCTTTCGATCTGCAGGGCTGTCCCCTTCCCTCTCCGAACAGTTCATAGTTGAGGTAGATGTTGGGGTGGGCCAGCTCAAAGCTCTGCATCAAGGCCTGGTTGGTAGTGAGTTGTTCAGCCCACCGACAGTTCTGAACTGGCCCCTCCGTCCTCTCACAGGCTGCGGCAGTCAGGAGAGCAGGCGCTGCACTTTGACTGGGTGCTATGGTAGAACATGTTTTGTCTTTTAAGGTATCTGACCTGGATGGTATACCTCACAACGGCCACTCAGAATTTTCCTGTGCACCCTGATGCTGTGTGTGGGATTGGAAGGCTTGGCCCTTCCAATCTTGGCCCACAGAGGGGTTGTTAACTTCTTTTGTTTCGTTAGTTAAGTAGCTCATGACTGTTCTTCTGAGCAGCTGAAGAACACTTCAACAATGCGGGTCCTCCATGCAGCCACTTCTGAACTAACCTCTCGGAATGAATGTATTTTTAGAAGGAGTATATTCAGAAGCAGATTTTTGACATTTTCAAATATTAGGCTTTGGAACATCTCCTTCCTTACCAAATGAACAATGGCAGGGTGTACCCTTAATTTCAAGAAGACTCATTAAACATTTCCATCTCGATACACAATTAGCGAGAGTCAAAGTGGCCATGATTAGTCAAGCCTCACAATTAAAATCCTGTTTGATGAACTTTCGAAATAAAATGCCATTATCCTCCAGAACCTCAATCATCTCTGATAACGAAGCTCTCAATTAATTCTTTTGTTCTTCACAAAAAAAAAAAAAAAAAAGATTCATCATGCTGGTTCAGAATTCTCTTACGTATCAACATCTGTGAGAGGCAAATAATATAAACCACTTGTCTCTTCTAAAAGGAACAAGAAATTGATCTGGGCATGTGTTTTATGGACAAATAATATTTTCCTTACAATAACTATTCCTGCTAATTATTTTTCTTGAGTTGATCATGTTTGCAATAAGTTATTATCTTTGTCATTGTTGGAGGTTCCAGGCAATTATTCATAAAATAATGACAGTTAGTCTAGGTGACCTTACACTGGTTAGTCTTTCAGATGCACTCCAAGTTAAGTGGTTGATTTCTTGATCTGATCCTTGCCCTTCAGTATTTTCTTCCTCTTCTCCTCCTCCCCCTCCTCTTTGTCTTCTTCCTTCTCTTCCTCCTCTCCCCTTGTGATGGTTTGTACATGCTTGACCCAGGGAGTGGCACTATTAGGAGGTGTTGATGGAGTGGGTGTGTCACTGTGGACATGGGCTTTAAGACCCTCATCCTAGCTGCCTGGAAGTCAGTATTCTGCTAGCAGCCTTCAGATGAAGATGTAGAACTCTCAGCTCTCCCTGCACCATGCCTGCCTAGATGTTGCCATGCTGCCCCACCTTGATGATAATGGACTGAACTCTGAACCTGTAAGCCAGCCCCAATTAAATGTTGTCCTTTATAAGACTTGCATTGGTCATGGTGTCTGTTCACAACAGTAAAATCCTAACTAAGACACCCCTCTTCCTCCTCTTTCTGTCTTCTTATTTAGACCTTCTGAGCATCAGTATTAAATTTTGTAACTATTAAGACTACATCAGAACCTGTTATGTGAGTCCTTAGGCTTACATAGAAGATGGTTTAAAGATTCTCGTGAGTTTGATTCAGGAGACTTGGCTTGCTCTGTTATGGAATCCAAGGGTTCTTGTGTCAGATGCATCTTCAGAGAGGCTCTTTATAGCTGAATATGCTGGCCCACGCCTTTAATCCCAGCTCAACACAGGGAGGCAGAGGCTGGTAGATTCCTGAGTTCAAGGTGAATCTGGCTATATAAAGAGTTCTGGGCCTGCCAGGGATGTCCCAAACAAAGGAACAAAACTCTAGCTCCTGGGCTTTCCACTGGAATGGGCAGGTATTTACTTTGGTTGCTGTGTCTACTGTGAGCTGCTTCTCCAAGCACCATGAAGTTCTGTGGTTTGTGAGATAGAAACCTTTACCAACCTTTTCCTCATTACACCAAAGCATATAGCAAGCTTGACAGCCATGCTTCCTTCCGTGTATCCTCATAAAGTGTGGTTTGAAAAGTACCTAGAAATAATGAAGCACCATGTTCCAATGGGTCAGAGGATACACGCCTAGAGCAACCCTCCAGGAAATGAGCCAATGCTGGTTTTTGGGACCTGATGCTGCTTAGGTCTTACTCTTTACTCCAAGATGCCCCCGTGTCCAACAGAGACGGAAGCACTCACTGTGCTATACTTGGCAGTGTAATTGCGAGTAAGCATCTATTGACGGATAGTGAACAGGCTATAGCAGAGAGGGTTGCGAGGAGAGACATGGCGGTATTTGATCTCGGGGATGTAGACTCTGTAGTGGGGCATTAGTGAGTGCTGGGAAGGCCCACGGAGGGTCTGTCAAGGGAGCTCATGCAAGTAGGCACATGTGCACAGCACAGCTAAAAGATAGTGGTTGCCGAGCCTGTAGAGACATTGAGTTTACAGCCTATGCTGCCAAGGAGAGCCACTGCAGGTGTTACAGAGGCAGCACTGTTATTGGCTGTGAATTTTAAAAAGCGTGCTCTCAAGGCGGTGTGCACTCTGGGATGAGGGAGGTCAGAGAAAGCCCCATAAATATGCTGGAAATATAACCAAGGCTTAAGAATGAGCCACAGTCTAACCACATCCGCCTTTCCTTGTTCCCTGCAAGGGAAAAAAAGAAACTGCTTTGGGATCCAAGTTAACAATCCAAGGGTGTTTTCAGCTCTTTGGAGTAAAAACATGATCTACTTTAGATGAGAAAAATGCTGTCTGCCATAGTTAAAATGTGCTCAATTGGTAGTTCTCTGGGAGAAACTACTCAGTCTGCTAAAAATTTAAATACCCACAAGTAAGAAACAAAGACAGCTAATAAGAAACGTGTCATCGAAATGAAACAGAAAACAGAGAAGCCCCGTTGCTTGTTCCTTTTATCTTTTCAGAAGTGCGGCTCTGTGGCAATTTACCAGTATTTTCATCCATCCTTCCCGTTGTTAGCATTTGGGGAAAGCCTAAAACTGTCACCGTGAGACAAGCACCACGTACAAACCAGAAATGCAGTTAGGGGAAATGAGAAAGGAAAACTCTTAAAGCCAAAGATTGAGTGTTTCATTAAACCTAAAGATGATGCAAAGAAAAAAAAAAATCCTGTCTAACGTTAAAAATTGTAGGCTGCCGAAATGTTATCATTAAGCCTTCTTTGCATGCTCTGAAGTGTAAAATCAATTACCCAGACATCCTCACACTCAAAACACTGAGGCCACTGACGTGGGCAGGTGGAGCCTGAGGGGGCTCAGATGCAAGCATGTGCTGAGGTGGGTAATGCTCCTTAAGAGAAACCCATCAGTTGGTCACTCATTAGCTCTCACACATTCATCCAATCACAAGAGTGCATGGCATGCATGGCACAAAGCATCAAAACTGGGTGCTAGGAGGCAAAGATAGGAGTCAGACCCACAGCAGGCTCAGCCACGGTCTGGTGGGAATTCTACAGCATGGAAAAAACAAACAAGAAAACAAAACAAAACCAGAAAATTACGAGAATTGGTTCAGGACCACATAGCTCTGTTGGTGGAGTGTGTGCCTAGTGTGTTCAGGGTCCTGGCTTCAGTCCTTAGCATCATAAAAGCAGGAGCCATGAACAGACTGTATCCAGTAAAAAGTGATCTAGCTGGAGGAACAGGAAAGAGGACATCAGTTACGGCCGACTGGGTGGTGCATTGTGGGGCTGTCTTCAGGTTTCACTGGGCTCTAGGACAGTGTGATTACATCATGACCCTCCACTCCCCCTTAGCTTCCCAGAGCTGAGCTTTCTGGGGACACAGAGACCATGAGTGCTTTCCAGGCTTGGTCAACTTTACCAATGGGAGGAGCTGCATCATGTGTGGCTTTAAGTTTGTGAACCCCATGTGTACTCTTTCACTAGAACTCAGAGCCAAGGAGGGTAGAGACTCTGATGTGCTTGCTGTCTGGATGAGCAGTTCGGACAATGACATGTGTCCAGATTGACATGATAGCATGCTAAGGGAAGCCAGGGGAGTGAGCATGTGCTCAGCCTTTGACAGTAGGGCACGAGCCAGGGAAGATGGAAATCCCAGGATGGTCAAAGGCTGGGGAGGGAAAGGGAAACCATGTTGTTATTCCAGGGAAGGAAAGTGAGCATGTCTGTGGTGTGGAAACAGAGAGAACACCCTGAGGTTGTCAGCTGTGGTGACCTGCACTGTGGTGACTGAGGAGATGTGGTTTATAGAAGCTGTTGGTGGAGGCTGGGGAGATGGTTCAGCAGTGAAGAGAGTATAGTATTCCTGCAGGGGACTTGAGTTTAAATCACAGTACCCACACTGGGAGGTCCAACTCTAGCGATCTGAAACTCTCTTCTGACCGTCTACCTGAACACATCGATAAACACATAGACACAGAAAGATAGAGATATAGACATATGCACATACACACGTACATAACACGAACAGACATTAAAAAATTAAGTGACATTTTTAAAAAAGCCATTGATGCTGGAGAAGGAAGGCCAAGCTGTTTAGTGTCCACTTGTTGGTCTTACCCTGGATACACACAGCAGACGTTTGTTTGTTTGTTTGTTTGTTTTTTACTTATTTACTTTATATCCTGCTCACGGTCCCCCTCTTGGCCACCCCTTCCCACAATTTTCCCCATCCCCATCCCCGTCTCCTCTGAGTGGGTGCGCCCTCCTCTGGGTATCCCCCCCATGACACATCATATCTGTGAGGCTAGGTGCCTCCTCTCCCACTGAGGCCAGACAAGGCAGCCCAGCTAGAACATAGCCCACAGACAGGCAACAGCTTTTGGGATACACCCTGCTCCAGTTGTTCAGGACTCACATGAAGACCGAGCTGCACATCCGCTCCGTATGTATGGGGAATCTTAGGTCCAGCTTGTGTATGCTCTTTGGTTGGTGGTTCAGTCTCTGTGAGTCCCAAGGATCCAGGTTAGTTGACTCTGTTGGTCTTCCAGTGGAGTTCCTATCCCCTTTGGGGCCGAATTCCTTCCTCCTCTTCTTTCCTAAGAGTCCCCAAGCTCCCTCCATCCAGTGTTTGGCTGTGGGTATCTGCATCTGTCTGAGTCAGCCGCTGGGTGGAGCCTCTCAGAGGACAGCCATGCTAGACTCCAGCAGACATGTGGTATTGATTGTTTATTCCCCAGCTTGAGGCATTGGGCTAGAGTGTTCACCCATTAATGCCGGAGAAGGAAGGTGAAGCTGCCTAGCGTCCACTTACTGCCTTCACCATGGATACACACAGCAGACATGGTTTTCTTCACTTACTCAGTTTACATCCCATCCCCCTCCCACCCCCACTTATGGCCCTCCTCCCCCTCATGCCTCATCCCCTTCTCCTATGGGTGAGTGTTTGGATGTATTAGAAGAAGGAGGTCCTTGGGAAAGCTTCTTGGAGGTGTTTGCCAATGGCTCTTCCTGTAGCCTGCTACTTGCTGTCTGCTCTGAGCTGGAGAACCTCTTCTGTCATGGTCCTCCTTTTATGATATTCTGCCTCATAGCAGGCCCTTAACTAGAGAGCTAAGAGACTGTCACTGATTCAAGAGCTAGAAGCCCAAACAAACACCTCTTCTTCTAACTTGTCGGCCAGGCACTTGGGCAACGCACTGGTGAAAACTCGAGACTGTACCAGTCTTAAACTGTCACTATAGAAAGGCCAATGTAAAGGAAGGTGTAGAGAAGGCTGGAGCACACCGTTCATAGAGAAGGCTGGAGCACACCGTTCATTCTCCACCTGTCACTGTCTCCTCCTGTGTCATGGGCCTGTAACATCTCTTCTGGTACTGAACGAACATACCAGCAAACACCCAACATCAGAAGCTTCGTTCTCTGTTTTTCTTTTTTCTTTTGAAGTCATATTTATATCATTTTATGTGTATGAGTGTTTTGCCTGCACGTGCATTGGCGTATCGCGTGTGTGCAGTGCTCACGGAAGTCAGAAGGGCATGTCAGACCCCTAGAACTGGAGCGATGAATGGTTCTAGGCTGCCTTGTAGTTGCTGAGAACCAATGCAGATCTCATACAACAGTGAGAACTGCTCTTAACTGCTGAGCCAGCTCTCCAGCCCCCAGAGAGGTCTGTTCTGTTTTGCATATGGATGGCTGAAAAGGAGGTTAGTAAAGAGGGGAGGAAAGCCAACCATCAAAGGTAGGATATGGGATTCGCAGACTGTGGTGCATTCTGTGAGGTGGGCTCAATCGTAATGGAGACGTAGGACTAGACTAGTTGGTGAGAGGTGAAAGAGCAAGGCCTCTCTCTTGTTTACCTTCCTTACAAGTGAACATACTGAAGAAGGGTGTCTTCTCCTGCTGCTGCAAGACAATAGCCACAAGTGTAATTTATAAGAAAAAGAAACATGGTCTTGCTCACTTTTCTGGAGGCTGTGGCATCCAAAAGTATGTATAATATCGACATCTATAGGCATATGGTGAGGGTGAGGAAAAATATGGTGAGGAAAAAGCAGAAGGGGTAGCAGGGTCTGTGGAAGACAGAAAACACAAGTGCTTTATAGGAACCTTCTAGTAGCTCATATAACCCCGAGAATAGGAACTCATCAAGATGTCGGTCTGCTTCTCTCCCGTGATACAGGCATCTCCTACCCGGCTCACACTCACACTGCCATGCTGAGAGTAAACTTCCTGATGAGTTCTGATGAATAAAATCTCAGTAAGGGAAATCAGTTCTCTGCTCCTACACCTAAGATGACCTGTTTGTCTCAATGCCATTAATGGGCAAATGGCTAAGTCCAGTTAATTTTAAAGGGCTCAGCACTGCCTGTAATGGTGGTGACTCAGTTAAAGTGTCTCTAGGAGTGTTCAGATATGAACTGGTCTATTGATATAAAAACTTGGCGATGCACAGGATTTAAAGACACGAAACACACTCACTAGAAGCATGTACATAGCTTCTATGTCCTGTGACAATGGCCTATGAGAGACCTCGAGAAAGCAAGACATGGCTTCAGCCCTTCACCACAATTCTGGGGTGGAGACTAACCTGGCTTTGGGTGGGTTTCTGTGAAGAATCTCTTCTGTCTTCTAATAATACCAGTGAGTATTAGTTATCACTTAGGTGAGGGTTGATCAAGAAACCTCTCTGAGATGCCACTGTTCTGCACAGTGTTATCCCAGGGTTACTGCCATCTCTTCTGGTCTGGACAATCTCCAGAACAAGAAGAGTCTGACTCTATGAGACTAGAAGGTACTATCTGGAAAATCTTCTTTAGGTACTGCCTCAGGTAACTGTGTTCCACACATGGTATGCAAAGTTCTGGTCAACAGAATTGGTAACTGATGGCCGTGACAAAGAAAATTAATAATAGTAACAGCAACAAAAATAATACCTCTTTTCCTCTTGAGTGGATTCATGAATACTTTTCCTCAAGATTATGAACCGTGTATCTGTACCCAAGGCGCCATGCAAAAGAAACCAATGGTACTGGTCAACACGTCAAATCATGTCCATCCCATCCCTGTCCTTGGCCATTGTGTTACCCTTTTTTCTGGTGCTGAAATCAACCGTGGCTCAGAACAAAGCTAGAAATGTTTCATGAGAGAAGGAAATAAAAAATGAAGCACTTGAGAGGACGGGGTGGGAATTAGCAATTAGGGAGAAGGAAGGATTAATTAATGTTTTCCAGTTTAGCATAATCACATTTCCCTGCCACTGTGGGCTGTGAAGTCAAAATGTAAGAAAATATAATCAAATCAGTGTCTTTGAAATGTACTTTATGCAGGATTAGTGCGAGTTCCTTGATTCACCTCTTTGTTGAAAAAAGATCTATGGATTTAGTAATTATTTTGGTACAACCATTAAACACTTTTAAAGTTAATTCTCCACACAATATCAAAGCAATTTCCAGATGAGCCTGAAAGTTTGTATACAAACACTTATATCATAAAGGCAGGCAAAAGAAACACAGTGGCTGTAAACTTACTTTAGAGCCGGTGCTGCCCACTGCGACTTTAAAGAGTGAGGACACAGGAGAGGAGGGGAGGGAGACACAGACCTAACCATGTGAAATTCATTCTTTTTTTAATTTTAGGTAGTCAAGATTCACGCCCCCCTCAATTTCTCCAAAAAAGGGCACACCTCAACCCAAGCTGAACTAGCAAGTGAAAAATATGGCCAAAATGGCTTCTACCTTTTGTCCCTATCATGGGGGGGGGGGGTTGGGGAGGGAGATGGGGGGGGGGGGGGGGTGGACTGGCTGTTCCCTGGCTGTTCCTCATTGACTGAGATGCAGCTTCACGGTGTACTCTTGACTGGGTAACTTGGAGACACATTCCCCAAAGGCTTAGATGCTTGAACATTTGGTCCTCAGTGGTGATGCTGTTTGGAGAGGCAGAGTCAGTGAAGCCTTGCCAGAGGAAACACATCGCTGGAAATGGGCTTTGAGTGTTTAAATGTGCAGCTCCCAGTTTGTCCTTTCTGCTTTGTGCTTGTGGTTCAAGATGTGAGCTCTCAGCTCCCTGCTCCCACCGCTCACTACTGTGTCTGCCATGATAAACTCGTATCCTACCAGAATCGTAAGCCAAAATTAACTCTTTTTCCACAAGGTACGCGCTGGTCATAGTGTGTCATGACGTCACAGGAAAGTATCTAATACAGGAACCCATCCTATGGAATAACAACAAAGAAAAGTAGCATAGCATAGTCAATGCTCTGTACACAGTTATTACGTGTGAGACTCTGCCAAATAGTTTACTTTCTTTGTTTCATTTAGCGTCCCCAGTGATCACATGAGATGGGGGCTGGGATAATCTAAGAGTTCTAGTTCCCCTTAAAGTCTCAGATATATGTTGTGTAATAAATTGAATCTCTGATTTTAAAGTCAGGTTCTTACTATGTAGCTAAGGCTGCCTCTGAACGTAGACTTCTCCTGCATCAGCCTCCAAAGTGTAGCAGTAAATTGGGCTACACAGCTTTGGCTCTCTGCAGGTCATGGACTTCCACCTACCCACCCAGGAACTCTTTGAATCTACAAATGACACACACACACACACACACACACACACACACACACACACACACACACA
>JANHMN010000006.1:6361011-6391731 GCA_030674055.1 Rhabdomys pumilio | reverse complement strand
ACACACACACACACACACACACACACACACACACACACACACACACAAGCTTATTTTGATATGCCTTGGCTAGCTCAAGGCTGGGCAGTTCTAATTCTCCACCCGGCTATCATAGATTTTCCTCTGGTACTCCTGACTCAATACTCTCCAAATCCATGATCTATCTTTGCTGCCCTGTTCCTTGTGGGCTGCTCCCTAGTCTTTGCTGCCCAAGATGCTTCTGGGCAGCTCTTTCAGGGGCCTCTTTCCTTCTCACTTACATTTCCGATGATTTTCTTTCTGCAGCGATAAATCTGATCTGTCTCCATCATAATCATTGTGATTCTCTGTCTCCTTTTTTTTCAGTCCCTAGCCCGTGAAAATCTAATGGTCCTATCCTGTTTCCCTTTGCCTGATCATTGGCAGGTGGCATGTTTATTGATTGATCAAAAACCAATTGGGGACAAGGATCTTCAGTATTTGAACACACAGATTCCCAATTAAATAAAAGCATGAGAACCAATCTCCAACAGCAAAGTGTTAAACTGCAGGCATGAGCCACCACACCTAATTAAAAACTCTCTTAATAAACACAGTTGGCTTCTGTTTATTTTTACAGGGGTAAGAGACTTGTGCATTTGCTATGCAAGTGCTATGCCCTGTGCTCTACCCTAGTCTCTGGCATATCTCCTTTCTTAAATTAATTAATTTAACCCTAACCTTAAACCCTAAACCCTAACCCTAACTCTAACACTCTAACCCTAACCCCTAGCCCTAAACCTAACATTTAATTAAGTGTTTAAGTTAATTAAAGAAACTTAATTAACACTTTCTTAAATCATGTTTTAAACTTGCTCTCTGAAACTTTCATACACATGTCTTGATCAAATTCTCTCTCTCCATCTTCCAACGTCCTACTGGGAGCCCACAACGCATCTCTCTCCTTCTGCATGTACTTTTAGCCTATTTTTCACCCTATTGAATCCTCGTGAGACTTTTCAGATGCACGCTGGTGTGAGGTTATCTGCTGGGACACGTGTAACCTACCAGCAGTTACTTCCTTTCAAAGAAAGTGACTCCTACCTACAGCAGTCACCAACTGACTCTGCATTAATAACTGCCCATTGCAAATAAAGTCTTCTCTGACCAAGAGAGCAGCACAAATCTACAGATAAAAACAGATCTTAGGGGTGTAGTCATACAATTGTTTAGGAAAATAAGAGCAGGTTCTGAGGGCCCATGACCTTGCTACTGTGGGTTTTGACAGTCTACAGTGCCAAGAATGAAGCTCCCTTCACTTCTTCAGAAAGTTAGAACATGAAATGTTTGCTTTTTATTGGATACTGTTTCTCTGCGGTAGACCATAAAACAAATTAAAGATCTAAGATAAAAATTTATTACATTGTCGCAACTAGACAACACAGCTCAATCATCTTGACATTGAAACAGGTTACAGAATATCTCCAAACCACAAAGATGTAGGTGGTGTGTTAAGTATGAGAACACTTGTTACAAGGCTGAAGATACAGCTCAGCGGTGAAGACCACTGCCTGCTCTTGTGGAGGACCAGGATGGATTCCCAGCACCCACACAGAGACTCACAACTGTTTGCAGCTTTAGTCCCAGGAGATATGATACCATCTTCTGGTCTCTGTGGGTTCTGTGTCCACATGGTATACAGACGTACACGCAGATAGAACACTGATACACACCAAATAAAAATAAATAAATCTTTAAAGAAATAAAACAGGTTATAAGAGATTGTTTAAAATCATTTTGTTTAGAAATAAGTATCTGTATATTTACATGTGTATATAAATTTGTAAGCACACACACATCAAAACATAAATAGCAGTCATGCCTGGGGGTAAGAGTATACATCATATGTTCTCCCTTCTCTCTGGTCTTTCTTATTTCTAACACATTTTACTTGTTTACATGAAGGGTTCCACACTGAAGACTTTTATGAAACAGGACAGCATCACTAATAATTGTTTATTTTTATCACAAGTTGAAAATAGACAATCCAATTGCAGAGCAACCAGTGGTGTGCTGATTCGGATATAAAATGCTTCCTCTATGGGGCTGGAGAGATTGCTTAGCAGTCAGGAGCACTGGCTACTCCTGTAGATGACATGGCTTAGTTCCCAGCACCCACATGGTTGTGCACAGCCTTCAAAGCTCCAGTTCCAAGGGACCCAGCACCCTCTTCTGATCTTTGCTGTCACAGTTTTCATGTGGCCCATATACATACATGCATGAAGACACCCAAACAGACAAATAAGTAAGTCTAACAAGATTCCCTACAGGCTCATGTGTTGAACACTGGTCCCTAGATGGTGACACTGTTGCAGAATGTTGTGGAATCTTTGTGAAGTGAGACCTCCCTGGAGGACATAGTTCTGGGGATAGGACCTTGGTGCCTATAACTTTTCTCTGGCTCTTCCCATTTCTGTGCTTCCTGGATGCCGTGTGGTGCTGATTGCTGACACAACCCTGATGTATCGCTTCACACAATCCTCTGACACACTAAGCCAAAATAAACCTTTATTCTTTTTAGTATGTTTAATCAAGTATTGTGTCAGAGCAACAAAATATCATTTAAAGCAGACCCAAGAAAAACAGTTCCCCCCCTGCCTTAAAAAAATAAAAATTGAGGTGTGTGGTGGCTTGACTGGGAATAGCTCCCTAAGGCTCACACATTTGAGGGCTTGGTCATTAGGGAGTGACACTACTTGGCAGGGATTAGGGGGTATGGCCTTGGTGGAGGAAGTGTGTCACTGGGGGGTGGTCCTTGAGATCTCTAATGCTCAAGCCAGGCCTAATGTCTCTCTCTTCCTGCTGCCTGTGGATCTGGATGCAGAATTCTCAGCTACCTCTTCAGCACCATGTCTGTCTGCATGCTGCCATGCTTCCTGCCATGATGATAATGGACTAAACCTCTGAAACAATAAGTTATCCTTGATTAAATGCTTTCCTTTATCAGAGTTGCTGCGGTTTGATATCACCTCACAACAATAGGACACTAAGACAAGGTGCATACCACAGATAGGCTGTTAGGTCTATGCAGCTTCACAATGAGGAACACAGAAGAGGCTCTCATATACTAAATAGATTGGGAATTTTTCTGTGTTCCCTCTATTTGTGTGTCTTGGGTCTGTGAATAGAATTAAAGTGCCTGTGAGCTTGGGTAGAAGAAAACTGCTTTTTAATGTCTATGACTAATTGGACTTTTCTTTAGTTATAAACACACACACACACACATGCACACATACACACACACACACACACACACACACACACACAAATATATACCAACCCTTCACTGTGTAACACCTGTCACTTTGTCACCAGTAAAAAGTCCATATAGTCCATATTCTTTTTGAATTACTATCTGTATTTGTCATTACTGTGGAATTATAGTTATTAGATTTCCTTCAAGTCTTATTATCAAATTCAATAATAAAGAACATATATACTTATATCCCTTTTGTTCATTTGTTTCGAGATAGGGTCTTTCAGCATAGTCCAAGCTGGCCTTGAACCCATAATAATTTCCCACCTTCAACCTCCCAAGTGCTGGGATAGTGGGCATGTGTCACCATGCCCAATGCATAAGATCTTAAAAATAAGCTGCTTTTTTATTTCTCAGTAATACAGTTATGTTTGGAACCCTACACATTTCATTGTATGTGTTTATAAATAGAATTTCAAGAAAAGATTAATAGACTTCACCAGCTAGTCAAGACATCCACAAGATAAGCGGGGCAGTCAGAGGTGGTGGCATGTACCTGCTAGCCTGCCACCAAGTAGGCTTAGTGAGAAGGGAAACAAGCTCAAGGCCAACGTGCTCTTCACAGTGAGACCTGTCCCTGTCCCCCCTCAATCAAAACAAGACCAAAAGAACAGCTGCAGCAAGCTCTAAGATCTCTAAACCTGCCAATTCTGCACAATGAGCCATCTTCTGTCCTGTAAGGTCCTGTAGGGTGTGGGTGCGGAGGCTGATGGACAGGTTTCAGAGCTGATTAGGAGGGCATGCCACAGCAGCTGCATGCAGTCATCATTTTGATGTGTACTTTTATTGTTTTATTTTATTTTAATTTCCTTGCCTGGCTCTCAAGTGGCCAACTGCTATCCCTTCCTACAAACCAGCTAAGAAATGCATTGGTATTCCTTGAATGGATGTCTACTTAACACTGCTCAGTTGGGCGATTTTCCTACTGATGTGTGTGTGTAAATGAGTTCAGACATCTGCTGAGCATGTAGCAGGTACAAGGCCCATGCTGTGGTCTTTGGAGGCACAGACTCTTTGTCCTTGGTCCTGGAGGAGAGCACCACCCTACTGGAAACTTCATTTGGAGGCGTGTTGTAGACTGATTTCTGGGATGGTCGCACCTGTGTTTATTCTTTGTGTGTGTGTGTGTGTGTGTGTGTGTGTGTGTGTTATGAACATGTGCATGTTTGTTTGAATGTGTGTGGTGCACATGTGTGTTTGCTGGTATGGAGGTCTGAGGTGGGCTTCATGCATCTTCTTCCAACGTTCTCTCCCTTGTCTTTAGAAGCAGAGTCTCTCACTGAACCCAGAGCTGGCTCTTTCAGCTAGGCTAGCTTCTTCCAGGGAGTTCAATCTGCTTCCCACTCACTGGGTCTATGAGCAGGCTGCTGTGGGTTCTGGGGAATCTTAACTCCAGTCCTCATGCTTGCGTAGACATTTTCTTTATCCACTAAGCTGTCTCTCCAGCCCTGTGTTCATTCTTTATGGGTCCCTTGCTTGTTTCAGTGTTCCTAATAAACTACTTTTTCTTGTCTCTTTGAGATTTTCTGTTTACTCACTGTTGGTTTCTCAAACCTGCCCCGACACGCGACGGACGTTCCCAAAGCTGCTGTCTAGGGTTGCCATTGCTGTGAAGAGACACCACGGCCACAGCAATTCTTACAAAGGAAAACATTTAGCTGGGGCTGGCTTACACTTTCAGAGGTTTAGTCTATTATCATCACGGCAGGAAGCATGATGGCACACAGGCAGACATGGTGCTGGAATAGGAGCTGAGAATTCTACATCAAGATTGGCAGGCAGCCAGAAGTGAATGTCACACTGGGTTTGCATTGAACATTTGAGACCTCAAAGCCTGAACCTATTCCAGGAAGGACACACATCCTACTGGTGCCATTCCCTATGAGCATATGGGGGCCATGTTTATTCAAATCACCACAGGTGGCATGCATTGTAATCTATGAGACACCTTCATATTCATTGACCAATAACAGGTTTTCTCCTAGTGGGGCTCAGAGACCCTGAAATTGCCCTCTATGGAGTCAGAATATCTGACACAAACCCTGGTTCTAATCTCTTCCCAGATCTGTTCACTGATCACTGTGACTTGCAAGCATTTGAAATTTTGAGAAAAAAAATATGACCTTATGTGACCCTAATGAAAATGGTATAAATGAAGTAAGAAAGTACCACCAGCTCTCTCTAGAAACCAGGAACTTACTTGGGCTTGTTCATGAGAAGACATCTATACCATGTCAGCTGGTGAAGGATGATTCAGAGAGCAGCAGGGGTGGGGGGATGAGTCACAGGAAGAGACCCCTGTCAATCAGAACATGTGAATTAAAACACAGAGAATGGAGACCTAAAGGGGGCACGTGGGTAGTATGGGGGCACATGGGCAGTATGGGGGGCACATGGGCAGTATGGGGGCACATGGGCAGTATGGGGGCACACGGGCAGTATGGGGGCACATGGGCAGTATGGGGACACATGGGCAGTATGGGGGCACATGGGCAGTATGGGGGCACATGGGCAGTATGGGGACACATGGGCAGTATGGGGGCACACGGGCAGTATGGGGGTACATGGGCAGTATGGGGGCACATGGGCAGTATGGGGAGCACATGGGCAATATGAGGGGACATGGGCAGTATGAGGCTGGGGTAAGGGAAATTGTCATAAGGAATTGGCAGATGGGTGCTCTGCTTATGGCTTTCTTAGTAGTTACAAATGCCGTACTTGCCACTTTGCCTCTGGGCTCAAATTTAAAATCAATACTCTGGTTGTTTTCAGTGGCATTCATGAACATGCATAAAATGTCAAAAATCCTCAGCTGCTCCATAGACTTCCCACTGAGATGGAGCGGGGCAAAGCTTTGCTTTCTGCGTGCTTGTTTATGCTCTCTCTCTCTCTCTCTCTCTCTCTCTCTCTCTCTCTCTGAGTGAGTGTTTGCTGACAGTTTGTCTCGCAGTGTCTCGCTTTACGCAGCTTTGAACACTGCATTGCTGATGTCACTTTTGATGCTCTTAGGCACAGTGCTAATTTCTAGGTTTCCAAAGGCGGAGGTGTACCCTACCAGGAAAAAGTATGAATAAAAGTATGAATTAGGTGAGCTCTATTCAGTCACCTTATAATCTTGATCCTATCAGCCCAATGTCAATGGATCAATAATGTCTATTGAATGCAGTGTGTTTCAGGAATGACTTGTAACTTGGTAGAGCTGGTGAGACGTGGTAATCCAGTGCTCATAGAAGCCCTATAGACCGAGAAGTTATCAGTTTTGCTAAGAATAGATATGAAAGCCGGGCGGTGGTGGCGCACGCCTTTAATCCCAGCACTTGGGAGGCAGAGGCAGGCGGATTTCTGAGTTCGAGGCCAGCCTGGTCTACAGAGTGAGTTCCAGGACAGCCAAGACTACACAGAGAAACCCTGTCTCGAGAAAAAAAAAAAAAAGAAGAATAGATATGAAAAAACTGTGTGCACGTAGTTCTTGGTCAGCTGGACTTTAACTAATAATATAAAACTTTGACTTTAGCTTTGGAAGCTGCCCTCAAGATGCATTTGCAGTCAAGAGACAAGAACAGACAGGCTTCTCCTACTGTCAGAAGGAGGTGTGCTCAAAATGTTATTGTCCTCATGTTCCAGCTGCCTGTTAACAGTGCCACCAGCTGGGGTCCAGGCTTTAACAGGAGAGACTTTGGGAGGGACACATATCCAAAGCTTAACAGAGAGAAAGGATGCAAAGGGAGCAAACCGGCAGTCGGCAGTCGGAGGTAGGGAAGAGGATGATGAGATTAATGTGAATTTCCCACAAAGGTGAGAAGGAGAGGGCCCATCCTGTGAGAGACTCTCCGAAAGGTCAGCCTCAAGTCTGAAGAAAGGGCACTGCCTTGGCCGTGGGAATGTCACAGGTGCCCTTTGTTGATGGTGGGGACAGAGGACAAAGAGATAAAACTAGTAGCTGGGGAGGCTGCTCTCCCATCCGCAGGCGTGGCAGATAAAAGATTAAGAAGGATGGCAACAGTCTTGTCTTGGAGGAGATGCTGTGAAGAGAAACAACGTTGTTTCAAACCACAGGCAGGGCGAAGCGGTGGGGAAGAAGCTAATGTGTGCTGCAGAAAAACAGACTGTGGTTTTTGGAGGGTTTTGCTTTGTTTATTGTTGTTGTTGTTGTTGTTATTGTTATTGTTGCTGTTGATATTGTTGTGGCCTTTTTTGAGACAAGATGGAGCTTGCTTGTGCTGGCTCACAGACAGAATATGAAGTTCCTGGGCTGAACAAGGCTTCGGCCAGTAAACAAAAGCATCTGAAAGGATAAAATGTATCGAGTGTAGGTCAGCTCACCTACCATTGGGGTCAGAGTCTTGTTGTGACATCAGGGTATACTGCTGAGGTGGGAAGACATCCATTCACCTGGGGAAATGCTGTTGAGGAATAGAGAATTATGTCACAGCAGGTGGAGTTACTTGGAAATTTCTCAGAAGTTACGGCCTGAAAAGCTTGCTGAGTCTGCCTTGGCCATTAATAAAAGCAATTAGGACCTGGCATTTGGTGGAGATCCAGGCTTAACTTCCTTACAAATAAAACCAAACCCGTCAGACATCTTAAGGAGGTAAAACTTCCCGTTTTTACTTGTCTACTTTTCTTATTCATCAAAAAAAAATTCGGCAAGCCTCTTATCTCCAGATGTTGTAGGAGACAGACTCCAGCCAGGCTTATGTCAAATTGTCACAAAACTCCAAATTAACAAGACCTGACTGCATGACGCTGTGCACAGGCAGGACCTGAGTGTCCTTAATTGGCCTGCCTACAGGCACAGGAAAGCAGGCTAGCTGGTGGTGAGAAAATGCTTCCAGACAGACTGTAACAAACAGCCACTTCCAGGGAGTGCTGTGTAGAAGCTGATATAACAGCTGCTCACTCCAACGATGTGCCTAAGCCTCAAGAATTGAGATATTAAACTATGATCAGCCAAGGAAGCCAGTCACCTCTACTGTGTCTCTCGGGGCTGTTAGTGTCTTTTCTCTGTCACTGGGCACAGAAGGAAAGGGCTCACCACCACCTGATACTCCTGGAGAGTGTCCTCCCACTGGACTTCTGGGTATGTAGCAACCTTCTACCTGTACTCCTCCACCAAGATCCCATGTCTACCAGACATGGGCATCTCCCCAGCCCTTTAACAAAACACAAATCAGCAACTCAAACTGTTATTTTAAAAAATCAGACATTCTACATGATGGCAGCAAGAAATCACTAAAAGCCGCTTCCTGTACTGAAACCATTGTTTGTACATGCACAGGAAACTTGGTGTGCAGGACCACTGAGATTCCTAATGCAGGCTGCTCTGACTCTGAGCTGCGGTGTTTCAGGCCATGTGTGTCAGCACTGCATTGTGTGATGGTGCCCTCGGGGAAAACATCGCATCCTGTGTGTTCAAAAACAGAGGCCTCCGTGACATTGCACAGGACAGCTGCCAGAAATGCCTCAGACTCATTACCTATATGATTTTCAAGTTAATTTTCAGTCACCATGTATTCAGATACCCTTTACTGTTAGAAAACAATGTTTGCAACCTCGATGTTCAGGTCATGCATCCATTTGGGGTCCCAATTCACAGCCTAAGAGGCTGTGTACTAGATGACTGGTTAACATAAGTAATAATACCACGATATTGACTCAGGCAGCCCACTATTGGTGCAAAGTCAGGGTACCTGTCACTGTATAAAATTGTCAGTAATCATGATATTACATTCCATTGTGGACATAAAACTGAGCCTCCTATAAATTTACAATCTTGATGAGAAAATTGGGATTCAGAATTAAGTCCTGTCTTCTATGTTATCCTTTCCTTCTTTCCCCCATCTCTCCCTCCATCTCCTTCCCCACTTCCCTGGCTTCTTCTCTTGGCAGCCCTGGCATAGCTGGAATAAAGACGGCTGAGAAGGCTGTTCTCATTTCTGCATTTTATCAGACCTGGCCCTTAGGGACTCCTAGTCATTTTTATGGCCAAGGGATAGCTGTAAATGGTCTTCACAATCCCTAAGCAGAGGGTCTTATGGAAATGAATTACAAGGCTGTGCTCCACTGGCTGTGCTCCGCTTGCTCGGTAAACATAGCCCCATTGTAGGCAGCCGTGTCTCGTCTGCTCAATTCCCCGGGGAAAATCACAAAGATGAGCATTTCCTTCTCCATAGACCAGCTTTTATGTCACTCCAGAGAAGTGGCATTGGAAATCCTTTATAACTCCTGTCACAAGCTGTGTTAGTGGATCTGGGAGCTCAGATGTGTAGGCTGCTTCTGGGAGCCTTGTTCATGCTCAGCTTCCTGTAGTCTCAGGCCCTGGCATGTGCAGGGAATGGGTTTGTTTAGAGGGCAGAGACCCAAAGTCATGGCTCATGTTGAGTTTTATAAAAATATAAGGAAGAGAAGGAATGTGTTGGGTGTATATGCAGTCAGGTGCAGGAGGAAGGGGGTGCCTCTGCGGGCTCATGCTCAGGCATCCCTTCCCCCTAAGGTCCAGCCACAGGACAGTATTGTATAGAATAGAGTTTATTTAGGGCATGGGGAGGGGAGTTGAGAGGGTAGCAGAGACAGAGAAAAGGAGAGAGAGAGAGAGAGAGAGAGAGAGAGAGAGAGAGAGAGAGAGAAGAAGAGTATTGAGGAATAGAGGCCAGCCATGAGCATGGGGAAGAGAGAGAGAGAGAGAGAGCAGGGGGATGGGGAGAGAGGGGGAGCAAGAGCAAGAGGAGAGAGCAAGAGAGCAGGAGAGAGAGAGTGAGGAGGGGGCAAGCAGCCCCTTTTATAGTTAGTCAAGCACATCTGGCTGTTGCCAGGTAACTGGGGCAGAGCCTAGACTCAATGCAACAGCTCATCTTTCCTCCCAGTGATGGTGCCCGTGGATGGTCAGGACTGGACATGTAACACTTAGTATCCAATGGAGGAAAAGGAACAGTCCTAGGTTAATACAAATAAATACTGGCTTCTAGACCGTGAAAGAATTGGCCCAGCCGAGTTTACAGGCATGGCCTTGGCTGGCCAATTAAGTCTCTACAATTAAATCTGGCACTCCTTATTATAATCAGTCCAACCTTGATTTTGGTTACATGTAGATTAAAAGTCCTGCCTTATTTAGGAATTGCAGTTCAGAGCTCCCCACCCCCACCCATCCCCATACATGCTGATCCCAGATGCCTTGAGGTCTGTCCAAGCTAACAGGGCAGAGAGATGTCTATCCAGGTCCTCTCTGGCCTCCCCTCCCCTTCTCTATGCTCTGGAGTTGGAAGCAGACAGGTTTTCACCAGCCTTTTGGGAGCATGTAAGTCTCAGCCTTTGTTCTGCTGGAGGTAGCTTGGCAAGCCTGCCTTTGTTCATGCTGCCTTCTCACCCAGTCCATGCCAGTATGGGCCAGCTGGCTGTTGGGGGAGAAGTTTGGCTAGCCAAGTTCTCACTCTGTCTCCCATTATCAGTTAAACAGTCAGCCCATTTCCCTGCAGACTTCCTCTGGAAGCATCTACAGTAATTTCAGGACCGGTGTCTCACCCCTGATGGGCTTGCTCTCAGATGCTGTGCCCATAGTTACCTCCATGTTGTGGAGAGCATGCCCTGGATATCACATGGAGGAGGAAACAGCCTAGGGTCAGGTCTCCTAGCTTTGCTACCTTGTCTCTTTCCAAAGCCCTTTTATCTGCTTGTCTTGTGGCAAAAGCTACCGAGCTAGCCGAGTTTCATTTTCTGCTTGTTGAGGATGGAGAGGGCCTGGTCCTGTGAACCGCACTACGTCTCAACTGGAAGATGAAAGATGTAGATTCTCTGGCTGTCAGCTGTGAGCCTGTCTTCCATAACTAGACACTGATAGGGCCAGGAACCAGTGGACAACCCAGAAGAGCACAGGAAGTATCTTCTGGTGACATTTTATGTTGCTTTGTCTCAGCATTCCATAATTAATTATGCCACTGGTTGCTGTTTGTTGGTTTGTCCCCATTATGCTGAGGGAGACAGTCTTTGTCTCGTGGGAGCTAATACTGTGTGCAGAATTTAGGGTTCTGTCTTCAACACTCTGCATATGACAAGGCGTGTCACGGCTTCTTGGGTATTGGTGAATGAATTACTACAAATCCTGTGCCCGAGGTCAGAACCCAATTGTCTCCAAAATCGAGTTCTTCCAACCTAACTGGTTTCCTTCAAGTCCACACCCGAGGACTAGAATTGATGACAGAGACCAGGGCAACTGGAAGGAGCAGCTACAGGAAGAAAGAGAAGGATCTGGGGAAATGGAATTGACCTAGTGTGGAAAGAGCTGGAATCTCTGCTCACCCAAAGCCCCCTGCTCTGAAATTCGAACCTTTTATGTTCTAGCATTAAAAATGAACTCTCTGTCTGCCAGAGCTAGATTGCAGCTATCATCAATGGCCATTTACTATACCTTAACTTGGGTTGAATTTTTAAAGGAAAAGGAGAGAAGACTCTAAATCTCATCCATTTTGCTCCTTTATTTGAAAGGGCTTTGTCTGTGTGCTTGGGTGCACGTGACCCAAATCCACAAGTGTGGGGCACTTTCTTCCAATTTATGGCAGCTTTTGTTGTTCCTGATTCTGTGTGGGAGGCGGTACAACGTAGTGTTCAAAATGGTTTGAAAAATCTGGATTCTGGCATGTGTTAGCTATTTTATCCATTACTAATTTGTTAGCTTTATCTGCAAAACAAGAGAATGTGATTATGATCAACATTTAATAAACATTAGCATCTGTCACAGGTAGAAACAAAACATAGCTCACACCTCTGGCTCTCCTGTAGCAGCCAAGTTGTATTCATTCCTTCACAAACTCTTCTAAAGGTACCACAGTGACCCAGAGACTGGAGCTTCAGATGTCGACTAGCTGGGTGATCCTAGGCAAGTTGCTTAACTTCTCTATTCTCTTAAACCTCTGTCTCTGTAATAAATGTCTTAAGTAGAATGTAGTATTTGAGACGGTGGCCAATAGCAGCTGTAAAGGTCAAGGAAGGCAGAGCATAGTAAATTGGGGAAACTGAGGCAAGGTTGATGTCATGGGGGCAGAAGGGAGAGGGAGGTCAGGCAGATACCAAGTCATCCAGGACTTTGAAGGTCAGATAAGGAGTCTATCCATGGCAGATTCTATCAAGCCTAGCTCAGAGGAGCACATGGCTTTGCTGCCTTTGGAGCTAGGAGACTTGTTGGGGAAGCTCCCAGTGCAGGAGTAACTCGGCCATCAAGGGGAAGGTGACCTATTGTTGAAGGCCCTTCCTGCACTGAGTCATCGTTCATGGCTTTACCCTGGAATCTTGTCCTAGTCTTGAGACAGAATAGAAGAATATGGAAAATCCCACTAACCAAAAAGCTATGAATGTCCTCAGCTAGCATCTGGGGCCTACAGCATAGTCACCTCTGCTTTGCTGTAACTCCCTACTTGACATCTCCACCAATTTAATTGAAAGGAGCCTTTCCTGAAGCTCCCAGATTCTGTTCCCACACTGGAACAAGGGATTGGGGATGATCTATATCTGTGTTCTCTGGCCGTGGCCACTCAGATCTGGCTCTCTCGGACAAATGATCTTTGAGGTGAGAGTCTGTTTTGAATTGACACCAGAGACAAGCCACCCTGACACTGCAGGGCTTCCCATCTGTGTTTTGGCTTTGAGCAGCCATTTGTTCCTCCTTGCTAGCTCTTTGAATAGTTCCCGGTTCTATGAGGATGAAGCATTTGCATTACAATGCTTCCCTGTCTGCACTAGTGAAAGTTTCCCTTGATCAAACACGGCACTGTTGTGGTTGTTTGGAGAGGTACAGGCTTCCTTTGCTCTACCTGAGGAGCGAGCTTTAAGAAGGAAACATTGCCTTCTTTTTGTAACAAATCATAGCTGTCAGATTCACAGCCCATCCTGGAAAGAATTACAGGCAGGGCCAAACTCTGCAATCTTCCCTGGTCGTAGGTGATTTCCAGAGGCCCCATTAAACTGCACACACTGTCTACACACAAACATAGGTCAACTTTTTCCTTGATGGCAAAGTCACTATCTGCAGCCAGAGCTCCTGCATGCCTGTTCCCTAACAAGAATTTGTTTCACATTCCAAACAGAAACAAAGAACCTCTGCCACCCACAGGACTCCCAGCACCAGCATCCCTCCCTCCCACACCCCCTCATAAGTCCCCCTCCTCCTCCCAAGCTCCAAGAACTTGGGCCAAATTCAATGATGATACTGTTCAATTCCATTTCTGTTTGGGGGAATCTTTTGATTTTCTGCTTGAGTTATTCTAGAAAAGATACAGGTTTAGACCTGAGTCCAACTGGCTTATTGGATTTATGTATTTAAAAGCAACTTTGATTGGTTTCACAGCCGACTTTTAAAATAATCTGGGCTCAATCTGCTTTTGGAAAGGAGTGTGACCTACCCTTATTTCCCAGTGATGCTTCATCCAAGTCCCTGCACCTCACATGGGAAGCTGGCAAAGGGTCAGTCCTGAAGAATAAACCCTTCAGGGTTCCAGGCTAGCTGTGCTCAAGAACAGAGGGCTTCTGGAAAGGATGCTTTTGGCAAAGAGCTGCTCACAGCCAATTTGAATAATACATATTTATTTATTCATGTATTTGTTTTGACAGTGACCACAGCATTATTCTTCCAGAAGACAAGAGAAGTCTTGAACAACAGCAACTTTCTCACCAAATTAGCAGTTGACCTAAGTTCTTCCAGAAAATGGGCGCTGCCCAAGTGTTCCTGGCTCTAGAGGTCTCCAGACTTCTGTTCCATTGTCTAGACTGTCTTGGCTCTGTTTTCTAGAAATCTGTTTTCTGTGTTGAGATTTCTCTTGACATCCCTGAAACCAATCAGTAGGTCTCATATATATTTGGTGCTATCTGTGAACCAGGAGTAGTACCAGGTCCAGCTCTGACTTTGTAGAAATTGGGATTTGAATTGGCTGTGAGGAACCAAAATCTGCCAAACAAGCCTAAGCCAGCATAGATGGAGCTGGTTTCACTTTGGGGTAGATGGTCAGAGCCTGGTGGTCCAGGTCTGAACGTTTGTTTCCCTCCGGACCTGAACTGGGGCTTTCTCTGTCATCTCTATCACCTGCACGTATATAGCCTTACTCCTAAAAGAAGGGCGTGTCCCTAGTTCTTTTCCTTTTTAAAGTAGTCATGAGTTAGGCATGGAGAGATGGCTCAGAGATTAAGAGTACACACTGCTCTTTGAGAGAAGCCAAAGTTTGATTCTCAATATCCACTTTAGGCAGCACATGCCCTTAACCTCTGAGCCATCTTTACAGCTGCTAAGGATTGATTCTCAAGTGTGTGAAGTAAGATCAAGTATTCTGCACTGGCTACCCTCAGTTAGAATGTCACTTGTCAGAAAACCTGTTCGTTCCCTTGTCCTCTGCAGCTCTGCTTTTCTCTAACCAGGCTCTACAGCTGTGTGGACGTACGTACGTACGTGTGTGTGTGTGTGTGTGTGTGTGTGTGTGTGTGTGTGTGTGTGTATGTGTGTGTGTGTGTGTGGCCTATGTGTATGTGTGTGCATATGTGCTCGTTCTTGTATGTATGTGTGTGGGTATATGTGTGTGCTTGTGTGTATGTGTGTACATGTGTGTGTGTACACACATGTGTGTATGTAGAAGGGTGCTCTGTGAACTCTAGTCTGCCCCATTGATTCTTTGCCTCTCTTTCGGTTCGATGCTACACTGTAAAGCTTGCTGTAGCTCTAAGCTACACTTGACATGCCTTGCCCTTTTTACTTTCTTCAAGATTATCTCAATTTTCTTGGCCTCATATTTCACTTCAAAATCGACTTGTCAGGTCTTATAATTTAACCATGAAATGCCCCCACTCAGTAGAGCATCTGTCAAATGCTTTGGGCCTTGCTGTGACTGTTCCTGGCTCTTCCCTTGTCTACTGCTTCTGTCTACCATGAGGTGATCAGTCTCTCCCATGACATGTTCCCAGAGCAGAATCCTGCTGCATCAGCATCCAAGGGTGTGAGGGTTGGGACTAGACTCTCTGACACTGTGAGTAAAATGAACTCTCTCTCTCTCTCTCTCTCTCTCTCTCTCTCTCTCTCTCTCTCTCTGTCTCTCTAGCTTGTTCTGTCAGGCATTTAGACTCGGACAAACCGATAGACAATGCTGTGCTTGAATGCCCTAAACAGACTGCCTGCAACTCCACAGAACTTCCAATTAATTTACTCGTTAAATTTGGGAGGGATTCACATCTGTTTGTACTGAGCAGTTTGGACCCGAGAATGTGACCCATTCCTTCTTTTAAGGAATTTTTAAATTTTTCTCGCTGATAATAGATTCCGTATGTGAAACGCTTACATTTTACCTGGTGATTCCTGTTGATCTCACATCAAGTCTGCGTTCTTGGTTATGGCCATTCAGCTAAGTCCATTCTATGAGTTTTTCTTTAATTTTCAGGTTTATTTAATTCAGTTCTGTGCCTTCTGTTTGTTCATTATGTTGTTCTCTTTGCTACCATTTTCCTAGAGTGAAACCTTGGGAATCAATCTCTCTCTCTCTCTCTCTCTCTCTCTCTCTCTCTCTCTCTCTCTCCCCCTCTCATTGACTAATTGACTAGTGCCATTGTTTGAGTCCTGCCTGGCTTGCACTCAGATGAAGATATAGAACTCTTAGCTCCTCCTGCACCATGCCTGCCTGGATGCTGTCATGTTCCCACCTTGATGGTAATGGACTGAACCTGTGAACCTGTAAGCCAGCCCCGATTAAATGTTGTTCTTATAAGAGTTGCCTTGGTCATGATGTCTGTTCACAGCAGTAAAACCCTAACTAAGACACCCTGGATTCTTTGGAAGTCAGGCAATCTCAGATTACATGTGAACACCTGTTGACTGAGGAGGACCCTGGAGTCTTTCATCTGCACCGATGAGTGCTGCTTCCTTTGTTAACGGGGCCTCGTCTTGGCTGCATTGATCGCAGATTCTGAATCATTAGCTTCAGTTTGGATGCAGAGTTCCACTCCTCAGCTACTGGTTCTCAGTCTACCTCATGCCTGTAGTTTCAGGTTTTACAGAGATGTGGGTAAAGGAGTTTAGAAAGGTTCTCTCTGGATTTTTCCTTCCATGGGCCCTTCCACTTTCCAGAGCCAAGTCAGATGCATGAGCTTCACTCCCCCATGTCTCCAGGCTGCAAAGATCACAAGTATTTTTTTTTTCTTAATGAAAACCCACTCTGCATGAAATCAGCCCGCGGCTGAGTGTGGAAGGGACCTTATTTATATAGCTTTCTGGCTCTCTCTGTGCTCCCCAGCTGCCACCCTCCCTGCATCTGTGCACTCTGTTAACTTGTACAGCACCTTCGGTCACATGGTTTGTCAACAGTCAGCTGATAGAGGGCCTTTTGCTCTGTCCAGATGGGGATTGTGACGAGGCAAAGGGTAACTTCCTCAGTGTGGGCAGCTCTTGTATGGCAGACTAGACTCAATCCTGTCTTCAAGATGTAGACTCCAATTCTGGGTCCCTGCTTGGGACCCTGGCTGTCAGCCTTCTCACCTGCTGTCTTGATGCTATGGCCACTGTGGTCAGCAGCTGGGGATGACCAGTGTTCCAGCTCTGACGTGGAAACTTAAGGGTTCTTTGGAAAGTTGTTTGGATGGTGATTTGTTGGTGCAAACACATGAAGGAATATTTCACTGAAGCAGACACAGGAGAGAGGATGTTCTGCTAAAGCAAGCACATGAAAGGACACGTGATGAAGGATTCTTTGCTAACGACATGCATGTATTAGTCTGCCTTATGTTGTGTAATTAAGCTGCATTTGTCGGGACACCATAGAGAGAAACTCACCAAAAATCTCCTAGTGGTGTGCTGACTCAAGCAGAGGCTGAGGCCTGGCTGTCTCTGCTAGGTGGTGTCACTGCTGTTGCTAACCCAACTCTACAGAACTGGACTGCTGGTGTACCCATGAGGTGTTTGTGAGTAGACTGAGCTGCTGCTGCTGACCTGGGAACTGAACTGCCGATTTCCAGACAACACAGATGGAAGTTGCTTCAAAGAATCTTTCTAAACAGGTCCACTTCCTCCATATCCTTTCTTTCCCACTACCTCTGGTGGGTGGTGGGTACAAGGGAGGTTAAAGTGTTTAAGAACTATCACTAAAGATAGGATTCGGAAAAAACTAAAGGCACTCATCTCTTGGAAGCCTTGGCCCTTAACCTGACTAGCATTGCAGAGCTTGGCCCTTGGCGTCTCCCTGGGGTGCTACCATAGACAGAAGCTATAGTTACTCATCTTTGATTTTTCAGGACCTTCTTGTTCTAACCTGCATTGTCTTAGCTGCTTCTGATCCCACAGTTTCTGTCTGCCCTCCCGTGGCTTCCTGGTCTCTTCAGACAGTTCACCCCTGCTGATGTTACCACCACTTCTCCTGCCCCTGTGGCCTTGGCTGTCTAAGCTGCCACTTGCCAGCTGTCATCATTATTATCATCCGCCCTTCCTGTTCCCAGCTCAGCTTACTACTTTACCTGACATAAAGTCTTTACTGATAAATGGCCTTGTATCTGACAGGAGGATATGAACACTAAGATCAGGGTGTCTATACTAGAACTTGTGGGCAAGGGCTTCCGAGTGGGCCTGAGTGTCCCACATCTACACTGGCTGCATTTCCTTGGCCTGTGTTGGGTTTCAAATATATCCTTGGTGTGTGAGTCACAGCTGATGTTCAGTTCTCTTAAGGAAGAGCCCGCCTTGACCCTGATCCCAGCCTCGTCCACTGAGGACAGTGCTGTATACCATGCTGGAGAACTCAGGAGGAGGAGAGATCAGCGAGGCTGGGAACTGGCTGATAAGAAGATCAACATAGCCTGGTGGTGGTGGCGCATGCCTTTAATCCCAGCACTTGGGAAGCAGAGGCAGGAGGATTTCTGAGTTCAAGGCCAGCCTGGTCTACAGAGTGAGTTCCAGGACAGCCAAGGCTACACAGAGAAACCCTGTCTCGAAAAAAAAAAACAACAAAAAACAAAACAAAAAAAAAATCAGCATGACCTTTACTCCAGGCAACAGAAACAGCACATTGGAGTCCATTTAAAAGGACTTAATTTTTTTTATTTTCTTATATAATAAATCCTGACCACATAATTCTCTCCCTCTACCCTTCCCTCCCTCCCCTCCCTTCTCCCCAAGATCCACTGTTCCTCTATTTCCCTTCAGAAAACAACAGCCTTCTCAGGGATATCAACCAAACATGGCATAAGAAGTTATAACAAGACCAGGCACAAACCCTCATATCAAGGCTGAATGAAGCAACCCAGGGGGAGGAAAAGGGTCCCAAGAGCAGGGGAAAGAGTCAGAGACACACCACCTCCCACTGTTAGTTGTCACACAAAAACTCAGGCTAAACAACCACAACATATACGCAGAGGACCTAGAGAAAACCCATGCAGGCTCCATAATGGCCGCTCCAGTTTCTGTGACCCATGAACCTTGTGAACTGTTTTCCTGGTGTCTTCGCATTCTCTGGCTCCTTTAATTCTTCCTCCCCGGTCCTTTGCAGGGCTCCCCAAGCTCTGCCTAATGTTTGCCTGGATTTTTTGAACCATCTAGGGAAACAAATCAGGAGAGCCTGCTCAAGGAGTACATTTGGGGAATACAATCCACAGAGAGGCACCAAGAGAACACTGGGAGCTTACATCTTCTGAGCTGGAGACTAGAGAACAGAGTGGGAAACCAAACCCTGCTTGTCTTTTGACCACCTGCCCAAGGATTCACAGGTAGGGGTGACAGAATCATACATAGTACATATCTTGCCTCAGAATACAGAATGAAGCCTAGGCAGCCCATCCTGAGGCCTCCTTTAAACAAGAGGCACTGAGCCCTCCCTAGGCCTTAAGACCAACAGTAAATCTTTATTATCCATTCAAGGAAACAAACTGAGAGACAAAGCAGGATGTGTTACCTGAATCTTGATTTCTTTAAGGAAAGTAAGAGAAAGAAGAGGGGAAACTATTTGCATATTTCAGTATCCTGTGAAAGTTCTCTGCTCCTGAAGAGTGTCCTGTGGTTGTCTGAATGAGAACGAGCCCCATAGGCTCATATATTTCAATGCTTAGTTCCTAGTTAGTGGAACTGTTTGGAAAGGATCAGGAGGCGTGGCCTTTTTGGAGGAGGTGTGTCACTGGGGGGTGGGTTTTGATGTTTCAAAAGCCCTTACCAGGCTGAGGCTTTCTCTCAGTATGCAGGTCTGCTGCCCAGCTTCCTGCCACCATGATCATGAACTTTGACCCTCAGAAACAATGCAAACCCTAATTAAATAGAACAGTAACTAAGACAGTCATCCTGCTGAAAGTGAAGGGCCTGTTTCTGAACTGCAGGGACTGGCCAGGAAAGAAGTGAAGTCAGGTAGGTTCCTCCAGGGCTTCACCTCCAAAGCAAAAAGGCAACATAACCAAATCCTGACTTCTGTGAGCCCCTGCCCTCCCCAGCCCACTTCTGGCCTGTATTCATTCTGATCTGTTAGAGCTATTGATCAGGCTGCCTGAAAGCCTTTACCCAAATCCCATCTCCATTCAAATCCATTTTCCCACTTCAGAGACTGCCAAATGGATTTCTCAGTTATCAAATGGAATGGCCGTGAGTCCACACACTTCCAAAGGTAACACATGCAAGTTTCTGTGCCATGCACACGTCATAGCAGCTTTTACAGGGAATAACTTGAGTGGTTAAAACACTTGTTCTGGATGTCGAATTGAGAGGCAGGGAAGATGAGATGTGCTTCATTAGGCTGTGGGCTGTGAGCCATGGTCTGTGGGCTGTGGGCTGTGGTCTGTGGGTTGTGAACCGTGGTCTGTGGGCTGTGGCCTGTGGCCTGTGGGCTTTGGGCCGTGGGTTGTGGGTGGGCTGAGCCATGGGCTGTGAGCTGGCTGTGAGCTGTGGACTCTGGGCTGTGGGCTGTGGGCTGTGGGTAGGCTGAGCTGTGGGTTGTAGGCCTTGGGCCATGGGCTGTGGGTGGGCTGAGTCCTGGGCTGTGGGCGGGCTGAGTCCTGGACTGTGGGCAGGCTGTGAGCTGTGAGCTGTGGGCTATGAGCTGTGGGCTGTGGGCCGCAGGCTGTGGGCCATAGGCTGCGGCCTGCAGGCTGCAGGACTCTGCTTTGACTGAGAGCCTCAAGACAACATCTTTGCCTAGTCGAAACCTTTTCTCTTTCCAGTTTCCCATCCAGCTCAGAAGTGTACAAACGGGCAAAGGCAACCTCTCTCTCAACACGTATCTTTGACATATATGCTAATGTGGACAATGTTTTAACACCTTTAAATCTAATTAAATTGTCACCTTAGAAAAATAAATCAACTTCTACTTGCTGGTCATATCCTTTGTGTCAAGCCATGATGAACATGCTACATAATTTGAGAAAATAGCTTTTCTTATACAAATTCAAAGGTCTTAGTACTACCTCCCAGTATGATCGTAATCTGTGCCCTCGCTGAAGGCTGCCGTACTACCCCGGGATGAGAGCTTTGCTCTGTTTGGTGCCCTTCTGGAATTTTTTGTGTGTTCCCGTGGAAGAGTTATAATAGAGGTGTGTGTGTGTGTGTGTGTGTGTGTGTGTGTGTGTGTGCGTGTTGTCTGCTGCTAATAGAATTACTTGTATCTTTCTGTAATTTGCTTTTCACATTCAATAACGTCTTGTGCATTTTCCTGACGTTGGTAAGAGGTCCGGCTCATTCCTCTCAATGTTTTTCCCTATTAAGGCACAGCTGGATTGTGCCTCTTCTCCCTTTCCTATCTAGTACAAGTGAGAGTTTCTGTGTGTTTCCTAGTATCAAGCTCTATCTTCCTCACTGGTAGGAGTTGTTCAAATGTTAACACTGGCAGGTATCCAAACAAGATTTCAAAACCCCGGTTCCTTGGGCAAGTTAATCTGCATATTATTTTAAGGGTGTTTGAGGTGGAAGAGAGCTAAATCTAGGGCCGCTATGCACGGAGATAGCCCCTTTGGATTCACTCATATATTTTTCAAACAATGAAAAGGACAATCAACCCCCAGGAAACACACAGTTGTCACTTTCATTTTGGTTTGTTTGTATTTTACATTAGGAGGCAGCAGAAATCTCCTGTAGAGACCAGGAAAATAACTTCTTAATTAAAAATAATGTGTTGGGCACATGGAGCCCCCATTGCTTCTGGTCACTGGATGTAAGCACTAAGTCCTGTACTCCCTGGAAGGTATCCCACTGGGGGCTGATGCCGCTCCCCATCAGAGCCCACCTCAGGAGCTTCTATCCTGCAGGCTTCAGAACAAAATACAAATCTTTGCATCTGTGTATCGTCCTAAAATTTGCAGCTTGTTTTAATGGGAGGTTTATGTAAACATGACTGGTTTCCATGTGAAATACTCAAGCGTTATGGAAATGTATGAAGAAGAATACATCAAACCTACATCTCATAATTTCTACCTTAATATTTGCACATATTTGAGCAAATACTCTCCATATGGTAAATTCCTAGCACCCTTTTAAAAAAGACATACATTTTTATAACTGGCTGGGTTGGGTATACATGTGTATAATGTGTCCATGTGTGCGTATGCAAGTGTATGTGAGTGCATATGCACGTGTGTGTGTGTGTGTGTGTGTGTGTGTGTGTGTACATGGGTATGCAGGCATGAGGCTGTCAGAAGCTGATATCAGAAATCTTTGGTCACCTTGTATTTCTGACTTAGGCTCTCACTGAACTGGAAGCCCATTGGTTTGTTAAGCCTCTGTGGTCTGAGAGTCCCAGGGAGCACCCTGTCTGCCTTACCAACACCAGAACTACAGACATCCATCACCACTGTAGTTTCCATACAGGTTCTGGGGATGCAGACTCAGCTCTCATGCTCACAGGCTGGGCTCTTCCTCCAGCCATACACTGATTTTTTTAAGAATTACATTGTTCACTGGACACCACGCTCCATGTGTCTTTCTATGGCAATACTGATGTATAGGATTTGTGCAGATATTGACTAAATCAGTCACACGGTGCTGTTGTGCATTTAACCACTCATTTAATCCTTCACTCCATTGTTCCCCGAATCTTTATTGTATGCCCTGGTGCATGATGGGTAATGTACTAAGTAGTGGGCACATAGGATATAGAAGGCAAGTGCAGCTTGAGGCTCCTGTATTCCCAGTCTGTGAGGGAGATGAATGAACAGCGGTGTGTCATTGATCATACAGGACTTAGTTTGAGAGTGTGATTGTGTAGCTTTGGCGGCTGAGCTGCTGAGATACAAGAATGGATGTGAGGAAGTTCGCGAGGCCATGGGAGGAAAGTGTTCAGTCGGGTGGAACAATGTCCGTGAGGCTCTGCAAATGATAGGATTCTTGGCCATTCTGCAGAGCTGTCATAGCGGATACAGTGAATTGGATAGTTAGAGGTGTGGAGAGAGATGAACCTGGACCAAGCAGAGGCACTGGCCATTCATGACCTCTTACAGAATCAGCCTGTGTTTCCAGGCATGAACATACCCCATGTCCAATTTCTTAAGTCTTCCACATGACTCAGACGAGGAGGGACAAACTAGCTCTCTCTGTGTGGCCTCAGAAGAAATGTGACCACAGAATTTTTAGAAGGATTTTGAAACCAGACAGTGAGACAACATGGATTGGTTCTTTTTCTAGTGCCCAATTTTATTGAGGGAAACCATAGAAAAAAGTGTGTATGTGAGTGTGTGTGTGTGTGTATGTGTGTGTGTGTGTGTGTGTGGTGTGTGTGTGTGTGTGTGTGTGTGTGTGTGTAAATTTTCTCAAATACCCAGGCCTCTATTCTGTAGATCCAGCTGGTTTTAGGAGTCGTAGATAAAATAAAACCCATAAAGAGTATTAAGTTATAGGTGTTATGAAAACACTTGAAAACTGAGCAGACTTTTCAGCATTCAAGAGTAAGCTAGTATGAGCAGCCAGACCACACTGACTCAGTAGACTGAGACAGTGAAGTGCTTATAACCCATGTCTATCAGGACCAGTTCAGGCGACTGGTCATTGCCACAGGTTTGCCACACCACAGCAACATGAGGAGAAACCTCCAGAGAAAAGAGAGAGCAGATTCCCCAGGAAGCCTGTGCATTAGAGAGATGTGTTTGTTATTATATGAAGATCAAGGGAAGACACCTACTATAAAACAGGGTCATGAGATTTGGGATGCAAAGACATCTTTCTCCTCTAGAAGAAGAAGCAGAAGCAGAGAAGGCCCTGGATGGGGCTCTCAGTTCCAGTCTGTCTGGGGAGTCTGCTACCTAAGAGTAGTCCACAGCATGGGTTCCATGCAGACAGTCAGGGTTCTTGCCGGGGCTTGTCTTTGCCTGGGCTCCATCCTATCTAACGTTGTGTCGTCTTTAGAGTGAACTCAGAGCGCTTGCATGCTGAAATCAGTATGATCTCTGGGATGTTGGTAGCTGGTGGCCCGCCCTGCCCTTACTACATCCCATATGAAGAAAGCAAGGGGCCAAAGGCAGGAACTTTGCTCCACAGGAAGATTATGGAATGGCTTTGATCCCTTTTTTTCTTAAGAAAGATCAGCTGTGCATGGAAAGCAAAGTGCTGCCTCTGCAGAGGACAGGCTTCTCACCAAACTACCTTCAACAAGGAGGGAAAAGAGGAAGGCAGCATCCTTGAATCTTGGATGCCCCACCATCCTACCTGGCTGGAGTGTGGAGACTCCTGACCATGTGCTCTTTCAAGATTCCTGGCTTTGACAGACCGAGGATAACCAGCAAAGCTTTGATCTCAAGAATGGGATCAAAGGGCCCATGAGAGAATCAAAGAATAAGCAATACTTAGAATTTTGACATTTAAAATCACTTCAAAATTTGTCCTGTCTACAAGAAATTCAGGAACAAAAATGAAACAGAGACTAAGGAAATGGCCAACCAATAACCAGCCCAACTCGAGACCCATCCCATAGGCAAACATCAATCTGGGACAGTATTAATGACACTGTTATACTTGCAGACAGGATCCTAGCATAACTTTTCTCTGAGAGGCTCCACCCAGAAGTTGACTGAAACAGATGCAGAGACTGACAGCCAAACATTGGTCAGAGCTCAGAGACTCTTATGGAAGAGTTGGGGGAAGGATTGAAGGCCTGGAAGGGGATAGGAACTCCACAGGAAGACCACAGTCAACTAACCCAGCCCCTTGGGGCTCACATGTGTAGCAGATGTGCAGCTTGATCTTCGTGTGGGTCCTAAGCAACTGGAGCAGGGGTGTAGGGGTGATATTTAGAAACGGCACCTGGTTTGACTTGTTCTCAGGCAGCCACCATGTTCCTGCTGCTCCTTGGCTCTGACCGGGGCTCTAGTTATCTAGATGTGCAGACCCTGGCATCCATGAGACTGGCTCTGCCAATCCCCCATGCTGCATCCACAAAGTTCAGCTAAACCCCTGACAATATCTGCCATCATCGAAGTACCCAGTAGAAATGAGACTCTTAAAGCTTAATGATTATCTAAAGGATTTATATATTTAGAAATGCTCAATTAACAAGATGCCCACACAATTAAAGTTGTTACCCAATATCTAACCTTTTGATAGAAGTTGCTACCCAGGACAGCTTTTGACCCATCCCTGCGTGGCTCTCCATGGCTGATAGCCTCCTTCTTCTCCTCCACTTCCTGTCTTTCTTCCCTCCCCTTCCTCTTTTTCTCCCCTCCCCTATCTCTCTTTCTTTCCCAGCTCCACCTCCTCTTCCACTGCCTAATCACTGAGCTCCACTGGGAATAGAGTGTAGCAGAATAAGTATCCTGCTACACAGGGGCTATCCCTAAAGCTGTTGCCTATCTGTGGACTCTGTTCCTCTAACTGGGCTGCCTTGTCTGGCCTCAGTGGGAGAGGATGGGCCTAGTCCTGCAGTGACTTGATCTGCCAGGATGGGGCTGGAGATACCTAGGGGAGCCCCACCCTCTCAGAGGAGAAGGGGCTGGGGAGAGGGACTGTATGAGGGAGGACTTGGGGATGGAATCAGAATGTAAAATGAATAAATGAATGAATAAATAAATAAATAGGAAAAATTAATGCTTTCATTCCTTAAGGATGGCTCAGGGACTTTGGGGGACCTAGGAAGTTTTCATGTCCATTCCCAAGAGGAAACTGCAGACAGAGGTACAGCACAGACCTGCCTGCTCTCTGACTGCTGTGATTCCCTGGTTTTTCCAGTTAAAATACCATTTTTTTCTCCATGGTGAACAAGTATGCTTCAGGTCTGGCTAGACTTGAAAGTGACTTGGGGTCCTGCCCAAAGCTCTAGGGAGAAAACAGTTTGGATCCCGCATGGATCCCAGTAGTCAAGTTAAAAGCAAATTATGCAAAGGCCCTGGGAAAGGGTTTGCAAATAAATTAAATTCCAGTAGGTACTCCGCAGGTGGCTCCTGCATTAGTGGGACACATTTGTTGACTGCATATTACACTGAGAGGAAGGGAAGATAAATATCCGTGTTTGCACTGAGACACATTCCAAGTTCCCAAACTCCTATTTTAAAATCTGCTAGCCAGTTTCCCCAACGTCTTAGTATTTTCTTCTTTTTGGAATGTGTTTCTTTTTGTGTATTTATGTATGTGCACACATATCTGTGTACCATGAGGAGGCCGGAGGAGGGCTTGGGACCCTCTAGACTGGAGTTACAGGCAGTTGTAAGCCACCATGTGGGTGTCGGGAACTGAAGCTGAGTCCCCTAGGAAAGCAAGTGGCTTAACCACCAAGCTGTCTCTCCAGATCCTGAAATTTCTCTTTTGAACAACGGATGGTTGCAGTGATATTTTGTTGTTGTTGTTTTGGGTGGTGATTTGTAATTGTTCTTTATCTTTTGGGTTCCTTCTTTTTTATTTTTCTTCTTTGGACTGTATGATATTCAACTGATGTTATAAAATGAATTGTACACTGTGGGGAGCCAACAGAAGGTGGATATCACCCTTTCAACCATCTTGACCATATACCCTGATAAGAGACTTGATTACAACAGCCTACAACAGCTGAGCACACTCTGATAACATCTTGTTTTAGATGCCCAGGATCTTTCCCTTGAGTGTGTGAGACTTAAAGGTGTGTGACTTAAGGGTGTGACTTAGAGATCGGATTTAGAGACAAGACCTAAGGGTGTGACTTAAGGGCATGGCTTAGAAGTGAGACATATAAAAGGCAAGAGGCAGACAGAACTTAGTTAGTTATTAGGCATTAGGTTAGACACTAGCAACAGAGAATTAGGCACTTGGCACTTGGAGAAAGAACTTAGGACTTGGAGGCACTAGGGACTAGGAACTAGGGACTAGGAACTCAAGACTTAGGACTTGGACTAGGAAGAGAGACTGAAGAATAAAGGGGATTGAATCACACTCTGTCTGGTCTCCATTCCTCACGTCCTCACTCTCTTTCTTGCTGAACCCCGACCGGAACAGCTTGGGCCAGTACAGGCTCTAACAACTTAGCCCCCAAGGCTTTTGGCAGTGCGGGTTCCAACACTGACAGAGCAGTCCGGGACATTTCTGGCCACCAAACGTGGGGCAGCTCAGGCCGCAACAGTAAACCTCTCCTGATCATAAAAAAAAAAAAAAAAAAAAAAAAAAAAAAAAAATTCAGTACAACCTACAATCTTGAAAACATTGACTTGAAAATATTAATTAGGTAATATTACTCTTTTTAAAGATATGGAATTGCGTGTTGTGGAGAGGATACAGTTAAAAGGCAATACAATGTCTATCAATAAAGTAACATCAAACCTTCATTCGTGCTAAGGAGGTGCCTCGGGACCTTCAAATAGCTTGGAAGATGTCACCATTCATCATCTCTCAGGGGTAGGGCATCCATGAACATGCATGCAGTGGAGCTCTCTGATTGACTAGCCACAGCAGCACAGCTAACTCTGATTGGCTAGCCACAGCAGCACAGCTCACTCTCTGATTGGCTAGCCACAGCAGCACAGCTAACTCTGATTGGCTAGCCACAGCAGCACAGCTCATGGTTCATTTTACCCACTTGAGTCTGTGCTTTCCAAATGTTGAGTGTTCAGGAGTCTGAATGAAATGATGTGGCCCAGGGACATTTCCCCAAAAGTAGATACAGAGCTGGCTAGAGTAAGACCATGTGGACGATGGGAAGGCTACTTACGAGATCCCAAGACAAGGTTGGACTGGAAGTGAGAATGTGAAGTCAGGGCTGTGGAGGTAAAAAGAGAATGGGGACAACCGACCAAGAAAGGATTGGAAGAGTAAGGGCTGGTGGTGCTTAAGCTTTAAGATAGCAGAGACAGCTGGGCTGCGGGAAATCAGGCACACGACACATTACTTATAGACCCTATAAACATCCAAGAGAGTCCACTGGGTCTCATGGGTGCTCTTAACTTCTGGGGTTATGAGAATTTAGTTGATCACAGAATTTTCTCATTCTAATCGCCTTAGCCTTTTTCCTCCCATAGTGAACTTTTGGATAACTGGGTCATTCTTTTTTATCTTAAAACACCCAGTGTCATGCCAACCACATAATACTGAGAGCAAGAGTTCCTGGAAAGGAGCTGTGTCTGTGCAGACAGCCACGGATTAGAACTGCAGTGATGTGGAGGGGTTGGGATGGTGCAGATCCAGAAGCTAATCACCTAATTTTGGGTTAGCTTTTGTGGGGCGGTGGGTTGTGAGAAGCAGCTGTGTGCCTGGTCGAGCATAGGCCTGGAACCCGGGACCTTTATCGGACGGCAGGTGTTCGCCTCTGCTCTGAGGCCCTGGTTCTTTTCATTCAGCTTCAGCCCTCCACAACCCCTCCCACAAAGAGGTCTATGACCCTCAGTCAAAAAAGAACAGTGCCTCAGGCTCTCCCACATGTAGATGAGGTATCTCCAAGCTCTCAGACCAAGCCAATAGGTGTTATCTGCTGCCAGACCCTAATCCACACCGAAACTGTATATAAGGGCTCTATTCAGAAGTAAAAAGTGTGCGAGAATCATTCTGCTGTCCTAGAGTTTCTATCGCAAGAGCTGTAACACTTGGGAAGAAGTCTGCTTTCCACAAACGCCTTCGAGATCCCCCCTCCCTGCTAGCTAGCATGGGGACTTCATGAGTGCTTGTCTTAGTCACTGGTCTATTGCTATGATGAGACACCAGGACCAGGGCAGTTCTTATAGAAGAAAGCATTTAACTGAGGACTTGCTTACAGGTTTGGGAGGGTTAATCTATTATCATGGTGGATTTTACATTTTTTACATCTTGATCCACAGGCAGCAGGTCGAGAGAGACACTAAGCCTGATGTGGATTTTTAAAACCTTAAAGTCTGCTCCAGTGACACATCTCCTCCAACAAGACCATGTTTCCTAATCCTTCCCAAACAGTTCATTGGCTGGGGACTAAGCATTCATACATGTGCCATCGAGGGCTCTTCTCACTCATACTGTCACAGGGTCTGGTCTCAAAGGTACCAACAAGAGATGACATTCCCTCCCACCAAAAGGCATACAGATATCAGGGAACACCTCATGATGAGCAACAGAATCCCTGGGAACCTAACAAGAATTACCTGTTCCCTGTGTTTTTATGAACATGCAGGATAACCCAGGGACCTGGTGGGAGAAGATGGTCTCAGGGTAAAAGCTGAGAAAGTTGGTCTTGAAAGCAGCGCATAAACTCCAACCTAAACAAGCATCCCCGCCTGGAGCAGACAGGCAACTTCTCAGAAAAAGAAAAAGAAAAAGAAAAAAAAAAGACAAAGTTAAAAATCAGGAAGTGTTCAGGAAGTGTTTGGGGACAAGCTCCAGCAGGCTTTTTGTGTGGTAATTACCGGCCTTCAACTTGCAGATATTTGGGGAAAGGAGAAATCTAACTGAAGGTTGCCTAGCTTTACTGTCTCTCAGTGGGGAACATTTACCACCTCCAAACTGGTGTATCTTGAACTCTTAAAGTCCTAGGAAATAAAAATGTTAAAAATTACAAACAATGCAGGCTGCTTTAATTATAATATAAAATTATCTGTAAAAATTGATTAAAATGGCAATTTATAATGGTAAAGGGTTCTAAAATACTACATATGAATTACATTAGATGCTAAAATAAGAAATTGATTTTAAAATGTTAAAGTTTATTTCAACACTAATGATAAATTCTAAAACAACTCCCACCTCCATCTCTTCCTCTGACCTGGCTCCTTTGTCTCCTACTGTCTTACAGTTTTACTTGGGCAGTTTTTCTTCCTCCTCCTCCTCTCCTTCCTCCTCCTCCTTCTCTTCCTCCTTCTCCTCTTCTTCCTCCTCCTTCTCTTCCTCCTCCTCCTCCTCCTCTTTTCCTCCTCTTCCTCCTCCTCTTCCTCCTTCTCCTCTTCCTTCTTCTCCTCTTCTTCCTCCTCTTCTTCCTTCTCCATCCCCCTTCCTCTCTTGACTCATGCATACAGTAAAGTGTCATTACTATGCAAACTGGCCCCAAAATTCTGCCAGCCTTAAAGCCAGGAATCTCCTGTTTGTTCTGAATTGAGTCCCTAAAGCTTGGGGGAACCCCTCCAGCTGTTAAAGATAACCAAATGAAGTTCCCCCAACATCCCTGGGGTTTATGCTGAGACCTAGACAGTTGGTGAGCTTCCATGTTTGTCATTTTGACAGAGGACAGTCCTGTTAAATTTGGCTTATGTTTTCTTCTGCTTGTTTATTTCTGATCAGAGACCCACTAAACGTTTACATGTTCCAACACCAGAAACAGGCGTTTTCTGACCCAGCCATACAGCTCTTGGGTCATATGTAAAAGCATATTGATTTTCTGAGAAAATGTCATCATGAAACTCGATGCCCACATATTCTAAGCCAGTTGCTCACCTCCTAGACAGCAGCCTGGACACAATGGAAGACTACTTCCCCCACAGAGAGAGAGAGAGAAAGAGAAAGAGAAAGAGAAAGAGAAAGAGAAAGAGAAAGAGAAAGAGAAAGAGAAAGAGGGAGAGAGAGAGGGAGAGAGAGAGAGAGAGAAAGACAGAGACAGAGACAGAGAAACAGAGACAGAAAGAGACAGAGACATACAGAGAGGCACACACAAAGTGAGAGAGACACACAGAGAGACAGACAGACAGACACAGAGAGAGACAGAGAGAGTCAGAGACAAAACAGAGACAAAGAGAGACAGAGGAGACAGAGATAAACAGAGAGAGACAGAGAGAAAGAACCGTAAGTCTGTGTGACAACTTACGTTTATCTGTTGATCTTTTGTTTCTGTGCCTTTCTTGCATCTTAAAGAGGAGAAACTTTCTACCATTGAAGACCCCCAAACTCTAGACCCTTACTCAAGTCGCAATCAGCAGAGGTTTACTGGGGAGAGTTGGCCAGCCAACGGTCAAACTGCTTGCCCACGCAGGAGCAGAATTTGACAAAAGACCAGCAAGCTGAGGGGCTTTTTATAGCACGAGGTGGGGAAAGGGAGGAATTTTCACGAGGTTACACATGATTGGTTGTTTTACAAATTTTGAACATCAGTTGATTGCTCCAGTTGATGCGGGGGGGGGGGGGGGGGGGGGGG
>JANHMN010000006.1:6344177-6360159 GCA_030674055.1 Rhabdomys pumilio | reverse complement strand
AAGTATACTGTCTCCTGTTGGGTAACCTCTCAAGTATACTGTCTCCTATTGAGTAACCTCTCAAGTATACTGTCTCCTATTGGGTAACTGCTCTCCTTTAAGAGACTAAATCTTGTGCCAAACATTAAGAAAATATATTATGCCTGTGCTTTTAGATATCTTTTGAATGTATGTGAGTGCAAATACCAATACAACCTTTTAAATATTTAAAAGATATTTTTGACCACTACTGACTCACACGTACCCTTACATGTGTACATGTACCTCACATGTACCCTCACATGTATACATGTACCTCACATGTACACTCACATGTGTGCACATACACAGGGGAACTTCCTGAGAGGTCAAGAATAACGAGGTGTGCCTCAGTGCAAAGGTGCCACATGGAGTAGCCTCTGAGAAGTTCCATATTCAGATCCTCATTTACCTCTTCTGTTTTGTTATACAAACTACCATATTATATATACTGATACGTACCATATTGTATATACTGATACGTACCATATTGTATATACTGATACGTACCATATTGTATATACTGATACGTACCATATTGTATATACTGATATATACCATATTGTATATACTGATACGTGCTTTGCCCTTTTTTTCTACTTGAAGATATCAAGTACACACCTCCGCATGTAATGATTGTAAGGAACAAATTCCAGAATGACATGCTCAGTTTCCAGAAAGGTAAACTGAGGAGTCCAAGCAAAGGACATGACTGATTCAACCAAGGTCAGGGATGGAAGCAGAGGCGGGACCAGCAATGAGATGCATCATGTCTGTGGCCCTATTCCTACTGGGAGAGCAACCTTATCTTCATCCAGGAAGGGCAGCACCTGCCTGGTTTACTTTCCCAGTGTTAACAAGGTTTGGAGCTCTGAAAAATACCCAGTAATTAAAAGAAGGATAGGGTGTGGGGATTCTAACAAGGAAGGTCAGAATGAAGCTGACAAGATTGGCTACAAGGCACACTGGCTATGTTTAGAAGGTTAAAAATGTAAAATAATTATTTGACTACATTATTGGCAAGTAATCCCATCATATAATTTGGAGCATTGAAAGACTCAGACTGTAAATAAAGAGGCCCTGGGGAAGGTGCCTGCTGAACCCAGTGATGTCAGCACCCACACATAGGCGGCAGACGTCAGCCTTAGCTCCTCCTTTAAATTACACACGATTAGCATACTGCAGTCATAATCTACATCTTGCTCTGCCTTTTTTCCCCTTTCTTTTCAACTTAAAATTTATCTCAGAGAACTCAAATGCCAAAGCCAATACCTTCACTTAGCTGCAAAGTACCCTTGAATTCTGCATCATAATTTAATTAAATGGTCTTGTATTGATGTGCATTTGAGTTATTTCTAACCTTTTGTTCTTAGGGGAAATGTCCTTGTATGACTGGCACTGTGTATATCCACAAGGATTTGCATGCGTTGTCCTGACATATTGCCAATTGTCCTCCTTGTGGTGGTTGTACCAATTTATATGCAGGTCTGGTGTGCGACTGCGGGGTCCCTCTCAGCCTCCACTGAGAGAGGAGTGAGGCATGATTTGTTCCTATTTCCAGGACTGAAACTGACACAGATCTGGCTTTGAGGAGGAGAGTCTGGCTCCCTGAGAGACATCTGGGACCCCCAAATTCAAGGTCTCCACATAGACTATCTCATTCCAACCTACGTATTCTTGAATGGCAGGCACTGCTATATCCTGGTGTGTTCACCAGAGCAGGAAGCTCAGGTTCTTCCCATGAACTGTAAATGACAGAGCAGACACCAGAACTCAGATCAAGACACCCCCAGGATCGCAACCAGTGCTCCATCCTCGCTGGGATGCTGTGTGTATGTGTAGAGTTTGAGTTTGGCCATTTGTGTCCTATTCATTTCCCAGTTGATTTATGATCTCTCCTGTGGCTTAGCTGTCTTCCAGTTCATGACTGGTTCTGAGAGACATATTTGTATCTAATGTGGCTCCTGCTTGTTGCTTTTCCTGTGGACATATGGGATGAGCAAGATTATTCTCAGGCTGCCTCCCTTTTCTGCCAGGTTCTTGTTAAAAGTCACCATGTGTGCTCCAGATTATAAATATTGATCTGTTTTCTCTCTCACCTCTATATAATATGAACATTGGACCAATGGGCTATACATAACACTAGCAAATAGAGCAACTGGGGGAAGGTTTATTACTTCATTGATTATATATGAAGGATGAACTCTACATAATTGTAGGAAGATAAATATTGAGTTTGGGCTGCGCTCTGCACATCATGTAAAGCACTTTCAAGCTGTAGCTTCACTTGGTGATTCCATCTCAGGAGAAGCTTTTGGTTTCTTTTGAGTACAGGCTGACTCTGGATCTTGTGCACATAGACAGCATCTCCTACCCAGCACCACTCAGGAGATTCATAAACCAGAGATTCAGCTCTAACCCCGACCCCATGCCTTGGCTCCACAGCTAGCTCTCCAGGAGGTACTCTCAACTTGGTTTGTTATCTACTGTTACCAACGCCAACACCACCTCGGACTCTTTGTCTCTCTATCAGCCTCTGCCTCTCTATCAGCCTCGGCCTCTCTGTCAGTCTCTGACTCTCTGTCAGCCTCTGTTTCTCTATCAGCCTCTGCCTCCAATACCATCTCTTTGAGCTCCAAAGCCTCTTGAACCGTTTGGTAGCTGTCTTAGTTACTTTTATTTTGTCTGAAGAGACACCATGACTAAGGCAACTAATGAAAGAGAGCATCTAATGAGAAGTTTGTTTATAAATTCAGAGGGTAAGTCCATGGCCATTTTGGTGGAGAGCATGGCAGCCAGCAGGCAGGCAGGCAGGCAGGCAGGCAGGCAGGCAGGCAGGCAGGCAGGCAAGCATGGTGACAGAGCAATCCCTGGGTACTTACATCTCATTTGCAAGTTGGAGGCAGAGATAGAGCTAAGTGGAGTAGTGTGGGCTTTTGAAACCTCAAAACCCACACCCAGTGACACATCTCCTCCAACAAGGCCACACCTCCTAATGCTGACTGAACAGTTCCACCAACTGGGAAGCAGGCATTCAAACATATAAACCTAGGGGCCCTCCCCATTCAAATCACCACCCTAACCCACATATATAGATGTTGTTTCTGTGTGGCATATAATATGTCATCTGGTGATTTTAATAGTTAAGACAGCAATAAAAGATCCTTATTGGCCCGTGGTCATCTGTGAAAGGAATAGCTGGCAAACTACGGCCAAGGGAACTGATATAGTTTGTGATTTTATTGTTATCCAGTGAAGTCTGGCGTTGTAAGAACACACGCATGTTCTTCTGTATTTCTGACGTAGAATTCTCATGACAACAAACAGTGTAAAAACAATTCATTTTAATGATTTATTAAACACACCTAGACCTTTTAAAAATCTCCCAGGGAATATTATTTTCCCCAAATATAAGCATTCTACTGAAAAGGCTGGAGCACCTAAGAGAGAATATTCTGGATACAGAGCAGCTACTTCTGAACTATACTTTCCAGTCTTTCATGGAATGCTGCTCACCCTGCTGGGATAACTGGTAGCAGAGTAGCAACAGCTGCCTGTCTAGGAAGCCACTACAGGCTGTAAACTGATGGGCATCTCTCTACTTCATTCAAGGCCCAGCTGCCTTTGGTCTTGTGCTTGCACCCAGGCATTTGTCCTTTCCTGCCATAATCAGAATCCCTCCAGTTCACAGCCTGCTTCTGCCTCTCCTGTCTGGCCACCTTCATGTCTCCTGTCCTGAAGCTGATATAAGCTTGGGGGTAGCTTATTCCCAGGAAACCAGAATAAGTCCATCCAACCTTCTCAGTCCAGAGTTAGAGATGTCCTGACACTGAGTACTGGGTCAAAACTGTCTCATCAAAATCACACAGGCAATAGAAATCACTGGGAAATTGCCACAGAAAAGCTCAAACAGATCTCCCAGGGGTGGAGAGTGTAAGAGACTATGGCCAGACAACTGCCAGTCACCTCACCCTGAGCGTTTCCTTCAGGGATTCCTTCAGCACAGTTGTCTCCTTCCTAGGTAGAAGGTCCTCAGGCAATGCTTGGAGGAAAGAGAGACAGAGTCAATGTGTGTTTTCTACCCTCTGTAAGTACCTGGAGCAACCCCCTTCCACTTTAATGGCTGCTCTGCTTGACCTACACATTGGAAATTAAAACAAACAAACAAACAAACACTAATTCTTGGGTCCCATTAGATTTGCATGACCTAAAATGCCAGTACCTCACAACCACAGTTCATTTCCCTTGGAGGCACAGCTTTGTTCAGAGAAGCATCATTTGCAATAAGAAGACATTCTAAATGGACAGAAGGATGTGCATACCAGGAATGGTATTTATCCTTGAAAAAGGAAAAAAAAAATCCTGGTACATGTCATAACTTGGATGAGCCTGGAGGACAGTGAACGCTGTGTCAGATACCCAATGCTGCACAACGCTAGGCACACAGATAGACAGCACAATAGCTTGTCCACAAACTGTTAAAAGCAGCACAGGAGACAGTACTTTCTACGTGACCATCTATCTCCAGGTTTCTTAAAGCCCTCAGGTCTATATTTTTTTCCTAAAATGGTATAATTTGAGTTGTAATGAATAAAACTCAGCATTATAAACTTCAACAGCTCCCCACCAAGTAATCCTGATGTCATGAATGGTGGACACCATTAGATGTATCTGATCCTATTCAAACCTTGTGGGATCTGGCTCCAGCATGCTTTCCTAGCCTTGTTTGCTCCCACCCCTGCCCTCAGCTGGGATATTTTACCCTTTCCATAATGCCTTGTGCTCACCTCATGCCCTGGTTCAAGACCTCCTTTCTCTGCTCCGTCTTTGCCTGTTGCACCCCCCTCAACATCAAGGCTGGGGCTGTCTTTGATGTTTCTTCAGGAACATCAGGAACTCCCTGAGTCCGTTCCACATCTTCACCTGTCTCCCCACCTAGCACAGTCAGGACATTAAGCTATGAGCATTAGGACTGTCTGTTCCAATGTATGCATATCTCACTCCCATAATCCCCAGGACACAGACTCTAGCTTGGAATTGATGTTCTCTGAGAGGACAAGGAATTTCCCTGCTCCTAGTCTGATGCTTGGCCCTGTGTGAGTGTTCAGAATTTATTATAGTAAACTGGATTTAGCTTTGCAGCCCAGACCTTACCTTTAAGCTCTATGTAAACATATCCCAACAAAGGTACCTCTCCTTTCTCCATTCATTGCTCAGGCATCACCTTTCATAACAGCACTCCCTTGCCTCTTACATACAACCAGTAATCACATCTGCAAAATAAATTACAAAGACTCTCTTTTCTCTTTGTCTTTTCTGCGACCTGCCACAGGCTCCTTCATTTCCCTCTGCTGTCTGAGACAGCACCATCCACACTTGGCTCCTTCTGTACCTTTTTTCCCCTGCAACTTTGTAACATATTGAGCCATCCGGGTGTTCAAACCCTTTTGTGGATATCCCATCATGCTTGACAGCAGCAAGTTCAAAGAAGATATGGAAGGCTCTGCAGGGTCCATCCTACTCCTCGGTGCTGGTTTACTTCCCATCTCCTGACTTTAACCCCATCATTGCTCTGTATTTTCATCCCGTCTCTCTCTTCCCTCAGAAAATTTACCCATAATGATCACTACAAGGAATGCTGTTTCCAAATCTTTTATCACTAGCTACTTGCTAATCTCCTGTCAGAGTTCTGACTTAATGTCGTTCAAAGAGACCTGTCTTCCACCTGGGTCTGTAGATCCCTCTGCTAACCTCAGGGCACCCGTGATCTTTGCATCTTAGCTCTGCACCACTTAGACACATTAAAGATAGAGCCTAGCGGCACCAAACTAGACCCAAGTCACATTGAGGAAGGAGGCTCAGCGTTTCCCTTTGAGTCAATCTGACTACCAGGCAGCTTAAGTATGGATTCTCACTTCTGTCCCTGTGTCTTTTGTCTGTCTGTGATTTGTGATTTCTGATTTGTATGTAACCTGTCTCTTGTGTGTATCTGACACGACCTTGCTGCTGTGTCTTGATGCAGTCCCTCACAAGGGGCTTTGCTCTGTACTTACCAGTCAGCATTGCATGGGAAAGGAAACCAGGGACACTTTCAGAAATCTTTATAAGTACTTTACACAGGGTTAAGTCTCTGATTCCAGCTGACCCCGAAGCATTCACTGCTCCAAACACACAATTATCAAGAAATACTGTTACATTGTTTCCAAAATGCACAGAGGATACTTGTTGCACCAGTCCCTTTGGATCTGCTTGTTGTCTTCAACAAAGTATTACCACGACACACATCCATACATGCATGCATTGCCCTTTAGGCCATGTATTTGTGAACACGGAAGAGTATACAATATAAGAATACAGCCATGGGTTGGTTTAGGAAGCAAAAGCTGATTTCGTGGGAATCCGAGGCAGTGGGAATCATTACATTGTTCTCTTAAAAGCAGGTTAAACAAACAGTGGATAGCAGAGTATCAGGCTCCTAGGTTCAGGGGCTGGGGTGGGAGAGTGCCTAAGTGGTTAAGAACATGGACTACTCTTGCCAAGGATGTGGGTTTGGTTCCCAGCACCCATATCATTGGCTCACAACCACCCATAATTCCAGTTCCATGGATACCAGGCACGCTTGTGGTGTTCTTACATATGTATGGTCAAAACACTCATCCACAGAATTTCTCTTTTAACTTGGCCCAGGGAAACCATTTATATATAAAATTGGGGGGGGTAGCTTAAGAGGGGGGCTTTATAAGTGCTCCCTCATCATCATCATACTGAAAAAATAAAAAATAACACCCAGTGCTCTGGCTCTTCCTGGATAAACTTTGGACAAGGTTGAAACAAGATTGCATGCCTCCAACCTCACCCCCACCCCCAGGCTTCTGACCTAGGCCTGGGGTTGGGAAGAACCTTTCTCTGCCTCTCCAAACATATTAGCATGGACAAAAGAGGGAGAAAAAGTCTGCATTCTTGAAATGAGCGCTGCATTTTCAATGAAGCTCCTTAGGCGTTTAAACAATCACATTTATTCTACACGCAACAGCAATTTCATTATATATAGTGAAATCCGTCTAAATGTTAATGTCACATTGGCCCAAGGAACCTCTCATTTGGAAGGGAGAAGCCAAGATGTGGCTTCTTGTTAGCAAAAATCTATTGAGTCCAGTTCTCAGCTGCAGCATGTCTTGGGGAAATTTGTGTGTGTGTGTGTGTGTGTGTGTGTGTGTGTGTGTGTGTGTGTGTAGTTGTTAAGAGCATACACCACAGTCAGAAAGAGCTGAGTTCAAACCCTAGCTTATTAACAGCAACTTTCAGGGAGCCATTGGCTAACAAGGAGCCTACTCAACGTGGCTTTTTGTTTGCTATGATTTGGGTGATCAGGTCCCACTATGTAGCCCAGGCTAGCCTCGAATTCACATCCCCCGCCCCCAACTCGTGCCTCGGCATATTCGTTTATGGGATTGCAAGTGTGTTCCACTGCACACCCGCCTTTTACAGGGCTCGTGAGTGAATTTAGAACAGCTCAGTATATAATGATTTCAATATACACAGGTTACATAGTCCACATCTGAAACGGTTTTTGCCAGAACTCTTTTAGATATCCAATGTTGAGCACCTTTGAGTTCTATCAGTTGTAAATCTAAACACAAAATTCATTTTTACTTCCTATATCTCCTATACACATAACCTGAAAGTCACCATTTATAATATTTTGGTGTCTCCGTACAATGACAGGAATTTAGCAGGAATCACAGCATTGAACAAGAGCTCATCGTGCCAAGTCTGGCGAAGAACTTCCCAGTTATATTATACGAGCACTCAAAGAACTTGGAGTTTGGCATAGCTCAGACTTGAGGTTTTCAGATTAGAGGTGTTCAGCCTGGAATATATTTTCTATAGTTACAGGTTTTCATATATAAGTCAAGTATAAGGCAGGAATCAACAAATGGTGTTAGTGCGCTGTAATGCTATTGATTTGTATTATGAATTTTTTATAGGCTAGCTCCATAGCAGTGTTTGACGGTGGGACAAGCTGGTTAAGTTAATGTTTATCATACACTCAGTAACTAGAGCTTGGTCCCTGTTGGGTGAAGGTGAGGTCACCTGAGCCACTTCTCAGGGAGGCAGGACACAGGACATGGGAAGTTTGATTGTGCTCTCACCCCACCAGACAGGTATCAGGCTGTGAGAAGCTGCTGTGGGGACACCACTCCAGAAGTGGGGAGTGCAGTCTGAGGTCCCAGGGAAGTTGGAGCTAGCTGGGGGCAGGGGTCCCCAGGCCTGCAGTGCAGTGGGGGACCATCTGGTTCTCAGGCTCTTGGGTACCCACGTGCCACTGGAAGCCGAGGAAGAGCTGAGAACGAAGTGGGGGCCCATGGGCTGGCCCGTGACCAAAGGGAAGAGGGGGAGAGAAACTCTGGCTGCACCCGGAGGGGAGAGTCCTTGGCTTCTCGGGGTGGCTGGCTTGGGTTAGTGGTCATCATGGCTGGGAATACAGAGAGGTCTTCTGCGGGAGATTAGACAGGGCTCTTTAGATGAAGGCTTGTTCCATTGTTCCCCACAGCAGATCCCAATGAAAAGAAATGTCCATGATTTTAAATCTTTTATTGCCATGGTGAAAAGTAGTTGAGAAACCGTACCCTGTTTTCTCAGGGCAGGCGTGAGGTTAAATACCTTTTGCAGGGAGGAGGGTCTGAGAAGGAATGCTTAATTGGCTATGCCTTTCTGGCGGTTAGGTACCTCATTAACATGAAGATCTGTCTTGAGGCTACGTGACTGAAAGACACAAATCTAAGGAGGGCTGTGGCCTCCTGTCAGAAGCGTAAAGTCTGGGGGCATGGCAAAACACCTGCCGTCCCTTAGGGTCATCTGGGTCCCACCTAGGGCCCCTCAGGATCACCTGGGGTCTCTAGCCTGTGCTGTACCAGAAACCAGGATGCCTTTCAAGGTCCTACATGTCCCTCTTCTGCTTCAGGCAATGTTAAGGAATGCAGGAGATCTTAGGGAATACAATGGACACTGCTTTGCCCTTATGGATTGCATAGGAAGGAGAAAGTAATCGATCAATGTGCAGTGGTGAGGTGTGGGAGGTGCTGCAGAGCACAAATCTGGGGGAGAGCCGTGGTGCCAATGAGGCCAACGGGACGTGGTAAGGAAGTCGGCGGCTGCAGGCTGTAGTTCCTAGTTTACTCTGTTCCAGGCCCGCAGCACAGTGTCCTGCAAGCCTTTGCCAAATGCTGTTGACCCTGTGGCTCTTTCACATTTCCTAATAGGTCTTTTAGAACTGGCCTGAGAGATGCTCTCATCTCAGAAAAAAACGTTAGGTGGAAAATACTAGCAAACAAAACTCAGCAGCATTTGAAAGAGACAATCCTCTTCCCCCCATTGGGTTTATTCCCAGACTCTCAAAGTGGGTTTACATAAATAGATTTGCCAGTGCGATTTATCCTATCAGGAGGTCAGAGAAGGGCGGCATTCTTATCCCCCACGAATAGCAAAAGCATTATATTTTATTCAGATTCTGAATACTGGTTTTTCTTATGACTTTTCACTGTGGTTATCTTGCCTGAAGCCATAGAGCCTTTGACTACCAAATGTGCTGATTAAAATAATAATAAAAAAACCTGAGGGTTAAATTGAAAAAAAAATCACTTCCTAGATGGAATTCATACCCTGGCCATTTCTACTGAGTTACCTGAGTATCCATTACTGTAAGTCAGCCTCAAATGGAGTCCTGTTTCAGCCGAGTCCCTGCCACATGCTCAGATTGAACTCAGCGCCAAAAGCACAGGGAGAAACCAAGGCTCTGCAGCTGCTCGATACTAAGATCGTATAACTGACAGACAACCTCCATTTCTGAAACTAATTGCTTTTCCTCGGAAGTTAAATTTGCTGCTGATGCATCTCACCAAAAAACATGAGCCCTTTACATAGAAAATGCTCTAATTAAGTACAAATAAAAGGCACCAAACTTCCAGGACTAAATGAAATCCATTTATTCTGTGCATGTGGTTTACTCTTTAATAATTTGAAATATAACCACTTCTTCCCTCCCGGGATGGTGCTGCGAGTACGCCTGTGCTTGCATTTACATCCATCTCCTTCCTAATGTTATTTATGATTGTGGCCAAGTCTGAGGTGGGGGAAGAGGCGAGCACTTTGTTCTTTGCCTGCTACCCCTGCAGAACTCCCCAGGTCTAGTGGTTTGGACCGGAAGTTGTCCTCCGCAGTCCCTGTTGAAGCCCCAGCACTCAGTGTGTGCATGGATAGAAACAGCCTTCAGGCATAATTAAGGACAAATGAAATCGTAAGAGGAGGGTCCTGATTCTCCAAGATTGGTGGCCCAGTAAGATGCCGATGGTCACTCCCCTGCCTGCACCTCTCCGTGTGCTCCCAGTCTCTCTCCCTCTCCATCTCTTCTTTGCCACTTGGTGCTGAGGAAAGGGTCTGCAAACCCAGCCCGAAGTCGGCTATCTGCAAGCCAGGAGTAGACCTTCATCAAAACTCAGCTACAATGGGATTCTCATCTCAGACGTCTGGGTTTCAGAACCCTCAGAAAACAAATTTCCGCTGTTTTGAGTCGCCCACTCCAGTATTTCCTTATAGCAGCCTAACCCACCAAGGCAGGAGCAAGAGGAGAAGCTGGGAGTGCAGGCAGAGACCCCAGCTTCCTCTCTTCTTTCACCAGAGAAGCATCCTTTCTCGAATTTAGTGCTCAACCCAGTGGGCCAGGAGACTTGAACTGAGTTCTGGACCCTGTGGGTTTTGCACGTGTGACTGAACTGTGTTTCCCTCTGCATCCCACCCCCCACCCCGCCCCCGGCCGCCCCTTGCTTTGGCTGTCTCTGCTACAGTGTGGACTTTCCCACGGGGGGGGGGGTGTGCTTGTCTCAGGGTTCCATGAGGAGTCATAAGAGTTTTCCACCCTTGGATTAGAGTGCATGGGTACAGGGAGAGAGGTTCCCAGATAGACAAGGCACATATCATAAGTCAGCACATATCATAAGATGCTGAGAGGAAGGTGCCCAGTTGAGAGACTGCTGACTGGCCAACTTTTATTTTGTTTCTATCAAGAGATCTAGGGGAGACAGTTTCAGAGAAAGGAACAGTGGTTGCAGTATGTGAATTTCCAGGATGCATTGGTCCTGAGGGTGGGAAGTAGGTGAGATCTGTAGTAGAGACAGAATCTCGGGTTTATGTGTGGAACATCTGTTAGCGTGTTTATATTTTGTCTAAGTCCAGCCTCCCAATAGTTGTTCTGACAGGTGAATGCTAGCGGAGAAAGCTTTCGGCAACTGAAAGGAAAGGGCATTCCAGTGCATGAACAAAGGTTTGTGTTAGGTTTGGATGGGGAGGGTGGCTACCAGGATACTGAGACAGATTGCTTGAAAATACAGAGTTTATTAGAAGACTTTTGGTGCCATGGATAGACAGACGGACAACAGCATGGCAGGACTCCAAGGAGAACCAGAGCCCAGGTATCAGGGGTGGTGGTCTCTTTTAAGAGCTTGCTGAGGACTTCCACAGCAAGAACCTGCCCCCAGGCTCTCTGGTTCTCAAGCAAGAATGGGGCTGGGGAGCCTATGTGGTATGCCCAGGTGAGAAGTCCAACACCAGCAATCCTTGGTGCCAGAAGTGGGGGAGGTTCAGGTGACTTGTTCAAATGGAGGAGAAATGCTTCGAGATTTGAGGAAATTTGTAGAAAAATTTTGGTAAAATTTTTTACTAAAATTGCCATTAATTTTCTTAATCCCCATTTGATCCCCATGGTGTTACCTACTGTGGTATCATGCCTGAGGGACAGAGAGAGATAAATCCTGTGTAGTAAGAAGCTCAGAGAAGTCTCATCTAGTGGACATGGGAATAAATGTTGGCAACAATAAGCTTGCCCTTCACTCACGTCAGAGCTCAGAGCAACAGCTGGGCATTCGGCCTGAACAGAACATGAACACTTTTCCGTAACAGGCAGAAAAGGCAAGGGATTCAACCAAGGCATCATTAGAGCTATCTCTATGAAAGAGCACCTAAGTGTATCTTAAAAGGAGACGTAACAATATGATAGATGTTGTTTTCTTTTAGGGTGAGCTTGTACCCCAGACGACAACATGCCGGAGACACTATCCTGTAGTAGTGACTATGAATGAGACTCCCCAAAAGATGATAGCATACCATTGGGCAACCACTTTATAAAGCCTCTCATATAGAATAAATCTCATTTTTAATAAAAATGTATCTTTAAGATATACACAGCGATTACCCTGGAAATAGATTGGACTGTCTATTATATTGATATATACACAATCTCAGAAATTTGTCTCCAGTGCCCGGCTTACTATACACCAACCAAATTTAGAGCTTCATAAAAATGCTTTATAGCGCTCAGGCGGCAGTGTGGCGATTTCTTATGCGGGTACATTGGAGATGTGGTTGCGGCTGTCATTCTTTCTTGACACGCTGGTGTTTTCCACAAACACTGGTTGCCTTAAGAAAGTATCGCCGAATAAAATCATTTTATTTGGCTCTTTGATGATATGTCAATAGACATTAAAATAAAAACTCCCTTGTATGTAGGCGCTATTGCCCACCTCAAAATGTTTTCAAGGGGAGCTGGAGGTTCTCTGGAGACCCATCGGCGAGGGGAGGAGGCGGAGGAGGCGGAGGAGGCGGAGGAGGCAGAGGAGGAGGAGATGATCGGCTCTTAAAGGGATGGCTTTCCATATTGCCCGTTTCACCCTTATTGGGAAGGACAGCGCATAACAGAATTTATAAGACATATTTTGGCAGGTTCGGAGGAGGACGGTCATATTAGTGTGTCTTGTGTATGTGCCATCAGAGAGGGACCAACAAATATGTTTCCTCGTCTCCACAACCAATACTATACAAGTGTCCTTTGCGTCAAACAAATTCAATTTGTGAGATCCTCACCTGCCCTGTGTCCTGGGGAGGGTGATACACAGACACTAAGGAGATATATATATCACCTGTGTTCTGTGATCGTCTTACTTAGCAAGGCTTAATAGGTACACACACACACACACACACACACACACACACACACACACTACATACATATTAATAACAATGCACAAAATAATTACATTGCACAGAAACAAGGTTGATTTTAGGCTCATAGCTTGGAAGTTTTTAGTCAGTAGTTGACTGGCCTATTGCATCAGGCAGTAAGTCATGGGGAGGGTGTTGCTCACCTCACTATTCAGGAAGCAAAAGGGAAAGGGCTGCCTGGGTCCCCACAAGTCCCCTGAGAGAGTCACCCCTGTCAAAGACCCAATACTATAGCCAGGCTTTGCCAGGGAAGCCCAGCAGGTGGGAGACTGAGATAGAAAGACAGTATTAAAGGCAAGCCTGGACAAGTGAGATCTTGTCCAAATCAACAAGCCCTCAAGTCCCCTGAGCCTTTCCTTCTAAAGTTTCTATTTTTCCCAGGGCTACTTATCTAAAAGCAACAGGACATTAGGAATACACTTTGATCTCACAAATTATATTGCCCTGTCCGGCTGTATTGCTTAGAGTTTATCATCTATGTGGAGGATTTTGATTTTCAATATTATTAAAGATAAAAACAGTATTTCCTATTTCGCTTCTCTGCTTCAGTCTGCTCCAAAGCATTTATCACTTGATATAAAAATTGTTTTATTATTTGTTTATGGCTTGCCTTTCTCCATGATAATGTAAACCTTATACAAGTAAGCATTTGCGTGTGTGTGTGTGTGTGTGTGTGTGTGTGTGTGTGTTTATTCATGTGTAGACACATATATATGGAGGCCAGAGAACAAACTAAGATGTCATCCCCCAGGCATTGTCTACCATTGATTGAGACAGGTTCCCTCACCAGCTTGGAACTCGCTAAGTAGGCCAGCATGGCGCCAGAAAGCTCTTGCCGATATCTCTCTAGCACTGTGCTTGTAAGCACATGCCTACATTCTTTTTAAAACAGGGGTTCTGGCAATTCAGATCCACATTTTTACAAGATAAGTGCTTTACTAACTGAGCTATATCCATAGCCTTGGCCCTATTTTATCTTCTTAATTGTTTCTTGCTGCCCTGTCCTCACAGTCTAGAACATTCCTCACTCAAAACATGCACTAAATAAAATATTTTTAGACAAAGTTAAAAGCTCGTGCTTGAAAAATTTTGGTTGTGACCTTTACCTCCGATAACTAATATAACACTATAGGCAGTATTATTTATCATTCCCACATTTTAGTCAAGAAAATAAATAAATAAATGAGTGCATTTTTCATATTAGAAGTTAAAACACTACCCAGGCACAGATCTCGGTCTGTAAATATGATTAAATATGATTTTCAATTTAAATTTTGTTTTTTTTAAAGGCTTTCTAGAAGAATGTCAGATTTCACAATTGTGACAATACACAGAAGCGAAGGCAGGAGAGTATCAAGTGTGGGTGAGGGAGAGAAGGAGGGAAGGAAACTGAAGTGGGGAGGAGGAAGGAAAGAGGTCACAGGCAAGCGCCAGAGTCTCACAGACTCGAGGTTTTATTTAATGGTGTGGAAAAGGGAGGCTCTCCTGAGCGCTTTCTTGGAACACAAAATCGTGTGGAGATTTCTTCCAGGTCACTGTCTCCTAGATGCATAAAGCTTAGGTAAAGTTGAATATTGTCATTAAAGACACACAGGAATGTATAAGGAAACACAACAACAATAACAACAACAACAAAAACAAAAAAAAAAAACCAAAAAAAAAAAAAAAAACAAGCGAACCCATAGGTGACCTGGTACAGATGTCCAGACACAAGAGAAATGACTGGGAAGACAAAGGAAGAACACTTCAGTCTGGGGGCTGACATGGGGGATCCCCGATATGAGGTCGGCTTCGTGCTCTCACAGGTATAGTCCCCTTCTGAGGATCCTGAGGGATCAGCTCCTGTTAATACTTTACAGAGAGTGTTCTCTCTTGTAAGGCAAAAGGCAGATTCAGCACAGACTGAAGTCTTGTTGCAAGCGAAGCCCCTGTACAACTGCAGCCACATTAGATGTGCTTGCCTGCCCACACTGTCCTCAGTCGGAGAGCCAGAGGATACTAGCCCCTCCCACCCCAAAAGAGCAGCCATGGCTACAGACAGTGTGGTAGTTTCACTGGGAAGCAGAGCCCCGGAAGGAAGTTCAATGCCAAGCAGAAGAAGAACCTGAGACAAACCCTTTGGCAAATGCAGCTGCATCCAGACAGAGGTAGATCCTTGCAAGCTGTTATTTAATTGGTGCCATTTTTAAAAATTTTGTCTGTAGAATATTCCACCCAAACACCAAAGAATATAGATTCTCTTCAGCAGTACATAGAAGCCTCTCTATGGACCACATAGTGGGACACAAAGCAAGACTAAACAACGACAGAAAAATTGGAATAATCTCATGTATCCTATCTCATGCAATAAACCTGACAGCCAGCATGCATCTGGTAAGAGTATAAACTTATGGAAATAAAGCAGCACATTATTGAATGATAAGTGAATTTAAAAAAAATCAAGAGAGAAATCAAAATATTACTAGAAATAAAATGGAACCACAACAGAGACCTCTGGGACACGTTAAAGCAGCTCAAAGAGAAGCTTACAGTGGCAAGTGTCTACATTACAAATTCACAATGATTACAAATAAATGACTTAATAATGCAACTCAAGAATTTCAACAGACGATAACAAACCAAACTCAAGCCCAGCAGACAAGATATAATAAAAATAAAAGTAGAATTCAATGACATAGAAACAAAGAAAACAACAAAGAGAACTGAATCAGAAATTCTAAAAGCTAGTTCTTTGAGAAGACAAACAAGATTCACAGATACATGGGCCGATTAACCAAAAGAAAGGAAGAGATGACTCGAATTAACAGAATCAGAAATGAACAGGGAACCATTACAACAGACACCAAAGAAACTCAGTTGGAAAGATAATAATAATAATAATAATAATAATAATAATAATAATAATAATAAT